>CM053595.1:210868084-210911176 GCA_028646575.1 Pseudocheirus occidentalis | reverse complement strand
CCCTATTGACTCTCCAGACTTTTTCTACCACGTCATAGAAACCTCTTCACCAAGGAAGCTTACTCCACCCCTGGACTTCTCCCATTAGAAGGACCTTCTGGGCCCTGTGACAACTGCCTCTGATTGGCAAGTTCCTTCCAGAACCACTATTTTAAGGAAGATGGCCAAGCCAATCACATCTTCGTCTACAGGCTACAGTTCTGACCCTTTGAGTTATTTCTACTTGCTGTTTGCTTTCTTCTCTTTCCTCCCCTCCCTTCCTCCATCTCCCCTCATGTGTTGTCTTCCCCCATTGGAGGGTAATGTCCTTGAGGTTAGGGACTGGGTCTGCCTTTCTGCTTGTATGTATATTGCCAGCACTTGGCACAGTACCTGATACATAGTGGACACTTAATAAACTATGATGATCAGTAATATTATATAAAAGTATTTTTATCAAGGTATCTTTTAAAAAGAATCTTTTGTCAAAGACTCTTTTTTTTTTTTTTTTTTTTTGCTTTTTGGAGGGCAGTTGGGGTTAAGTGACTTGCCCAAGGTCACATGGCTAGTTTTTTTGTGTTAAGTGTCTGAGGCCGGATTTGAACCCAGGTACTCCTGACTCCACGTCAAAGACTCTTTACAGGCATAAGGGAGGCATAGGGGTGGGACTGGAGATTGCTGGAGAAGAACAGTTAGGTTTTGGAGCCATATCTTTCCTTTGTCAGAAACTGGATGGATTCATTAGTATAAATGATGAGATTAGGCTTGAAGAATGGGAAGAGCCTCTTGTCCTCCAAGACTAGAAGGAAGGATTAAAAAACTGATGTAGCAACAGGTTGAGTAGAAGAAGAATATGGGGAGGGCACTTAGATCAAAATGACCTGGATCTTTATGAAATAAAAAGTAAGCTCATCTGAAAGTGAGAACTGGAAAGAATCAAAAAGCGTTTGGAAACTTAAGGGTAAATGCTCAAAACTAGCTACAGCAAATGCACTAGAGACTCAAGAAGAGGAGAATAATGGAATTGCTGAGGATCTACTTATAGTGAACTTAAGAACTTGTTTGGGATTCAGAGCACTTTGTATCTACAGTTTTGGGGGAAGAGGTGACTTTCAGCCCCTTAAAATAATCCTTCTAGTCCATGAGATTTCAGTTTTCGGAAAAATCTGTTTGAAGTTAGCAGCTTTGAATTTCCTTTAATATCTTGCCTTCATATCTTTCAGCATGTTTCACTCTTTAGCCTGGGATACTGGAAGGCTCATAGAATGCCTGCCTTCTGTGTTCATAAATCTAGGAGCAGTGATTTTCAGCCTTCCTAATGCCTTGACCTTTTAATACTCATATGCTGGGGACCCGCCTGGAGATGGACAGAGGAGCGGTGTCTCAGTTCCTAAGACCATCGGAAATATGTGTTTTCCCGTGGTCTTAGACGACCCTGTTTGACCCCCAAAGGGGTCGCGACCCACAGGTTGAGAGCCGCTGATCTAGAGCCTCAGAGACCATCTAGTCTAGCCCTTTCCTTTTGCAGTTGAGGAAAATGAGACTCTGGGAGGTTGTGACTTGGCCAAGGCCATACAGGGAGCAAATATCAGAGGTGAAATATGCTCTTTCCCTCTAATGCTGCCTTCCTTGTAGTATCCAGGGTATAATCAAAGTTATTAAATGTAATATCTTTAGTCTTAGGGTTAAAAGAGCCCCATAGCCATCTGCCTGGATTCTTATAATAATCTTTCATACAACTGCCAGGTAATTCCTCCTTTGCCGCAGATCTAGTTATGTTATTCCTACACAGTAATCTTCAGTGGTTCCTACTGCTTAAAGGACAGAGTTCAAACTCTAGCCTGACGGTCAAGGATTTTCAAATTCTGGGGCTTCTTTCCTTTCTAGGCTCATCATTCTCTATTCCCTTCCACACGGTGCTTCAGCCACACTGAACCACTTGTCATATTCACCCTTGTGCCTTTGTTCACACTGTCCCCTAAATCTGGAATGTTTTCCCATCTTCACCCAACTGTTTTTGAAATTCTACTCATATGTCTTAAAATCCAGCTCAAATACTGCCTCTTTCCTAAAAATTAAAATAAGCAATTCCATAAACATTTACTTAATTACCTCCTTTGTGGAAGGTACTGTATCAAGTATCTTCAAAGACAGAAAGAAAAAAAAATTAGTTATCTTTGTATCTAACCCAGTGTTGGGCTTCACATATAGCTAAGTGAATGTAATTTGCTTGGTTTTGGATTTTCTTGTTTGTTTATGAATTATCACACTAAACTTTGTCATGAAGGTTTTGTGTAGCCACTAGATGGGGCACCAGTTATGAACATAACTGCCTCTTACTAGTGATAATGTAAGAAATTATACTTTTTCCACTCAAATTGAATTTGAACCCTTTGCTTGATTCCCAGCCCCAGTGTGGAATGCAAGAGTATGAGGTTTGGCATGTTGAAGGACCATCGATCTGTCACTGGAGATGTCACTGCTTTTGATGGATCCATCCTCTATCTGCCCATTAGACTTCAGCAAGTGAGACATAGAGGCATTGTTCTTTAAATGGAAACCTAGGCGTAATCATGTGGTTTAAATGGTGGGAAAACCTGTAGTCTTTGAATATTTTATTTGTAAATTGTAACTAATTTTTGAGAAAACTTTTGTAGACAAGAGCCTGGAAGTTCTTGCATATACAAGGTATTTGCATGAATAGTAAATACAGGTGTACCTTCTTGTTCTAGAAAAGTGGTTGGAAATTTTTGCATCTAGAAATTGAGATTTATTTTGAATCCCTAACCCTAAGGTATTCCTGTTTCAGCTCTTGATTGTGGATTTTAATTACTTTGGGAATGTGGGTAATGTTTAAATGAGCTCTACTGGAGCTTAAGAATTTTTCAGATCCAATTGTAGTTTTGCCTAGTAGTATTTGCTATAACTTATAAGTGAGACAATTGGAATATTTTTAGGCTTGGGAACTTGCCGTTTACAATTTTCATTTGAGTTTTATTTCTTGTTAGGCTATTGAGTTGAAGAGTCAGAGGAAGACTGATGGTACTGAGATCAGCATCAAAATTCAGATGACCAAGATCTTGGAACCTAGCTCTGACTTGTGTATTCCTTTCTACAATGTTGTTTTCCGGCGGTGAGAACCAGTTGGGAATAAAGTAGTACTTGTTGTCCTAGAAGTATTAGGCTACCTGGACACTTTTGTCCTTTTAATTCATTTGTCTGCAGTCTCCTTTTTCAAGTTAATACTAATATTCTTGAGGAAGATGGTTAGCATTACCTGCAGCTTGGGCTTAAAGTTTTAAACAGTTAAAAGGATGACACTGACTCTTTCTCAGTTAAGGATTGTATTCTCAAAAAGCCCAGTAAAGAGAGTTAGGTCTATGAAAACAAGTTTCAGATTAGTGAGGTAAGGAGACATGGGTCTTTTGGGTTCCAGTAGGGATTCTTGAAATTAATATAAATAAAACACACATACACAAATATACATATCCACCCTTGGAAATGGTATATAGAAATATCTACCAATATCTACCAAAATATTTCTCCTTAATTATATTAATTTTTCTTGGAGATTTTTTAAAAATCTTATTTTCATTGATATTCTTTATGAATGTATCTATTCTCTTCTATCCATCAGTGCATCCATTATGAAGATTTTTAAAGGGGGGGTGCAGTTCAGCGCATCATCTATGTTTTGCATTAATGATGCAAATGACCACTCTCACTTGCTTTCTCTTTAAGAATGTGTATAACTTTCACAAGACCATCCTACTAATATACTGCCTTTTTTCGGTTTGCTAGAATGCCATTTCCATTTTCTTTTTGTTAATTGGCAATAGCTTTCTTTATTTTTTAGTAGAGGATTTTTTTCCTTCGCTAGGGAAAAAAGCCATGGATTAAAAACTTCAAAAGTTAATGCTCTTCCATTCTTTTCTGGTAATGATAGACAGTTATATTCTACCAAGTAGGGAAGTAGATTGAATTTTTTTTATGGTGAATTACTAGCAATGAGGTTGCACCAAAATGTAAATCTCATTTTATTGTGGCAAATTATTATCCATGAAGTTACACCAAATACATGTGATGTATGTAAATAAGTTACACCAAAATATATCTATATATCTATATCTATATATATATAAAGTTAATTAGTTTTGTTGAACTACTTTTTTCCTCTTTTAAAAATCTACATTATGAAGGATGACTTTCTAGATAAAGGGGGTGGGGAAGGTTCTCAATAACAATAAGATTTTATACATATACATAGACATGCACATATGTATATATGATTTGTGTATGTGTGTGTATACACACAAACTTCTGCCTCAAGATGAGTATATCAGTGAATTTCATTTATCTTTTGGAAGTCTATTTTAACTGTATAAAAGTTGTTACTTATGGGACAGAGGAAGACCTGTTAGACTTGGGAATTAATTGTTCTGTGCCACAGCACTTATCCTGGAGTTTTCTTTTGTCAGGGTAATGAAACTTTTAGATATGAAACTTGTGGGAAGAAATTTCTATGACCCTTCAAGTGCTATGCTACTACAACAACACAGGTTGGTAACATATATTTCTCATCTTTTTTGAGTGTTCTTCACAGATTCTTTTTTAGATTTTAGAATACTATAGTTTGTTGATTATAAAAACAATGAATAATGGGATGATAAGACAAAATTTTATAAAATCTAATGCTTTCCTTTCAGATTTTTAAAGTAAAGTCAGACTGATATTAGATTTAACTGTTGAGTAGCAAATTCTATCATATTGTTACAGGAGAGCAGTAGCCTCTGTCTAGTATCATTGTTTTAAAAGGGAGAATAAAAGTGTTAGTCTTTCTCCAAGATTCCTGGATTAAAGAGCACTTATTTTTGGTTTTTGAATTTTGGTTTTTTTCCTCATTTAAGGTTGCAAATCTGGCCAGGCTATGCAGCTAGTATCAGACGGACAGATGGAGGATTATTCCTGCTGGCTGATGTCTCCCACAAAGTTATTCGAAATGATTCAGTATTGGATGTTATGTGAGTGAATCAGATGATGGGACTGAAAAAAGGCTATTCAGTTTAGCAGTTAAGAATTATTAGTGACGGGGCGGCTAGGTGGCGCAGTGAATAGAGCACCGGCCCTGGAGTCAGGAGTACCTGAGTTCAAATCTGGCCTCAGACACTTAACACAAAAAACCTTGGGCAAGTCACTTAACCCCAACTGCCCTCCAAAAAAACAGCAAAAAAAAAAAAAGAATCATTAGTGACCTTAAAAAAAAACCCAGTATGTGTAATGGTGGTGGAAATAGAAACCAGATGACAAGGGGTAAAGGAATGGATTGGTAGGATGATATGGAGAAGCATATAGTGATAGAATAAGTTACTCTTCTCAGTTTGGCAGTGCTGGAATAAAAGTCTGATAATCCAAGGATTATAAGAATTTCTCACATACATCTATTCTAGTTTAAGACTGAGAACCATTCCCTGATAAGTCATCAAAGGATATAAACAGTTATCAAAAGAAGAGTTGTAAACCAATAACAATCATATGAAGAAATAACGAAAGAAAAATGCGTTAAATCAGTTGAGCTTTCATTTCATACACATCAAGGTGACAAATGATAAAACTAAGAAATAGTGCTGGGACTGTTTGGGGAAGATAGGCATACTGATGCGCTATTGGAGTTGGGAATTGATCCCAAATAGTTCAGAAAATTATTTGGAATTGTAAGAAACAAGTTACTAAATTATTCAGATTCTTTGATCTATTGATTGCACTGTTGGACTCCTGAGAATGTAAAAGGCAGGAGAAAAAAGAGCTTCCTATGTATCAGTATATCTGCAGCAGTACTTGTTACAGTAGCAAAATATTAGAAAGAAAGCAGGTAGCTATTGATTGGTGAATGGCTGAAGGAACTGGTATAGAAATAGAAGATTATTGAATTGTAAAAAAATTAGGAATATGAAGAATTCAGAGAAACATGGGAAGACACAGAACTAATGCAGAGTCCAGTAAACAGAACTAGGAGAATTATATACAGTGACTACAACAGTGTAAATGAAAATGACACTAAAAGGCTGTTGACCTCAATTGAGCAATATTGGTTCCAAAGGAATGAGAAGTATTTGTTCTTTCTCACTAGAGAGGTAGAGGACTGATAGTGTCAGATGTTGCTTGCACACGATCTGTTGGTTTTGCTTAACTATCTTTATGACAAGGGAGTGATTTCTGTTGGGAGAGGGACAATATTGGGAAATATCTGATGTAAACAAGCATCAGTAAGACTTCAGAAAAAAAGTTTTCAAGTGAAAGTTAGTACTCAAGGAATTAACGAGATAAAAGAAAAATTGTTTTATTGTTGTCTTTTTTTTTTTTAAGATAGGGGAGACTTGAACATTCTTAGAGGCAGGGTAAAGAGAGCAATAGCAGTGAGTGATTGCTAGATTATACTAGAAGCGTCCTGGAAAGATGACAATAATTTGTTTCCTCAGGGTTTATCATAGTGCCTATCATTCAGTAGGCACTTAATAAATATTTGTTGACTTAACCAAAGATTAGCTTTATTATGAAGGAACACATCTTCTGTTGAGGCAGGAGAGGGTGGGTTAAGAGAAGTTTTGAGGTATGGAAAGAATATTTGAGCTTATTATGTTGGTTATCATTGGTTTTCCCAGTGAAGTGGGAATTGTTATTTGAATAAGATGGGCTTTTGAGGTGTGAGCTTGGATAGTCTCTGGGGAGTCTGATGGGTCAGTAAAGGAGGCATCAAAAGGTTGTGTATCAGTGAAAGGTTAGCTGAGATCATAGAGCTTGTATTTGTAATGGCCTTAGTGAAGAGTAGTTTTGTGACGGTGAAGCCTTCAACAGCCAATTAGGTATTGGAATAGAGGAGTTATCCAGAACTGGAGATGGGCAAGGCAAGTGTGGTAGAATTTCAGAGGGGATTCTAGGTGCTAATGAAACCTTAGCCAAAAGGTGTGATGGCACAGATTCACTAATCCACCTGATCTCAGTTCTAGGTATCAATCACCAAACATTTATTGAGCACCTGCTATGAGTCAGGCACTGTACTCAGCCCTGAAGTTACAAACACAAAACTAAAAGTCTTTTCTCTTAAGGAGATCACATTCTAATGGGAAAAAAGTGTGTGTGTGTGTGTGTGTGTGTGTGTTTGTGTTTACCTAAGACATATATAAATCAAAGTAGCTTTAGAGGAGAAGGCAATAATAATTTATGGGAAAAGGAAATGTCTTCTATAGTAGGTGAAAGGAAACCAGGGATTCTAGGAGGTGTGGAGGAAGAGCATTACAAGTATGGAGGATGGCCAATACAAAGGCCTGGAGGTAGGAGATGGCACATCCCATGTGAGGAACATTATGGCTGGATTGTAGAGTGTCTGCTCATACCTTGAAGCTTGCTTTGACTCACTTAAATTGAAAAGAATGTGGGGAGGGGCTGTTAACCAACTAAAGGAATGCATATTGTACCTATGCAGTAATTTGCAGGGCCAGGTATGTGTATGCTCAGAGTGGGTGGGGGGAATGGGGAAGGATAGAATTTCCCAAGGTATATGCACAGTTGCTGGTGAGAGTGCTCTGAGGAAAGTTATCATTTCCCTGACAAGTTCACTCTGGAACAGGAGGGAGAAAATTAGGGGAGTGAGCAAAGTGGTGGAGGTTTAGATGACTATGAGTGCAAGTATGGTTGCCTTGGAGAACAAGCCCCATGATAGGCTTTTGAGGGAAGACTGGGATAGGACTTCTTTTACCACCTTCTGATTGGTTGATTTGATATGACCTATGAGAGTCATGCCACTTTGCCCCCCCATACCCCCAAACTTGGAAACCAATTCATTGAACCACAGAGACCATATAATGAATGAAGATCTTTTCTACAAAGTCTCCAAGTGGAGACTCAAGTTCTTTCAGCTTTTCCTTACAGAGAAACCTGTAGTTAGATCACACTACCTCTTGAGACAGCCTGTTCTTAGCATGAACAGAAATTATGAGAAAATTTTCCCTTCTGTCAATCCTAAGTCTGCCTCTCTGCAGCTTCTACTCATTTTCCTTAATTCTTCTGCCTTTGTAGCCAAGTACAAGTCTGATCCTTTTTCTCTACCAATTTCATTACCCCCTACACCAGACTTAGTCTAACCGCTCTTCAAGTGCTTGAAGACAGTTCTCATATCCTCACCAAAGTCTTCTGTTCTCTAAACTAATTGTTCTGTTTGTCATTTCACGTTTTTTACTCATTGAGTTTACAATCCATGAAGACCCCCTAAATCCTTTTTATATAAGCAGTTATCTATTAACATCTCCCCCATTTTGTACTTTTACAGTTGATTTTTTTAACCTAAGTATAGAACTGTGAGATTATTCCTGTTAAATTTCATCTTAATAGTTTAGTCCTTCATTTTAGCTTAGTGAGACCTTCTTTGAATCTATCCCCCATTTTTACTTAGCCCTCTTAGCTTTGTGCCATCTCCATAGTCCATGTGAATGCCTTCTAAGGTTTTATCGAAGACATTGGTAAATGCCCTATGGCAGGGCTTGGGCAGATCCCTAATTACATTATACATTACACTGGACAACTTTCCAAGTTTTACATGAATCCAGTAAAGACTTTTGATTTGGTCATTCACTCAGTCTGAATTTGTCTAACTGTACTCAGCGTACATCTTTTTCTTTCCCTTCCCCTCTATTTCCTTCTCTCTCTTTTATCTCCCCCTCCTCCTGTTTGTCTTTCTGTTCCCCCTCTTCCCTGGCCTCCCGTCCCTCCCTCCCCACTCTCTCTTTCTCTTCCATATAGAGTGAGAAACTTTGTTGAATGCTTTGCTGAAGTCCAAGTATACTATATCCATGGTATTCTCCTGTTTTACTCAAATGCATGTTTAGTTTCATAGATATGACTGTACCCTCCAGTGAAGATCAAGCCCATCCTGTGCAACTCATCCATGTTCTTCAGTTAGTTTGCCCAAAGAAGGTCCATCCAGTAGATAGGGGTTAGGGGGCAGGCCCTTTTTTTTTCCTTTTGACATTTGAAGGATACCAGTTGACAGGCCATCCAAACAGTTATTCCTCATGCTTACTATTTGATTAATCCATCTTTTAAGGTCATATATTTCTTTATTATCCTCTACTCACTCCTACCATGTTCCTCCCCATTGTCTTTTGAGTAGTGCTTGAATTTTAATTCTTTGGAGTCTGTAGTGCTCCCTGACTTTAAGTTATTTTTAAGTTCCTGTTCATGTTTTTTTTTATTTTATTTATTTACTTTTAGTTTACAATATCCAGTTCCACAATCCCATGAATTTCAAACTTTCTCCCCCTCCCCCATGGCGGCGTGCAGTCAAATATAGGATCTACAAATACCTCTACGTTAAACATTAGTCAGGTTGTAAAGCAATGGGACAGTGAGAAATAGGACACAAAACAAAATAAGAAAAAGAGAGACAGCAAGTAATTTGCTTCAATCTGCATTCAGACTCCATCTTTCTTTCTCTAGATGTGGATAACTCTCTCCATCATGAGTCTTATAACCTTGCATTGCTGAGAGGAGCCCAGGCTATCAGAGTTAGTCATCACACATATGTCGTATCTGTGTGTACAAATTTTTCCTGGTTCTGCTCTTCTCACTCAACATCAGTTTATGTAAGTCTCTCCAGTAGGCTTATACAACTTGATGCTGAGTGAGAAGAGCAGAACCAGGAAAAATTTGTACACAATCACAGACACATCATATGTGTGATGACCAACTTTGATAAACCAAACTTTTCTCATCAATGCACAGTTAAAAGACAACTCTACAAGTCTCAGGATGGAAGGAGATACCTACATTCAGAGAAAGATCTAGAAAGACCAGAGTTTAAATGGAGACTGAAGCAATACATGCTATCATTCTTTTCTATGTTTGGTGTTGTTTCTTTTTTTCCCATTGTTCACTCCATTGGTTACAACCCTTCTATACAACCAGACTATTGTATAATGTGAAAGTGTTTGCAGATTCTATACGTGATTGCATGCCACCACGTAGGGGGATGAGGGAAGAAAATTTGAAACTCAAGGGATTGTGGAACTGAATCTTCTAAACTAAAAGTAAATAAAAAGTCAATGAAAAAAAAAGTTTCCAGGTTATCATGAAGCCCGTCTGCTCCTCATTTCTTATAGCACAGTAGTATTCCATTACATTCATATACCACAACTTGTTTAGCCATTCCCCAGGTGATGGGCATCACCTTGATTTCCATTTCTTTGCCACCACAAAAAGAGCTGTTCTAAATATTTTTGTCCGTATGGGTCTCTCTCTGACTTCTACAGTCTCTTTGGGATATAGCCCTAGAAATTGTATTGCTGGGTCAAAGGGTATGCATATTTTTATAGCCCTTTGGGCATAGTTTCAAATTGCTCTCCAGAATGGTTGAATCAGTTCATAGCTCCACTAACAGTGCATTAGTGTTCCAATTTTTCCACATCCTCTGCAGCTTTTATCATTTTCCTGTTTTGTCATCTTAGCCAATCTGACTGGTGAGATGTGGTACCACAGAGTTGTTTTGATTTGCATTTCTCTAATTAACAGTGATTTAGAGCATTTTTTCGTATGCTTATAGATATCTTTAATTTCTTCCTCTGAAAACTGCCTGTTCATATCCTTTGGCCATTTATCATTTGGGAAATGACTTGTATTCTTATAGATTTGACTCAGTTCTCTGTGTATTTTAGAAATGAGGCCTTTATCTGAGATACTGGTTGTAAAAATTCTTTCCCAATTTTCCTTTTCCCTCTTAATCTTGGTTACATTGAATTTATTTGTACATTTTTTTACAGTACTGTCACTTCCCAATAACTGCCCCCCCCCCAAAAAATAGAACACTGTCTTGTAATAAATAAGCACAATTAAGCAAAACAAATGAACACATTGGCTATGTCTGAAATTGCATATCTCATTCCACACTTATATTCCACCAACTTGTAGAATATTGGTGTTAAAAAAATGATCAGCCTTCTTTTCAAAGACAAGTTTAGGATTATTAAAGGAGCAAAATGGTCCCTGCTCTCAACAAGCTTACATTCTAGTTGGGGAAGACAGTTCATAGAAGGGAACTAGAAGGGGCAGGGGGAAGACTACAAGCTTATGGCTTGGAAATAGCCCCACGGCAATCTAGCCCACTCCCCTCTTGTTTAATTCTAAGCCCAAGCCCTTCATTTGCATTCTGATGCTTGAGGTATACTTGACATGGACAAGCTGGACAGGTTGTTTAGGTTTTTTATCTAACTGCATGTTACAGTCTGATAGGGGCAGCTAGGTGGCGCAGTGAATAGAGCACTGGCCCTGGAGTCAGGAGGACCTAAGTTCAAATACTGCCTCAGACACTTAACATAAAAATTAGCCATCTGACCGGGGGCAAGCCACTTAACCCCTATTGCCCTCAAAAAAAAAAAAAGCATGTCACAGTCTGGACAATATCATTCTTCATCCACTTATTTTTCCTTTGTGGATAGTTAGGCCTGACTCTTTGGAATGGTTATGTGTCTCATCCAGGAGGTTCTGTAGTGTTCCAGGGCTTGATGCAGCATGCACAGTGTCAGTTGCAAACAGCCACAACTAGAGGACCACCATCCATAGGGAATCCTTCTTCAACTTGGACTCTGCATTGGATCTCCTCCATGACAGTGATGAACATATTTGGTGAGCATAGGTCTTGTTTTATGCTTCACATGATCTCAGTGATCAGAGTCACTGAACAAGGTTATCTCTGCTATACTTGGGAGATCCTTTGTTATAAGAAAACTTTTTAAGGCATTGTTTTGTTTTATCAAATCAAAAACTTTTTTTAGCCAACAAAGAGACAGTATGATAGAGAGCTGCCCTTAAGAAAGGAAGACTTAGGTTCAAATACTGCCTTTGACACAGGCATTTCTTGAAATGATAAATTGTAGAATAGTTGCTAGTCTGTATTGGTAAAGGATATTTCCTTACCAGAAATGCCTTATGAATAAAAAAATGATGAAGCATTTATTAAATGTTTATTGGGTGGGAGACCCTGTGTTAAAAACTGACTCCTAATACAAACCAACAAAAATGGTTCCTGCTCTCAATGAGCTTACATTCTAATGGGGGAGACAGTTTATAGACGGGAACTAGAAGGGACAAGGGGAGGACTACATGCTTCTGGTTTGGAAGTGACCAGAAAGTGACAAGGAGGCTGGGTTCCAGGCTAAATAAGGTAAAAGTTGCCCTATCAGAACCCAGAATCTAGAATCTGGTGAGAAGATGAGGAAGATGACCCCAAGCAGGTGTCAGGGAAAAATAAATCTACCTTTTGCCCACTACCAAAGTTCTGGATTCATTTTAAAAAGATTCCTTCTTGAAAACTTGTCATTACTAACTCTATGACTTGTGTCTTTTGTTAAACACACACCAGGAAAAATAATTTTATTAGGAATATGTAAGTTTTACTTCATGCTAGTTCTCTCCAGAAAGCAGAGCATTCTCTCCTGTGAGCAATCAGGATACCAAGGTGTTAACATAGAAAAGGGTTAGTAAAAATGCATATACAAAACAGAGAAGGTACCTGTATCCTAGCAAAAGTAGTAATCCTATTTACTGTCAGGTAGGTGCCATCTTTTGCTTTCAGAACACCATTCATAGCCCCTGAGGAAAAAAAAAACCTCCCAGCACCACTGAATGAAGTTCAGCAGTGAGGATAGAATCAAGGATCCTGGTAAAAAGTGTGTGAACACTTCTGTTCACTTGGCTTTCTTCAAATATCACTCCTGAATGTACCTGGCAATTGTGTTCTTATTTTGTCCGCATTTGTAGGAAAATGATGCTCAGGTTCTTTGGGTTCACTTAAGTATCTTTCCTTAAGTAGGAAGTTTTGTTTCTAATCTTGAAGCATCTTGTCCCTTTTGGGATAGCGAGGATAGTGGTCCAACAGGCCTACCCTCAGGCTTCTTGGAAGAGTTTGGTTAGGTCTGTTTCAGCTTCTGTTTTATTCTCATTGGCTTACACCTAAGTAGCTCAAGCCCTAGAGGCATGTAGACACATTTTTGTTTTCTCCAATTACTCTGTCTCTGGGTGACCTCTGAGTGGCTGGTGTGCTGTTTGCCATGCTTATACATTCATAAGTATAACAACATCATATGGGGTTGGGGTGGAACATAAGCAGGCACTTTTCTGAGCTCCTCCATGAATTCTGTCACTAACCTATAAAAAGTGAATCTAAATGCATTTTAGAGTGACAGAATCCATTGGGAGACGGAAAGTGGCAGATTCCCAGCCCAGGAAAGCACCGCCATAGGTCTGGGCAGGGGTAGCATGGAGCATGCAGGGGCTGCTCCAGCACAAACCTGAGAGCAGACTACAGCAGAGTGAGAGCGAGTCCCAAGTAGCGGATCCACCTATCCTAAGGGTGATTCATAGACATCTCACCACTGGATGGAGGATTGGTCAGAGCTGGGTAAGAGAAAGCACAGGGCCTGCGGCAGCCACAGTAGCTTCTCCTGGGGCTAACAGCCCACAGCCTGGATGTCTAAAAATCACCTGCTTGAACTTCCAGGAGCCAATATGGTGGAGTAAACCTTAGCTGCTCTAATTCTCCTCCCTGACCCTGAAAACCCAGAGATTATTGCCTCACCCAGTGTAAAATCCTGAAATAGTTGAAACATCCTCAGGCTTGGGAGTCCTAGAGGAAGGGTGTGACTGAAGCTGTGCAGAGCCTGATTTGAAAGGAGGTGTCCCAACAAGCCCCATCTCAGCCAGCTAGTGATAGATTCTGAAGCCCAGTGGGGGTGGAGCCAGCAAGCTCTGAAAACAGAAGCCCAGGTGTGCTTTAGCACCACCAGGGGAATCTGCAGATAATTAGCACAGCAGGCCACCAGCTGCTGAGCCTACCTGAGCTGTAGGCCAGGCACAGAGAGGCGGAAACTTGAAGTGGCCTGACCACCCCTCCCCCACACTGTTCTCTTTGAGCTTCAGAGTAACCCAGGGAAACACTGAGAGTCCTGGCATTGGCCTCAGTCTAGTTACCCAGAGGCTACAGCACACAAAGTCAACAACCAAGCCCCAAGCTCCCAGCTTGAGAAGTGTGAGTCAGAGCCCTCTGAACCCCAGAAGTAGAAATCCACTTTAAAAGACATGAAATAGGCAATCACAGTGGGCAAGAAGGAAACTGTGAAATCAAGAAAAAGAATGATACAATTTTATAGCGTGCAAGAACAACCAAATTCAGAGGACAGTATGGAGTCTACTCACATCTGAGACCACAGAAGGAAATATGAATTGATCTCAAGCCCAAAAAGCATTCTTGGAGGAGCTCAAGAAATATTTTAAAAGCCAAATTAGGGAAGTAGAAGATAAATTGACCAAAATGGAAAAAAAAAATCTCGTTGAAGAAAACAAATCCTTAAAAGTAAAATTTGTGAACTGGGATGAGAAGTTCAAAATCTAACTGGAGAAAATACCTCACCCAAAATGAAATCTAAACATATGGAAAAGGAGCTTCAAAATCTAACTGAGGACTCATTGCTGCCGATCTGCACCATGCTCTTGTCCACCTGCCCCTGCAGAAATGCTCCGGTTATCTACAGTTCTTCGTCAGATAAGGCCAGTGTCTAGGGCACTGCCCCCTCCCACACACACCTGACATGTGCTTATGCTAAAGATGTTAAATTTGGAGCAGATGCCCAAGCCTTAATACTTCAAGGTGTAGATCTTTTAGCTGATGCAGTTGCCGTTACTATGGTACCAAAGGGAAGAACTATGATCATTGAACAGAATTAGGGAAGTCCCAGGGTAACAAAAGATGGTGTGACTGTTGCAAAAGCAATTGACTTGAAGGACAAATAGAAAAATATTGGTGCCAGGCTAGTTCAGGATGTTATCAATAACACAAATGAAGAGGCTGGGGATGGCACAACCACAGCAACAGTCTTTGCATGATCCATTGCTAAGGAAGGTTTTGAGAAGATTAACAAAGGAACAAATCCAGTGGAGATCAGGAGAGGTGTGATGTTGGCTGTTACATTTGTTGCTGAACTTAAGAAGTAGTCTAAACCTGTCACAACTCCTGAAGAAATTGCCCAGGTTGCTATAATTTCTGCAAATGGAGACGGAGAAATTGGCAACATAACATCTGTTATGAAGATGAAAAAGGTTGGATGAAAGAGTGTCATCACAGAAAAGGATGGAAAAACATTGGATGATGAGTCATAAATTATGAAGGCATGAAGTTTGACAGAGGTTATATCCCTCCATATTTTATTAATACAGCTACAGGTCAGAAATGTGAATTCCAGGATGCCTATGTTCTCCTAAGTGAAAAAAAGATCTCTAGTGTCTAGTCTATTGTACCTGCACTTGAAATTGTAAATGCCCACCTTAAACCTTCAGTCATAATTGCTGAAGATGTCAATGGAGAAGCGCTAAGTACACTGGTTTTGAACAGGCTAAAAGTTGCGCTACGGGTGATTGCAGAAAAAGTTGCAGGGTTTGGTGACAACAGGAAGAAACAGCTTAAGGATATGGCTATTGTTACTGGTGGTACAGTGTTTGGAGAGGGATTGACTCTGATTCTTGAAGATATTCAAGCTCATGACTTTGGAAAGGTTAGAGAGGTCATTGTGACAAAAAAAAGATGATGCCATGCTTTTGAAAGGAAAGGGTGAAAAATCCCAAATTGAGAAACATTCAGGAAATTGTTGAACAATTAGACCTTACTTCTAGTGACTTTGAAAAAGCAAAGTTAAATGAACATTTGGCCAAACTTTCTGATGGAGTAACCATAATAAAGGTTGGTGGAACAAGTGATGTAGAAGTGAATG
Source organism: Pseudocheirus occidentalis (assembly GCA_028646575.1). Lineage (NCBI taxonomy): Eukaryota > Metazoa > Chordata > Mammalia > Diprotodontia > Pseudocheiridae > Pseudocheirus > Pseudocheirus occidentalis. The sequence goes on along the minus strand of CM053595.1, from coordinate 210,895,391 downwards.
AAAAGAAAGACCAGGTTACTGATGCACTTAATTTAACACATGCTGCTGTTGAAGAAGGCATAGTTCTGGGAAGTGGCTGTGCATTGCTTCGATGCATTCCTGCCTTAGAAACATTATTTCCAGCTAATGAAGATAAAAAAATTGGGATAGAAATAATTAAGAAGTTGTTGAAAATCCCTGCAGTGACCATTCCTAAGAATGCGGGTGTTGAAGGCTCATGGATAGTTGAGAAAATTTTACAAAGCTCCTCAGAGATAAGTTATGATGCCATGTTTGGAGATTTTATGAATATGGTTGAAAAAGGAATAATTGATTCAAATAAGGTTGTAAGAACTGCTTTGTTGGATGCTGCTGGTGTAGCTTCTCTGTTAGCTACAGCAGAAGCTGTTGTTACTGAAATTCCTAAAGAGAAAGAACCTCCCATGGGAGTGATGGGTGGGCATGGGAGGTGGCATGTTCTAATTTCCTAGAATAATGCTCTATCATGATCTGTGATGCAAGCAAAACTCAAGGCAGTGTTCTTCGCTCACTTCAGAGAAGTCAGTTGGAGAGAGGACTGAAGTAAAAGCTGATGTTTGAGAAAATCACTATAACCATCAGTTACTGGTTTCAGTTGACAAAATATGTAATGGTTTACTGCTGTCATTACCCATGATAAAGATAATTTATTTTGTATTTTTTGAATAAAGACATTTGTACATTCCTAATACTGGGTGCAAGATCCATGTACCGATTTTCTGCTTTCAACTTAAACCAGTGGAGGCATTTTTACTATTATTCTGTTAAATCAGAATTTTAGTATTTGCCATCATTAGAAGGAAAGTTCAGAAGCAGCCTTTCTGTGCAGATGAATATTAATTAAAATTGTGTACAGAGTAGAGAAATATCCAGTCATGTGATGACCTTTGTGTATTAAAATTGTTTAAAGTTAAAAAAAAACTGAGGTGGGGTGGCTAGGTGGCACAGTGAATAGAGCACCAGCCCTGGAGTCAGGTGGACCTGAGTTCAAATCCAGCCTCAGACTTAACACTTACTAGCCATATGGCCTTTGGCAAGTCACTTAAACCCAATGCCCTGCCTTCCCTGTTCAAAAAAAAAAAACCCCAAATCTAACCGAGGAAAATAATTCACTAAAAATTAGAATCAGTCAAATCGAACCTAATGACTCTATGATGCATCAAGAATCAGTCAAACAAAACATAAAGATTGAAAAATTAGAAGAAAGTGTAAAATATCTCATTGTAAAAACTACTTACCTGGAGAACAGATCCAGGAGAGATAACCTAAGAATTATTGGTCTACCAGAAAGCCATGATGAAAGAAACAATCTGGACACCATCCTCCAAGAGACTGTCGAAGAAAACTGTCCTGAGGTCCTAGAATCAGAGGGTAAAATAGTTATTGAAAGAATTCACCAAACTACTCCTGAAAGAGATCCCAAATTAAAAACTCTTAAGAAATATAGTAGCCAGATTCCATACTTCTAAGGTCAAGGAGAAAATACTGCAAGCAGTCAGAAAGAAACAATTCAAATATTGTGGAACTACAGTCAGGATTACACATTACACAGGACCTAGCAGCTTCTATATTAAAAGATCAGAGGGATTGGAATTTGATATTTCGTAAGGTAAAAGAGCTTTGACTGCAACCAAGAATCAACTACCTGGCAAAACTGAGCATAATCTTTCAGGCAAGGAGATGGATGTTCAGTGAAATAAGGGACTGCCAGACTTTCCTGATGAAAAAGCCAGAGCTCAAATGGAAAATTTGATCTCCAATACAAGACTCAAGAGAGACATAAAAAGGTAAACAAGGAAAACACACACACACACACACACAAAACTTGTGATTCAAAAGAGCAAATTGTTTACATCCTATATGGGAAGCTGATACTTGTCAATGTTGACATTTTAAAGGGATATACTTAGATAGAGGGTGTGGGTATAAATGAACTAATCTGATCATAAAAAACCTTATTAAGGAGTACAAAGGGACTGTAATGGGAGAAAAGGAAAGAAGGAGGCAGAAAAGAGTAAATTATGTCACACAAAGAGGCATAAAAACATACTGTAGTAGAGGGAAAGAAGGTAGGGAGATGAACATCATGTGAACTTTATTCTCATTCTGGTCCAAAGAGGGTTCAACATAATCAGTTAAGTTTAGGATTCTAATGTAAAAAGATACAAAAACTCATTATAATAGAGGGTAAGGAGGGAGAAAGAGGAGCACTGTATGAAACTTACTATCATCAGTTTGGGTTCAAGGAGTGAATAACATTCCATTAAATATAAAAATCTATTGTGCCCTATAGGCAGTAGGAGGAGGAAGGGGGAAAAGAGGGGGGTGGTTAGAAGGGAGGAAGATAGTAAGGGGAAAGGGTAGGTAAAGAGAGGGGAGTGCATAGGGAGGGAATACTGAGGGAAGCAATGGTCAAAAAAAAAAAACATACGGAGTCACCTGATCAACAAGCATTTATTAAGAACCTACCAATGGGCCAGGCACTGTGCTAGGCCTGTGGATACAAATTAAAAGTGAGACAATTCCTGGCCAGGAATTGTATTACATTATACTAAAGTCCCCTGATCACTTGGGTTAGCCTACTGTGGTTTGTCTTCTCCACAGCCTCTGTGCCATTAGACATTGCTCTCTAGGACGCTGTCCAGCCCTCTTAGCACAGAGCTAAAACCTTAACTTCACATAGATGACCATTGGACTACTGGTGCTCTCCCAAGTGGCTGTCTAGTGCCTGGGAACATTCCAAACACCACAACATTGTGTTGTTGCATTTTTAAGTGTCAGAGACAATGATATATTCACTATAAGCCCTAACAGGGTATACACCGTTTACTTCTTTTTTATTTGTGACTTCACCAGACTCTATGGGTTTAATTGTCTCTATGCAAGTGACTCAAAGATCTGCATATCCAGCTCTAGTCTCTCTCCTGAGCTGCAGTCCTGCCTCAGGAAGTGCCTATTGGACATTTTGAACTGGATATACTTATAGACATCTCAAACAGAATGTGTCCAAAACAGAATTTAGCTTTTTTCAAAGATGCACCTCTCTTCTGAACTTGTCTCTTTACTTCTTTTGAGGGGACCACCATCCTTCCCATTTCCCAGGTTCATCACTTCAGTGTTGTCCTTGCCATTCTGTTGCCATTTAAAGAATCACAAGATTCTTTAAATCATTGCCCTTTTCATTGCTCAAATAGCCACCACCCTGGTTCAGGTGACCAAATATTCACTTTATACTGGACTATTGCAGTGGCCTCTTAATTAGTCTCCTGGCCTCAACTCTCTCCTCTCTCCATTCCATTTCACTCATAGCTGTTTACCCATAACTGACGTAATTTACATTAAGTGCTGATCTGGCTGTGCCGTTCCTCTGCTTATGAAGTCGTTCCTCTGTTTATGAAGTAAACTCTAACCTCCAAGTTCAAATACTAACTTCTCCATGGTTATTCAGACCTCTTTAGCCTGACACACACTCGCCTTTCCGTACTCCCTTTCATGAACTCTGAGGTACATCCAGATTGACCTCCTTATCTATACCATCTCCCATCTTCATGTATTGGCTTCTCTCTATGCTAAGAATGCACTCCTGACTTACAATCCCTAGTTTCCTATAAAACTCAGCTCAAGGACCAGCTGTCTTCTATCCCATTCCCTTATATTACTTTACATACATATATACATACATATGTGTATACACCTCGTATGTGTACCTCTGACTCCCCAGTAGAAGATAAACTTATTGAGGGCAGGGACTGTTTTAGAGTCCCTAGCTCCTAACCCAGTGCCAGCCAGCTACATCTGTGTAGCTGATGGATTTATCATCTACATCCAGGCTAGGGAAAACTTTCTAGTTATAGAAGAGGAATGTCGCCCTCCTTTAACTTACCAACAGAAACCCTAATCAGCTCAATTCTGGTTATACTACCATGTTCATTCCTATCTCTATAGTGTAAAGAGTACAGGACTTGGGAGTCAGAAGCCCTGGTTTCTTGTTTTGATTTCTCCATTGGCCAGCTTGGGGGTAGCTCACCTGACCTTTATGATCTTTACTTCCTTTTTTTTTTTTTTGGAGGGGGGAAGGTTGGGCAGTTGGGGTTAAGTGACTTGCCCAAGGTCACATGGCTAGTAAGTGTTAAGTGTCTGAAGCCGGATTTGAACTCAGGTTCTCCTGACTCCAGGGCCAGTGCTCTATTCACTATGCCACCTAGTTGCCCCTGATCTTTAATTTCTTCATCATATAGGGATACGACTTAATTTCAGGAGGCAAGGTATGAGTGGGTAGAGAGCCAGCCTCAGAACCAGGAATCCCTAGATTCAAGTCCCACTGCTGACACATACTGTCTTTGAGACCCCCACACAAGTCAGATAACCTCAGAGTATGCCAGGCAACTCTCTTAAGATTTTAGGTGTTAGTTGACCTGCATTGGCAGAGAATTCCTTATGCCAGTGAAATCATAGGTCTAAATCCTATAACTATTTTATCCTTGTAGAATTATTGTGAGAAGACTCGTAAGAATAGTAAATTGATTAGCAGCTAAGCAAGAAATCAGATAAACTTTGGAATTCATGATGTGGAAGCAGTAAAAGAAATATTTAAGACAAAGTAGTGGGAATTAAGTACTATCTAAATGCTAAGCCCACTTGTTTCTGTTGAAGGAATATGTATAGATGTTTGCTTTCTATAGGCAAAATCCAAGTTACCCAGTCCTGGCCATAGTTTTGATTAGAAAGCACCAGTATAAGTTGTGCCAGGGAGCAAGGAATGGTCTTCAGGTCCCTCCTCCCAGTGGAGGCTTATGTGAGGACCTGTCCAACATCACTTGCTGCCTTTGGATTTGAATGTGGAGGGGTCAGTGCTATTTTGGAACTGAGCTGAGGTTTGAACCTACTCCCCCAGAGACTGAGGTGTTACAGGCGAATATTCCCTTGGACGTATTGGGGAAAGGGGGCATGTCTGTCTGTACTTGTTCTTGGTATATCTTTGAAATAAATATCCTTTTGTAAGTCATTCATTGCAAATGGTTAAATTGAATTGGGGTGCTAGTTACTGACCCCAAATAGTGGGGAGAGAAAATAGTTAGCAAAGACTGTCAAGAGAAGAGAAATGCAACAACCATTCTGGAACCGCTAGAGGCAAATGTAGCAGCCTGGCTAGGAGAGAGGGCCATAACATGTGCTCCATTAAATTTTGAAATTGACAAAAACTTCTTTATAATAGTGCTTTTAAGCCAATTTTCCTCAGAAATATATTTAGGTATAGGGTCCTGTTCTCTAAATTGAACTGTCGGGGCCATTTGTAACTACTTTCTGATAACCCTTCCTGAATCCTATTGACTTTTTCCTGACAATCTTTCTGTCTCTTCTCTGTCCATACTTAAATTTCATTCAACATTTATTAAGTGCAAGCTTTGTGCTGGATACAGAGATGAAAATGAAAAAGAGTTCCTGCCCTGAAGGGACTTTCCATTTTGGTGGGACATGTAACACACATTAGGAAAGGAAATACAAAGTAATTTGAAAAGGGAGAGAGCATTAACAACTAGAATGGCTTGGGGGAGGCGGGTGGGGAAGGGTGATACCTGACCTGAACCTTGGAAAAAGATAAGTAAGGATGCTAAAAGTGAGAAATATGGGAGATAGCTTCTGTGAGCACATGGACAGACAAGAGATGAAATGTCAAGTACAGGAAATAACGACTGATTCCAGTTTAATGGAGTGCATGCATAGGAATCTTATGAAATAAGTCTGAAAGGGGAGACTGGAGGCTGGAGGCCAGATGATTAAAGCCTCCAATTTCAGGTCAGGAAATTGGTATTTTGTCCTAGAAGCAGAAAAAAGTCACTGAAATGGGAAGGCTATTCTTAATAACTATATGGAAGCTGGATTGGAAAGGGAAGAAAGTACAAATTTAATTATAAGACATATAATAGTTTGGGTGAGAGGTGATGAAGCTCTCAGAATGATGGTTGTGTTAGTGGAGTAGAATATATATGTGTATGTATATGTGTGTGTGCATGTGTGTATATGTAGATTTAAAATATATATGTTTCTCCATTTTGTACATGAGGCTATCAAAGGCCTTACTGAAATCTAGAAATAATAAAATCAGTCTACTAACTGAAATAAAATTTAGAATAATTTGTTCTTAGGAAGTCTGTATTGGTTTCTAGTGAACATGACTTCCTGTCATACATAAACCATTCATTTAATAATCTCTTCTGTAATTTTGCTGGGAATCAATAGTAAGCCTTAATAATTTGAAAAATCTCTTTGCCCTTCATGAAAATTATGGGCAAGTCAAGGCAAGGATTTATTAGTTCTGACTTTAATGGAATAAGATGTACAGCAGATCAGAAAATCACAGAATTTTGGAGTCAAAAGATTCTCTATGACCATCTAGCCTATCCTATATCTGAAAAGGAATCCATACTGCCACATACCCCAAAAGGGCTCATCTAGCCTCTGCTCAAAGACTTCCAGTGGGGGAAAATTCAGTACTTTTAGTGGCAACCCATTCATTCTACCTTCAGGTACCTCCAATTACTAGAAGAGTTTTATGGACACAGTACTTAAATTTGCCTCTTTGTGACTTCTACCCATGAGTTTTGGCTTTGCTGTCAGGAGCCAAACACAAATCCAATATCTTTTTTACATTGTAGCCTTTAACAAAGTGTTTTTATAGCATTTTATGTGTTATGTTGGTGATTTTCAGTTTGGTTAATTCATTAATTTAGTAAGTTAATTCAGAGAGAAGTGGTTATCGTTCCCATTTCATAGATGAGAAACTTGAAGCTATAAGTAGTTGACCTTGCTGAGAGAGAGATAGGGGGAGAATGGAAAAAAGAAGTCGGGGGGAAGAGATCACCTGCCCTGATTCCTGTTTCATTGCTCTGTCCTTTCCATGTTTCATTTCATTTTTTCTTTGTGGCAGTGTAATCAAAACTCTTTGATTGATTTTTCCTGAAGGCATGCCATATATCAGCAGAGCAGTGAACACTTCCAGGATGAATGTACCAAGCTGCTGGTTGGCAACATTGTCATAACTCGATACAACAATCGTACCTATCGTATTGATGATATTGATTGGAATAAAACTCCAAAAGATAGCTTCATAATGTCTGATGGGAAGGAGATTACATTCCTGGAATACTACAGGTAGGAAAGACTGAGTGTGGACCCAGAGAAGAAAGAGAATGAAGGAACCTGAATTTCATTGTAGAGCATGATTTTTCCATATATAATAAACTAAGATATAATTCTCAGGAGATATAATTCTCAGGATATTTGGCATGAATATGCTTTCTTTTAAACTTAAATCTCCCCGCTCACTGGTAGTTTCTCCTGGCCTTGGAGTCAGGAAGACCTGACTTCAAATCCAGCTGTAGACACCTGCTAGCTGTGTGACTGTGGGCAAGTCACTTATTAGCTGTCTGCCTCAGTTTCCTCATCTGTAAAATGGGGATCATAATAGTACTTCTCTCCTGTAGTTGTTTTGAGGATCAAATGAACATTATGTGTAAAGCACTTCACAAATCTTGTCATATAATATATATTAATGGTCACTATCATTATCATTATTATTTTGGTATAGCTGGTTGGGTAAGGAGGTTGGATGAAGAGATCATTAAAGTAACTGAGCTAATGATTTGTTCACATTTAGTCCTATCTGGTTAACAAAGCCTTTAACCTGGTGGCAGTGGATAACAAACTCTTTCTAGACTATTAACCAGATTTTCTAGACTATTATCAGCCCTTAATTTACATAGCAAATTGATCTTTATTTTTGACACTATTGATAAATAATGATCTGCCTATGGAATCCTGACAAATATTATGCCACAGAACTGCTTAAGAAGCTCAGTTAGTAGAACTTGTCATTTTAGGAACATGACCATTTTTCTAAATATTTTTTCTGCCTCTGCCTTTTTCTAGCAAAAACTATGGAATTACAGTCAAGGAGGAGGACCAGCCACTTCTGATCCACAGGCCCAGTGAGAGACAGAATAACGAAGGGAGGGTGAGTGGGGCTGTGATGTCTACACTTCTGTTAAGTTCTTGGCTATTCTCAACCATCCCCAGAACAGTTTGGTAACTTTCAAGAACCATGGATTTATTATTATATTGTAGTTGCAAAATTCTCTCCAGTGTTTTTGATATGATACGAGTCACTTAAGCTTTGCAATGATTGCCTACATCATGAGGTTGTAAGGAATACGTTCCAGGTATTGTAAAAGGATGTATACATGAACTGCCCCTTGACACTTTCTCATGAATCGTGTCTATAAAGAGGCACTAAAAGGCATCATGAGAGATCTAAATCAAATAAAAAGAAAAATTTCCTGAGCATGAATGTTAAAATATCAGACCAGTTTAATTAGAAAAATTGTAGAATCTCCTTTCTTGGGAGAAAGCAGTCTTAACCTTCTATATATACCCTCTCCACAGTCTACTGGTAACTACATGCCTTTTTAAAATAACAGCTTAAGCAAAGAAATTTCTGATGTATTAAGGAACAAAGTGAAATTACTGAGATTTAACTGCTTCCTTATTCAGAACCTTGTATTGCTGAGTATGACAAACCAAAGGATGTGCCTGAAAGCCATGATATTTGCACAGCTAGGCACATAGTCAGCAGTGACCAAAGAGTGATGGGGAACCATATAATTTCCCACCGTGTCTCTTCCTCTTCATTATTTCCTTCTCTTTACTCTTTTCTTCCCTCAGCTTTTAAAAGGAGAGATCTTACTACTTCCAGAGCTATCCTTCATGACTGGGATCCCAGAAAAAATGAAGAAAGACTTCAGAGCAATGAAGGTTAGAATCCTGTAGTCTCTAGCACTTTATTATCATGAGGTAACAAGACAATTCTTGCTTTAAAGGAAGATCTTTAATCATTGAGCTGAGAAAGTAATGGTACGTATATACTGACCTCCATTGTGACCTTAAGCAAGCCTCCTCATTATTTAATGCTTCACTTTTTCCCCTATGTAAATTAGGGAGAAATTATTTTCTTCCCAGAGATACAGTAAATTCATAGAAAACTACTATTTTATAAGCGTAAGGGACTTAGAGATCGTCTATTCCAACCTCCTTATTTTACGCCAAAAGGTAAAGCAATTTTCCCAATGTCAAACAGGTAAGAGCCATGAAATTTGAACCTAGTTTGTCTAATTCAGAGTCCTGTGCTTTTATCACTGCCTCACACTACTGCAAGACTCTTTGAAGAAAGATGTTAGGGAAATATAAAGAGCCATAAATAATGTTCTTTGTGAGCAGAGAACTTTTCTAACCTTTGAATTCTGCCTTCATTCCATTAATTCCTTTTAGTATCTTCTAGCCTAGAAGACCTGCTAAAGACTTGGGTTTTTTGAAGCTTTTAGAGACTCAGACTGGATTAAAGCCATATTTCCCCCTAAATTCTATGCAGGCTGTCTATAGTCTTCTGCATAGCCTGTGTTAGCTTCACCTTTTTTCAAGTACTCATCTCAGCTGACAGTGATTTACTGTCAGTCCCATTATATAGGACAGGGAGTGATGGCAGAGATCACTATCTAGTAAAAGATTTCTTTCCTGTCCTTCATGCCAAAGTTCAAACCTACCTTCCACTCCCATTGCCAATGAATTAACAACACAAAGCACTTTTATAGCAGTCACATACTTGTTGACCCTGATAACTGCTTGAAGGGTGTGGCGAATGTATAATTTATCAGTCTTACAGAATAAATACAATTTACAAAGAAATTCATTCATGCCTTTCATACCTTCATGTATAACTGCTGGCAGGAACCTGTCTCATGCTTACAAGCTGTCATTTGGTAAAACTGAATAGTTTGTTGGAGCTCTGAGCTGGAAGCTCTCATAATTTCTAGGTAGGTGTTCTTAATCTTTCTTTAAAGTCTGGGATCCCTTTGGCAGTCTGTTGAAGCCTATGGATTCTCTTCTCAGAATGTTTATAAACGCATAAAGTAAAATACATTGGTTGTTGTCCTTTGTTCTTGAAGAGGATCAAAATGACATCACTATGTTAGAATCAAGTTACAGTGTGTTCAATTGGCTGATCAGACCAGAGCTCAGAATGCTCTACCCAGGTCATTGGGCACAAATAGTCTATGTGAACGTTTGGGGAGAATTTTCTAACTTTGTGCATCTGGTATTTCTTTTGAGCTACTTCAATTCTGTCCTGTGCCAGTGTCTCCCATGTCACACAAGCAATGTCACACACAAGTTCTTTAGAGAGACCTTGAGAGTGTCCTTGTATCTCTTCTTCTGACCTCCATGTGAGTGCTTGCCCTGTGTGAGTTCACCATAAAATAGTCTTTTAAGCAAGCCCATCAGAGTTGTGCTCTCTGCAGTAGAGTTTGAATGCCTGGCAGTTTAGTTCAAGAAAGGACCTCCCTCAGTGCCTGATACTTTATCCTGCCAAGTGATCTTCAGAATCTTCCTAAGACAATTTAAATGGAAGTGATTCAGTTTCCTGACTTGGTGCTGGTATGCTGTCCAGTATTCACAGGCATATATAATAGTGAGGTTAGTGTGATCATTCTTAGACATTCTGTTTGGTAGTCTGTCTAATGCCCCTTGTTTCCCACACTTTCCTTCAGAGCCTGCCAAATGCTGAGATAGCTCTGGCAGAGCATGTGTCAGCCTCATTATCAATATGTACATCCCTGGAAAATATAATGCCAAGGTAAATGAACTTACCTACAATATTCAAAATTTCTCTATTTGCTATAACTGATGGTTCTATGGATGGATGGTGTGGTACTGGCTAGTGGAGTGCCTGTGTTTTTTTGGTCTTAATTGTTTGGCCAGAATTAGCACAGGCAGCAGAGAATCAATGCATACTTTGTTGTGTCTCAGCTTCATAGGCCGCATTGAGCGCACAGTCATCTGCAAACAGAAAATCATGCACCAATACTCCTACTTTAGTCTTGTAGGCTTGTAACCTTTTCAAGTCAAAGAATTTACCATCAGCAGTAGCTTATCTTTTATGCTATGTTTATCCTCATTGAAGGCATTTGACAACATGACTGAAAACATCATGCTGAAAAACATGGGAGCAAGCACATAGCCTTATTTTGCTGCATTGGTGACTGGGAAAGCATGCGAGCATCGTCCATTATCCAGAACCTGGGCAAGCAGTCTGTTGTGAAATTGGTATACAATGTTGATGAACTCTGGGCAACCAAATTTTGACATATTTTTCTATAAGCCCTCAAGACTGACAGTATCAAAGGCTTTTTTAGATCTGTAAGCATTGTGTACAGATCTCTGTTCAGCAACTGGTATTTCTTCTGGAGTTGTCAGGCAACAAACATCATATTGACTATTCTTCCACTCTTTCTTGAAGCCATATTAGCTCTCAGGTAGATGACCATCTTTTAGGTGAAGGATCAGCCTATTAAGGAGGACTCTGGCAAGAATCTTGCTAGCAGTGACTAAGAGAGAGACCCCACTGTGATTGTCACAGGACAATCTATTTCTTTAACCTTATAGATATGGACATAGGAGGCATCCTTGAATTCCTGGAAGATAGACTCCTAGCCCAGAAAATTTCAGTTTTTGTATAAGCAATTGACCCTCCCACCTTGCAAATCTCAGCTGGAATAAGATCAGCACCAGGTGCTTTGTCACAGGAGAAGAGCCTAATGGCATTCAAAATCTCTTGTTCAGTTGGAAATTTGTCTAGAGAGGGATTTGCTTCAACCTGAGATAAACGGTCAATGGCTTCAGCATTGACTGATGACAGTCTGTTGAGAACACTATGGAAATGTTCAGCCCATCTCTCCAGGTTCATGTCCTTTTCACTAATCAGTGTAACTCCATCAGCACTGAGTAGTTGAGATATACCATATGCCTTTGGTCCACAAATAGCCCTCAGGGCATCATAAAAGTGCTTTGGATTACTATCAGCATAAAACTGGATTTCAAATCATCTGCCTTCTTACTGATCCAAGGAATCCTGTATCTTTCTAAGCTTCACTTGTACTTTACTTTTGATGGAATTAAATGCTGCCTTCTTAGAGATGGATGAACTATACTGCTGGTAAACCTTGTGGAGTCTCATTTTTCATTTAACAGCTTCTGAATTTCCCCATCATTTTCATCAAACCAGTTTTGATGTTTGTGAGTATTCTGACCCAGATGAGCAAATGCAGTGATGTACAGCAACTCTCTCAGCTGCCCCACTACTTTTCTGCTCCACTTTGCCAACTGTATTGACTCAACATTCCCTCCAAGTTAGCAGCAAACTATTCCTGCTCAGAGAAGTGTTCTAATCTGTTGACATTAAGTGCTCTGGTAGTCATTTTGCCTTGCGTCCTACTGCTTTTATTGAATTTGAATAGCTTGGAGAAAAGTCCAGCACTCTATGCCACATTGCCTTCCTCACTCTCCCATCCTGTCACTTCTCCTTACATGGAATTATGAAGGAAAACAATTATTTTGAAATATAATTACATTTTTTTTCAAACAAGTTCACAAACCACAGGTTAAGAACCCCTCCTCTAGAACTGGAAGTGATAGGTTTACTGGGTAATAATAGAACTTGTCACTTTTACAGTTTACTACTTGAGCATAATCAAATTTCAAATGGAATTTGATACCAAGGCAGCCAGGTGTTATTGTGTTCATAGTTCTAGGTTTAGATTCAGGAAAACTTAAGTTTGAAGTCTGCCTCAGATACTTATTAGCTGTGTGACTCTAGGTAGGTCGTCACATTTTCTGTACATGGGACTAATAACAGCTCCTGCCTCACAGACTTGTTAAGAAATTCAAATAAGATAAAACACTTCATAAACCTTAAAGTGCTATGTAAATATTGGCTATTACTATTGTTACTTGACAGATTTTCAGAGCTAGGGGTTGAAAATGAACCTTTTCTGGAAATTATATCATTAAAGTAAAATTTTTTTAAATGTTGTTAAAAATTATTAAAACCCTGCACTTCATTCATCTTTGTATTTTCAGGAGGGGTTTACACACACACACACACACACACACGCACACACACAGAGTTTGCAGATGTTTTTAATAAATGTTTGTAGGACAAGCTCCTTAAAAAAGAAAAGTCTTAGCACTTTCTTTGCGTGTGTGTGTGTGTGTGTGTGTTGGTTAGATCTTTTTTTCCTTGAAAAATTTTATTGATGGTCCTCTTTTATTTTATCATCACTTCCCCTTCCCAATGACTAAGCTAGTTTAACTAGTAGTTAAACAAAAGAAATCAATACACCAGCCATGTCACAAAATGTATATCTTGTGTTGGATCATTTCTCTGCTAAACAGTAGGAAGTGTGGTTCACCATCTGTGACATCTGAAGTCACAGAAGGTCACTGTATCTGTCTGAATTTTGAAATTTTTCAGTGTTGCTCAGTGTACATTGTTAATGTAGTCATTGTGTAAATTTTAAAGGTTATCTTATAATACTTTGAGCTGCTTGTAAATCCTTGCTAATTTCATTGGGAAGGAATTTTCACAAATCCACACTTTGAAAGCATTGCTATTTATGTAGCCTTGAATTAGGAGAAGCAATCCTCACAATCCTTTATCCTCTTCCAATTTTATGTAGGATTTGACCCAGCAGATCAACCTAAGCCCTAAACAGCACCATACTGCCCTGGGAAACCTCCTGCAGAAAATTTCAAAGAATGAGATGGCCAACAATGAAATGATACGATGGGGACTCTGTCTGGATAGAGATGTGTATAAGGCAAGCTGGAAGAATGTGGGATGGGAGTTGGAATCAGTACTAGAGAGATTCAGGGAGGGTTAGGAAAATGAAAGGAGTGATATTTGGATATTAAATGCCTTTGATTTGTTCTTGAACACCTTTTCTAGTCGTAATTTTTCTTTTTGGGTTTCCATCAAACTTGAATTTCCTTAATCTAATTTTTCAGTGTCTTTCATAATTTTTTCTGCTTTTCCTGGAACAGGCTATATTTTATCAAACTAGAAATAAGAATGCCATTTGACATTTATTATATACTTAAATGTTCTTTAAGATTTTACATGATGCTTTTTGCTTTCAGGATTGTGGCTCTTTTTCTTCTCCAAATATGGATTTTTCTGAATACACATCATAGAATTTTCAGACAATCCCATTTTCTAATTCTCTTTTGATCTTTCCATCCTAAAGGCTGTCTGGATCATGTGCTTTGTAATTTCTTCTCTGGGGCGGCTAGGTGGCGCAGTGAATAGAGCACCAGCCCTGGAGTCAGGAGTACCTGAGTTCACTTAACCCCAACTGCCCTCCAGAAAGCAAATATATATATATAAAGTTTCTTCTTCTTTGACAATACTTATGTTTGCCTTTTGTGGTCCTCTATTCTCCATCCTCTCCTTTCTTTTCATTCTTTATGTATTAATTGTGGTTATTTTGTAGTGCTCTTACCCTCAGAATATCTGGGTTGGAAGAGCACTTTAGAGACCAGTTAGTCCTGTCTATCCCTGGTCATGGCAGTGTGTGCCACTTTGGTTGGCTAGAATGTTTTTCTTTACATCAAGCATAAATATATTTTCTGTAATTTTGAGCCATGCATGGGATGCTTTTTACCTCCTCATCTCCTCTTCCTGGCTTCTCTGGCTTCCTTCAAGCTCCAACTCAAATGCCAACTCCTGGTTTCTTCCAAAGCTAGTGTCTTCCGTTGGAGATTCCTCTCCATTTGCACTGTATGCATTTTAGTTGTACGTAGTTGTGGCACGCTGTCTCCCCCATTAGAACGGGAACTCCTTGAGGACAGGAGCCTTTTTTGTGTGTCCAGTGACTGGCATGTAGTAAACATCTATTAAAAGCTTATTGACTGATGTAATCTCTCTGGACCCCAGTTTTTTCATTGGTAAAATGAGAGATTGGACCAGATGGCATATGAGGTCACTTTGAGCTTTAAATTTGTGACCCTGTGGAATCCATTCAGGTGATCAAATGTTCTTCACTGTGTGTCCTTCCTTGAGTCCCTAGATTTTCATATACACCTACTAAATGTAAAAAAAAAAAAAAAAAACAAAAACCCAACCATCTTGACCTAATTTATAAGAGTTTAGGCAAATTTATTTTTATGAACCCAGTTGGGGTATTCCATTTTAGTCCAAGAGCCCTTTATACCTGTATTTCTATATCCCTTTTGTTCTTAGCTTTTATTTACTCCTTTTAGTTTTTAATGTCTTATAACTTTAGCTATTTTTATTCTAGTACTTAGAGTGACCTTTGTTTAGTGTTAGCCTTTAACTTCACAAAATATTGCCCTATGAGACATATTCTTTTTTTACTTTGCTTTTTCTTTTCTTCCAGTATTTATTCTTTGAAAGGTCTATTCATCTTTACCTTAGAGAAACCCTTAGGAATCCAGTTGTTATCTCCATATAAAGCACCAGGGGGTTCTAATTAAAAAGATTTCTCTTAGGTGGTTATAATACATAGTCTGTGATACTTTTCATATTATCACATAACTTAAAAAATAAAGTGTTCATCAGGTCTGAGGGAGAAAGGTTAACTGAGTAGGAATCAGAAAAAATTGCATGGAAGAAATATGTGAAACAGGCTACAAATATTGGTCAGAAATTCAGCAGGTGAAGAGGAAAAAGGGAGACAGTCAAAGCATAGAAGACAATGTGTGCAAAAGAAAGGGGATTATAAAGCAGTGTTTCTTTGGGTGGCAGAGAATGGTTCGTTTTGGAGTGTAGAATGCAAAGTGGGGCTAGCATGAGATGAGACTGGAAAGTTAGAGTAGCACAGGTTGAAGGGCCTTGAAGACCAAACAGAGACATTTGAACTTCACTTAGGAGGCTCTAGGGAGTCCCCAAAACTTTGGAACAGGGGGGTAGCATGAAGAAAGTTTATTCTTGTAGTAATAAGGATGTCTCTTGGGGGCATTGTTGGAGGTGTGAGGTGACTGGGATTCCCTAGGAATTTGACCTCTGTTTGGAAGGTGATTGTATGTGCAGGTAAGCATTAACAGGTTCCTTAACAGCTCCCTTATATTTTCTGACTCAGTGACTGTGTCCATCATGAAACTGCCAGTCTCAGAACTTATAATGAGATCATCAGTTCTTTGTACTTGATCTGCCTATATGTCTTTTGGGTAATGTCAAACCGATATGTAAGTGATTAAGGGATTTCCTCCTTAGACTAATTGTTTCTAACTTAGATTTCAGGGCGTGTTCTACCCATGGAAAGAATAAACTTGAGAAACAGTTCATTCACCACATCTAAGGAATTAAACTGGACCAAAGAAGTAACCCGAGAAGCTTCCATTTTGACTGTAAGTAATTTGTTGAACTGACCAAGAGACTGACGGGTGTTCCTAATGCTCTGGCAGATGGAGCCAGAAGGTTTTATGACCTTTGTAAAGAGACTACCAGCTGAATGGTGAATTGTGGGTTCTGAATTCCCATCCCAAAGGACTCAACTCCTGTGCTAACTCACTGGTTGGTAAGGCAGCAGAAGCGGTACTCTCACCCAAGTGCTGGTTCCTTAGAGTGAGCAAGAGCCATCAAGTTGACTTACTGTTGGTCTGGCTAAAGGACAATGAGTGAACAATGGACAAGGGAGTCCATTGCCCTCTTTTATACTACTTTTGCCCAAGGATATACAAAATCCATATTAAAATGCAGTTTGTGGGAAAAGATAGCAAGGAAAATATGCTTTGTTGCCTTCCTGGTCTCTGATAAAGCACAGCAGTTCTGTGGTAGAAATTAGGTAAGACAGGGCCTCCCCTCCATGGGGAGCAAGGAATATGTATGCAGTGGACAAATCAAAGACCAGACAGTCAACTTGGGCTGCTTAAGAGTGTTTTCTAGTGTCTGCTTAAGATTTATTTTGCAGACTTATGCTATACTTAAACATTTGTGGCCGTTCCAGGTTCCTATGCATTTCTGGGCACTGTTTTACCCAAAGAGAGCTGTTGACCAAGCCCGAGAGTTGGTTGGTATGTTGGAGAAGATAGCCGGCCCCATTGGTATGCAGATTAGCCCACCTGCCTGGATTGAACTAAAGGATGACCGGATCGAGACCTACATTAGAACCATTAAATCCATGCTGGGAGTTGAGGTAAATAAGTTGGACTTATAACCCTTTAAAAAATGTATTCATAATAGTCGCCTATTCTAAAGTTACTTGGTTTTATTAGCCTAAAGTTAGCAATGCATCAGAATCTGTCTTGCTCATGTCTACTTAAAATATTGTAGACATGCAGATATAGTTGGCCTTTTGGCATTTAGCTGTTATCATCTTTCTTATTCCCTTACCCTATTGCAGTCTTTCTTCCTGATAGATTTTAGCTTCAGGTGTTATCATTTAGAGTCCAGGAGAGAGCACCTGTTTTGGCTTCTATTCATTATCAGAGGGATCAGATGTGCTAAGAATTGTGGTGAGTGATGATGAAATGACTGAGAAATCAAAGGTTTGATCTTCTGAGCATATCAATTTACTAAGCAATGTTTGCCAATTTCCTGAATTGAGAAAAAGAGGTGTCAAACTCCTCCCAAGTGTCTGTAAATAATCAAAGGAACATGGAAATGATAACTGACTGATCAGTCCAGGGCCAGTTTCCTGATAGGACATATGGGTTGCTTGAGATTATGTGAGAAAACTGTTGACATCAGTCTTTGGATATGACTGGGTTTCTGGCCAGCACACCCTAGCTCCTTGGTTAAGAGTCTCTAAACAGCAGGCAGAGGTGATCCAGCTTCCTGGCCAGCTCAGGACTAGGTTCAAACAATGCAATGTTTTTTCCTAGTTCCCACAATTGAATAAACTTTTCTTACAAGACAGAATTTGGACTAGATCCATAATTGAAGAGAAAGGGAGCTGAGCTAACTCCAGAATTGAGTCACAAGATGGAGTCAGTGTGGTTCACTCCTTTCCCACAATTAACCACTTACTGTTCTGATCCCCTCAATTCCCTCAGAACAGAGCTGTTGGTGCCAGGAGCCATTATGTGATGTTTCTTACTTAGCTGTTACAGCCTGCTCTGGTTCAGGATTCATATTGTGCCAGTCTAGACTGGCCCATCAGACAAATACCTTGATTACCTAGCAGTAAATAACTTTCATAGTCGAGCAGCCCATGGCACACACAACTTTTTTGACTGGTTAAGCAGTTGGTGAACCAGATCAAGGAAAAAGAGAGAAAGGAGCAGGTTTTAAGAAGTGGATTGAGGTCAGATGAGGGCAGTGATAGACGTGGATCTCCTTGATGGTAAGGCAGTATGACAGAGGCATGGAGGTATGAAAACTGTTTTTCATGCTACCCTCTTTCTGAGATCAGGCCGTAGATTCACAGTACATGAGATATCTTTTTTTTTGGACATGACTAATGCAGGAATTTGTTTTGATTGACTATATATGTTTGAAATAGGGGTTTTGTTTTCTATTTTTTTCCCCAGTGGGAGTGGGTAGAAGATGAGAGAAAAAGAAGGCAGATCTTCATGAAAAATGAAATAGAATTTAATTTACAAAAGAATAGCGGATTACGGAAAATGATCGATTTTGGCTGGAGTGTAGAATACACAGGGGCAATGTGGGATAAGGCTGGAGATTTAGAGGGGCACCAGATTGAGCAGTCTTGAGTACCAGGCAAAGGAGTTTGAACTTTACTCGGGAAGCTATAGGAATTTTTGGAAACTTTGAACAGAGGAGTGACCTGAAGAGATTTGTGCTTCAGAAAGATTGCTCTGAAAACTGGAAGGATAGATTACAGGGAGAAGACAGTGGAACCTGGAAAACTTGCTAAAAAATTGTTGCAGTGTTGGAGATGAGTAACAGAGAGAGCCTGTACTGTGGTATTGGCACCTGAAGTGAGCAGGTGAATGGTAAGGCAGTTCACAGGTAGAAAGGGGATTAACATCTGACTGTTCATGAGAAATGGAGAAGAAACAGCTAATTCAAGTGGCTACCTTGTAGGCAGTGCACAATCAGTGTCCAGAGCTCAAGATAAAGGTTACAACTTGATCTACAAATGAGAGAGAGGGTAAGGAGGAGGAAGAGGAGACAGGTTAGGGCAAAACTTTGTTCCAGGTGGGAAGGTTAGGGGAGACATTGTGAGCAAGTATGGCCAGTCTTTGACCCATGAGGCACCTTATGCAGAGGAGGTAAAACATGGAGGCTAGGTTTAAGTTCTAGCTCTGCTTTGAATAAGCTCTGTGACAGTCCACTGTGAATCTGAATGAGGAGATGGAGACCTGGTGAGAGGCACTGGAGGAGACAGGAAGGAGACATCAAGGGCAAAAATTGTTTCAAGAAATTTAGCAGTGAAGGAAAAGGAGGAGATGAATGGTTGATGTGTAGGGGGAAGGCTTTTTTGGGCAGATGAGGTGCTAGTGAAGAGGGGAAGACTGAAGATGTATTCAAGAGAAGGAATGTTGCTGGAATTAGGCTTTAGAGGGAAAGGAATTAGGGATATTGTTAGAATGATTAGCCTTAATGCAAAATAGCACTATTATCTATTCTGTGATGAGAGAGGAGAATGACTAAAGATACTGATATGGTTCAGCAAACAGAAAAGCTGAGGTAACCTACATCACATGGCCTGTCTTAGTGAAATTGGGAATTATAAAGGGAATAGTTTGTTACAATACAAAAAAGTTTTAAGTGCCTATTCTGAAGAGCATTGTGCTAAGCCCTAAGAATATTATTATGGTATTCTTTTTTTGGAGGGGGGAAGGTAGGGCAATTGGGGTTAAGTGACTTGCCCAAGGTCACACAGCTAGGGGGTGTGTGTGTGTGTGTGTGTGTGTGTGTGTGTGTGTGTGTGTGTGTGACAGAGAGAGAGAGAGAGAGTGTGAGTGTGTGTGAGAGTGAAGTGCCTGAGGCCGGATTTGAACTCTGGTCCTCCTGACTGCAAGGCTGGTAGCGCTCTATTCACTGTGCCACCTAGCCACCCTCTATTATGTTATTCTTGGCAGTATCTGAATTCATTCCTTGGTGTAGTACTCCTGATCTCTTATCTATAGTATCCATTTTATTTTCACTCTTTGGAGAGGGAACATTCAGTAATACCCATGCTAGCTGGAGAACAACTTTACCTAGCATAAACTTTATTTAACTTCATATTGGCCCTGTTGGTTCTTTCTGCCCTCCCTTAAGTCAAGCAGATTCTGATTATGCTTTATTTTTGCTCTGAATAATTGGGGAAATATTTTGTTATAGTATGGGAACATTCATTCCCTATTGAATGAGAAATAACTTCTTCCCTCACCTCTATTAAATAGTAGTAGTTTTGGTTAGGTTTTTTTTGGGGGGGGGGTTGGGTTTTTTTTTTTTTTTTTTTTGCTTTTTGGAGAGGAGAAGGTAGGGCATTTGGGGTTAAGTGACCTATCCAAGGTCATACAGCTAGCAAGTGTTAAGTGTCTGAGGCCAGGTCTGAACTCAGGTCCTCCTGACTCCAGGGCTGGTGCTCTGTTCGCTGTGCCACCTAGCCATCCCTCCAGAAAAATTTATCCTTGGAAATTCTGAGAGACTAAGGCAGTTCTGCTAGAATTCTCATTTTAATTCTTGATTGGTGTTTCTGAGCTCTCAGTACCTTCAGCACCATTCTGTGTCACTCACTACAGCTATTACAGTGGCCTTCTAAGTAGGGCCTTCAAAATGTTTCTTGGTCAGTCTGGATTTCCAGAGACAAAAAAAGTAACTAAAAAGGGCTTCATTAGGGGTGGCTGGGTGGTGCAGTGAATAGAACATCAGCCCTAGAATCAGGAGGACCTGAGTTCAAATGCAGCTTCAGACACGTAACACAAAAAACTAGCCATGTGACCTTGGGCAAGTCACTTAACCCTAATTGCCCTATCATCCCCCCCCAAAAGGCCTTCATCTCCCCACTCAGAAGGATCTCTGAGATGATTCAATATTAGTCCGTATTTAAGAAACTCATAACTTGAGACACTCAATTTATTGCTTGCTGTTAAGGATTCTTTTGTGTTGCAGAATCGTAAATGCCCCAAAAAGTGGTCCTAAGAAAGGCCCTGGCTTTCCAGTGCAGAATTCTGACATGTCTTGTTTTGTCTTCCAAAGGGGAAAGTTCAGATGGTGGTTTGCATCATCACAGGCACACGAGACGATCTGTATGGGGCCATCAAGAAGCTGTGCTGTGTGCAGTCTCCAGTGCCCTCACAAGTGAGCTGGGGTTAGCATGGGAGTATCAAGAAACTCAACCCCCAGGTTTCTTAGGCATGTTGAGGACGTGGAGAAAAATATTTTGTAGAGTACGATCAGATCTCAGATTGCAAACTGGCTCTGGTTGCTGTCCCCTGATTAGAGGGGTCCAGATGAGCAGCATATATCCCTTTGTGAATATTAAACTTACTGCCCAAATTTAGTTAGTAATATTACCTCTTTAGAAGATTAGCCTCCGATTGGTTTTTACAGGACTGATTCTTGAGAATGTGGACTTAACTTTGAAGAAGAAAAGTGTTTTTTCTCCATCAGCTTTGCTCAGAAGTATTTTCTCATTTTGCATGAGATCCTTTTGAAAGTTTAATTCCCTTGAAAATCCAAAGTTGAGGTTGTTGATAAGATAATGGCATCTGACAACTATAATTTCTTGAATAAAAGTTATAATCATTATTTTGTATTGATTTTTGATCAGATTAGTATAAAATGATGGTGTTGTGGTTTTTGTTTCTTATTTATTTTTAAATTTCTTTTGGTCCTAGGTAATCAATGCCCGAACTGTTGCACAACCCACCAAACTATGGAGTGTAGCCCAAAAAATTTTACTGCAGATTAACTGTAAATTAGGTGGAGAACTTTGGGGAGTGGACATTCCATTGGTGAGCGGAACTTAGATACTTAGTTCCTGGATTAAAATGAGATACTTGGACCCATTCATATTAGTCTCCCTAAGGGTCCAAAATAGTTGTTTTCATCATCTTCACATACCTTCTTAGCTTTCTTATTTCCACTGCTTGTCATTAGCATTGGCCATTTTCCTGAGTGACTTGTTTCTTTGTATAGGAAGTAAAAATCAGGCAGGTAATTATCCCATTTTTGCTTTTAAAATGCCTCCTACTAAGAAGGCATATATAAGAGATACAAGGTGGGATGTTTTGGGGATCAGATAGTAAATGAAGGAAGTGACAGGCTGTGCTTTTTCTCTCCCAGAAACAACTGATGGTGATTGGGATGGATGTTTACCATGACCCCAGCAGGGGGATGCGTTCCGTGGTTGGGTTTGTTGCAAGCATCAGCCTGTAAGTTCTCCTTAGTTAGTTCCTCTAATGCTTCACCTTATTTTGGTTTTGTGTTATATGGGTCACCTATTATATGGGCACAGTGATGTGCCTGGTACTCTGCTTATTTGAGGAGGTAAGACCAACATATATGAAAAATTATTATAAGAACATGTAAGACATTATATAATTAACAGGTGAGTACTATAACTCAGAAAAGGGTGAGATCTCTCTGAATGGTAATATTCAGTAACAGAGGAAGTAGTCTATGAAATGGGCCCTGCAGAATAAGTAAGGACATCCCATGCTAGGGGGATAATCTGAACCAGAGATGAAAATATGGAAATCAGCAATATATATTCCAGAAACAGCAAAGAGGCAGCATGATGCAGTAAAAGGAGCTTTGGAGTAGAGTCTAAGAACTTGAGTTTGAATCTGTTATCTCTGTGGCCTTGGGCAAATCACTCACCCACTCAGGATCTATATGTAAAGTGAGAGAGTGGAACTAGTTGACCCCCAAATTCCCTCCTAGCTCTAAACCTATGTCCCCATGAGATGTTTGTGATTGGAGTGGATAGTTTGTTTTGTGGGAGAATAGATGAAAATTAAGTAGAGTGAAGGCAGATTTTATAGAACCTTGAAAGCCCATCAGGGGAGTTTAAAGTTGAGGTGGTAAAGGGTAGGTTACAATGTTAGGCTTTAAAGTAGAGGAATATAATTATATTCTGGGAGCAATATTTAGGGAAGCCCAACTTTGGCATATAACTAGGGAAATTAGATTAGATTAAACTAGGGAGAAATCAGTCAGATGGACCTATAAGGGCCCATCTTTACAGCATGCAGGGAACTATTGTAAAAATTGACTACAGAAATAGTGTGAGTCTGGACTAGAATACTGCCAGTGAGAATGGAGAAGAGACAGATTCAAAAGAAATCATGAAGGAAGGATTCATGAAATTTAATGTCAGTCTCAATATAAGAAATTAAGATAAGAAATATTAATTTCAACAAATAGGCACTATAAGCCCAAAGAATATAAAGATGACTCAAGTTCTGATGTTTCAGAGAATCACAACATACCTGAGGAACCTCAGAGACCATTTATTGTCCAGCCCATACCTGGCCAATGAAACCCTCTACAAACACCTCTAATAAGTGTTCATTGAGCTGAGTATCTGAATTGTTATTAACATTAGCCATTGTCATAAGGGATCTGTTTCTTTGTGTAGGAAGTAAAAGTCAGGTAGGTGATAATCTTTATTTAGGTTGTTGAGAGACAGGAATAAACATTCTGCCTACTATGTACATTCCACTTTGGGACAACTCCAATTACTAGGAATTTTTTCTCTACATTAAACCTAAATCTCTCTTATGCATCTTTCTACTCAGTGTTCCTACTTCTATTTTCTGGACCTGTGCAAAACAAGTCTTGATTATGTTTTCCACAAAAGCCTTTCTCATTCTTGAAGATGTATATCATTCTCCCATATATCTTCTCTAAGTTAAATGTTCTTAGCTTCTTAAACTGGGCCTTATGCGACATGATCTCCACTCCCCTTATCGTCCCAGCCACCTTTTGTAAGACACAGCCTGCCTTGTCCATCTCCTTCCTAAAATGTTACCTACAGATTCAGACATAATCCAGAGGTGTTCTAAGCAGGGTAGAAAAAGTAGGGCCATTAAATCTTAATCCCAGAAGCTATGCTTTATTAATGCAACCTCGGAAAGCATTCCTCTTAAAATCATCTTTTCACACTGTTGATTTATACTGTTTTTTCACTGAAGCCCTGAGACCTTTTTCACCTGAGCTGCCAAGCTTTCTATATCTTGTGCTAAAAAAGGTGATCTGTAACCCAGATGTAGAAGTTTGCATTTTATTTTATTAGATTCAGCTAAGTGGCTGCTAAGTAGTGAAGGGGATAGATTTCTGAACTTGAAGTCTTCCCTAAGATATTCACTGAGCAGCATTTCTGACTCTGGGAAGTTATTTTACTTCTTTTCACCTGTTTCCTAAATTGCAAAATGGAGACAATGATATCATATACCAGACCAGGATTGTTGTGAGGATCAAATGAGATAACATATGTGAAGCATTTTGTAACCCTTCACACGATCTGTCCATGCAAAGTATTATTTAGATCATCCTGTACTGTTGTGGTCATTTCGTCCAGTGGCGCAAGCTCTCGCTCCCAGCCTCACGAGGGTTTGAGATGATGAGTGTAAAATACTTTGTAAATCTTAAGGTCCTTTATAGATTTAGCTGTTCTTGGTTTTCCACTCATTATTAACTGTTTTTGTTCTGTTCAGAGAGTACTGTTGCCAACTGGCAGATGAGGAATCTGGACAGAGAAGTCAGTTTTCTAAAAAAGATAAAAAAAAAAAAGAAGAGGAAGATAAATTAAATTTGAGTTTGAGGTTAAAGTATTACTCCCAAATGGAAATATTCTTTAAGTAGTCAAAGACAAAGGTGCCTAGACACAATGATTAGAGGGTTGTGGCGGTATATGACTTAATAAAGTCTTGAAATTAAATGGGACCTTAAAGGTTATCTAATTTAACCTATGTCATTCAAAATCCCTCCCCCAGCCCACTTAACATTCTTGAAAAGTTGTTATCTAGCTTCTGCTTGTAGATTTCTAGCAAGGCAGAAACTTACTACCTAATGAGTCAGCCCTTCCATTCAGCTGGCAATGACCTAGTCATAAGAGTCAGTTAAATTCATATGCCATACTAATTATTTATATTAAGTCTCTGATAACAGCAGTGGTATAGAGGCATAAGGGCGAAAACCTGGAAAGCAATACTGCCAAACTGAAACCTTATTCCCATTGGTTTGATGTGCACCAGCACAGGTTGAAACCTTCTTGTGCAACTGTTAAACTTAGGACTGTTGGACTCTGAACCTGCTTAAGAAGTCCAATAATTATGATTTGGGTTTCCTTCTACTAAATTATATTTCCTGTTAATTTACAGAGATCAAGTAGGAAGAGATTCTGAAACTAGAAAAATCTGGCTTTCCTCACCTCATAGTACTTCTTTAAGGAACCCACGAGGCACAGTTTTAGCCTATCTACACTCTCCAAACAAAATTCTTATATTAAGCTAAAATTGTTCTTATAATTTCTATTAAGTGCTTCATGGATCCACATAGGTTGAGTTTAGTCTTTCTTCCAGACGGCATCAGTTAGAATATTGGAAGCCAGTAATCTTGTTATGCCTTGGGGCTAACGTGATAATATCTTCTAAGTTTTCTTTTATTCTTCTTTGTTTCCCTCTTATAGTACAGTCCTTCTTCTGGGAGCTCTGAAATTTGGCTGTGATATTCCTTAGGGTTTTCATTTTGAAATCTCTTTTAGGAAGTGATCAGTAGATTCTTTCAGTTTTATTTTACCTGCTGGATCTAAAGTATTGGGGCAGTTTTCCTTTATAATTTCTTGAACTATAATGTCTAGGTTCTTTTTTTGATCATGGGTTTCGCTAATTCTTAAATTATCCCTCCTTGATCTCTTTTCCAGCTCAGATATTTTTCCAATGAGATATTTCACATTTTTTCTATTTTTTTTTCATTATTTTGACTTTGTTTTATTTTTTTTCTTTTTGGAAGGGAGAGGGCAAGGTAATTGGGGTTAAGTGACTTGCCCAAGGTCACACAGCTAAGTGTCTGAGGCTGAATTTGAACTCCAGTCCTCCTGACTCCAGAGCCGGTGCTCTATTCACTGGGCCACCTAGCCATCCCAATTTTATTGTTTCTTGATATCCATTTGGCCAGTTCTACTTTTTTAAGTAATCCTTCTCTTCAGTGAATTTTGTGCCTCTTTTACCATTTGACTAATTCTGTTTTTTAAGATGTTATTTCTTCAGTACTTTGTGCGTCTTTTACCAAACCATTAATTCTCTTCATAATTTTCTTGCATCATTATCATTTCTTTCTCATTTTCACTCTACCATACTTACTGCTTTAGTAATTCTTATTGGATTTCTGTACAACTTGTATTTTTCTTTGTGGCTTTGCTTTTAACTGTTTTCACAGTGTTGTCTTCTTCTGAGTTTGTGTCTTGATCTTCTCTCCCTCAATAGTAGCTTTTTATGGTCAGGTTATTTTTTATTTGTTTGCTCATTTTCTAGCCTGTTTCTTGCGTTTTGAACTTTGCAGTTGGACTTTTTTGTGATGCTGTTTTCAGAGTTTGTTTTGAAGGTCTGCAAGTTTTTGTTGCTTCCGAGAGGGTATGATCCCAGGAGGGGTTTAGTTGCTGCTTTCCTGGTCTTCATTATGGTTTTTACCCTGCTTCCCTGCAGCTGCAAGTGCTATTGCTCCTCCCTGCCCTGGAACTGTGACTACAGCCGCTACTTCCTTGTGACTGACCCCAAGTGGTCCTCTCTGCCAGGGAATTGTCACCCAGAACTAAGAACGGGCAGTGGAGTTGCCAGACAACACCCGGTCCTATCTATGCCAAGTGTCAGCTCAAGAGTCCCTTATGAAAGGTCTCTTTCTGACCACTTGTCTAGTCCCCTTCCATTTTAAGGCTAAGAGCACCCAAAGCAGCTGCTGCCATGAGGTACCTCACCCTTTCATCACAGGCCTCTCCTATTGATCTCCTAGATTGTCTTGACCTTTTGTTGACTCTGCTGCTCCAGAATTCTATTTAAAGGATATTTTAAAGTTGTTAGAAGGAAGTACTGGGTGAGGTCAGCTGGGTTGCTGCCTCTGATCAATCAGTAAGCGCTCATTAAGCTCCTACTATGTGCCGAGCACTGTATTAACTGTATTGGTATAATGATGCTAATCTAAGACCTTGTTATCTTTCATTTGGACTACTGCAGTAGATTTCTAACTAATCTCCCTACTTTAATTCTCCCTCTCCTCCTCTCCTCCTCTCCTCCCTCTCTATTTCAGTCCCATCCTGCACATACTGGTCTGATCACATGACATCATGTACACACACACACACACACACACACACACACACACACTGCACCAAACAAAAATCAAATTAAATTGTCTGCTGTTGAAGACCCTCCACTAGTCAGAGTCAAGATGGCAGAATAGAGGTTAGAAGTTTAGCAAGCTGTCTCCAGCAAAACTCTTCCAAACAGATAAGAAAATGCACCAGCCCAAATTCTAATGGGGAAA
>CM053595.1:210845651-210867584 GCA_028646575.1 Pseudocheirus occidentalis | reverse complement strand
CATAAAACTGTAAACTGGGTATCTTGCCACACAGAAGAGTAGCGGGGATAGGGATGAGAAGAGGGCAGGGTCTGGGGGAGGGTTGCTGGAAGCACACACTTCAGTAAAGGGACAGGGTAGAGAATAGAACAAGGGGGAACGGGATAGGAAGGAGGGGCATATAATCAGCCTCTCACAATATGTCCACTGTGGAGATGTCCTGTGTAATTATACATGTACATCCTGTATTGAATTGCTTGTCCTTCCGGTGGGGGTGGGTGACAGAGGAGGAACTGAAAGAATCTAGAATTTAAAGCTCTACAATCAAATGTTAAAATACATACACACATATATATGTATATGTGTGTATATATATATATATAATAATAATTATTATTATTATTAACTACATGCAACTGGGAATTACGATATACAGGTACTGGGGTAGAGAGACCCTCCCTGCCCTACCAGAAAGTTAGAGTGGCGTTGGAGAAGGACATAAAAGAGAGCAGATTGGGGGAGGAGCTTTACAGTGGAATTGCTGTTTTGGGGTTGGGGGTAGGAGAAAGACGGGGAGAAAATTTGTAACTCAAAAATCTGGTGGAAATGAATTATGTAAACAAGAAAATAAATAAAATAATAAAAAAATATTATTGGATGATGAAGGTTTAGTGTAAACTTCAAGTTGAAAGGCAGATGAGTTGGGACCTTCATTTCCCTGACCAGCCTTTTAACTTTTCCTGTGCAGTTGGATCAGGAACCTCCCAGCTCTTAAACCTGTGGTCCTGTGATCTGCTTGACTTTGCTTATCTTTGTGTACTTTTTAGTGGCTCCTTTTGATATTCCTGACCTCTCACTATCCCATTATCCTGTGGAAGTCTAGAAATGAACAAGAGCAATTTTTTTTAAAGCAAAACTGACCATGTTTGGCGCTGTCTTTCAAATATATCTGATGTCATGTGCCCAGAAAATACAAATTTGAATCTTTATTACCAGTGAGTACTGTGTCTGGCGAGTTCCCTATTCCCAGAGATAATAAGGAATTTATATTATTTGGGGTTTCACTCAGGTAAACCACTGCCTGCCAGAGAAAATTGTGGTGTACAGAGATGGAGTATCAGATGGTCAGCTGAAGACAGTCGCCAGCTATGAGATCCCCCAGTTACAGAAGTGCTTTGAAGCTTTTGAAAACTACCAACCCAAGATGGTGGTATTTGTGGTCCAGAAAAAAATTAGCACTAACCTGTATTCAGCTGCTACAGATAATTTTGTGACTCCCTCCCCAGGTACTGTAGTGGACCACACCATCACAAGCAGAGAGTGGTGAGTATGCTGCCTTTTCAGCTCACTTTTGGGGAAGTATGAGAGATCAGCTTTTGGAGGACAGTCAGTTTTGGTAAATTCTTTATTTCCAGATTTGGGATGGAAGAGTTGTTCTTAGAGGCTACGTGTATATAAAACAAATTTTTTTTCTTCTGCCTCTTGCCTGTGGTGCTTGGGAGAATAAACTAGTGGAGATAAAGAGGTTCCCCTGACCTAACAAAACAAGCACAGATTTCCCTCTGTGATAGAGATGGAGATTATATAAGTATCTACCATCTCTCCAGGAAATAACACTGGACTAGGGTCCTCTTTTTTTCTTATACATAAAATGGGGTGGTTGAACTAGATCGGCAAAATATCTTCTAGCTCCAAAGATGATTTAATAAGATAACCTAAAACAGAGAACTATCCAAAAATGCCTGAAGATTTAGTGAGTTCTTCATTTTTTAGAAGTCTTCAAGCTTCTTGTGTGATATTACATTGAAGGTATTACTTCTTAGTTATTAAATAAAACTCTTCCAACTCCAGATTTTGTGATTGTGTAATACAGTCGTGTCACAAGTTTGATCATTTTTCTTGCCAGGGTGGATTTCTACCTACTTGCCCATCATGTGCGGCAGGGCTGTGGCATTCCTACCCATTATGTGTGCGTTCTCAACACTGCAAACTTGAGCCCTGACCATTTGCAGAGGTGAGCCTTTTCTTACAATAGGGCAGTGGTTCTCAAAATGTGGGCTTGACAATCACAGACTCTTTCATGGGGCCAATGAGGTCAAAACTAGGTCAAAACATAATGATTCTAGGACATTTTAATTTCTAGTACTGTAAATATTGACAAATGTAATCCACATAACAAAAGATAATTGGGGATTCTCAATCATTTTTAAGAATATAAAGGGGTCCTGGGATCTCAGAGTTTGAGAATTGTGGCTTTTGGAGGTAAATCTGGATCCATCTAATTAAGATAGAGCCAACTACAGAAGCAATTGCCAATTAAGATAGAGCCAACTACAGAAACAATTGCCAATCCTTGAAATCTTTGACTAGTATTTTCACGGGGGTAAAAATATAGTTTAAATTTGAACAGTACAGAAATACTTAATTTTCACAGCATAATTGTAGTGTTTCTTTTTAGTCATTAAATTTTGCTAACTGGAAGAATTTACTTGTTTTTGGTAGAAAATTTCCTTGATTTGGTGAATAGGAGAGGCATGCTGCAGTTAAATTAATTTGTCCAAGGCATCTGATTAAGTCAATGGTAATACCAGAAACATCTTCCCTGCAGGGAAACAATTAGGAAAGCTTCCAAGAACTTTGCAGCACATCTCAGGTTCTCAGGTTGCTAAGAATAACTTAGGAAATGTGATGGTGTGTAATAATTGGCATGCCCAACTGGACAAATAGATGTTTTTAAGCACAAAGTAGTTTTGAGTGCATTGTTCTCTTCTTGGCCTCCAGGCTAACTTTCAAGCTTTGCCACATGTACTGGAATTGGCCTGGCACAATCAGAGTCCCAGCTCCCTGCAAATATGCCCACAAGCTAGCTTTCCTGTCTGGACAAGTCTTACATCATGAACCAGCCATCCAGTTGTGTGAGAAGCTCTTCTTCCTGTAACCCAAAGAGTCAGCAAGCAAGTTGAGGAAAGAGAAAAATTAGCTTTCTGGGTTTGTATAGCTCTGATTTCTGGGTTTGTATAGCTCTGATTTCTCCGCGATCAACAGAGACAAAAGGTGGCATTTTTGAGTTGCTGTTTTCCCTTTCCTCAACCCAGTAATCTTTATTTTATTTTATTTTTTCAACCTGCTACTACCAAGAAAACTGTAAGTCATTTCAGCCCAGTGAAAATTACCATTCCCCATGTGGGAAGGAGATAGAACATGGCCACTTTTGGAGGTCTGGGAAAAGTAAAAAAAAAAAAAAAAAAAAAAAAAACTTTTAAGCACCTCCAAGCCAGATAGAACTGTGTGAATCTGTAGCAGCTCTGTTCTCCAAACCCTTATTAGCCTTTCTGGTGCCATAGCTGAGAAAACGTGTGGTCATTGCAGGTTCTTTACGGAGACATTTGGACAATTGGGAAAGGATAAAGAGTTGTTTCTTTAAAACAGGCATTGCTCCTGCTGGCCTGGTGCTTAGCCTTTCTGTGGAATTGGGCTCAGTTCAGCAAACATTCTTCATGACATTTCTGACACAAAAGCCTATTTTATTTTTAAATAAATTTTTATTAATATCTTTGGTTTTACATCACCTAAATTTCCCACTGTTTGATCTTGTCCTTCCCTCTTACAGAGAGCCAGCCCTGTAACAAATGATAAAAAAGAGGGGGAACAGAACAGTTCAGCGAACCAGATTACCTTGAAAAAACTCTGATCTCCACCTTTAATCCTCCACCTCTAAAATGAATCGAGGGAGGTGTGTTAAAAGTCTGTTTTCATCCTTCACTTTAGATGTCTCTGGCACTCCAGAGATTCAAATGAAGCATTTCTGTGTTTCGTGTGCTTTCTAGTTCTCTTGGTTGGATTTAGCATTAGAGCTGCTGACCTAGGGATTTAAATTCTTCTATTTTTAATTTTGCCTTCCAACCCCAAATACTTCTGCCTTGTTTTAGTTATTAATATGTTAAATCTATTTCTTAAAGAAAAGATTCTTGAAACTACAAGGGAGACATTTGGCATACGGGATACCTTTTTGGGGGATGTTCAAGTATAATACAACTTTCCCACCAGTCTAGTTAAGTTTTTATTTATATGTGGAAGAAAACTGAAATATTTAATTCCCTTGAACAGTGGCCTCTTATTGGCCATTCGATTTTCTAGAAAGTTTTCTAAAGCTGGGACAAAATTTTTTTTAGCAACTCAGCTTTTAAAAATGTGATGCACACATGAAAGTCCAGGTATCAAAATTTCCATATATAAAGAAGGCTGATAATTTTTCCCCCTTTAGAATCAGGAACATGCCATTATGTTTGCATGTACTCTGTTCTGGAAGGGCCAGTTTGGTCTCACACTTAACCTTTTAGTCTTTCATCTGTATTATATTGTACTTTTTTTTTTTTTTGCTGTTGAAAAGAGTTGATTTTATATAATTCCTTCCTCTCCTCATCTTACCCTTTCCCCAAGGAAAGAAAGAGACATGTATATTTTATTTGTGAATTCTGAGAAAAAGAAACTTTAGACAAAAACTTTTTAGAAAAACAAAATTAGAAAGTTGTTTTGGTTCACAGTAGAGTTTGAAGGAGGTTGGTGAGATGAGAGCCATGTCATTTCTTGAGTGCATTTCTGTTTATATTTAGATATTGGAGATGGGAGAAGAAAAGCTAAGAATTTGGAATTTTAAGAACATTGAACTAAATATGTTGAATCATTGGTCTATAACTTGATAGATATTTTCTGATCTGATTCTCTCTGCAAATATTTTGAATTTTTCTTTTGAAGTTATATTTCTTAAGATCTTATCTATCTGATAGTCCGAAAAGTTAAAAACAATACCTAAATGTAATGAAAATCTGCCTTCACTTTTTGTTTAAAGTTTCCTAGCCTCATTTTTCAGTCTTAATGTTGAGTAATTAGAAGTAGAAGGCGAAAAAATTGTATAATTTATTATTTAAGATTGATGAAACATTGAAGCACTTTCCTAGTAGATGATAAATTCATTAGCATTATTCCCGAATGTCAAGCAGTTCTTGGCTTATGAGCCTCTGCTAGCATATTGTAGTGACTGTAAACCACTGGAGTTTTGTTTTGATTTTTACCACTGATGGTTCATCTTCTGGTGTTGGAACTGTGTTTTATCACAATACCAGAAGAAACTGAAGCACTAGTTGTTCACTTATCAAGAACAATGTCACATGCAAAACAAAACTACAAATAAGTTGACAAATAAACCCCTCTTACTGTGGGTGGTTTGTCCTGATCACCAGCCTCATCTTCTGGACTCTAGTAGAATATTTAGATAAAGCTTTCTCTCTTTACCTTAGTTACATCACTACCTAACACAGCCCTAGAGTCTTTCTCAGTGCTTCTGACCACATCGTTATTTATAAGCCTGCAAGAGCAATATGAAAATATTGATGCCAGGAGCTCCCTGCTACTATGGATTCCACCTTATCTTGTGCCTCCACTGGACATTTTGATGTCATTTAGATCTTTCTGTTCCACCTTTTCAGCCTGATCACCTTATCCAATTATAAGAATCTCTCCTTGTCCCTCTCCTAGTTTGGGTGTGGGGGCCACGGCCAACAGAGAAACTGCCCCACATGGTCAAAAAATAAGCCATATTGAGCGAATGTTACTTTTCTTCCTCTATTGTGTTTTTTATACTTCAGTCTCCCCTTCAGTTCACCAAGTTTAATTGAACATGACCAGGCTCTATCTCTACACTAATAAGCAGAAGACAAAGTCCAAGGGGAAGTCACCAGTTTTATCATCCAGAATGTTTTATGAGAAGCTTCACTTGAATAAGATGCCAAATTTTGTAGTTCAATTGCAAAAATTGGAGTAAAATGTTTGTATGTATCTCTGAAAATACAGTATTTGACAGTTAAAATATAATTATGTTGATGCAATTATGTGAGCATAATACATGTAAAGTTGCTCCAGCTGACATAATATTTAATAGCATAATTAAAATTACATATGTGAACCGCCATCTAAAACTATGAAAAGCTGAAATGATATAATTCATCTAATTCTAATCAGATATTTGTGATTTGGCTCAATATGTATTTATTATTTTATGCAGGGGTATATGCTTAGTCTGCTAATCTATCCTCTATGGCAGTGGTTCTCAACCTTCTTAATGCTGCGACCCTTTAATACTTGTACGTGGGTGTATCTGAATGTGGGCAGACCCGCCTGGAGATGATAGAGGAGCAGTGTCTCTGTTCCTAAAATCATGGAAATATGTGTTTTCTGATGGTCTTAGGCGACCCCTGTGAAAAGGTTGTTCGACCCCCCAAAGGGGTCACGACCCACGGGTTGAGAACCACTGCTCTATGGGCTATTACAATAGTTCGGGAAAAGAGTTATGACATATGCAAATAATTAGCATACAGGAAACAAATGAAAAAGATGTATAGTGCTGTGTAAGATCCTGCCTCTGACACCACCTAGGTGACTTCACGTAATCTTTCAGACACACATAGTACTTAGCTCACAAGGCTGGTGTGACGAGCAAATGTAGAAATGTATGTAAAACACTGCAAGATGTATAAGTATCAATTGCTGTCATTCCTGGTAGAGGTAGCATTTCAGATGGCCTTTAAAAGATAGTTAGGTAACAGGGAGCATCTTAAGTGCAGGGAAGAAGGTAAGTAGAGGCAGAAGAATGTCATGTGTATCAAGAACGATGAGTAGTGTAGATTGGCTAGAACTTAGTTTCCATGGAAGGGAATGTGAGAGAAGGTTAGAAAAATAGGGTGGGTGAAATTAAAGCAATTATTAGGAGTTATTTTGCCCAAATATGTTCCAGTAAGTTTAACAACTTAAATAAAATGAGAGAATATTTACAAAAATATGAACTTCCCAGATTAACAGAAGAGGAAATAGAATATCTAAATATAAGCCTATTTTAGAAAAATAAATTAAACAAGCCATAAAAGAGCTTCCTAAGAAAAAAAGCATCAGGACCAGATGGATTTATAAGTGAATTCTACCAAACATTTAAAGATAAACTAATTCCAATATTAAATAAGCTATTTGGAATAATAGGCAAAGAAAGAGTCCCACCAAACTCCTTTTATGAAACAAATATGATACTGATACCTAAACTAGGAAGAGCGAAAATAGAGAAAGAAAATTGTAGTCCAGTTTCTCTAATGAATATGGATGCAAAAATCCTAAATAAAATACTTGCTAGGAAACTACAAAAATATATTGCAAATGTTATACATTGTGACCAAGTGGAATTTATGCCAGGAATGTAGGGCTGGTTCAATATAAGGAAAATTATTAACATACTTGATTATATCAATTTTAAAAAGTAACCAGAATCATATGATCATATCAATAGATGGAGAAAAAGCTTTTGACAAAATACAACACATTAAAAAAAACACTTGAAAGCATAGGTTAAGTGGATTTTTTCCTTAAAATGATAAGCAGCTACCTAAAAACCATTGACAAACACTAGATGGTTTTCCAGTAAGATCAGGAGTGAAGCAAGTTATAACAAGCCTGTTATAACCAGTTTTATTCAATATTGTACTAGAAATGCTAGAAATAGCAGTAAGAGAAGAAAAAGAAATTGAAGGAATCAGAATGGGCAGTGAAGTAATAAAACTATCACTTTTTGCAGATAAAAGGAATGGTATACTTGGGAAATTCTAGAGATTTACCTAAAAAGCTAGTTAAAACCATAATTTTAGCAAAGTAATAGGATATAAAATAAACCAACATAAGTCATCAGCATTTCTATGTATCTCCAACAAAGCCCTGCAAGAAAAGATAAGAGATACTTCATTTAAAATAACTACTGACACTATAAAATACGTGGGGGTATGCCTGCTAAGACAAACCCAGGAACTTACATGAAAATAATTATAAAATATTTTATGCATATAAAGTCAAATTTAAATAATTGGAGAAATTTTCATTGTTCATGAGTGGACCAAGCTAATATAATGAAAATTCTGCCTAAGTTAATCTACTTATTCAGTGCTATCCCAATTTCCAAAAGATCATTTTATTGGTCTATAAAAAAAATAATAAAATTCATTTAGAAAAACAAAAGGTCAAGATTATTTAAGGATTTAATGAAAAAAAATGCAAGGGAAGGTGGTCTAGCAGCACCAGATCTTAAATTGTATTTATAATACAATTTACAATAATTGCATTGTACAATACAACAATTGTATTGTAATTACAATAATATAATACAATATACAATAAATAATCTATAATTATTAGAACTCTCTGGTCCTGGGTAAAAAGTAGAATAGTGGATCAGTTGAATAGAGTAGATAAATAATAGACAGTAGTAAATGACTTGAGTAACCTTGTCTTTGATAAATGTCAAGATTTAAGCTTTTAAGATAAGAATTTACTATTTGGCAAAAATTGTTGGGAAAACTAGAAAGCAATCTGCCACAAACTAGGTATAGACCAATATCTTACAAGATAATGTCAAAATGGATACATGACCTAAACATAAAGGAAGATATTATAAAGTAAATTAGAAAAACATGGAACATATTACCTATCAAATTTATGGCTAGGAGAAGAATTTATGAATAAATGAAAGAGAACATTGTGAGAGGTAAAATGGGTAATTTTGACTACATTAAATTAAAAAGGTAAATAAAACCAGTAGCCAAGATTAGAAGAAAAGCAGAAAATTGGGGGAAAGTTTTTTATAAACAGTTTCTCAGATAAAGGCCTCATATCTCAAATATATAGAAAATTTTATGTCAGATATATAGAGAACTTTGTCAGATTTATAAGAGTATGAGTCATTCCCCAATTGATAAATGGTCAAAAGATATGAACAGGCAGTTTTTGGATGAAGAAATCAAAGTTAAATATATTCATATAAAAATGCTCTAAATCATAGAGAAATACACATTAAAACAACTTTGAGATAATATCGTACACCTATCAGATTGGCTAAAAATGTTAGATGGGATGTGGAAAAATTGGGACACTTGGAATTGTGATTAAACCATTTTGGAGAGCAATCTGGAATGATGCCCAAAGAGTTATAAAACTGTTATAAAATAGCGATACCACTGTTTCTGTTTTGTCTTATTTCCCAAGGTGATCAGGGAAAAAGGAAAAGAACTTATATGTTATAAAAATGTTTACAACACCTCTCTTTTGGTGGCAAAGAATTGGAAATTGAGGGGATGCCCATCATTTGGGAATGGCTGAACAAGTTGTGGTATATGATTGTGATGGAATACTATTGTGCTGTAAGAAATGATGAGCAGGTTGATTTTGGAAAACCTAGGAAGACCTGCATGAAATAATGAAGAGTGAAATGTGCAGATCCAGGAGAACATTTTATACAGTAACAGCAGTACTATTTGAAGAGTAACTGTAATGACTTAGCTATTCTGAGTTATATGACTATTCAGATCAACTATAAAGAACTGATGAAGGAAGCTGCTACCCACCACCAGAGAAAGAACTGCTGTACTGAAGTATGTATTGTATGTTTCACATATGTGTATGTGTCAAATTCTGGGCTTCTCATGTAGGTTGGGAGGTAAAGACCAAAGAGCTTGGAACCCCAAATGTAACAAAATAAATACATACTAAAGAGAAAAATAGGATGGGTCTAAGTTGTGGAAGGCCTTAAATCTCAGGCAAAGAAGTTTGTCCTTATGAGGGAGCCAGCGACGGGGCTTGAGAAGAACAGGATGTGAGCAGAGGTGTTCCTGTGCAGCTGCTTCTTTGATTGTTTCACTTAAGGTTCAGCCAGTTGAGGTCGGGTATCCCTGCTGACATCATTTCACCTAGATGTATTTAAAAAGGGAGTTAAGAATTTATTAGGACCATTTCATGAAAATGCTTCATAAATGTTGAGCACTATGTTGTGATTGTTGTCTTGTAGTCAGGTAATCCCACTCCTACCCCTAAAAGCATGAGCAAATGCAGAGAGCATCAGATGCTTGACCCCCAACCAAAATGTTTTTGCAATCACATACTGAATGAAGAATGTTTGCCACGACCAAGAACCACATGAACTGCACCATGCTTTCCCTCACGAGATCAGATAAATCAACAAATGGATTGCCCTTACAACACGTAGAAGCACTCACATTCTGCCCATTTCCTCTGAAAAGCTTGCATAGGAGTAGTTTTTCATGGTCAAAAACTAGTAAGTTACTATGGCTTACCTTAGTATTGTCGTAAAGAGAATAAGGCATAGTCGTTAAAACATCTTAATGACTGTGTTATTTCTAGTAAGTACCAGTGAACCATCTCTACTCTTTTTTTTTTTAGTGTTTCATTGATGCTTTCTTTTATATCAGTGTTGTCTTCTCCTCCCCTTCTCCAATGTAACAAGTGAAGACCTTTGTGAAAATAAATCATCACGTTGATCTTCTCTAGAAATGTATGCCTCATTCTGCACTTGGCGTCCACCACCTCTGTTTCATAGTTCTTGGAAATCACTGGCAGCTGCAATGATCAGAACACTCTGGTTTTCCAGTTTTGTTTCCCTTGTTAATAGTTGGCATTCTAGAATTCTAGTTCTGCTAACTTTTCTTTGGACCAGATCGTAGAACAGTTACTAAGTTTTTCTAATTTTTTTTCATATGCCTCTTTTCAGAATTAACACAACAGAATTCTATAACATTGATATGCCGCCATTTGTTTTGCCATTCCTAAATCAGTGAGAAGCCACTTTACTTCCAATTCTCTGCTACTACAAAAATATGTATATGTGCACACATATGTACACAGTACACAGTCATCTACATAGATTATGTATAGTTATATTGACATATACTTCTCTGTGTGTATGTATTTTTATATGTGCTACTCTTCCCTCTGCCTTTTTCCTCCTCAGGGCATATGCCCAGTAATATATCCGGCATCTTCTGTTAATATCCAGAATGAGGGAATTAATAGTCCCACTTTGGTGTCCATATGAGTGGAGAGAGAAGGGGAGGAATGTAAGAGGTGAAGTGGAGGGATAGTAAGATTCTGCATCTGATTGGTTATGTGAGGAGAAGCTAGAGGGAATGAATGACCTTAAGTTTGTAAATTTGGTTGATTATTTAGATAGATGGAGGAAATAGGAAAGTTTGCAATGAATGTGGGGTTTGGGAGAGAAAACAATGAGTTCTGTTTTGTATATGTTAAATTTGAGATGCCTGTAAGACATCAATTTTGAAATGTTCAATAAGCAGAAGTGTGGAATTGGACTTCAGGAGACAACAGGAGTGTGTGTGTGTGTGTGTGTGTGTGTGTGTGTGTACATGTACATTGTATCTGGGTGGCTAGGTGGCACAGTGGATAGAACTCTGGGCCTGAAGTCAGAAAGACCTGAGTCCACATACAGCCTCAAATATTTACTAGCTATGTGACCCTCTTTGTCTCCGTTTCAACATCTATAAAATTAGTTGGAGAAGGAAATGGCAAACCACTCCAGTATCTTTGCCAAGAAACCCTCAGATCAGACCATAAAGAACTGGACTAGAGTGAAACAGCTCTACAACAACAAAACAAACACATACACACAGAGAGTGCTCTGGAAGTCATCTGCATGGAGATGATGATTCAGCCCAGCGGGGAGCTGATGAGGTTACCTAGAGAGAGGAGAGAGCCTAGGACGGAGATTCTGAGAATAATCATGATGAAAGGATGGGACATGGATAGTGAGCCGGCTGAAGATACTAAGAATGAAAAGTCAAACAGGACAACTAAGAGCAAGGTCACCAAACTTACAAGAGTATCTGGGAGGAAAAGGCAGCAACACGAACATGTTGCCAAAAGGTCAAAAAGGACAAAACTGAGGAAAGGCCATTGTTTTCAGAAATTAAGAAATCATTTGGTAACCCCAAAGAAAGCAGTTTTTGGTTGAGTGATGAAGGTGAAATCCAGACTTCAAAGGGGTGGGGGTGGCTAGGTGGTGCAGTGAATAGAGCACGGGCCCCAGGGTGAAAGGGACGTGAGTTCAAATATGGCCTCAGACACGACACACTGTGTGACCCTGGGCAAGTCACTTGAACCCAATTGCCTTGACTTCCCCCCTCCAAAAAAAACAAAACTAGACTGCAAAAGGTTAGGAGGCAAATAAGAAAAGTGGAGATGATGACTATAGGTACCTTTTCCCAAGACTTTGACTCTGAAAAGGAAGAAGAGATAAAGGATGTTAGTTTGACAGGCTGTCGGCACGGCTGTCGTGAGGATTTTTTAAAGAGTAGGGAATCCTGGAAGAGTTTGTAGATATCAGGGAAGGAGGCCAGGAGATGAGACCTTGAAGAGAAAGGGGGTGGGTGGTCTAAGGGGTGGTTTTCCAAAGGAGGCTGGAAGGGGTGGGAACAAGGGTCCAAGTAGAGGCTTCTGCCCAGGATGCAGTGTCTGATAGTTTCTGGTGGGGAGGAGGAGGGAGAGCCTAGTTTCCATGAGTAGTACAGTGCAATGAACATTAGACTGGGAAGGAGAATACCTTAGGTTTAAATCTTGGTTTTGCCTCTCCCTATATGACCTTCAGCAAATTATTCAAACTTCTCAGGGTCTCAAGTGCCTCATTTGCAAAATAAGTGAGGTGGGGGGGAAGGACGGAACCTCAGGTTCCTTCCTGCTCCAAATCTGTGACCCTAAGCTGGAAGAAATAAAGTAAGAGGTCGAAAGTGCGCAATGGAAGAAGCAGGAAGAGTTGGGACTGGACCATGGGAAGAACAGGACTGAAGTGAATGGGGATAAGGAAATGGGAAGAGAGCCGTTTTCCTTGGGCACGTGGGTATTGTGAATCTCAGGGACCGGAAGAATAAGGGGTGCGAATTTATTAACCAAAGGACCTGCTAAGTAATTTGTATTTTGTTGGAAACTTTGCTCAAGCCCAGGTATACTGTGTCATCCGCATTTCCCTAGTCTGCAAACTGAGTCACTGTGTCAAAAAAGAAAATGAGAGTCTCTTTAAACCTATCCTAGTTCTTAGCAATCACTCATTTTAGTTCCAAATGTTAACAAACCATCTCTTTAATTAGGCAGTCTGTAATTCTGTCAAAAGTTCAACTTAGTGGGATATAGGTTGAAAGAGCTGCTAGCCTTCCATTTTTTTTAAGAGATCAAGATATGCTCATTTCCAGTCTTGTCTTTTCCAGTTTGTTGTTCACCTGTTTTTAGTCATGCTTGACTCTTCGTGAACCCTTTTGGGGTTTTCTAGGCAAAGATACTGGAGTAGTTTGCTTTTTCCTTCTCCAGCTCATTTGACAGATGAGGAAACTGAGGCAAACAGGATTAAATGACTAGCCCAGGGTCACACAGCTAGTAAGTCTCTAAGTCTGGATTTAACTCAGGTCTTTCTGACTCCAGGGCTGCCAAGTGGTGTAATGCATAGAGCACCAGGCTAGAGTCTGGAAGACTTGAGTTTAAATCCAGCTTTAGATACTTACTAGCTATGTGACCCTGGGCAAGTCACTTTACCATGTTTGCCTCAGTTTCCTCCTCTGCAAATAGGACTTAAAATAGCATCTGCCTTCCAGAGTGGTTGTGATTCTCAAACGAGAGAATAATTGTAAAATGCTTAGCCTAGTACCTGGCACATAGTAGGCACTATATATGTTGACTATTATTATTTTCTACCATTTTTCAGTCTACAGATAAGCACATCCACTTTAGACTTGAACTCACTGGAGACAACTAGGTGCTCTCACCATCGTGTTTATTTTGTTTCAACTCTGTCTACTGATTTTTTCTTCTCTTTAGTCCAAAAGTCATCCTCTTTTGCAAAAGAAATAGAAACACAGCAAGAGCTGAACAGCCCTGCATTCATTCTCTTGACCATTATTCCATCTTATCTAAGCAAGGTTCTGTTCCTTTTCTGGCTTTATTCGTGCCCTCAGTCAAAATTCTAACACCATCTATTAAGTGTCTACTGTGGGCATCTTGTTAGGCTCTGGGATATAGGGTTGAAAAGTTGTCTAGGTCCTACACACAGGGCTCTCTCTTGTGGACTACTGTGGAGAAAAACATGCGTAATAAAAGGTAAAATATTTTGAGGCAGAGAAGAGAGACCAAGGAAATTTGGGAAGAGGATTTAACACTTTCGACTCTGTGTATTAAGACTTTGTGGAGATTATCTCTGCACTGTGCACTGAAGGAATGAAAGGATTTTAACAAGGGGAGGGAGATAGGAGAGAGTGCATTCCAGGCCCAAGGCACAGCTTGCATCCAAGCTCAGGTGTGGGTGATAAAAACATCAGACTGGAGAATCTCCAGAGGTCCCATTTAGCTAGGCTGTAAAGTAAATGAGTGAAAGTCGTGTGAAATAAGGATAGAAGGAAAGGTTAGAGTCAGAGGAGGGCTAAGAAGACATTGTTTATCCCATAGATGACAGGGAGCCAACAGAGGTTTGTGATCAAGAGTATGGTCAGACTTGTGTGTAACAGATCATTTTAGCAGCTCTGTGAAGGATCAGAGAGTAGAGGAACTAGCATAAGATCAGTTGGTTCAGAGGGGATGAAGACCTGAGAATGTAAGGTTGTAAGCCCTTTGTTGTGTCTGGCATTCAGTGTCTATGTCAGCTCCTTCTGGTTCTAGCACTCTCGGTGCTATTAGGGAATCATGTCACTCTTCTGTTCATCTTACATTCAGTGACTCTTGGTGACCCTGTGGACCACAGTGTACCAATACATCCGTGGAGTTTTCTTGGCAAAGATACTAGAATGGTTTGCCATTTCCTTTTCCTATGAATGAAGGTAAAAAAAAAGGTTAAGTGACGTGCCCAGTGTTGTTGTTGTTTGTCCATCCTTCTTTCTTGAAGAGGCCCATGAATGACATCAGTGAGGTGATACCATGACATGTAAGTGAATTAGATTTGAGTGAGGGAGGACTGGGCAAAGTCACCAGCTTCACTTTCTCCTCCAGAATCATCTGGGTCCAGTGGCCAGATATCGATCAGAACAACTGGAGATTGCCTAGGATGCAGTGGGGAACTTAGAGCTTTTCAATCTAAGGTCCTTAACAGGTCTCAGTTTGACTAAGGCAATGACCATTCAGTAATTAAGGCTTAATAAAAAATGAAGCAGAGAATGACCTCTTTACCTAGTCAAAAAAAAAATCATTATTCCTTCCTAGTTTCTTTCCTGAACTCATTAAACATCTGGGTGAGTTAGCAATGGTATCCTATCATACAATCTCATTTCTTTTTTTAATTAGTGTTTCTTTTTATAAATGTTTTAGAGACACTTTTGTCTCTTTTTTCATTTCTACATCACTTGTTGTTGTTGCTTAGTCATTTTTCAGTTGTGTCTAACTCCTTGTGACCCCATTTGGGATTTTCTTGGGAAAGATACCGGAGTGGTTTGCCATTTCCTTCTCCAGCTCATTTTTAAGGAAACTGAGGCAAACAGGGTTAAGACTTGCCCAGGGTCACATGACTAGTCAGTATCTAAGGCTGCATTTGAATTCATAGAAGATGAGTTCCTGACTCTGAGCCCAGCACTTTATCCACTGCTCCACTTGGTTGCCTTCTAGGGATTTCTCTTATCCCAAACCTTCTCTTTTTAATAAGTACAATCAAGCAAAGCAGATCCATCTGTTGGCTATGTCTGGAACTGTCTGTCATTCCTCACTCTTTGTGTTACCTTTTTATAAGGAGCTAGAGGCTTCACCATCAAGTGCTCTGAAGACATGATTATTCACCACACTGATCCAGGTATTCTTCTTTACTGCTATCATGTTGTTAATTATGTTTCCTGGCGCTGCTATCTGCTGTCTTCTCTCTACATCAGTTCATATGAGTCTTTCCAGGTTCCTCTGAATTTTTCATATTTGTAATTTCCCAACAGCCCAATAATATTTCATTGTATTCATATACCACAATTTGTTTTCCAGCCTATGGGAACTCACTTCCCTCCCATTTTTTTTTTGCAGCTACACAAGTGCTGCTATAAATATTTTTGTTTTATTCCTCTCCCTTTGACCTTCTGGTTTATGTCTAGTAGTGCTACCACTGAGTCAAAAGGCATACACAGTTTGGTGACTTTTTTGGCATATCTCCAAATTGCCATCCAGAAGGAGTGAATCAGTTTATAGCTCCGCTAATCAATTGTACAGTAGTGTGCCTTTCTTTCCACAGCCCCTGAGGTAAAACACCCTTTGGCATTTTTACCAACCTGATAAATGTAAGGTAAAACTTCAGTCTTGTTTTAATTTGTACTTCTATATATATTTGGAGTATTCTTTTGCATGATATCTTGAATTTCCTTTTTTTCAAAACTGCCTGTCCATATTCTTTGACCACTTACCAGTTCAGGAATAAGTCCCTATACATTTAAAATAATAATAAGACATTTATCAAAGATAATTGGTACAAAAAATTTCCCAACTGATTCTCTTCTAATTCCAGCTGAGTGAATTTTGTCTATATGGAAGCTTTTCAATTTTATTCAGTCAGAATTTCTCTTTGATTGCCTGTGATCACCCC
The DNA here is from genome assembly GCA_028646575.1 of Pseudocheirus occidentalis. Taxonomy (NCBI): domain Eukaryota; kingdom Metazoa; phylum Chordata; class Mammalia; order Diprotodontia; family Pseudocheiridae; genus Pseudocheirus; species Pseudocheirus occidentalis. The sequence goes on along the minus strand of CM053595.1, from coordinate 210,851,185 downwards.
TCTTATTTAGTAAAGAATTCTTCCCTGCCATAGTTGTACAAGGTACTTCCTCCCATTTCTCTCCAAATCTTTTTAAAGGATGTGACCTTATATTTAGCTAATTTATCCATTTGGAACTTATTACTTGTTTGTTCCTGTTCATCCTCATCCAAAATTTATGCTCATTTGTGTATTTTTTCACAATATGTTTTTTAATATATTTTATTGTCATCCTTTGTATCTCCAACATTTCCCAATATATCCCTTTTCCTTTACCATAAAACATTTTAATACAGAATGCTATTATTCCATAGTTCCACTTATCTAAGGCAGTGGTTTTCAAACATCTTAGCCTTATTATGAAAATAGTTTTGACCATATAAACCCCCTGAAAGAATCTTCAGGATTACATTTTGGGAACTGTTGACCTAAGGTAAATAATTCAATAACCATATTCTAGCTATAAGTCTTAACGCACTAAGTCTCACTCTTAATTTATGGTGACATGTTTACCTTATCTTAATGTCTCTAGTCCATTTTGTTTATTATCCATATTTTGTGAATTTTACATAAATACCTGGAGCCTTCCTGTTATTTTTAATTATGATCTTTTTTTCCTGGGCATTTTTTACCGTATAATTACTTGTCCTCTCCACTGATAATCTTATGTCTTACCTGCTTTTCCTCTCTTCATACAATTCTGACAAGGTGAATGTATATGAGCAGTTTTTCCTCCTGTTCTCCACATTTAGTTTGTAGCAGGCTCACGATTCTCCAGGCCAATTATGTTTACCTGCTTTCATTCTTAAGGACACATTTGTGTAGCCCTTGAAGCTTTACAAAGTGTATTCTTCACAACAACTCTGTAGATAGTAAATACCATTATTATTGCCATTCCACAAATGAAGAAACTGAAGAAAATTGAGAAGTCCATGGTCAGATAACCAGTAAATGGCAAAGCTGGGACCCAGATTTAGGTCTGACTCCAAAGTTAGATCCACTGTGCCCCAGTATCCAGAGGCTGCTGCAGGAGATTCCTGAACCTTTGTAACTTCAGGAGTAATCCATCAATTCTCTATCTTAAGCTGTGGTCAAGAAGACCAGATCCTATTTGTAAATACCACCTTCTCAAATTAACCTTTCTGTTGTCAAGCCCCTACCTCCAGTCAGTAACGATTGTGAAAATATTCCTGACTCCTCATATCATTAGGATTTTCCCCCCAAACTTCATCATCTCTGTCTTCTAGGTTCCATTTATTGCAGTCATGTCCCCATGTGAATCACTGGAAGTGACTAGTGGCCATCAGATTTAACAAATCTCAGGATATTATTCTCTGACCCATATCTGATGGGAAGAGTACCTCACTGTTACTGTTCATGTCCAATTGGGATCTTAGCACTCCACCCCACCCTACCCCACCCCACCCCACCCCGAACAGAATTGGCAGCCACCATACTCTGCCATCTCTTTTGACCAGCCTCAGAAGGCCTTTCTCATGAAAGCCCTGGTGGCTCACCATCAGCATTCCTGGGCACCTTTCTTCACCTCTAGGGAAAGAGGCTTGGTGGTACCTGTTACTTGTTCCCAAAGTTTAGAGGAGGTCCTCCTCCTTCTTTGTGTCATTCCTCTACTTTCTAACTCCTAAGGAAGGCTAGGAGTCTACTTCACTGCTTTCTTCCCAAGATTTTGGATATGGGTAAAACTACTTTTATTTAAAAATGCATTTTATTGATATCTATTCTTATTTTCTCTCAAGTACTCTTTTTAAACAGCACTTCCTTTCTCCCTGATAACCTAGAGTATAAGCATCCATCCTTTCACCAACTCTGGTAAGCAGACTGGTATTTTGTGCATATGAGGCTTTTACTGGGTAATGTCAGAAACACAGTGTACTTTTTGCAGGTTATTGGAAAATTCTTTCCCCTCCTTACTAACTGGAATGGAAACACTCAGTTCTCTATTGCTCTTTGCCAGCTTGTGTGGCCAATATCCAGAGGCTGCTGCAGCAGATTCTTGCAGCTTTATAACTTCAGCGAGCTTTCCCAACTTTTTTTTCTGGGTCTTTCCCTGTCTTGCAATGTGTCCCCTTGTTCATCAGCATTTAGGTTCTTGCCAAAGCCCTTTGACAAACAGAAGCTGCTTTCATTGGTTCTTATATTTAGAGCTGGAAGACACTTGAGAGGTCATTTTATAGATGAGGAACCCGACAATCAAAGAGTTATTAGCAAAAGGCAGAACCTGGTCTTCCTGTCCAGATCCTTTCCATTCCCATGCTGTCTCTTCTAGAGAAGTCAAGCTTTTAGCCACTCCTTGCCTCTTCTCTTCTCTCTTCTCACCACTATCTCAGACATTTGGTATATATGGGGTGTTCAAAGAAGACTAGCATCTGTGGCATGGGGGCTTGCTGAGCCTTTTTCAGGACTACTCATCCACCATTGGTGTCTGTTTGGCACTCTGCTTTCACTTGTGCCTCTGAGAAGCCCTAACATGTGTAGTGGTCACCCCCGTAAACGATTTTGTCAGATGGGCTAAACCAGGTTGAGTGTACTTTATAGGCCTCAGGCCCATCAGTGAGTTGAGTGGGGTGTTTTCACCAGGAACGTGAAGATTTCCCCAGGACAAATGGGCAGATGAGAACAATTTATTCAGCCATGAAACAGGCCCTGTGAAGTGCTTAATCATTATCACTTGATGGTACATTGACATGATCATCTACTAAATCCTGGGCCATCACCAGTAGTTCTGATTTTTGTCTTGCCACTAGATGTCAGTCAGTCTAGAAGAGAGAGTAAGGCTGATGACTTTGTACAACTCTTGTAATGAACCTGAGACAAACTGGGTATGGAGCTCATTTTGTTGGAGTGCTGAATGGTTAAGATTTTCACATTAGAAAATTTTAGTGTTGCTTTTGACTGAAAACTGATTTGGCATTATATAATATGGTGGCAGAATTGCCATAAGTTCTCTATAAAGCTCTTTGGGAAGGAGAGAAATGGGAAAATATTTTCAAAATGATCTGGATTCTAATGAGATAACTTACTTTTAATGGCCAGTCTCCTTTCCTAAATATATAGACTGTGGGTCAGCAGGTTTTTTTTTAATCTACCTAAGCCACCTGTGGAAATAAACAATGCTCCTTGAAGTGTCTGACAAGACTGAAAAGGCACAGATGGGCATAGAGGGAGGAAGAAAGTAAGTAAAAGGTTGAGAGATAAAAGGGCCAAGGAATTCCTCCCACAGAAGCCAACCTGATGAGCCTTGCTTTGCTTTTAAGCAGGTTGGTCCTCAGACTAAGTTTGCCAAAGCCTTTCCAGCTTGTAACAGCTTGTAAGAGCTTTTGCTCTGATTTTGAAAACTCAAGGTGACTGCCACATCACAGGCACTAGAAAGAGGCTTTGTAATCCTCTTCAGTTGTAGGACTGACAAGAGAAGTCAGAAGGCAACTGAGTCCGGTTCCAGTCTTGTTCTGGTCGTGAAGGGTAATGTTGGAAAAATAAAATAAATAATAAAATAAAAATAAATAAAATAAAAATAAAATATTCCATATTCATTTCCTCTGAACCTTCTCAAACAGGTTTTACATGAGGTGACATTGGAACCCAAGTGGAGTGGAGGAGGAAGAGCTTCTTTTCCTAGAAAACCCCTGTCTATTCATTTGATACCTTGGGTAATGGTGATTCCTATTATGCCCAGGTCAGCCTTGAGGAAGAATATTCACCAGAAAAACTTTCTACCTCATGTTACTGCTGAGAGGATAATGATGTGAGCCACTACCTGTCCCTTAAAGATAAAAAATATGGCGGGGGAGGGGGGGCTTGATGTTGTCTCATGAAGACCACTTCTCTCTATGATACTCTCCTCAGCTTCCTGATTTTCACTTTTTCACTGGCTCTTGACACTGTTGGGCTAACTTGACGAAAAACCATGGGAGCTGAAGGAAACAGCAAAAACTCACATTTCAAACTTTTATTTAGATATTACAAAAAACCTGCACTTTGGGGGCATGACGGTAAAACCAAATACCCAGAGCTGGGATTGTATTCATGGGAGGCACTGCTTAGTGAGAGTAATCGAGTTTACCTATAAGATTAAGCCTCTAGCTATAAAGCATTAGGTAAAACATTGGGGATTCTGGCCAAAAGTGGAATGGGCTGCCTCTAGAGGGTGATGAGTTCTCTCTCCTTGGAGGTTTTCAAGCAGAGGCTGGACCAGAAGTTGGGTATTTATAGTAAAGATCCCCTTCATGTAGGGTTTCAACTTAAGAGCTGCTGACTTCCCCTTCCTACTCTCCAGTTCATTAACAAGGTTCTGAGCCTTGTTAATGAGTAACTGTATTCTCCTAATGGGTTACTGATAGGAGCTTATCTGCTTTTATTGGCTAGTAGTACGCTGCCCAGGTGGACTTTGGCAATTATAACCTGGGTCAGCTTGCAAACAACAAAGGAGTAAACAGCAAACAGAAATAGGCCCATGCAGAAATCATGGGGCCGTGCCCTGCCTTGTCCACTCTATAATAGTTTGAGCAATCACTCTGGCAAGTGTTTCCTACTGCTACATTTGGAGTTGCCATGTTGGCTGGGAAGGCCAGAGGGCCACTCTTGCATTTTAGTTTTAAAGAACAAAGATGAATACTGCCTTGGAGTAGAGAAGTCTTACAGGTCTCATGGTTCTGAGAGCTACACGGGATCCATATTATAGACAGGTTTAAAGCATTCTCTTCTTCATTTCCTTTAGCTCTTTGCTTCTAGTCCCAGCCTTGATCTAGGTAGCTCCCAATAAATAAACTGCCTAAACGTATACCAGTTGTTCAATGTATAGTCCTAGTTGCTTGGGACAGAGAAGGTAAGTAGCCCACTTGGCTACAGTCACATATACCAGTATGTGTCAGAGGGAGACCTTGAACATCAGGTTGACACCTAATCCAGCTCTGTTCACTTGACCATCTTGCCTTTTCCTGTACTGGAAGCTGGCTCTCTCTCTCTCTCTCTCTCTCTCTCTCTCTCTCTCTCTCCCTACTCTCTGCTCTCTCCTCTCTCCTCCCACCCCTCCCCTCCTCCTCCCCCACCCTGCACCCCTCTTTCTCCTCTTTCATTTCCATATAGAGTTAAAGGGAGCAGGGCAAGATTGGATCATTCCTGACCTGTCCGTTTATTTTTTTAAATTTATTTATTTTCTTGTTTACATCATTTCCATGAGATTTTGAGTTACAAATTTTCTCCCCATCTTTCCCGCACCCACCACCCCAAAACAGCCATCCCACTGTATACCCCCTTCCCCAATCTGCTCTCTCCTATGTCCTGCTCCATCGCCCCTCTGACTTTCCGGTAGGGCAAGATAGATCTCCCTACCCCAGTGCCTGTATATCTTAATTCCCAGTTGCATGTAGTTAATAACAATAATAATAATAATATATATGCACATATATTTTTAACATTTGATTATAGAACTTTAAATTCTAGATTCTTTCCCTTCCTCCCTCATCACCCACCCCCACTGGAAAGACAAGCAATTCAATACAGGCTGTATATGTGTAGTTATGCAGAACATCTCCACA
>CM053595.1:210790018-210845551 GCA_028646575.1 Pseudocheirus occidentalis | reverse complement strand
TAAGACATCGTGCTAAGTCAAGGACCCTCGATCCTATTCCTGACCCTGACACAGGGTGTGACGACACTCTACTGTCCTGCTTCACTTTCTTTTCTCTAGGTGGAGACATGAATCCCTGTGTTTCTTAAACTTGAAAGTGTTCCATAAATTTATATGTTATTATTGTATCCACTTTTTCTACAATGATGTGAGACTAAATAATAAACTACTCTACATTCCTGAGACAAAAGGAGTGAGCTATAAAGAGCAATATTTACAAAGATGAAAGGGGCCCCCGAAGGGAAATTCAGTTGGGTGACCCTGTTACTTTGAAATTACTTGGAAAAAAGAAGGAATATAATCTTTCTCATCCCTGGCACAACTTAATTACAGAGTAAGAGGAAAGCTGGAACTCTGAAAAACAAAGGTCTGCCCATCCCAAGAGCAAATAACAGTGGGAATAGCCTCTTTGACCTTTTCTCTCTAGAATTAAATAATTTCAGATTGCTGGGCAAAATATGAGCTTCCTCATCTCTTCTGGGGGTGGGGCAGGAGTGAAGGAGATGTGAAGCAGTGGAACCCAAGAATCTAGACTCCACAAGGTTCAGGCAAGTAGACTTGATTAGAGGCAAGTTTGGTTTTTAATTAGAATTTAAGAAAGGGACTGTACCTTCCCTGAATGAGTCGGAAAACCCCAACTCTTCCTGCAAGGATGGGGCCTCCTTGAATTGCCTATCAGCCCTAGATTTAAGATCTTTTCCTAGCTTCTGATTTTTATGTGATCACTTTGGGCCCCTCCTTCCTTCCATGTTGGGGAATGGGAGGAGAGTTGTGCCAGTTGTAAATTTTAAAAGCCAATTTCACAGGTTATTAAAAACAAAAGTGAGCGTAAGCTGCCTTTTACTAAATGAACATTTAATAACTTTTTTATCTGTAGAAAGTGAAAATTGGACCTGTGGAGCAAGCTTCAGAGATGGGGGGGGGTGCAGTTTCCTCTAGATGTAAGATTATAATCCTAAGTTTATTGCCTGGGTCCCTTATTTTTAAATGCCCCAAAGCACAAAATTAGAAGGAAAATAGGGAATTGGGAAACTTTTTTTTTTTTTTGCAGGAAGTTTCTCTGATAGCCCCATTTCTCAAATGCATAGGGAACCATGCCTAACTGATAAAAATAAGAGCCATTCCCCAGGTTGATAAATGGTCAAAGGATATGAACAGGTAGCTTTCATAAGAAATCAAAGCTATCAATAGTCACATAAAAATGCTCTAAATCACTACTGATTAGAGAAATGTGAATTAACTCTGAGATCACACCTCATACTTATCTGATTGGCTAAAATGACAGAAAAGGAAAATGATAAATGTTGGAGGAAGTGTGGAAAAATTAGGACACTAATGCACTGCTGGTGGAGTTGTGAACTAGTCCAACCATTCTGGAAAACAAGTTGGAACTACAGCCTAAAGGGCTTATAAAACCTTGCATACCTTTTGGTTCCACAATACCACTACTAGGTCTGTGTCCCAAAAGGATTAAAGAAAAGGGAAAAGGACCTATTTGTATGAAAATACTTATAGCAGCTCTTCTGTGGTATAATTTGAAATTAAGGGGAATACCTATTGATTGGGGAATGGTTGAATAGGTTGTGATATATGGCTATGATGGAATACTTTGTTATATGAAACAATGAGCAGGCTTCAGAAAAACCTGGAAAGACATACATCAACAAAGTGAAGTGAGCAGAACCAGGAGAACATTGCACACAATAATGGCAATATTCTAAGGATGAGCTACTCTGATCAAGACAGTGATCCAAGACAATTCTAAAGGAGCCATGATGAAAAATGCTATCCACTTCCAGAGAATAGGCTCTGGGTGCATCCTTTTTAAAAAACAAAGAAACAAAAAACAACTATCTCCTGTTTTCTTTTGCAATATGGCTAATATGAAAATGTTTTGTATGGCCTCACATGTATAATCTTAATCAAACTGCTTTTCTGCACAAGGAGAGGGGAAGTAGGGATCAAATTTGGAACTCAAAAAAACTGATTAATTTCTGTACAGGTAATTGGGAAATGTGAAATAAAAATAATTTTAAGAAACACCCTAAGGAACGAATAAAATTCCTGGAGATCAAAGACCCACCCAGGTCTGAACCCGTGAGTCCAAAATCCCTGGCGCAGAAAGGAGCCTTAGGGAAAAGGAGGCACTGGGATCTGACGGGTTTTCTCCCCAGAAGGAGCTGGGTCGAACACTACCTGCCGGCATCATTTTCAGTGCCAATCCAGGACGGTGCTTGGGTTAGTCTACTGTAGCTTTAGTGAATGGTGTAGCTAACCTCCCCTCCCCCGTTACTGCCGGAGAAAAGAGCATCCTATATTCTGGGAGTAACCTTGACATATCACGAGGAGACAGAGAAGTAAGCCGGGGGCACCTCGTACAGCCCGGATACTTGCCTAAGACATCCTAGGTTACTTATGGTGTTGCCCACCTTCTCGGACCGCGAGTTCTACGGAGCTCACACATGTTTAACCCTTTCTTCTCCCCGAGCAGCCCCTGTACTCCGATGGCGGGGGCCACGGATGCGCGTCGTGCCCCTCCTGGTCAGCGCCGGCGCCACGTCCGGGCTGCAAGACCCTCCCCCGCCCCCCTTTCCCAGCCTGACGCGCGGCTCTCGGAGCCTCCGGGGCTCTACCGGGCACCGGGCGCGGGGCGGAGCCGGGAAGAGGGGCGGAGCCGCGACGGGGCTCCGCGGTGGGTGGCCCCTTGCTGCTGACGCGCGGAGTATATAGTCGGGCATGCGCGCGGTGGCGGGAGACAGGCGGGGGGGCCGGGGGCGGGTAAGGGGGGGCGTCCGAGGTTGCAGCCGGTCCGAGTGCGCAGAGCTGCCGCCGCCGCTTGTCATCGCCGCGGTCCGGGAGGGCCCAGCCGGTGCCGGGGAGCGCCAAGAAGCCGGGTCCACCGCCGCTGGAGCTGCAGGTGAGCGAGCGAGCGAGCGGGCTGCGGGCTGCGGACTCGGCCGGGGAGATGGCGCGTGGCGGCCCCGCGGGGCTCGCCCGTGGAGAGGGGGGAGCATCGCGGAGGGAGGGCGTGGGGGGCGCGGGCGTCTGGGGAGCAGCTGCTCCGCTGTCCCGAGCCCTCCCCGCCGCTCCGACACCGACCGGTTACTGCCTGCAACGGGGACGCGCCCGTGACCCCAGGGGATGGGGAGATGCTGGAGGGGACTGGGCGGGGGGGGGGGGGAGGAACCCCATGGCCTGGAGCAGCCTCCTCACCTGCACACGCTGTACCCAGGTTGTCAGTGGACCCTGATGAATGCCGCAGGGAGGACTGGATGGTCCCCGTGGGCACAGAGGGCAGGAGAGGAGAGAGAGACGGACACGTCTCGGTCCATGGTAGGAAGTTCTCTTGCTCAAGGCTCTGGTTTCCAACCTTGCTGCTGCTACCGCCGGCGCCGCCGCTGCCCCTGCCTCCTTTGTGCCTGGGCCACCTCCCGGCCATGTGAGAATGCTGCTGTCCCCAAACCCTTCCCGTGAGGTCCTCGGGAGGTAGGCGCAGGGACTCAGAAGGCAAACCTTGGGTAGCCTACGGGGTACAGTTCCATTTAGTAACCGTTTATTAAGCGTCTACTCTGATCCTGTGTCCGCTAGAATTTTGAACTCTTAGCTATGCAGTGGAGATCAGGGAACAGGCTTCCACGAAGGCCAGGCTTCCCATGTCTGGAATAGCTCTGTCTTTCAGAATCCTTTCAAGGATCAGTCCAGGGTCTGCCTCGTCCGTGGCCTTCCCAGGTTTCCTCCTCTTCCCAGTCACCTCCTCCCAAACTGTCTTCCTCCTCATCCCACCCCCCCATGAAAATGTTCTTTAAAGCTTTTTGGAGTTCTCCTTGGCCTACATTAGGCTCTACTTTGTATTCTCTCAAAGAGAGGACGGTTGTGTTCTCTCCCCCCAAGCTATGGGTTCTTCCAATTTGCAATAGAATGTAAAATCATTACACTTTTTAAATCTTTAAGCCTAGCAGATAGTTGGCACAGTAAATACGAAATTAATATATGTTTGTTGGATGAGCACCGGGACTGACATTTTCCATCTTTGTAACCCCAGGACTTGGTACTTGGCGTTGAACTTAGTAGGGGCTTAATAAAAATTTGTTGATGAATTATATTAAGGAAAATTTCTTTCTCATCTTCTCCCAGAGTTATTGGGTTCAGGTCCTAGGAGGACCTTGCCAATGAGGTGATAGGTCCTGAGCAAGCAGAGTTGCCAGCTGATAGAGTTGCCTAGGTGACTTAGATAACTCTGGGTTCCTGTTTTGGAATGGGACTATGAGCCCTCTTCTCTGGCCTTGGGGGTGGGGGTGGGAGTGGGGGAAAGGGCTGCAGAATTACAAGACTAGCTCCAGTCTGACTCTGCTGTGTGGAATACAGATTATAGGTAGCAAGCCCTCATTATGAGGAGTAATTTTTTTCTTTTTTACCCTCAAACAAGTACTCTTTGTTTCTTCCCCGGCTGTTAGGGAAGTGAATACATTCCTAGTCATTGGAAAGCAAGAGAGCTGGGTTCTAATTTTGGCTTTAGCCATCCTGCTCTTCAGTGAAGAGAGTGCTAAGTATAGCTGGAGTAAGGGAATGTGGATTAAAATCCTGATTGGGCCGCTTTGCTATCTGTATGGTCTTGTAACTGTCCTGGGCTTCAGCTTCCCCCTCTGTAAGATTTCTGGATTGGACTAGATGACCTCTGAAGTCCTTTTCAGCTCTAACTACAATCCCATATTCCCTGATACCTCTTTGGTCCTCCGTTTCTCTTCATCTGAACAAAATGAGAAAGTTACAGTGAGATGATCTTGGTGTCTAGAATAAGGCAAGGCTACTTTATCAACATAGATTGAATTGACTGGTTTGTTACATACCTAAGGGTCTTCAAAGGGATAAATATTATTGATGATCATTCGAAATCAGAGCAGCCACTAGAAATAAAGCATGGCATTAGGCTTTGGGGAACATTTCTTTTGTGTCAAGAAAGGAGAGACAGTGTGGAATCACATGGCAATTAGTAACTAGAACCAGATATTCTGACTCCCAGTTGTGTGATCAGTTTCTTTGTCTAATGTTTTTGCCGATAGAAGTAAAGCTTCTCCTAAACTGTGCTGAATGACTTGTTTTTGCAGGGAGAGACTTGGGTTAAGAGCTTCTCTTATGGGAAGGGAAGAGGAAAAGAGTTCCCCAGCCCCTTCTTTTACTCAAAGGTGATGGAGAAAAAAGGTACAGAACTCACTGGTGGAGATTTTCTTTCTTCTTCCTCCAAAAGGAGATGCCTTCCTACTTAGCCCCCCGTGCTTTGGTCCCCTTTGGTTCCCAACCGTGTGGCAAGGTAAACAGAGGAAACAAGATAAAGCTGACTCTGGAGGGCAGCTAAAAGGTGGGGCAGGAGTGCATATCAGTGTGGGAGAGACCAGGCCAGCAACTCCAGTCAGAGAACATCGGCAGCAGGACTGGAGAGGGAAGCTCCCTCAGGTATGTCTTGAAGAGGGAAGTCATTTTGATTATTTGGTACCTAGAGGCACCAGATCCTAACCATCACCTTAACAGCTTATGTTTATTTGTTCATTCATTCAGTATGGGCTATGGGAGAAGAAATTTACAGTCTTTTGCCAGGAGTGAGGAAGAGAACAGGGCTAGGAAAGGAGAGGAGGGAGGTGTAAAGCATGCATATATATTTTAGTACTTCTGGAATCTGTGATTTCTTCAGTCTGGGGGCTCCCTCCACCAGGGCAGGTCTCAGAACCTTTGTGCATTAGTAGACAATATTCAATAAACATTAAATGCTAGGCACTTTTCTTGATATTAATAATCACAACCGGTATTTGGTTTGCAAAGTAAATGTAAAGACATTATCACATAAGTATTTCATGACTACCCTGTAGTAGTTACTACAGGTTTTATTATTCCCATTTTGCAGAGGAGGAAACAAACTGAGAGGGGAAGCAGTTTGCCCATGTTCACTCAGCTAGAAAGGGTTAGAGGTAGGATTTGAACACAAGTTTTCCCTGCCCCAAGCCCACTGCTTTTCTGCTGCACACTTGTGCCTGAAAAATTCATCACGCTGTGGCCAGCCTGAGGATGATTGTCTCCAGACTGATGTGTGTTCTTAAGTTTTTTTGAAGTTATTCTGTCTTATTCTCCTGGGGCTGGTCACTTCATTCTTTAGTAGTTCATAAAAGTCTTCCCAGGCTTCTCTGAAGTCATCCTTTGTGTCATTTCTTACAGCACAATAATATTCCATTCTATTCATATACCTTCATTTGTTCAGCCATTCTCCACTTGATGGGTATCCCTTTAGTTTCCAGTTCTTTGCCAACTAAAAAGAGCTGCTTTAAGTAGTTTTGTGCCTACAGGTTCTTTTCCTTTCTTTGATCTTTTTGGAGTATAGGCACCTGGTCTGTCCTGAAATCCTTTTCAATGTGGTAGGGCCTGCCTGAGCTTGTTTTGCTGGCTTTGTGGGCCCATGGTCACTCTCACATCAGACTGAGGTGCACATATCTTTCATATAGAGTAAAAGCTGAAAAACTAGGGTTGGGCATCGTGAGGGCAGTACACGTCAAGTGCCAAATGAGTGATCCAGGCAGTGATTAAGTGCCTGAATGATTCAGAGGGATTAGAGTGGATTGGACCTTCAGAGAAGATTTCTAGGGGAATTAGGCCTTGAGCTTAGCCAGACAGGATGAATAGGATGCGGACACTCAGACAGGGGTGGGTGAGGGATGTTGAGAAAAGATTCAGAAGTAGAATGTTCTCATTTAGAAAGAAGGGTAGGCTGCCTCTGCTTACCAGCTTGGCCTCTTCTCTCACATACGTTCTGCAGAGTATCCACCGTCTGGCCTTCCTCCCTGAGGATATTGGTCAATTTTTTCTCTCTTGGGCTGCTGATTCAGCGGTGATCCGAGGCAAATCATGCTCTGGTTTTAAGAACTTTAAATTAGCGGTAGATCTCTTGTACCTTCTGATAAAGGAACTCTGAAGAAATAGGTGAGAGCACATTCATTCATTGCTGTGTTCCCCTGAACTTCTACCGTGCCTTTCTTTATCTCATACCTCTTGCTTCTGGAAGGATCAGGGTCAACTTAGGTGCTTTTATGGTGAAGGTAGACTATAAGCCCAGGCCTTGATGGATGGGGAGGACTTAGATAGGAGGAGGGAGGACGTTTCTGGTGGAGGGACTAGTATGAGCAAAGGACAAGGTGAGATGTAGGAAAAGATATTCCAATAGAATGGATGCTTTGGGGCATAGTTTTGTTGAGGTTTGGGGATTTAGGGGTGCTCAAGACCCCAAAATACCAACACACCAGGTCCTGCCAAATTAATTCAACTCAAACCTTCTCTCAGCCAAAGTAAAGCAAAGTTTATTAAAGATTTGCATTAATGGGTAGACTCTTAAGGAGCCTAAGTATTTGTGAGCTTGTATTGACAAGCAGGCCAGAACAACCTGACACAGAGCAAGTCTGCTTCAGATTAATCTCAACCCCTTTATGGAGGCAAGATGGATCTTATATACAAAAAGATTATGGGAGGATTTAGGGGTGGTCTAGAGGAGGAGTTTGGGGAGGGTCTTGAGTCTAAGGAAGATCTGGAGGTCAGATTCCAGGAATGGGATTAATCGTGGGAAATAGTTGAAGGCTACCTAATAGATCATGGAGAGCTAGGCTAGTTTAAGGGTAACAAGTTTGGTAATAGATATTTTAATGGGATCAAGGTTGGGAAGCAGCTGGATAATGGAGGGTTAGGCTTAGAATAAAGGAGATTTGAGCCTAAAGATTATGAAAGGATTATGGCCTCAAGTAGGAAGATTCAAGGGGGTTCCCTGAGCCTAAATCCCATCAGGTTCTTGGCCTAGTATTCTCAGTGTCTCACCTACAGCCTAGAACATAATAGATATTTAATAAACACTTCATGAATTGAATTGAACATGTATTCAGGGAATGGTGAATTAATCCAGTTGATATAAAGCAGAAAGATTGTGTAGGGTATTTGTTAAGTAGTATAGCAAGAAAAGTAAGGTAGGACCCCAGACTAATAATGGTTTGCTGGGTCCTGATTATTGATGGTTATACATAGAGAAATGCTGTCTTTGCCTTGAGTGCTGATGGGCTAGTGGTCAGAGACAGCTTCCAGGTTATCTATGTCTGTATTCCAAGGTTTGGTCTCCAAATCTTTGGGGGCCTGAATCTTCAGTAAGTTTATCAGGGAGTGAATGACATTGGAGAAAATGGTTAACGCTGTTCTGACTTTCCTCAAAACAGATTTATTTATACCAAAAAAATCCAATCTTAGTCTTTTTTATGGAAGGAAAATGCCTTTTTTCCTTGGAAGGGGGCCATTTGGGTAGCTAAATTCTGCTTAGAAGGCAGCCTGATAAAAGCAACAGAATCAGAGTAAGGATAAAGCTTTGCTAGTAGCTTCCTGCCCTCTGCTCTGAAGTCTGTGCTGGTCTCGAGAGGTGCCGGCCTTTTTTCATTAGTTGTGGGCTTTGTGTTCAAAGTCATTATTGAGGAGTTTTTCTGGTGGGTTTTTTTTTAAGTTTCTCTGGAAAGGTTCTGAGGATAACCCCAGGTATTAGAGCTGAAAAGATTTTGAGCTAGGAAACAATACAAAGGCACGAAAAAAATCTCAGAAATGAAGAGGGAACCTCTGAGGACTGATAGATCTCCTTCCACCACCGTTGATAAGCAGAGGTCCAACCTGATCCACACTCCCTCCCCAGAGGCAGCCTTTGCTCATTCAGCTTATGGACTTATCTACTGTATCTGCAAAGTTTCTGTTTTTGGAGCTGAGATCTGCATATTATACTTACCCCATCTATTGTTCTGCCCTCTGGGAGCCAAGTAGAACAAAATGTTTTATGTGCATTCTCAGGTTATGTAGACTGTATGGAGGCTGCCCATTATGGTCTTCTTCTCCATACCTCCTTTAGAGGCCATCTTAGAGTCTGAAAGGTTGTAATTACTTTGGTGGTACTTGAGTCTGTCCACAGGTGGGGACCAGCTGCCTGCCTCTAGAGGGGATGAGTTCCCCATCGTGGGAGGTCTTCTAGTGGAAGGAGGTTGGGTACCTGGTTGCTGCAGAGGGAATTCTTGGTCTAGTTAAGGATGGACTAGATGAGGTCCTTTTCAAATCTGAGATTTTGGAATTCCCTGTAGTCTAAATCCTCTTCCACATAATAATATCTAGTAATAGCTAGGGTTTGTTAAAGCACTTTAAGGTTTACAAAGATTTTCTCTTTTGATCCTCACACCTACCCTGGAAAGTAGGTAGATGCTATTATTCCCATTTTTTACAGATGAGGAAACTGAGGCAATCAGTGGTTAAGGTACTTGCTCAAGGTCATATAGCTAGTAAGTGTCCGAAGGTCTAATTTGAACCCAGGGTTTCTTGACTTTTAAGTCCAGCTGTCTGTCTACTGAGCAGCCTAGCTGCTTTAATCAGAACTTTAAAACATTTGGAGGTAGACATAATGAATCATCAGATATCAAAATGCTTTTTTAGGGTTTAGGTTCTGGGAACCCTCTTGAATCTTCCCACTTGATGAGGCATTTGCCTGAAACCATAAGCCTTTCATTATCACTAGGCCCAAGTCTCTGTTACTCTTAGCCTAGCCCTCCATTATCCAGCTGTTTACCACCCTTGATTCTATCAAAATATCTATACCCAAATCTGTTACCCGAAAACTAGCCTACCGCTTTATAGTCTGTCATCTCCTGGTAGCCTTCAGCTTTCTCCCATCCTTAATCCCATTCTTCAAGTCTGACCTGAGTCCTGATCAAGATCCTCCTTAGACTCCCCCTCAACACTCTCCCCAAACCCCTCCTCTAGATCCCTCCCATAATCTTTCTGTAATGCTCCATCTTGCCTCCATGAAGACGCTGAGATTCAATCTAGAGCAGACTTTGTGTCAGATTGTTCTGGCCCACTTGTTCAATACAAACTCACAAATACTTAGGCTCTTTAAGAGTCTAAGAGTCCATTATGGCGAACCTTTAATAAACTTTGTTTTACTTTGGCTGAAAGACGACATGAGTTGAATTCATTTGGCAAGACCTGGTATGTTGGTATTTTGGGGTCTTGAACCCCACTAAGACCCCCCCTCCTCAACACTTTGTATGACCTATTCTCTCTAACCTTCTGGTGATTTAGGAATAACCTTCTGGGTTATTTCTGCCACACCACACTCAATCTCCTGGCCTTGGGTATTTTAATAGGCTCTCCCTCTATGCCTTGAATTGTCCCTCTTCTTCTCCCCCTCCTGGCCTCCCTAGTTTCCCAATAATCTCCCACCTCCCACTGGAAGCCTTTCCGTATTCCCTCTTAGGCAGCTAGGTGGTACAGTGGCTGGAGTGCTGGGCTTGGAGTCAGGAAGACTCATCTTTCTGAGTTCAAATCTGGCCCCAGACATTTACTAGCTGTGTGACCCTGGGCAAGCTGTTTGCCTCAGTTTCCTGGAGAAGGAAATGGCAAACCACTCTAATATCTTTGACAAAAAAACTCCAAATGGGGTCACCACTAGTCAGACACTACTGAACAGCAACATCCACCTTAAAGTGTCCTAGTGCCTTCCTTCTGTTGGCTGTCTCCAGTTTTCCCAGTATATATCTTACTTACACCTACTTGCTTGCAATGCTGTCTTTCCTATTAGATCATGAGTTCCTTGAGAGTAGGACTTGGGGTTGGTTTTTTTTGCCTTTCTTTATATGCCCAGTGATTAGGATAGTGCCTGGCACGTAATGGACACTAAACTGGCGACTCCCCATTTCTTTCCACTAACTTGTATGCTTCCATAACTTTATGCCACCTGGACTAGATCTGTCAACCATGCACCCCTCTTAAACCTCTTAGAATCACAGGAACAGCCTTGTGTGTCTTTTCAACCCAATTGCCTCCCTCTCCACTTTAAATACCAAGCCCACCTCCTTTAAGTCTTCCAGGAAGACTTCTTATATTAACTCCACTCAGCTCTATCCCTAGCTGGGAGCTGTAATTACCATGTTAATCTGTGCATCAGATTGCATAAATGTTTTTCTTGGCTACTCTGCTGTAGACTGAGGTCTTTGAGGGTATGGTTGAAGACTGATTCCAAGAATGTCTCTCTGTCAGTAATATTTGATGACTGAACACCATTGAGATTTATAGAATCCTTCTCTTCCTTATCCCACCAACTACATTTATTTAAAATAACATTCCTGTCCCACTTGGCTTCAGAATTCTTGAGGCCAGAAGGAATGCAAAGGGAGCCTTGGAATTAGTTCTATAGATATGAAGTACAACTAATTTATTGAATTGAACTTGAATCCACAATATTTTTATTCTGTGTTGAAGCATATATTGTTCATTGGCCAAGGAGTACAGATCCAGTGCTCCTGTCCTGGCTCTGGCATTAATGGGCTCTGTGAATTTAGGCAGGCTCTTCTCTCTGTACTTTTATTGTTGTGTTTGTCCTTCGCTTTCAAAGAGGACCGTGGCATCAGGGAAACAATGACATGACTTGCAGTTGGCTTTGGTTTCAGTGAGGGAGGGCCATGCAAGGTCACCAGCCTCACTTTCTCCTCCAGAGCCATCTGGGTTCAGTGACCATCAGGATGACCAGAGATGAGCCAGGATGCAGTGGGAGACCCTGGCCCTTTTAGACAGTTCACCTACTTACTTAGAGTGAGGTTGTTGAAGTAAGTGAGCTCAAAGACCTTCTAGTTCTAACATTCAGTGGTTTAATGAGATGCTTGATAATGTAGATGAACATGCTGTGAATCCATGCTCTTCCTTTGGCAAAGTGATCTTCCCAAAACACCGATCTTGACATATCTCTCACCTTACTCCATAAACTACAGTGGCTCCCTATTACCCCAGGATCAAATATAAAATGCTCTGTGTGTCTTTTAAAGCCCTTCATAAACTGGACCTTTTCATTCTTCCTCCCTCCACATCCTTATCCGGCTACACTGCCCCCTTTGATATTGCCCAACACCATCTTCCAACTCTATCTTCTCACTGGCTATCTCCCATCCCTGGAATTCTTTCCCTTCTCTCTACCTTCTGGCTTCCTTCAGGTCCCAATGAACATCCCACTGTCATTCTACAAGAAGCCTTTCCTCATCCCCTTACTGCTAGTGCCTCCCTTCTGTGCTTATCTCCAATTTAGACTGTATTTATCCTGTTTGAACGTAGCTATTGGCATGTTGTTTCTCCCATTAGACTGTGAGCTCCTTGAGGGCTGGGATTGTCTTTGCCTTTCTTTTGTATCTCTAGCACTTAGCACAAGGCCTAGTTTGTGCTTAATAATAACAACAAATATGAATTGTGATTATGACAATAAACATGAACTATATTATAATTAATACTGATGGACAATCAAGGATATATTATAAATGAATATATTTAAATCATTAATTAATATTAAATTTTCAATTATTAAATACCATGTTAACATTATAGTCTATTGATTTAAATTATGAATAATAAATTAAACGAATATAATTATCAAATAAATAATTAAAATGATATAATGCATATTATTGGAGTGTAATCAATATAGATTAACGATGATATGGGTAATAGTTTGTTGTTATTGTTGCGGTAGCTAATATGTGTGTACCATTGACTATATGCCAGGCACTGTGCTAAGCAGCTGACAGTTATTAGCTCATTTGAGCCTTGAAGCAGGTATTGATTTAATAGGAGACTTGCTTTCCAGCCATTGACTTGAGCCCCCCTGTCCTGGGGCTATTTTGAAATCTAAATGAGATGATACCTTGTTTAAGATTTAGACACTGAAAGGAGATTATGTCATTTTACATATGAAGAGACTGAGCCTCGGGGTCCTTAAAGGATTTGCCAAAGTTCATACAGGTAAATAGGAACCAAGCTTTCTTAGGTCTCTCTCAAACTCTAGATCTCTCATTTTTCCCTTTACCTTGATGGAGCCCTGGGAAGGAGAGGGCTCACTTCCCCTGCCTCTCACACATCAGTATTTGAACGGGTATTTGAACAAAGAAGGGCCTTGCAATCCCATTGAAATTTTGCCTGTTGCTGCCTCATAAGAGAGTTCACGTTATGTCTCCCTCTAAACCTTCAGTTAGGGTTTCCTTGTATTTCCTCTGCAGGGAAAGTAAACTTCTTGAAGGAAGGAGGGACTGTTTTGACGTTAGTCTTCACCTAAGAAATGCTTGTTGGTTGATGCTCACTGACCCCCTTCCTCTCTTCTATCCTCCTAAGTTCGGTACATTGAGAGCTAGCCATGCATGCCTAGGAGTGGGTTCTGCTCCAAACTGGCGTAGAAGTGATGGGTATTCAATGAGAACCTATCACGGGCAGTATATAGTTTGAGTCTCCCGATTTCTATTTTTTTTATCTTCTGGTAAGAACGTAGTTGTGACTTATTGGCTTCAGGGAATAGGATGCTTTTTGGTCAGCTAAGACACACACACACACAACACCAATTTTATCAATAGATTTTGTGGTTATATCACCTTCCTTTTCCAAATTTATCATTCCCCTCCCTAGAGATTTATCTCTTGTAATAAAAAGAGAAGATTAAAAGAAAATAATTCAGCAACATATGAACTGAAACTGACAGGGTTCAATACCTCCTCCTTAGCCTCCCCCTAAAAAAGAAAGGGAGGGGCATTTTCTCTCTTCTGGGTCAGACTTGATCATTATAATTAAGCAGCATTTATCTACTTTAGTTAGGTTTTTTCCTATCTACATTTTGTATATTGCTTTCCTGGTTCTTCTTACTTAACTTTGCATAAAGTTCATTCTTCTAAGTCTTCCTGCATTTCTCTGTCTTCATAGACTTGATTTTTTCTGTTCTATGACCTCCCAGAATCACAATTTGGTTAGTCATTCCCTCAGTTGATGGACATTTGTTTGGCTACTACACAAAGTGCTGAAATATACATTCCAGCATCTTAGGTGAGGGTTTGTCTTTGGCCTTTTGGAAGCATATACCCAGCAGTGGGATCTCTGGGCCAAAGGACACAAATACTTTAGTTAACTTTCTTTGCATTTATTTATTCATTTCAACTGTGTTCTATTCTTCATGACCCCATTTGGGATTTTCCAATTTATTTACTTATTTTTAATTTTCAACATTCATTTCCACAAGATTTTGGGTTACAAATTTTTCTCTCTATCTTTCCCCTCCCCTACCCCAAAATAGCAAACCTACCCGAATACTTCTTCCCCCAATCTGTTCTCTCTTATATCCTCCCTCTTCCCCCCCCCAACTTTCTAGTAAGACAAGATGGATTTCTATACCCCAGTGCCTGTATATCTTATTTCCTAGTTGTGTGTAAAAAGCATTTTTTTAAACATTTGTTTTTAAAACTTTGAGTACCATATTTTTTTCCTTGCTTCCCTCCTCACCCACCCCTACCAGGAAGATAAGCAATTCACTATAGGTTGTACATGTGTAGTTACGCAAAACATTTCCATAGTAGTTATATTGTGAAAGACTAATTATAATTCCCTCCATCCTGTTCCACTCCCTACTTATTCTATTTTCTCCTTTGACCCTGTCCCTTTTCAAAAGTGTTTGCTTCTGACTTTCTCCAATCTGCCCTCCCTTCTATCATTCCCCCTCTTATCCTCTTTCCTCCTATTTTCCTGTAGGGTAAGATACCCAGTTGAGTGTGTTATTCCCTCCTTAAGCCAAATTCAGTGAGAGTCAGGTTGACCTATTCCCTTTCACCTTCCTGCTCTTCCCTCCATTGTAACAGTTTTCTCCTGCCTCTTTTATATGAGATAATTTACCCTAACCTATCTCTCCCTTTTTCCTCCCGATATATTCCTCTCTCACCTCTTAATTTTATTTTTTTAGATATCATCCGTTCATATTCAACAAATCCTGTGTCCTCTATGTATACCTACCTGTACATACACATGCATACCCTTACATATATGTTTATACACACACCCTCCTATACATACATGTTTGTGTATGTATACATATATGTGCATATATGTTCCCTTCAACTATCCTCATTCTGAGAAAACTCTTATGAATTACAATTATAGTTTTTTCATGTAGGAATATAAATAGTTCAACTTCAATAAATTCCTTATGGTTTCTTTTTCCTGTTTACCTTCTCGTGTTTCTCTTGCTTCTTGTGTTTGAAAGTCAGATTTCCTGTTCAGCTCTGGTTTTTTCATCAAGAATGCTTGAAAATCCTCTATTTCATTGAATGGCCATATTTCCCCCTGAAGCATTATACTCAGTTTTGCTGGGCAGGTGATCCTTGGTTTTATCTTAGCTCCTTTGACCTCTGGAATATCATATTCCAAGCCTTTTGATCCCTTTATGTAGAAGCTGCTAGGTCTGTGATTCCTTATTGTGTTTCCACAATGCTCAAATTGTTTCTTCCTGACTGCTTGCAGTATTTTCTTTTTGACCTGGGAACTTTGGAATTTGGCTATAATATTCCTAGGAGTTTTCTTTTTGGGATCTTTTTCAAGAGGTGATCTGTGAATTCTTTCAATTTCTGTTTTGCCCTCTGGTTCTAGAATATCAGGGCAATTTTGCTTGATAATGTCTTGAAAAATGGTGTCTAGGCTCTTTTTTTGATCCTGGCTTTCAGGTAGTCTAATAATTTTAAAGTGATCTCTCCTGGATCTATTTTCCAGGTCAGTGGTTTTTCCAATGAGATATTTCACATTGCTCTCTATTTTTTCATTTGTTTGGATCTGTTTTATAGTATCTTGATTTCTTAAAGTTATTAGCTTCCATTTGCACCCATCTAATTTTGAAGGAATTAATTCTCTTCAATGAGTTTTTGAAATTCCTTTTCCATCTGGCAAATTTGTTTTTTTAAGGCATACTTCTCATTGGCTTTTTGGGCCTCTTTTGCCATTTATGTTAGTCTATTTTTTAAGGTGTCATTTTCTTCAGTATTTTTTTGAGTCTCCTTTAGTGGGCTGTTGACTAGCTTTTCATGATTTTCTTGCATCATTCTCATTTCTCTTCTCAATTTTTCCTCCACTTCTCTTACTTGATTTTCAGGATCTTTCTTGAGCTCCTCCCTGGCCTGTAACTAATTCATATTTTTCTTGGAAGCTTTTGATGCAGGAATTCTGACTTTGTTGGTTTCCTCCTGTTCCATGCTTTGATCCTTTTTTTGTCCCCCAAAAAAGGATTCTGTGGTCTGTTTGTGCTTCCCCTGCTTGCTCATATTTTGCCAGCCAATTACTTGGCTTTTGATCTCTTTGCGACAGTAGAACTCTGCTTCCAGATTGCAGAGACCTATATCCCAAATTACTGATGTTTTTGCAGCTTCTGGAGCTGTTAGGAGGGCGCCCTCTCTGCAGCTCCCACAAGCTCTGGCACACTGGCCCACACACCAGGACCACCACCCAAGACTGCGATCCAGATCCAAGCAGGGCCAGGAACTCTGTAACCAGCCATGCAGCCTCTGTGCCTCTTCTACTTCTCACTCCAGAGGAAGGGGCTGGACCATGCTCTTCTGCTCTTCTCTTTCCACACCCTCTTCCCCTCCCTGTTCCAACAGAGTTCCACCCTGACCTTTTACTTTGTCTTTGTAGTTTATGGGTTGAAAAGTCTGGAAACTGCCACAGTTGCTGGTGATTCACTCTCCTGAAATCTGCTCAGGCCACTGCTGGTTGGGGCCTCCCTGGGGCCTGAACCAGCTCACATAGGACTGGGCTTAACTCCCAGCCTGGTGCAATAGTCCCTTACTGTCAGCCTGTCGAGCTGTCTTCAATGGGAGATTTGTTTCTCTCTGTCACTTTGTGGGTTCTGTAGCTCTCAAATTTGTTTAGTTTTTTTTTTTTTACATGTATTGGAGGTGGTGGGAGCTGGAGCCCTACAGAAGTCCTATTTTTACTCTGCCATCTTGACTCTGCTCCTGTTCCCCCCCCCCCATTTGGGATTTTCTTAGCAAAGAACCTAAAGTGGTTTTTCATTTCCTTCTACAGCTCATTTTACAGATGAGGAAACTGAGACCAACAAGGTTAAGTGACTTGCCCAGGGTTACATAGCTAATAAGTGTCTGAGGCCATACTTGAACTCAGGTTTTCCAGACTCCATGCCCCTAGCAGTCTATCCACTGTACCACCTAACTGCCCCTTTTTCTTTGCATACTTTCCCTTTTCAGAACAGCTGGACTAATTATTATCTCCACTAACAATGCTATTAGGGTGTCTGTTTTTTCTATAACCCTTCCAAAATTGAGTGGTCGCATCCCTTGTTATGTGTAGTTTGCTAGGTTCAAGATGATACCTCAGAGTTGTTTAGATTATTATTTAATCTAATTGATGATTATTTCTCAGTATTTTTCATGGCCTTCTAACAGCCTGCTTAGTTGGTATACTGTTGTTCTGTTGTGCCCTGGCATTCTGTGATCCTGCCTGTCCTTTCTTGCTTTGACCTGTGATCTCTGAGTTCCTTATGACTACTTCTTGTTGTCAGCCTTCAAATACAGGCCTGCCCTCTGCCCCATCATCGCATTCCTTGTGATCTACGGATGACACATAGTCATCTAGCTTTACCTTTGCATTTATAAGGAGGGGAACTGAGGACCAAAGAGTAGCAACTGAGAGTCATAGATTAAGAGCTAGAAGAGACCCATGAGATCATCTAAGTGCAAGCCTTTTCTTTTACAGCTGAGGAAACCAGGGTCTCAAGTTAACTGACTTGCCCAGAATCATGGGGGAAGTAAGCAGTGGAGCTGGGATTCAGACCCACATATACAGCATTTTCCTCACTGCATCGAATGAAATAATATTCAGACAGTGCTTGGCACACACTAGGTGCTTAATAAATGCTTGTTATCTCTCTCTCTTTCTCTCTCTCTCTCTCTCTCTCACACACACACACACACACACACACACACACTTGCTCTTCCTTGTCTATAATAATAGTCTACCACTATCATCTTTGGCATTGCCCCTCTAGTTCTGGCCTCAGGGACGAGTCACATGTTTCTGTTCAATTTGAATTGGCCAAAGTCCAAGCGTACCTTCCATCATCCTGGGATCTGGCCACCAAGGTCATCCTGCTCTTGACATTATCCTTTCCCTTGTTGTGGCAAGTCACTGCTCTCAGCACCTTCCCCTTAGGGAGGGTGGGAAACAGGGAGAAAAGAGTTGGAGAGAGCCGTGGAATTTTGTTAGTAGGCCTAGAAAAAAGAGTGCCAGGGAAAAGAGATAAAATGAGTCCTCGGCTCCAGCTGCAGGGACCACTGTCAGAATCCAGCGTCTCTGCCCACCCTCACCCAGTGGCTACTACATTGAAGGTGCTGGGGAGGAGCATTGACTTAGTTCTTTCACGATTAGAAAACTGGCTTCTTCCCCAGCTGCTCTTTATAGTGGTTTTTCCTCACCTATCTTCACTTTACTGCTCTATCATTTCTTCTGATCCTCAAGTGACCTTTCCTTAGTTCTGTATCTCTTCCCTCTGACTACTCCTTTTCACCTAGTCAAGTATATAGTCAGTAGTACCCCCACCCCACAGTCACACACAAGTGCTGATAGATACTTCATTGGTCTTTTGTGGGAAGGGAGAACCTTATTGACCACAGTATCTCAGGCTTGGCATAATCAATTGCACATTTCTATAAAGTTTTATTGATCCTTTTTGTTTAAACAAAACGGTCATTTCCAGATATATACCTCCCCTTGGCTTTCCTTCCCTCTGCCCCCAGTGAACTTTCTTTAGGATCAAAGACTAAAAACCAAACCAAAACAAAAAAACAGTTAAATAAAACCAACTAAGTTACGTTTTGATATTGTATTTGATAATTGTGTAACCCATTGTCTCCCACCTCTCCAGCCAAAGAATGACAGGTAGTACATTTTCCTATTTCTTCTCCTAGTCCAGGATTGTCCATTATCGCTATGTAACATTCAGCTTTTTAAAAATAAATCCTTTTCATTGGCATTATTGCTGTCATTATGGGAGCATATTAAAAATCTCCTTTTTCTTTTCTTTTGAAATAGATATAGATTAATGATAAATAAAAAACATGTTTTTGTCAGATGGTCCCTAAAGTCAGAATATAGTATTATTAATATCTTTTCTCCAACACATGTATGTTTTTAGGTTCTCTACATTAGTTCCTATGTTTCTCTGAATTTCTCATGTTTGTTATTTTTTACTATTTGATCGCTCTCATAGTCATTTATTCAATAAACATTTATTAAACACCTACTATGGGACAGGCTCTGTGCTAAGCTCTGGGGCTACAAATGGAGGCAAAAGACAGTCTTTGCCTTGATGGAGTTTCTAATATAATTAATAGGGGAGACAATGTACAAACAAATATATACAAAGTAAGCTATATAGAGGCAAAATAGGAAATAATTAAAGAGGGAGGGCACTGTAATTAAGAAAGGTTGGGGAAGGCTTCCTGTAGAAGGTGGGATTTTAGTTGGCCATTAAAGGAATCTAGGGAGGTCAGTAGTTAGAGTGGGGAAGGGTGAGTGTTCCAGGCATTCGTTGCAGTTTGAGAATGGAGTGTCTTGTTTGTGGAACAGCCAGGAGGCCAGTGCCACTGAATAAAAGAGTACCTTTTGGGGAGTAAGGTGTAAGAAGACTGGAAAGGTGGGAGGGGGCTAGGTTAGTGAAAGATTTTGAATGCCAAACAGAGTGTTTTGCTCCTGGAAGCAATAAGGAGCCACTGGACTTTATTGAGGAGGGGGTGTGTTGGATCTGTGCTCTGGGAAAATCACTTTAGTGGCTGAATAGAGAATAGAGCGAAGAGGAGAGAGCTGAGGCAGGAAGACCCAACAGCAGCCTATTGTAGTAGTCCAAGTGTGAGGTGATGGTACACCACCTGTACCAAAGTGGTGGCAGTGTCAGAGAAGAGAAGGGGGCATCTTTTAGAGATGTTGCAAAGGTGAAACAGCTTGAATATAGGGGAAAGGGGATAGTGAGGAATCCCAGGTGACTCCTGGGTTATGGGCCTGAGGGACTGGAAGGATGGGGTTGCCCTTTACAGTAATAGAGAAAGTAGGAGTGGGAGTGGATTTAAGGAGAAAGAAACTAAGTTCTGTTTTGTACATAATGAGTTTAAGATGTCTGCTAGAAATCCAGTTCAAAACGTATGAAAGGCAGCTGAAGATGGGAGATTGGAGATCTTGCAGCAAGATTGGGGCAGGTCAGATACGTTAGAGAATCATCAATAGGAACTGATGAGATTACCAAGGGAAGTAGTGTAGAGGGAGAAGAGAAGACAGCTCAGGAGGGACACACATGGATAGAGGGCATGATCTGGAGGAGGGTCCAGCTAATAATTTTGGAGAGAGCAGTTTCAGTGTACTGATAAACATCAATTTATTTCCCAGTCAGTGGATTCCACTTCACATCTATTTCTTCAGTCCCACAAAAACTGACTATTTTGGTATAGATTTCTGTCTTGGAACTCCTTGGGGTTTTTGCCAAGCAGTGGGATCTCTGGGTCAAAGGGTATGAATGATTTAGTCACTTTTTTCTCTTGTACAGTTCTTCAAAGGTCCCAAAGTTCTTTGGTAGGGTACTTCTTCCACTAACACTTACATGACTTATTAGGTCGTTTAAGTTAGTTGCTGTGGCAAAAAAATTCATCACCCTATTGTCAACCTAGTTATCAACCTCCCCAGATTTATCTAAGCTTATCCTTGGAAGATAGTCATGCTTCTTTCTCAGGCTTTTTGCATAAAGTAGGCAGGCACTCAATAAATAGTGTTTAATTGAAACAATTGAATTTTGTTTAACCTTTATTTATAGGTACTTTCTGTCTAAAGTCCTGACCTAATTCCCCCAATTTTCTCCAAACTAGAGCTCGTGGATTTAAATGGATATTTGGGAGTGGGGTTACCTTTGAATTGAAATGCCCTATACTGTACTTTCAGTCATTGTTGAGAATGAAGGGAGAGGTGGCCATATATACACATCTAGGCAGAGTTAAAGACTGACAGATTCTGACACAGAGAGGCCAAAATGTCTGAAGAAAATATCTTGTATAAATTTTCTGGTCCACGTTGCCAGGGTTCCTTTTTTTGAACTGGTCAGGCAGAAAGTAACCAAGTTCCAGTGAGCTGGAGACACTACTCCCCCCACCCCATCCCGGCTGTCTACTTTTATCAGTATGTTATTCCTAAGAGTAGTCAAGAGACCCCTTTGACCTATATTGATAGACCTTGGATTCTGAGCATACAAATTTAAATTCTAGACCATCAAGCATTATTTTACAGTAGCAGCTAACTGGCAGCTTCAACTTTTCGAAGTATACTTCTATGTATTATTCATACATTCAACAAATTGTCTTAATTCCACTAAAATCCTTCCGAGCATCATAGTAGTAAAGAGAGTGACCCCTGTGTTTCAAAGGCTGTAGCCAAGATATGCAAACTGATGAAACTTTTCAAGCATGGGCCCCAGAGTGGTGGAAAAAGTATGGGCTAAAGGACAGGCTGTATGTTTGTTTTCCAAGGATTGAGCTGCTTATCAGCAGACTGACCACAGGATAGTGAAATATTAGATCACAGCAACTCTCTATGACCATCAGATTCAGAGTTTGAAATCTAGTTTCACTGGCTGTCCTGCCTAGAATTCTCTCTTTCCTAATCTCTGCCTCCTAGCATCCCTGGCCAAATCAAGTCAACAAGCATTTATTTATTAAGTTCATGGTTTCCTTCGGGTCCCAGTTAAAATCTCACCTTCTACAAGAAGTCTCTTGTCTCTTCCCTCAAGGAACTCACATTCTAACCGGGGAGACAACATGCAGGTAAACTGTGTACAATCTAGCACATATACAGAATAGATATAGCAGGGAAGCCCTAGCAATGTGGGGAACCTGGAAAGACCTCCTGCAGGATGTGGAATTTGAGCTTCATCTTGGAGGAAGCAAAGATATGGAGTTGAGGACGGAGAGTGTTATCAGGTATGGGGATACCCACGATAAATTCATGGAGTTAGCATATAGACTGTTAGGTGGGAGGAACAATAAATAGGCCAGTGTAGCTGGTGCTAGAGTTTGTGGAGGGGATCGAGATGCAAGAAAGCTGGAAAAGTAGGAAGGGGACAAGTTACAAAGGGCTTTAAATGCCAACAGAGGATTTTATGGTTGATCCTGGGAGTAAGGGAGGTACTGGAGATTATTGCTTGCGGGAGTGGCATGGTGAGACTGAAGTTTAGGAAGACCCTGTTGCAGGCTGAGTAGATGGTGGGATGGAGTGGGGAGAGACTTGAGGCAAGGTGACCAATCACCTTGTTGCAACACTTTGGGACTGGGGGGTGGGGAGCTGATGAGGACCTCCATGAGAATGTCACCTGTGTGAGGTTAAAGAATACACATATACGAGAGATGTTGTGAAAGTAAAAACAAGATGTCACTATAGATTGGGTATATGGGGTGAGTGGGATTGAGAAGTCGAGGTTGTGAGGTTGGATAACTTGAGTGAATGGTGGTGTCCTCAAAAGTAATTGGAAAGTTAGGGGTGGTGGTATGAAGAGTAACTTCTGTCTTAAATATATTAAGTTTGAACTTAAGATTGAACATCTAATTCACGACATCTGAGAGGCCATTGGCAATGGGCAGCTGCAGCTTAGGAGAGATTTGGGCTGTGTATAGGGATCTGGAAATTCCCTGCATAGATATGAGAGTTGAACCCATGGGAGCTGATGAAATCACCAAGTGAAATAATAAAGAGCAGAAAGAGAAGAGGGCAAAGACCAGAGAGTTGGGAGGACACCCACAGATAGTGACCCAGATGGAAATCCAGTAAGGGATACTGAGAAGAAGCAGTCAGGTGGGTAGGAGAAGAACCAAGAGAGAGGAGGAAGTATTCAGGAAAGGATCCGACAGATCAAGAAAGAAGAGGATTTTGGTCAGTTAAGAGATTATCAGTGTTTGGGGCAGCTAGGTTGCGAAGTGAATGGAGCACTGGCCGTGGAGTCAGGAGGACCTGAGTTCAAATATGGCCTCCAACACTTAACACTTAACTAGCCATGTGACCTTGGGCAAGTCACTTAACCCCAATTGCTCCTCAAAAAAGCAAAAAAAAAAAAAAAAGATGATTAGTGGAATTTATTTGGCTTCATTGTCCTCAATTGTTATAAGAATTCTAGTGACCACCCTCCTCACCCCTGCTATGGGGGATAGGGAAGGCAAAAGGGAGAAAAAAAAAGCTTGATAATTGGGTGAAAAAAAGATCATTGGTAACTTTAGAGAGAACAATTTGAGTTGAATGATGAGGTTAGAAGTTAGATTGCAGAGGGTTTAAAAGAGAGTGAGCAAATAGGAAAAAGAGGTACTAAGTGTGATGTCTTTCTCAAGGAGTTTAGCCAAGAAAGGGAAGAGAGAGATCCAGGACAGTAACAAACGAGGAGGGCAGCTCAGAAATCAAGTGAGTATTTTAAGAATGTAAAAGACATAGAAATGTTTCTGGCAGCAAGAAAGAAGTCGTCCCATGGAGTTAGGGCTACAGCCCCAACCCTGTCTAATGTATAAGAGCATAGTGTGTGTACAGGTCACTTTCGGTTTTCTAGTTAGTCTCTCTACCTCAGGTATTTCCCCACTCCATCCTTCCTTCACTCAGTTATCAAATTATCTTCAAAATCCACAGGCCTGACCATGCCTCCCTCCTCTTCAGTAACTGGAATGACTCCCAGATACTTCACAACTTGCGCCTTTCTAGTCATTCTACACCTTACTTCCATCCACATGCTCTACAGCAGCGGTTCTCAACCTGTGGATCATGACCCCTTTTGGGATCCACTAACTCTTTCACAGGGGTCACCTATGGCCATCAGAAAACTCATATTTCCCATGGTCTTAGGAACTGAGAACACCGCTCCTCTATCCGTCTCCAGGCGGGTCCGCCTACATGCTGATATGCCCACATACAAGTATTAAAGGGTATCGACATTAGGAAGGTTGAGAACCACTGGTCTACAGGCCCACTGATGAGGCCTCCAGCCGTGCCTGAAATTTACTCCCTTTCATCTCCCCACCTCCTGGCTTAGCTTCCTTCAAGTCTCACCATCTGTAAAAAGCCTTTCCCAGACCTGATCTCCCTGTGATGATTTCCATTCCATTCTGTTATTATCTTGTTTGAATATAGTTGTTTTCATGTTTTCTTCCCCCCTTAGAATGTGAGCTCCTTAAGGACAGGGACTTTTTTTTTCTTTTCTTTATATCTGAAGTAGTTAACACTGTCTAACACCTTTTACTGTTGTTATTCAGTCAGGTCTGAATCTTTGTGACCCCATTTAGGATTTTCTTGATAAAGAAACTGTATTGGTTTGCCGTTTCTTTCCTTCTCCAGCTCATTTTGTAGATGAGGAAACATTCAGTAACTTTCCCGGAGTCACACAGCTAGTAAATGTCTGAGGCCACATTTTGACTCAGGATGATGAATCTTCCTGACTCCAGGTCTGGCACTCTACGCTGTGCCACCTAGCTGCCCAACCTGGCACATAGTAGGCCCATAATAAGTACTTGTTGATTGATTGATACATAAGCAAAAAAAATAATAAAATAGGTAAAGTTTCTCCCTTCAAAGAGCTCTCTAGGGACAGCTTAGTCTGGGGACACTACTTAGTTAAGTCATGGCTGTTTTTTCATTTGAAGTCTGAAAATGGTCATTTAGCTCCTTGAAGACAGGGACTATTTTTCCACCGTCTCTGTATACCCATCCATCTATGCATAATAGGCACCTAATAGATACTTGCTTGCTTTCAACTGAGGGAAGTCAACAAAACTGATCACTGGTGGAAAGACCTTGAAGATTGCTCAGATCATGGTGAGTCAAGTTGGGAATGGGAAGAGCTGCCACACCCACCATGCCTGGATCTCTCTGGAAGGAAAGGAGGCTGGGCTGAACTTCCAGGCATTTGGAATGTTTCAGCTTTGGGCCATGGCTTTGTTGTGAAGCCTAGTTGGCTCTTCTGCATTCTTGTGGCCTGGGTCTAGTGGTGGGCCAACAAAGCCTGAAGGAAAAGAGGATTCTCCAAGTACTGCTCTCTCCTCTCCCCACTCCCAGTCTTTGGCTTCTTTTTTTGGTGCTGTGCACCTAAGAGGCTTGTTGACTTTTCATGTGGCCGGAACTCTGGGTAGGATTTCCCGGATCAGTGGTTCTTTCTCCACTTCCTTAGTGCCCTTTTCTCCTTTTCCCTGTCCCTGTCTAAATTGTCTGAGTGCCTGCAAGGGTGATTCTCTCCCCACCTCCCCATCCTCCTGACCCTGCAAAGCCCCTGGGCTGGTTAACAACCCTGCCTGGCCGCACTGTAGCTTTGTCTTGGCTCCATGCACCATCATCTCGTCACCCTTTCTCTCCCTGCCTCCTCTTCCCCTATGACTTGTGTGTATTTGGCAGGTAAAGGGCTGTGAGTTGTTATGAGTGGTAGGCACTAAAGCTCATAGTTTCCATGAGCAGTGAAGATTTCTGGAAACTTGCTTGTATGGTCTGGAGTTTTTCACTTTCCTTTTTAGCAACCAGGACAATTAAAACACCATTTTAAGCAGGAACACTGAGTGACTAAAAATACCCTAGGCTCCAAGGTCAGAAAATGGGCCAGCAGCCCGAGCATCTCCCTTTTCAGCTATCTCCCTTTGGACCATCTCCTTCCCCCACCTCTCACCCACTGGCTTGTTCTGAATCCTGGCCTAGGGCCTCTAGGAGTGACTCCATTTACCCCCCACTGCCACTGAATTTCATAACTTGGGGACTGGTAAGCAGGCTCAGTATACTATCCCATTACTAGACAAGGAGCAAGTCTGAAGGCAGGGAATAGGCTGGAATCCAGGTTTTTCAGCTCCCAACAGAGACTGGGTAACTAACTCCCTCTTTCCCGAAGCACAAGGACCTTCCTGTAGGTCTCCTCTGATTGTTTTAACCAACTAAATACCATCCTGTTAGAGAGATTAAAATAACTCATTCCCAGAAAATTATTCAAGGGAACATAAACTGGTATGTGATGATTTAGTGTATATTGTAATGTTGGAAAAAATCAAAGGAAGGGGGCTCTGATTCACGTAGGCTTAAACCCTCTTAGTTTCCTCTCATAATAATAATAATTATAATAGCTGGGATTTATATGGTGCGTGCTCTGTGCCAGGCACTGTGATAAGCACTTTATAATTATTATCTCATTTGGTCCTCACAACAACCTTGGGGGATGGCTTCTGTTATTATCCTCATTGTACAGATGAGGGAACTGAG
Organism: Pseudocheirus occidentalis; assembly: GCA_028646575.1. Classification (NCBI taxonomy): domain Eukaryota; kingdom Metazoa; phylum Chordata; class Mammalia; order Diprotodontia; family Pseudocheiridae; genus Pseudocheirus; species Pseudocheirus occidentalis. Next base: position 210,819,373 of record CM053595.1, on the reverse strand, counting down.
GCAAACACAAGTTAAATGACTTGCCTAGAGTCACACAGCTAGTAAATGTCTGAGGCTGGATTTGAATCCAGGCCTTCCTGACTCCAGGACCAGGGCTCTACCCCTGTTACCCCTGTACCACCTAGCTGCTTGTATCCTATCTACCTATCTCACAGAAATGCTGTATAAATCAAATGAGATATTTTGTGTGTGTGTGTGTAAAGTCTCTATAAATACTATTACAGTATGAAAAGCTCTTTGCAAACCTTAAAGTGCTATATACGTGTTAGCTTTAAATTGTAGTGCTAAAAAGGGCATTGAATGGAGCCTGAGTTATATCCCATTCCAATCTAAGAAGCATTTATTAAGCACCTGCTGTATGCAAGGCACTGTGCTAGACTCCAGAGATACAAAAGCAACGTAAAAATCAATCAGTCCCCACTCTGCTATTTTTGCCATGAGAATCAAATGAGGTAATAATTGTAAAGCACTTAGCATGGTGACTGACCCATAGTAAGTTCCATATAAATGTTACCTATTCTGAATATTATTAGTCGGACATTTTTTTTTGGCTGCCTCCTAGAGTGCTTGCAGTATATAAACCCTAGATTATTTTCAGACATTGTGCTAACTGTGCCTCCCCCAACCTCGTACTTACAAAGCTGACTTTTTTTAATCCAAGTGTTGACGTTTATCCCTGTCAAATTTTCCTCTTATCAGATTCAGCTTAATAGTTTCCAGCCTGTCAAAATCTTTTTGGATACAGGCATCAGCTAGTTTGTTAGCTGTGCTTACCAGCTTTCCATCAGCTGCAGATTTGATAAACATGTCATTTACACCTTTATCCAAATAATGTATTTTTTAAAATGTTAAACGGCACAGGAGTTCTGGAGCACTCCACCTTCTTCCAAGATGACACTGGGTCATTAATTGATTTTGACAGTCAAGCAGTGCTGAATCCTTCTGATTGTTCTTTTGTCTGGCCCCCATTTCTTCATTTCCACCCACAAGAACAGCATGAGATAACTTTGTCAAACACTTTTCTAAAACCTAGGTTAACTTTTGTCTGCAGAAATCTCTAAGATCTACTTGTGTAGTAACCTTCCATTCACAAAAGGAAATAAAGGTTAATCCAGAATGACCATTGAAAAAGCCATGCTAGGTATTTGCTATTATTTTTTTTAATGTTCATTAGTTATCTTTTAAAGCTATGCTCTATAATTTTGCCAGGATTGGAAGTCAAGTTCACTGACCTGTCGTTTGACTTGGTGTTAGTATTTCTTGTTATTGCATAGAGGCATTAACTTCATTTGCTCTATTCTAACTTTCAAACAGTCTGTTGTTTACATAAGGTTTTATACCTCAGTGTGCCACATTGTGGATAATTCTCTTTCCATTTTTTTCTTTCATAGCTCTCATTGCTTTTCCAGTTCTTTCCTCTAGTACTCACTTGATTTATAAAGTAATTTTTAACACTTAAAAAAAACCCTCTTCATTTCTTCCTCAAGTTGAATGGAGTCCAGGCTGTGTTTTTCTCTGAGGCTTTGCAGATGTTTTGGGATCATTCTCTTCTTTAGGTTTTATGTCCTAAGCCTCTATGTCCCCGTAAGAGTTTTTTATGGTCGGATTCTTTTTTTGTTTCCTTATTTCTTGATTTTGGACTTTGCGTAAGGGCCAGGATCTACACACTTTTAAAGGGCATGTTTGTATTTAGTCCTGCTTTTTGTTTTCTTGGGTTTTCCTCCTTCTTTCTCAGGATATTGGATGTTGTATTACTTAAAGAACTTGGGGATTGCTCAGGTTGGGGACCTGCAAGCCTTCAGTGTGCTCCAAATGGTCCATTGCCAGTCTGAGCACTGCAAATTCCATAATCTGCCTGTGGGTCTAAGACCCAAACACAGACCTTGGTTGAAGTTCCAGTAGACTGAAGCTGCTGGAGTCAGTTGCCCATCAGCCCTCTGGAAAGCTCCACAGATTCAGGATGATTCAGAACTGTAGTCTCTCTTTTGGCCTGGGCTAATTCTTCCCTGGTTATTCTGCTGCAGGCCTTACAGAGTTCTGAAAGCTGAATCTGAGGGCCCCTCTACTGCTAGTTAGAGCCACACAGTTACTGCTGGCTTCTGTACTTGTTCCTTGCTCCATACACAATCTAGCTACCTAACTTCTCTACTTTTCCTTGTGCTGGATTTCCATTCATAGGTACAGGTCCCATGACAGCTGTTTGCGCTAGTCCAACCCCAGATACAAGTTCCCTTCTCAGTCTGCACTGGATCTCTGGACTGTGAGTGACAGAGTTGCTAGTCGGCATCTGTTCCTGCTCCCTGTACCAGAGCAAGCCTCTCTCTGCCAGATCTGGGATTTCTTCCCACCTTTGTGCATATCCATAGGCAGGCCTTCCTTTAGTCTTTTCATTGGAATGCTCCTGGGGTCTACTCCTAACTAGACAGCCATGTCCCCAAACCTCTCTGTCTCCCTATGATGAGTTGGGGTGGAAAAATGACTCATTATGGGTTTTTTCCCTCTAGATTTCCCAATCAGAAGTTGGTATGGTGCGTTTTCTAGATCTTAGTGGAGTAGTTGTGGGGAGAGCTGGGCTATATTGCTTCCTACTCCTCTGTCCTCTTGTTTGGTCTCCCTGGCCCTATAGTTTACAGAATTCATTTCTTTCTCTCTCTTCCTTTCTTCCTTTCCTGGGACTTTTGCCCTTATCTCTTCCTAAGATTGCTTCACTTTTAAGTTACCATCTTTCCATCATGGAGACTTAAGTGATAAAGCACCTCCTAGTACTTTAAGAGATAACATTTACTGTTGCCTGCAGCACATTTCCTACCAGAGTGTGAAAATATAGGTTTTAGGAGTAACTGGTGTTACCTTGCCATCAGGAGCCTTTCTAGGCAAGCATTCCAACATCCTTCCCCACCCCCTGGAATAAAGGAGCTAGAGAAATGCTAAGCCTTTAAGACTGGCTAGAATGTCTATCCTTTTTTAATGGGTAAACATTTGGTACTGAAGGTGGGAGCCCCTGGTTAGGAAGAAAAGAACAAATGGAAATGAATTCTGTTGTTTCCATTGAACAGTTACTCAATTCAATTTTACAAACATTTATATTAAATACCTACTATGTGTATCCCACCAACTGTACAGGAAAGTATCTAGAACTTGTTGGAGTATGTATTCTATGGCACATAATCCCACATTTTCAGTATATGCTGGAGCCAGCTAGATAACTCACCAGTAGCTCACCATTGCTCACCAATTGTTAATTATTAAATGTTCACCAATGTGAACATTTGTACCTTGGAAAGCAGCAAATGCTATAAAATCAGGGTTTGATTTATTGGTTTGTTGATTCTCTCCACTTAAGAAAGTGATTGAGAAAATGTTAGTAATGCAGATTAAACTTACATGTGTCCTGCATATATTTTATTTTTTGGAGAGTCAGTTATTAAATATTTATCAGCACATCTGTACTCTTTCTCTTCTGAATCTTCACCAGCCAGAATGTGTGTCTGTCTGTCTGTCTCTGTCTCTCTGTCTCTCTCTCTCTCTGTCTCACACACACACACACACACACACACACACATTTCATAGTACTGCAAAAGGACATCTAATGAAAATCCAAAATAAAAAAATAAGAAAATTACAATAAATAGCATTCATTATCTCTTCTCTCTAATCATCATCATCCTCTACTCCCGACCCACTTACCCCTCTCTGAGATGTAAGTCTAGCCCTCCCTGTGCTCTTCTCGCTCTCCAGAGTGAGCTCACTATGGAGGCAGTGGCTTACCAGCTATGTGAATGCTGAAGTTAATGGATCTCATGACCTGAGATGCTGTGATCTCTTGCATTAAACTGGCTTCAGGATTCTGTAGCTGCTGTTTTTTGTCATAGAAGGACCCTTTGAAGCTACAACCCTTCTGTGTCAAGTCCATAAGCATATGTTAAGCACCTACTATGACAAGAAACAAGGGGCTGTTGCCCACCCATAGCACTGGGGTGTTGTGCAGGCTCAAAGAGAAGGAGAATAGATAGCTTCAGCCTCTTCTCCCCTCCACCTTTCTCCAAGAGAGACTTTGATTCCTGCCAAGAAGGAAAATAGGAGGTGGAGAACAGATACTTGACTACTCTGCTTTCCTTAGACAGAGGGGGTTCTTTATTTGTCTTCTCCCTTAAATGTCATTAATCTAGAGGATGTAGTTTTTAGGTTTAAGCTAACTTCTGACCACTGTTTCATTCTTAGGGAAAACAGGAGGACTCAAGTTTTCTATCCAAGACTTGACTCCCTACCAAATACCAGTTCCAAAATGAACATAAACATATAGCAATTACCAAAGAAACCTGTTTATCGAATTCTGTAACAAAATAGAAATCAGAGGAAGTCTGTCTAGGAGAATTTATGTCAGACAATACGGAGTGAAGGAGGCCTCCCATTGTGAGTGAGGAAATTCAGTTTCACCAGTGAGTCTCAGGTCTCAACCAAAGGGAAGGTCCTCAAAGTCTCAGCTGTAGCAAGCTGGGGACAGGGACATGATGGAGACTACCATCTCCTCTCATATCACCTTCTTCCTTCAGTAACCTGACGTGGGGTTGTTCTTTTCCGTTTTCTCTCTCAACTGGAAGCCAAGAGCTCTAGAAGAAAATTCGAGGTACCTAAAGAGGCTCTCAAGGCCAGAGAGAACCTAGGAGAGTGAAGAGACTGGAGTTCTCTTGTGCTCTCCAACCCTGCCCCATCCCTCCCTCCAGCTTGGACATTGATCTCTACCAATAAGGAAAGAATTCCATACTCTTGCACTTTGCAGGTTCCAGTTACACCTAATCTTCTAGAACAAAGGTATCAGATTCAAATCAAAGTGGGGCTGCTAATCTCGACATAAACATCTCTGGGCCATATATTAACTTAGTTTTAATAATAACAATGACTAATTTTTTATAGCACTTACTTTGTGCCAGGCAACTGTGCTAAGCTCTTCACAGTGATTGTCTCATTAGATCCTTACATCAACACTGGGAAGCAGGTGCTATTATTATCCCCATGAGGAATCTGAAACAGACAGGTTAAGTGACTTGCACAGGGTCACTCAGCTAGTAAGTGTCTGAGGCTGAATTTGAATTCAGATCTTCCTGACTCCTGGCACTTCACTGCACTATTTTGCTAATGATTTTAAAATATAATGTTATCTATATTTTATTGTGTTTTTTTTATTTGGTTAAATATTTCTCCAGATTTGAACTTGTGTCTTCCTGACTCTTGTCCTGGTACTCTACTGCACTCTCTTGCTGCCCATTTTAAAATTTAATATTATCTATTTTTTATTTGGTTAAATATTTCTCAATTGCACCTTAATCTGGTTCTGACTGCACTCAAGAATGTTGTGGGCTGCATGTTTGACACCTCTGTTCTAGAATTTAGAGTATACAGAGAAGAGTCAATGTAAAAGAGTGCTGGGAAGTTGGTGGGTGTCAGATTTTAGACAGCTTCAAATTCCAGGTTGAGGAGTTTGTATTTAATTTGAGCAGGGGATTGACATGACCAGATCTTTGTGTTTTGGTCGATTGGAGAGAGAAGAAATTACAAGCAGGGAGACCATCTGGGAGACTGTTAAAATAGTCCAGGTGAGAGTTGATGAGTGTCTGAATTATGCTGGTGGCCGTGTGAGTGGAGATAGAATCCACAAGATTTAGCAGCAGATTGAATTGTCAAAGAAGAGTTGAGACAGAGGGTAGAGTTCAAGCTGACTCTTAGGTTGTGAAACATGGGTACCTACAAGGATGGTATTAACAGAAGTGGGAAAAGGTGGTGAGTTGTCTTGGATATGTTGGTAAAGATATCCAGGTGAAGTCCAAAAGCCAGTTGGGGCCACAGGATTGGAGCTTGGGAGGAAGATGATGGCTGGGTGTGCAGATCTGAGAGTCTTCTTCCTAGAGATAATTGAACTTGTAGGAGGTGATATCACCAATAGAGAATATAGAATGAGAAGAGATGAGTGCCTGAGAGAAACTCATGTTGAAAGGGCAGGAGACATGATGAACCTGCAGAGGAAATTGAAGAGGAGTGGTCAGACAGGGACGGGGACTACCAGCTAAAAGTGGAACTGTGGCAGCTGAAACAGAAGAAAGTTTCTAGGAGAAGAGATGGTCAGCAGTGGCAGAGGCTGCAAGAGGCAGCAAGGAGGATGAAGACTGAGAAAAGGCTGCCAGATTTAGCTGCTTTTGGAACATAGCAGATTAACACCTATATATACTACTTCTGTCAAGTTCTTTTGTGACCTTTGTATGAATGGGATATGTTTTGTTGGATGAGTCCCTTTTGGGCTTCATTTTTCTGTACTAAATCAAATGCTCTTTTTAAAAATAGGCAAAAATACCATGGGATCATGTATTCTCTGTACCTTTCTGTCAGTTTTGAGAATATAAAACTGTAATCTACTATAGAATGCTGTTTATAAAAGCCTCTTTGTTTCCTTAACCTATTTTCCTTAAAGATGACCTCAAGATCATTCTCTTAAAGAAACTGTAGAAATGAGAAAATAAGCCTATGGGTGGGTGGGTGAGTAGTTAATAATATTCTCTATATGACTTAGATATAAAAAGTCACATTATAAACAAAGTAGAGGAGCAAGGAAAATATTAGTCCTTAGAACTATAGATAAGGAGAGTTCATTATTAAATAAGTGATAAAGAGGATCACACAAGATAAGATGGACAATTTTACTTACATGAAATTTAAATTTCTACACAAGTAAATCTAGTGTAGTAGGCGGGTAACTGGGGAACATTTTTGCAACAAGTTTCTGTGATGAAAGTCTCATTTCTAAGATATATAAGGAACTGATTCCAATTTAATTTCGCCATATAGATAAATGGTCAAGGGATAGGAATAGCAATTTTCAAAGGAAGAGATCCAAACTATCAACAATCTTATGAAAAAATGCTCTAAGTTTCTAATTATGTGTGTGTGTGTGCGTGTGTGTGTGCGTGTGTGTGTGTGTATAAAATCAAAGAATCTTTGAGGGTCCTCTTCACACCTATCAGATTGACAGAAATGGCAAAAAAGGAAAATAGTTAATGTTGGAGGGGTTATAATAAAACATGTGGCACACACTAGTGCACTGTTGGTGTTTAACCATTCTGGAAAGCAATTTGAAACTACACCCAAAGGGCTCTAAAACTGTTCATATCCTTTGACCCAGCTATACCACTACCAGGCCTATATGCCAAAGAGATCAAAGAAAGAGAAAAGGATCTATATGTATAAAAATAGTTATAGCGGCTCTTTTCATGGTGGCCAAAAATTGAGGAAAAACAAAAACTGTGGCATATAAATTAAGTGGCATATTGTCCCATAAAAATGAAAAAATGAACAATTTCAGAGAAAACTAGGAAGAATTTTGAACTCATGCATAGTGAAAGTGAGCAAAAGTAACTGAACAGTTTATACCTGAGAACATTATAGAGAAAAACAACTTTGGAAAAGTTTTAGAATTCTGATCAACACGATAATAAATCAGGTCTAAAAGAATGATGCTGAAACACTCATGACAGAGGTGATGAACTTAAAACTCAGAATGTACATTTTTGAATATGGCTAATGTGGGAAGTTATTTTATGTCACTATGTAGAAATGTATCAAGGGTTTTAAAAAAATTTTGTTAATGGGGAGAGGTAGAACTGAGCAGATTAATTTAAAATTAATTTTAATTAATTTTAAAATACTTAAGAAGTCAAAAACAATCTAAGAAAATAAAGGGCCAAATATGGCCCTTTGTTAAATTTAAAAATCTAGTAAAGAAGGCAAAAAAGTTAATAATCTTTCAGTCATCTTTTTTTGTTAGTAATACCATCTACAATTCATCCTCCCCTCCGTACTTCCTTTCAAATCTCTTGAAACTCCATCCCTCTATATCTTCAAAATTGTGTTATTTGAATCTTTTGTATATGCTGGGTCTCATCCAGCTCCTTTTCCTGTCTTTGCCCTCTTTTTTATTGCTTCTTCTTCATATGGCACACTGGGGAATATGATGTTAGGGTCCAAATATGGTTCTGTTTTCCTTTACAGAGAAAATCAGTGTTTACAGATCTTTTCCATTCATTGTCTGCCTTCCTTCCACTTTAGTGCTCTTGGAATGATTTAGTTCGTTTGGGTTTCATGTCAAGCTTTCTACAGATTTGTTTTCCTCTCCACCACGCTTTGCTGTGTTTATAAGGTGATACTGCTCATTGACTTCCACCATCCTCCTCTGAAAGTTTCCATAAGTGAATTTGTGTTCTAATCCAGTTTTACCCATGGCCACCATTCCTCTCCACGTGGAAAGACCAAATGTTTACAGGTGCTGGCTAAGGTAGTTTCTAGTCTCTTTTCATTTATATTAGTTAAAGTTGTATAGGAAATTCTGTTGGTCTGAGTCAATGTATTTTCTCTCTTCTATTTTTCAACATCAGTGGCTTATTTAAATATTAGTCCAAGTTTGAGTTGTTTTTAAAAGCATACTGTCTGTTCTTCTCTTTAACCTTTTTCCTGTTTGGTATTGATTTAGATCCTTGTTCTAACAAGCTGACATTCTGCTTGTACACTGACAGCTGATTTGGGAAATGACTCCCACATGGGTAAATAGTCATTTCCTGTCAAGATACAGTTGCTTTAATTTTTTCTAATAGTAGGTGCTTGTCGTGACCACATACCTTCCAGTTTTATTCTCGAAGAAATTATTCACAATATAAAGAAATGTGGCATCCACACCCATGTTTCTAAATCCTCAGCTGCATTCTCCAGCATATTTTTCACTGCTACCTGTAGTGTGCCCACTGTTGCACTGAAGTCACCTAGTATTAAAGTATGCATTGATCTAATTTGGAGGGTCTTGTCAGTATTTTCATAAGGAGAAGATGACCAGGTGTCCCTTGAAGTGATTTTTATTTTATTGCTTTTGGATGCATGCTAAACCTACTCCAGCACATTCATTTGCTTTTCCAAGGGGAAATCTGTGAGTTACAACATCTTGATTAGGAATTCTTAATCTTTCATTGTGTGTCACCTATGCAATCTAGTGATGAAGCCACTGAACACCTTCTCAGAATAATGATTTTAAATGCATAAGATAAAATACATAGGATTATAAAGGAAACCAATTACATCAAAATCCAATGGCCAAAATATTTTTTAAAAAGGTTCATGTACCCCAAATTAAGAACGCTTGATCTAGCTACAGCCTTCTGTCACTTAGTCAGCATTTATTAAGCATCTGTTATGTGCCAGGGATTATACTGGAGATAGAAAAAAAAGATTTAAATGGTTCAAGGAGCTTAAATTCTAATGGGGCAAATAATGTGCATCTAACTAGGAACATACAAGATAGATAGAGATGAGATAGAAGGTAATCTGAGAGGGACAGGCACTAGCAACTGTGAGGGGAAGACAGGGAAAGAGTTTCTCCTTCATTTATGGAAATTTATGTGTCACTTTGTTGTTCTTTAGTTCTTTCTGTAGTGTGGCAACTCATTGAATTAGGATATTTATTCCATTTAGATGACCAACAATTCAGATATCTTAGATGATCTGAAAGTCATATAATTCTTTTTGGGGAAGGGGAGGATTTTTATAAGTTTTTTGTTAACTGGATACTTTTACTAAAGTTATTGCTTTAATTAATTTTAGTTAAATTTTTAAGGTTCTCTAAGTAAACCATCACATCATCTGCCAACAGTGATCATTTTGTTTTTTGTTTTTTTTTAAATTTAGTTTTATTTAATTTTCAATTAAGAATTATCTCCGTTTCCTTCCTCTAATCTTTCTGTCACCAACTGAGAAGGCAAGGAAAACAAGGCCCATTATAAATATGTATAGCTGTGAAAAATATATTCTTGCATTAGCCATATCCAAAAAAATAAAGAGAAAGAAAAAGAAAATGTGCTTTGACCTGCAATTTGAGTCCATTCTCTCTAGCTGGAGATAGTATGTTTCATCATGAGACCTTTGGGATTGTAGTGGGTTGTTAAGTTATTAATGTTTTATTTATTGGGTTATTAAATCTTTCATTTCACTGTTGATTATCTTTACAATATTGATATTAGTGTAAGAATTGTTTATCTTGTTCTGTTCATTTCACTTTGTATCAGTTCATGCAAGTCTTCCTAGGTTTCCCTGAAACCATCTTGTTCATCATTTCTTACAGCACAATAGTTTTCCATCACTTTCTTATATCATAATTTGTTCATCCATTCCCCCAGTTTGATGGCATTGATGGCATCCCCTCAGTTTCCAATTCTTTGCCACCACAAAAAGAGCTTCTATAGATATTTTTGTGCAATGGGTCCTTTCTCTCTTTCTTTTTTGAGGAAATAGACCTAGTAGCTATGTTTCTGGGTCAAAAGGTATGCACAATTTAATAGTTTTTTGGACAGGGTTCCTAATTGCTCTCCAGAAAGGCTAGATTGTCACACAGTTCATGAGCCATATGATTTATAATACTGTCTTTCCCATTTTCTGCCTCTCTGTCACCATCACAGCAAAAGGAGAAGAATACAGGACTGAGGGCTTTTTTTCTCCCTATTTTTCTTTGTTTCATGGCTTGCCGTGGCCAAAGAATTTATCATCTGCTTGCTGACCTACTGGTAAAGAGCCTCTCTACACTTAGTAAGGTAAAAGTAAAAACATGAAGTATACATACTTTATCTTAAAAGTAAAAACCTTCAGAACTGGTATTCAGTGTGAATAAATCCTAGCATTTACTTATGAATTTGCACATAAATAAGAAAATTAATTTAAACACTATAATGTAGTTATTTTTCAAATATTCTTAATACCCTCTTTGAAAGGCTTCTCATATCCTAGGGATACAGGTACCGCAGGTTGGGGACCCCAGACTTAGAGCACAGTAGAGCCTGCTAGGGCTTACGCTCCTGTGGTATAGTCAGTAAGAAAGCCAGATCCATGATGAAGCATTGGAGTAGGCTGTTTATGGAGGCCTGGCAGAAGACAGGGCAATTTAGTGGTGAGGTAAAATAGAGTGTTAGGCCTGGAGTCAGGAAGATTCATCTTCTTGTGTTCATATTGGACCTGAGATGCTTCCTATGTGACCTCAGGCTGGTCACTTCACCCTGTTTGCCTCAGTTTCCTCATCTGTAAAATGAGCCAGAGAAGGAAATGGCAAACCACTCCAGTGTCTTTGCCAAGAAAACCCCAAATGGGGTCACAGTCAGACATTGAGCAACAACAACAAATAGGATCACAGCTCTGAAGTTGGAAAGGACCTTAAAAGGTCATTTAGTCATCCAATCAGCCAATATATATTAAGTTCCTACTGTGTGCTGGGCCCCGGGGGTACAAATACAAATAATGATGCCATGTATGCTCATAAGGGGCTTACATTAAGTTAAATGTGAAGTGGTTTAGTAGAAAGGGCACTAGGAGATTAAGGGGATTCAAAGCGAGGCTTCATGCAGAAAGTGAACTTCATCATAAAGGAAGAGATGTAGAGAAAGCCTGACTCTTTGTGACACCATTTGAGATTTTTCTTGGCAAAGATACTGGAGCGATTTGCCATTTCCTTGTCCAGCTCATTTTACAGATGAGGAACTGAGGCAAACAGTTACATGACTTGCCCAGGGTCACACAGCTAGTGTCTGAGGCCGGATTTGAACTCTGGGAGATGAGTCTTCCTGAATCCAGGCCTGGTGCCACCTAGCAGCCCATGAGGAGAAAATACACTCTGGTTTATATTCTATCTTAAAAGAAAATAGGGAGTCAGTGGAGTTTATTGAGTTTCCTCTTTGATTCACAGAAGAAATTTCAGCCTCAGGAGTTTGAATGACCTGCCCTGAGTCATGGAGGTGGCAGAACTGCGGATTGAATTGGGGTCCTGAGACTCCAGGGTCAGTCCTTGGCACTGTGTCTTGCAGCCTCTTCCCCTCGTCCTGTTGGCTCCTAGAGTACAAGTGTAGCAGGGATGGATTCAAATTGTAGACAGGCAGATTTTAAGTCAATCTACAGAAACATTTCCTGATAGTTAAAGCCGTGCAGAATGAGAATGGGGGGGTGGCTCTGGAAATGTTGAGGTGCCCCTCACATGATGTCTTCATGCAGAGATTGAAAGACCCCTTGCTGGGAATATTGTAGAAGGGATTTGTGCTCGGATTTGACTTGGACTGAATCTGAGATTTGGGACTGTCTCCCCAGCTCCCCCACTGGTCCCTTCTGTGACACTGGGCTGGTTGTTTTTGTTTCCATATCTGTAAAATAAGGAGTTGGACCAAAAGATTTTGAAGAGCGCTCTCAGGTTTCATAGAGTTTCCTCAAACTCTTGTGAGTTTGTGATTCCAGATCACAATGACCAACGTTTGGTAGAAAATCACCCGTGGTCTTTGTGGAGGGCATGAAGCTCCTGAAGATTTCTTCACTTCCAGCCTGAAGGCAGAGAGTATGGGAGTGATCCAGTGCTAGAAACACCGCAGACTTTTGGGAGAGGAGGCATCTAAGCCAATTCTACCTGCTGAGCAGAGATGCTAGGAGTTTGAAGTTTATCAATTTACAAATGACTCCTCAGCTTTCCTGTGCTGAAAGGGGGCTGAACAGACTTCTACTTCAGACTTCTATTGTAACAGACTTCTATTAAGAAACTGCTGAAGAATTCAGAATTTAAAAAATGAGGTTTTATACAGCATGTCAGAGTATTTTTTCAGGGGAGGTAGAAGTCCAAAAGGACCTTGTGTTGGTTTTCTTTAAGTAACAGAGAAGGATAAACAGAAAGGGAGGACTTTGAGAACTTTCTGGCAAAGATTTTGAAAGCCAGTAACTAGGTAGATAAATAAAGGGTTTACTCCAGGCCAAGTTTTATCTGCTGGACCAATTACCCACTTCTGAGGAGGGGGCAAATTAGGTTCCACTTTAGCCAAGCAGCATAATGAAGTTCTGCTTTCAGCCCTTTTTGGGATGAGTTGACCCTGTACTTATCACCAATTAATTTAGCCTTTTTTAAGAACCCTGGAATCTGAGTTGGAAAGGGCTATGGAAGCCATCCAGTGCATCAAGCATTCCCTCTCCATCCTCAGGATGTGCTCAAGTGGTCTCTGCTCTTAGGCACGCCTTGTCCACATCCTTGCCCCAGCATGGAGGATTCTACTCTGGGACCGCTCTGATGGTTAGGAAACCCTTCCTATGACCCTCCCCTAAATCCATTCATTGTCCCTCAGGGACCAAAGACAAGAACAGACCAATCCCTCATCTTGGCCACAGCCCTTTGAAACCTCTTCCTCTCCTCCCTTCACACCCTGACATTGTCTTTTCTCCAGATAAAACAATGTAGCCACTTCCTAAATTTCAGATAAGTTGACTTGAAACTGGGGTGGCTGAGAAGAGAGGAAATTTAGGGAGAATTGTTGGGCACTAGAGCCAGCAGGGGGAGGGTCAAGTTTGGTGGTTAGTCTTGGACAAAGATCACCTGTGACCCTGGGACATTCCATAGACTAGGAACACAGAATCACAGCTGGAAGGGACCTTAGAAATCAACTCCTCCAACTCCCTGTTTTACACGGGAAGAAAAAGAGGCAAAGAGAGGCTAAAGGACTTCCCTAATGTTACATGGATACTAAGTGATAGAGGTGGGATTTGAACCTGGGTCCTTTGACCCTTTTAATCCTGTGCCAAAGGGAGTATGTTGATGCAGAACTGGTTTTCTAATTCTAATTCAGCAAATTCTGCAGCACCTAGAGGAAGGAAAGATCAAACAGGGGGAAGATTTCATGGAGAGGCTAGGATTTGTAGTTTCATAGGATTTCAGAGCCAGAAGGATTTATTTACAAGGTGGTGAAATGGATAGGCTGCTGGATCTGGAGTCAGGAGGACCTGAATTTAAATCTGGCCTCGGGCACTTAGTAGTTGTATGACCCTGGGTAAGTCACTTAACCTCTGTCAGTTGGGGAGTATAATAGCACCTACCTGGAGGGTTGTTATGAGGATCAAATGAGATATTTGTAAGATGCTTGACATGGTGTCTAGCACATAATAGGAGTATACAAGTGCTAGCTGCTATTACTATCATCTCTTCCCATTACGGACTTGAACTAGACCCTGAGATGAGAGATGGGTAGTGATAGGAAGGTGAGAGAGCAGCGTGAAAAATAGCAACTTACACTTTAATGGTGCTTTATAACCAGAGCCATAACTAGGGCAGGGTGACCTGTCCTCTGGAGGCAGATAGATGAACAGGGGATAGAGCGCTGGGCATGGAGTCAGAAAGACCTGAGTTCAAATTCAGCATCAGATAATGGCTGTGTGACACTGGGCAAGTCACTTAACCTCTGTTTGCCTTAACGTACTGAAGAAGAAAATGGAAAGCCTCTACAGTGTCTTTGCCAAAAAAAACCTCCTTGGACAGCATTGGGGTGCTATGGTTCAGAGGGTCATGAAAATCAGACCCGAGTGAACAACCACTTGACCCTTGTCCCAAGGGAACAAAAATTTAATACGTGTATTTCTTTGGTAGAAATAACTGAATTTAGTACCTAGTTAGTATTTCATTCTCTTAACAATACTTCTTAAAGCTTCCTGTATTGTTTTCATATCATGAATTCCAAAGTTGAATGGAAGGGTCTTGCTGCTTGTTCCTGTTTCCAGCTGTTTGCTGTTTGTAAGATTGCTTGCTCTCTTTATCCTACAAGAATAGGATTGGGTTTAAGACTGATAGAAGTATGATTTCACTGGTGCCGGGAACTTCCTGGTGAGGGGGCTTCCTCTGCTGTCAGAGGTCAGCACCTTCTCTGTCTTAGAGAGTGGCCTGGAATACTTAGAGGGTAAGTGACTTGTGCAGGTCACATTATTTCATCATTATTTTTCTGAAATTGTGATTGGTCATTTCATTTTTCGGAGTTCTTAAGTCTCTTAAAGTTTTTCTTTATATTGTCGTTACTGGGTGAATTGTTCTCCTGGTTTGCTTGCTTTCCTCTGCATCAGTTCAGACAAGCCTTCTCAGGTTTCTCCAAAAGCGTCCCTTTCATATTTCTTAGGGTGCTTGAGTGTTCTTTCTACCATACCATGCTGCCTTCCCTATCGTCTCATCAGGGGCTCTATCTGTTCTAAGTATCCCAGAATTAGCTGCTGGCAGTAGTTTGTAGCTTTAAGAAACATTGCAAGGCCTTCTTCACTCTGGAGAATTCCACCCCTTGTCCCACGTGGCCTGGGCATGGTTTGGGTTCATTTGCAGTCCATCTGGATCTAAAATGAATCCAAAGAATGTTACTTGACATAGGCGAAAATCTCATTTCTCCAAATTACTGTTTAAACTGTGGTATCACCACTTGATTAGAGACTTTGGGGTGTGGCCTCGCTTGTGGCACCATAAAACGAAATGCCTACACAGTTGCTATAACCTTCTAATCATTCTCTCTACACGTTTGCCAAAGTGACTTTCCTAAAGTATAGGCCTGATCACGTAACCCACGTAATCCTGACTCAATAAATTCAAATGACTCCATGTTACGTACTCCAGGATCAAATTTATAAAATCCTTTGTTTGGTAGTTAAAGCTTTTCACAACCTGACCCCTTCCTACCTTTCTATTCTTCTCATGCTTTCTTCCCCTCCAAATACAAAGGCCTGGAGATGGGAGATGGCATATGTAGGAGGTCAATTAGGAGGGTAGGTAGAGTTTGTGAAGTGAAATCATCTTTAATAGGGGCTGGAAAGGTAAGTTGGGGCCAGGTTGAAGAACCCTAAATACTAAAGAAATTTATATATTTGAACTAGAGGTGGTAAAGAGATTGTTATCGTTATTCAGTAATATCTGGCTGGAGTGATTTGCCATTTCTTTCTTCAGTGGATTAAGGCAAACAGGTTAAATGACTTGCCCAGGGTCACACTGCTAGTAAATATCTGAGGCTGGATTTGAACTCAAATCTTCCTAACTCCAGGCCCAACTCTCTATCTCGCCACCCCAATACGGAGGGAGGTGCCAGAGTTCATTGAGTAGGGGGTTGATGTGGTTAGATCTTTGCTTTTGTAGCTATGTGAAAAAAGAATTGAATGGGAAAATTTTTGAGGCAGGGAGAGTGCATAGGAGATCACTGTGGTCATCCAGAGGAGAAGTGATGGGGGCCTGAGCTATGGTGGAGGCTTTGTGAGAGAAGACCAGACTTCTGTAAGAGGCTCTGTGAAGGTAGAAGTAGCAGGACTGGACAACTGAATTGACTCAGTGGGTGATGGGTATTCCTGTGAACAGACATACTGGGCCAGGTACTCTGCATGGTGGTCTGGGCCTGGAGCAAAATCAGCCCCTTCCATTTGAACCCCAAGGGAAAGGCATGGCAGAGATAGTTATTTCTTTTCTTTCTTGTCATGGTTCTCTTCTTTGGAGTCAGAAACCTTCCTCCTTCCTGATGTCAGGTTTGCTTTGGAAGCCCTGGCCAGAAAAGGCTGGAGCTGGATTGTTGGCGCTTTGCTTTGTCAACATGCTGGAGTCAGCCTGGAGATGGGGAACCCACACACAGAAAGACAGCACTCCCTCCTTCCTCTGTGCCTGGCTCCAGCATTCTGTGCACTTGGTCTCACTCTCAAGGGGCCCAGTGTTCTAAATAAGTAGTCTACTTGTGTGTCTTTCCTGCCTCCTGAGGGCAATGACCACTGTCTCTTTACTCTGCAAACCTTCCTCTGGACAGACAGTCACACAGTGGGCGTTGGGTAAATATTGGTTGATGATGAAGAGAACACTGCTGGTTCTAATCTTGTCTCCCTTCAGGGTTGTTTTGTTTTGACTTTTCTCCTCTATTTCTACTCCTCTCCCTTCCCCCAGGGGAATGTCAGGCTTCATAAGCAGAGGAAGCAGAGCCGGTCTCTAGCTCCCCTCCCTGGCTGCTCTGGGTGGAGGGGGAGGTGGCCCAGTTCAGATCATGGTTCCTGCTGGGCAGGGTTCAGAATCTCTTTACTTTGGGTGGCCCCTTACTCTGCTAAGGGCATGAGGCAGAGATCCAGGGAGTGAGGAATGACAGAATCCCTTTAGGTTAATGTGAGCTGATAGGTTAGATCAGAGCAGAGATTCTTAACACTTTTTGTACATGTCTTGGACCCCTTTGGCAGTCTGGTGTAGACTATGGAACCCTTTTCAAAATAATGTTTTAAAATGCATAACATAACATAGAGGATTGTAAAAGAAACCAATTATATGTGGAAACATTTTTAAAATTCCTATACTCTAGTTTAAGAAGCCTCAGACAACATGTTGTTCTCTTTGTTCAGTTCTTTTTAGTTGTGTCCAACTCTTCATGACCCCATTTGGGGTTTTCTGGGCAGAGATACTGGAGTGGTTTGCCATTTCCTTCTGCAGTTCATTTGATAGGAAACTGAAGCAAATGGGGTTAAGTGACTTACCCAGGGTCACACAGCTAGCATATGTCTGAGGCCGGATTTAAACTCTGGTCTTCCTGATTCCAGCTCTATCCATTGAGAAGGAACAGTCAGTTGGTAATGAAGCCTGGGGCATGATCCAGAGTTAGTCACTAATAGTAACAGTTATAATAGATAGCAAAGTCTTCACAGTAAGCCTGTGAGGTAGAGGCTGTTATTACCTGGGACTTAAAGGTTTTTGTTATCACCATTTTAAGGTTGAGGAAAGAGAGGCCGGCAAAGGTTAATCTACTTATCCAAGTCAAACAGCTAGAAAGTGTCTGAAGAGGGATTTGAAATTAGGTCTTTCTGACTCTACATCCAGTATAAAGTCTGCCTCATCACTCAATCCCTTGTTTGGATTTACACAGTTGTGTTTCTATTGGAAGCACTGGCTAGGGTGGGGTAGGGGTAGGAAAAAGCCTCATGTCTGCCCTGGGAAATTCTGGGAGAAAGAGAGCAGGAGAAGACTAGATTGCATAGTTTTTCTTAAGCTTGCTTCCAAATACACAGAATCCATGGAGCCCTATTTGTAGCTGACCTTAAAAAGTAAAGACTGGGTGTGTGTGAGGGTGTGTGGGGGGGTGTTTACTAAACATACCAGAATTTATCCATCCCCAGGAATATTGTCTTCCAAAGTAGTCACCTTGGGACCTGGCGGTCCTGTGGCTCTAAGCCTAAAGTACGTCTGGCACTAACTCTTCTCTAAGAATCTCTTTCTGTGCCAATTTATGAGTCACTGGGGGGAAAAAAAGTCTTCTCTTTTTCTTGGCTTTATAATGACAGCTCTGTTTGGACCCACAGTGGCATTACCCAGCTTGTTCGCTCGTTTTCATTACTGGGCTTAGTAAAACAAAGTGTAGACACTGGCTGACTCAGTGGAAAGATTGCTGACTTTGAAACCAGAAGACTTAAGTTTAAATATCAGCCCTGACATTTCCTAGCTCTATGATCAGGTCAGTCATATTACCTCATTGAGCTTCACTTTGCCCATCTGTAGAATGGGAATAAAAATAATACTCTCTACCTTTCAGGGATATTACTAGAACTTAAAATGCTGTATAAAGGTGAGCTTTAGTGAAAGTAGACAGGGAGCACTTGTTGGTGCTTGACAGAGCATCTGATCTCACCCCCTATTTCTCAGGACTGTGTAAATTCAAAAGAAGGTGTTGGTTCTGAAGAAGAATTAAAGGGATAAAAGGGTTTTTTTGTTAGGAATAGTGGTAGAACTTTCTCCTACAATCCCTTCAGAGATGGTGGTGTTCTATAATCTTCAACCACGTAGTATCGCTGAGAGAACATTAGTTTTTTAAAATAACAAGGTTTTGTTTTAGGGAATAGTTAGGGTCCTTGGGAGCTCTGAAAAATATTCCAAATATAATTTAGCCTACCATATTTTTGAAAATTATTTATTTTTAGTTTTCAGCATTTACTTTTATATAAGATTTTGAGTTCTAAATTTTCCTCCTTCCCTCCCTGCCCCCTTTCCCAAGACAACATGCAGTCTCATATAAGCTATATGTGCACAATCATCTTAAACATATTTCCACATTAGTCTTGTTGTGAAAGAAGAATCAGAAAAAAGGGGGAAACAGAAAGAAAGAAAAGAAGGAAGGAAGGGAGGGAGGGAGGAAGGAAGGAACAAAGAAACAAAGAAAATAGTCTGCCTGCTTAGGTCCACATTCAGACTCTCTTTCTCTGGATGTGGACAGCATTTTCCATCATCTTAGATCATTGCATTGCTGAGAAGAGCTAAGTCTATCAAAGTTGCCTACTCTCTTTTTCCTACTAAACTCTGGGCTCCCCTGTCCCTGTCCCTTTGACCATCTGTAGTTTTCAGTTCAATGTGCGTAAACCAACAGATTAGTTTCATGGGTTCTCCACTCACCTGAATATTAGAATTTGGACAATAGGCATTCTTCATCCATTAGGTTTTATTTGTAGATTGTTAGGCCCAAACCTTTTTTCTTTTAAAGTTAAATTTTGCTTTATTTTCAAATGGCCCAACTGTTTTATGTGGTTAGGAGTCCTGTTTAGTATGCTTAATAGTATTGGGGCAGCTAGGTGGCACAGTGGATAAAGTGCTGGACTTGAATTCAGGAGGACTTGTTCAAATTCAGCCTCAGACACTTACTAGCTGTGTGACCCTAAGCAAGTCACCTCACCCTCTTTGCTTCAGTTTCCTTATCTGTAAAAGCTGGAGAAGGATACGGGAAACCACTCTAGTATCTTTGCCAAGAAAACCCCAAATGGAGTCACAGAGAGTCAGGCACAACTTGAAAAATAACAACAAGCAGCAAGTAGTATTCCGGGACTTGATGTAATCAGGACTATGTCATTTGCAAACAGAAGCATCTGCAGGGAAGGGACCTCCTCTGCCATCTGGACTCTGCACTAGATGCCCTCTGTGATTACACACACATGCCTTTGCAAGCTTGTGCCTCCCTGTTTTAGAACCCACTTCATGTTAATTATCAGTTACTCTAATGCTTTTATACCCACGAGTCTTTTATGATTTTAACATACACATAGGAGACACATTGGAGGGGAGCCTTTAAGATGTTTTTTTTACAGTTTTTTTTTCATAATCAACAAGCATTAAGTAAAGTGGACTTTCTAGCATTCTTCCTATCTTTCTGTGAGTTGTGTGATTGTGAAGTTGTGACCTGATACATAGTTTTGTTTATGAAATATTACTGTTCCTTTCTTTCTTGTATCATCATCTCAGCTTTGTACATGGCTCTGTCAGACTGTCATGGCTCTTCTCTACCTTTTTGTCCTGCAACATCCTAATTTCCCCAACAATAATACCATTTCCTTCATCTTTCTTCCTTCTCAGTCTCCCTCCATTAGGGTGCTAAAAATCATGTTATGAAGTAGTGGAAAATAGGTAAGGTAGGGGCCATTATAAAGGACTTTATTTTATTTTGGAGGCTGTTGGGATTTGTTCAGGGTCACTCAGCTAGTAAGTATCTGAGGCGGGATTTGAATTCAGGTACCCCTGATTCCAGGGCCAGTGCTCTATCCACTGTACCACTAGCTCTCCCTATAAAGCACTTTAACAGCTAGGCAGAGGAGTTTGGAACTGATCAAGTAATAAGTAAATATTAGAACTGATGGGACTTGCTGACTCTATTTTAAGGGTGAAAGAACAGAAAAAGTCAAAGGTGATGAATGGGATGGAATACTATTGTGCCTTAAGAAATGATGAAAAGGGAGGGGTGGCTAGGTGGCACAGTAAATAGACCACCAGCCCTGGAGTCAGGGGGACCTGAGTTCAAATCAGACACTTAACACTTACTAGCTGTGTGACCTTGGGCAAGTCACTTAACCCCAATCGCCCTGCCTTCTGCCCACCTAAAAGAAGAAATGATGAAAAGAATTATTTTAGAGACACCTGGAAATTCTTGGACAAACTTGTACAGAGTAAAGTAAATAGAACCAGGAAAATAATTTACACAATAACATTGTAAAGACAAACAGCCTTGAGAAACCTAGGAACAGTGACCCATCATGATCCAGAGGACCAGTGATCAAAGATGGGAGTAAAGATGCATTGTGAGACCCCCATTCTTGGACGTGATTGATGTGGGACTTTGCTGTGCTTGGCTATATTTATTTGTTAAAGAGGATTTTTTTCCTTTTTTTTTTTCTCCAATAAGGGTTTGGAGTAGGGAAGGGAAAAAAATAAATGCTTGTTCATTGAAAACAGTGACTTTTTTTTAAAGAGTCAGAGGTGATATCCAGATTTTGAACCTGAGGGGAACGGTGTCAAGAATGAAGAGGTTGGGAAAGGAGCCAGTTTGTTGGCATGCAGAAGGCAGAGAGCCATCATTACCTTGTTCTTCTTCCTTGCAGCCTCTTCTGGTCGCCATGAAGCTTCACCGAGCCCCCCAGAGCTTTCTGGTAACATTGCTGTGCTTCCTGGGCCTCGCTTCCAGAGCCAGTGCTTCGTCTTTTGGGCCACCAGCCATCACTGCTGCCTCCTTCCTCCAAGACCTCATGCAGCGCTATGGTGAATCAGACACCCTCAGCCTGCAGCAGCTGAAGGCCCTGCTCAACCGCCTCGATGTGGGAGTAGGACGGGACAACATCACCCAGCCAGAGCTGGAGCGGCACAATCTTTCTAGGGTAAACGTGCTTTCTGTCTTGTCCAGCACAGGAAGAAGCAGCTGGCAAATAGGCTGATTCTTCATCCATTTGTCTGTAACATAGAACTGTTGGATCTCCAGTACTGGCTTAATAATCATAGTAATAATAATTCACCTTTTTCCTTTATGGTTTGCAAAGGAGTCTCCTCACAACAACCCTGTGTTATACAGGACCTTCCAAAAGTCTTGGTTTTAAACTATCAGAGCTCAATATCTGAATTTTACAGATGAGAAAGCTGAAGTTTAGAGAAGCTTGTGGCATCAAAGCTGGAAGAGATCTCAGAGATCAGCTTGTCTGGGGATTCCTAACCATTTTCGTGTCACGGACCCATCTTGCGGTCAGTCTGGTAAAGCTTATGGACTTCTCAGAATCGTATTTATAAATGCATAAAACAAAAAATACATTGGATGAAAAGAAAGCCAATTATATTGACATACAGTTATTAGACTTTAAGAAAAAAAAAAAAACAAGTTCTTGGACCCCAGGTTAAGAATCTCTGATTGGATCCTTTTCCAGCTGATACAATTGAGGTCCTAAGCCACAAAACAACTCACTCAAGGTCACACAGCTCATGAATGGCAACCCTGTACCTAGTGCAAAAGGAGTAGAAGAAAGAGCATTTGCAAAGTATTTACTAGGGGTTAGGCACTGTGTTACATGCTGGGGATTCAAATACCAGGAAGCAGAATAGTCCCTACCCTTAAGAAGTATACATCTTACTGGGGGAAGACAACATGTAAAGGCAAGCTGGACAGTAGGGGAAGGGGGACATGCCAGTTGACAGGGAGGATGAGAATGAGAAGTCTGAAGACTTGAGTTGTTAGCAATGTGTAGAATGTGAGGCTCCCACCCCTGACCCCTCATGTAGAGGTGTGGGGAGACAATCACCTTAGGAAAGAAGGGTTTTGCCTGGAGAGATCTCCAGGATGGGAGGCCTGCTCAGAAGGAAGAGGAGGACCAGGAATCCAGAGAAGCAAGGTGAGTGAGAAGAGTCATGATCCAGTCCTCAGGGAGGAACCTAGGCCAGCTGGGGAGGTGAGACTAACCCATGGGACAACTGCAGAAGACCATAGGATAGCATATGAGATAGTTCAGATTCTCAGACATGTAATAGTTCAGAGGAAGAGGAAGCCATTGAGAGTTGAGTAGTTGGAGTAGGAATCAACCTGGGCCTTCAGAGGAGGCGAGGATTTGGCTAGGAAGAAGGGAAGCCGTTCTAGGCTGGGGGACTAGTGGAAGGCACTGGAGTAATGCTGATGATGCCTGGGATTGATATGGCACTTTGAGAGGCTGGGGAGAGAGTAAGCTATTGAGTCTGGGAGACTTGGCTTCAGGTCTTACCTCTGATACATCCTGGTTTTGTGACCAAGGGAAACTTTTTCCCTTCTCGCTGTCCCAGCTAATTCTTTAAGACTATAAATTACAGATGAGTAGCTGATCTGTATTCCTGGAGGGAGTTTGTACATTGGGAATTCCCTGCTCCCTACAATCAAAGGCCTAAACTCCCCCCAAAAAAGTCTGCACAGCAATTTCACTTATATGATTTCATTTGATTCCCATAGAAACCCCTTCAGATAGGTTTTATAGATACTCATTTTACAGATGTGGAAACTAATGATCAGAGAGAGCAAGTAACCTAGGTCCACAGAACTAAAAAGTATGTAAGGTAGTATTAAGTTTTCCATTGTGCTGTATTGTTGCACAGCACATGATGTATTTCTGGGGGAGAGGAGGGAGAAGAGTCTGAAAATCTTAATCTGACAGTGGTCAGATCAGCCCTGCTGTGTGCATGAAAAGGAATGTCACCCCTTTGTGCTTAGGCTGCACACCTCCTTGTCACTGCCCATTGAAATTCCCCTTTCCTCTCAAGAGGAGGGCGATTAAGGTGGTAATAGGGCTTGAGGCTGTGCCATAGGGAGGATCAGTTTTAAAGCTGGAGATCAATGATAGGTTCTCCCCAGCATGCAAGGGGCTGTAAGGTGGAAGAGGGGTTAGGCCCATTCTCTTTGTCTCCAGAGGGGAGAACTGGTTAGCACTGGGTGCTGGGCAGGGCTTGGGCACTTCCTCCTTGGATAACTGGAGAGCTTACCAGGTGGGGATTCCATTGGGGTGTGGGTTAGAGTAAGAGACTGCTAAGGTCCCTCCTGTATAACTGTTCTGTGATCCAAGGCTCCTTTCCGGTGCCACCTTTGCTGTGAAATCTTCCCTGATTTTGAGCACTTACATGTACTCTACTCCCACTCCCAGCATGAGAGTATCTTCTCCCTTCTCAAAGTGACTTGAGATCCCTCCTTGTTTGGTTCTAGCATATATTTATCTCCATGTGCTGTTTCCCTCTAGAACTATAGAATATGAGCTTCAGGAAGCTAGAGAGTATAGTGGAGAGTGTGGGGCTCAGTCAGGAAGACCCAACTTTAAATACACTTATTAACTGTGTGACCCTGGGAAAATCACTTAGCTTCTTACAGCCTCAATTTCCCCATCCATAAATTGGAGGTAATAATAGAACCTACCTCACAGAGTTGTGAGAAAATGAAATAAAACATGAGAGCGCTTTGTAAAAACTGCAGTGTTCTATGAATGCCGGTCATCGTCTTTGTTATATCAGGGACTGTGTAGTTTTTCATTTTTGTCTTTCCAGTGCTTTGTGAATAGTAGGCACTTTATGTTTATTGAATTGAATCATAATAATAAATCCATATTCCTGAGTAGAAGTGAACAAAAAAGTCAGATACAGTCAATTTGCTATAATTCAACATAATGTGTCCCCCAAAAGCACCTTACTATGCAAAATCTCAAAATAAAAACCACAGGACTTATGGGGGAAATGGTGTTAGAGATATAGCATTCAGGGGCGGCTAGGTGGCGCAGTGAATAGAGCACCGGCCCTGGAGTCAGGAGGACCTGAGTTCAAATCCAGCCTCAGACACTTAACACAGAAAACTAGCCGTGTGACCTTGGGCAAGTCACTTAACCCCAACTGCCCTCCAAAAAGCAAAAAAAAAAAAAAAGAAAGAGAGAGATAGCATTCAAAAACTATCACAAACACACGAAAAAATATTGGAACCTCATATAAAGATAATAGCATGCTTTTTATACAGGTTAGATGGTTGAGAAATAAGATAAATACCACAATAGCTTCTGCTCAGCCTGCTCCCAAGTTTCCAGGGGCTGGGGGCCTTGACCATGGTAGAAGGTCAGACTAGCCCTCTACTGAGAACTCCTGCTGTACCAGAAGATGGATAATTAGACAATAAATGTGGCACTTGACCTTGACAAAACTCTGAAATTTGCTTGTGGGAGTGGGTGTTTAGAAGTGTTGTAACCTGTGAGTTACATGCTCACAGGTTGGCCGTGCTCCAATTTTCTTTATTTTCAGTTGTTTCTCAAAATCAAGTATACATAAACTTGACATTCGAATAACTCTCAAAATGCTGCCTAATATATCAGTTGTGTTTGAATAAACTTAGGTTTTAACAAGCATTCTAGCAGAAATGATTGTACATAGGTGGAGCCAGGTCACGATGAGCCTTGACCCATCCTGTCTGCTTTTCAGGGAAAAAGCTGGGGGAGGTGTGGAGAAGGTGAGAAATGGATTGGGGAATCAGTTTATAGCTGGCATTACTTGGGTGTAATTGGCCTTTAGAAGGGAAGAGAGTTCTGGGCTTTCAAAGCAACTTCATCACAAAAGAAATTGGACATTTCTGGGCTTCTGCGAATATGGGAAACTGTTCTTATCTTTTTGAAAGACAGAGCAAAGCTTTTGGACTCACCCAGGTCTTTGGTTTGTCCTTCCCAACCCCACTTTTCTCACCAGTGTTTTAGCTCTGCAGACCTCTTTGCTGCCCACAATTTCAGTAACCAGTCAAGGATTGGCAGGTCCGAGTTCCAGGAATTCTGTCCCACAATCCTGCAGCAGCTGGACTCGAGAGCCTGCACCTTGGAGAATCAGGAGAATGAGGAGGACGAGCAGACAGAGGAAGGGAAACCCAGTGCGGTAGAAGGTAAGCAGCTGGTGAGGAGCCTTGGAGTCTGAGGACAATGTTGCTTCTCCCTCTGGGCTTCCTCAACATTCCATGCACACCATCAGAGGTGATGTCGCACTGTTGGGTCTCCTCATGGTGCTGGTCTCTCCCCTTCCTAGTGCCAGGCTAGCTCAGGGCACGACGACAGGACGAGCTACAGCTGACCATGCCATCAGTCATTCTCTCTATTCCTGATTCTGACCCATCCACTTGTTGGACTCACATAGGCTATCTTTTCATTTCCTGAGAGCTGAATACTTCTATCTGGCCAGACTTTAAATGGCTCTGTAGGCCTAAGCTCTCCTCCAAGGCCCTTCACAATCTGACCCTGTTCTACCTTTAGAGATTCATCTCCAATGACTCTCCCACATAAATGCTCCCTTCCCAACAAACTGCATATTGGCCCCTGGTAATACATTGACTTCTGTTGCCCCACTCCCTTTCCCCCTTTGATAATGCCCACTGTCTGTTCTTAGTATGCCCTCTCTGATAATCTAAATCCTGCCCAGTTCAAGTCCTCTTCTCCCCACTCCTGCCAGCTTTGTCCCTCACTGACCACTCTAACTCACATGAGTCTTTCCCTCTTCTAAAATCATAATCATTTATCAGGTCTGTTCACTTGATAATTAACCATGTGCTGCCTTGTGAGATTTCTCATATGGTCTATTGTCTTTTAACTCACTGCTCAGGTTACAATTGTAAGCAGCAACCTAGGATTTATCTCCTGAGTCATGGACAGGTTTGCTTTGGTAGAGAGAGTTCTCATGCTGGGAGCTCCCCACAATGACAGATTCTCAGCTCTTCTGTTTGAGTATTATTCTTGAACTTTTTGTGTGTTCATGTCTTTAGGTCCCAAATAGATTGTAAACTCCTTGAGAGTCAAACTACTGTGTCTTTGACTTCTTTGCCTCTCCCACAGTGCCAAACCCAGAGCAGGAATGACCCAAGTGTTGGTTGGTTGGCTCCAAGAACATGTGGGCATTGGCCAGGGCCGTCCTCCCTGGGAGAAGCCTCGAGAGCCCTTGGTAACCAGGGCTGCCATCTGTTCTTGTTCCTCCACAGTGTGGGGCTTTGGTTTCCTCAGTGTGACCCTGATTAACCTGGCTTCTCTCCTGGGAATTGTCGTCCTGCCCTGCACCAAGAAGACCTTTTTCAGCCGCGTCCTCACTTATTTCATCGCCTTGTCCATTGGAACGCTGCTCTCTAATTCGCTCTTCCAGCTGATCCCAGAGGTGTAGTAGACCAGAAAAAAAAACCCAAAACCACAGTTTTCTTTTTGCGCCGATAGCTGGGATTTCCATCAGCTGACTCCTCCCTCTCCCATTTCATCCCATTCACTCCCCCAGTCGCCTTCCAGAAAATAAAATTTCTCTTTTGTGCTGAGCCTCGACATCAAAGATACTTCTTCCTGTTGGATTTCTAGGACCTTCTCTTATTCTCCCACAACCCCAGGAAGCTCTCAGATCTGTCTCTGGTCTCTTCAGGCAATGTCAGGTGCAAGGTTCTTCCCTATTCCTTCCTTCCCCTTAGAGTTCCATGTACCTTGCCTTATCTTTTTTTTTTTTTTTTGTCCAAGCCTATGATTTCATCAGCAAGGAGAACTCCAATTGTGGAAATTAATTCCACTAATACGGCAGCAACTCCTCTGCAAATTATAGCCTTCACAGTTTCCTTTAAGGCACTTAAATGTATCAAGAGGCAGGATGAGTACTGAGGTCTTCCTGACTTTGAGGCTGGTCCATGATCCTATTCCTAGGACCTACTATTGCTAATGTCTCTCATTATGGGAACTCCAAGGGCAGCTGGTACTTCTGGGAACTTCCTGCCTTGGGTATATGTAACCCACTAAGGGCATGTGTTCCCTTGAGGCCTTGGTAATGCCTCATGATCCTGGTGAGAGGTTAAGCATAACCACAAGGAAGAATCCCAAAAGATGAAATGTGAATCTGGGAAGGAAGGAAGATCATTCACAATATGGCTAATAGAATTGGCATAGGGGATGTAAGGTGTTTCTGGTTGTGGTCTTCAATTGAAGCACCCAGAGAGCCACATAAAAAACAAAGACAGAAGAGAGCGAACACAGGACAAGTGGGAAGGGAGAGTTATTTTGGCAGTGTCTGACCAACTAGCTGTCTAGACCTTGCATCTTGACACTTTCCTGATAGAGCTGGTTTCCTGATGACTTATTGGGGCTTTTGTGAATTATGAAGCATTCATTAATTTTGATTTTTAATTATATGATTCAAGAGCTGCAAAAATTATACCCAATTTGATGATCTTCCTAACAGAAGGAAAGTCTGTCAAAGGAGTAAGTTCTTAATAAATGCTTACTTTCTGTTGACTTACTGCCCTGGCCCCTACCTGCCCTTTGTAACCAGTAGGTAAAGAAACAACAGAACCTCATGCCCTTGCCAAACAGAATTTGGAAATCTCTGGACTTCTGCACTATTCCTTTTAGAAATGAGGTCCATGATCTGATGAATTTTTCCTTGGGTTAATCCCTCAGCAGCAATTCTGGGACACTCAGTTATTTTTGAGTGAAGGGCAGATGAACTTTCCCTTTTCTCAGGGAAAAAATTAGAAATTTCCTGGCCTCTAAAGTCCCTTTTATCTCTTTGCCTAAGCAAAGTCTAGGCCTTTTATATATTAACTACCCTTCCAACCTCCCATTTAAAGTTCCTATAACATAACTAGACCCCTAAATTGTAAGATGAATAGGTTTCATTCCTATAGGGGAGGGATGGCAAAAAGACATAGGTTGGCATCTCACATATGCCTACCCAAGGTTCTCACAAAACCAAATGAGGCTTCTCTGTTTGACCTAAAGCAGTAGTTCTCAACCTTCCTAATGCCATGACCCTTTAATACTCATATGTGGGCGTATCTGTATGTGGGCAGACCCACCTGGAGACAAATAGAGGAGTGGTATCTCGGTTCCTAAGACTATCGGAAATATGCATTTTCCAATGGTCTTAGGTAACCCCTGTGAAAGGGTCGTTCAACCCTCAACCCACAGGTTGAGAGCCGCTGACCTAAGGTTTGGCATCTTTGACCAATGCCAGTTGAAAAGATCTCATCAAATTTTTCCCTTTTTACCCTCCACCCCCAACCCTGACCCAGGGCAATCCTCATATTCTTGGGTATTGTTTTTACAGCTCAAAAGTGTGATTTGTTTTCTTATTTGACATGACATGCTTTTTTGCCTAATTGAGTAGAAATGAAATGATTATGCACATGCTCCACCCTGTCATGGTTCACAGGTACCATTTTCTGAGATCCTGATAGCAACCAGTATTTGCTACAGCCTTATTCAAGATGATGGCTGTGGCTCAGGGTCTTTGAAGGAATAGGGACACGGAGTGTGTGACACTGGGAAATGCTGAAGGAAAAATTATACAATGATTGGGGCGGTCCTAGAGCTCTGTCTTCTAAGTTTAAGTCTGCCAAAAGAGAACTAGGCAAGTCTAAAATATAAGAGCCTGAAAGATGTGGGAAGAGGCCCTAATTCCTTGTCTGTCCTTATTCTTAGCCCTCCACCTTACCGTGCCCACAAATTTTGTTTGTATTTACCTTTTGTTACTGATAGAAATAATAGTAGCGTGTGTGAATACATACTAGAGACTGGATTTACCAGGCAAAAGTACCAGATGGAGTTTTGCCTGCTCCCATCTACCTTTGCTTCTGCAGAAGCAAGAGACTTTAGGCTCAAAACCTTTGCTGCTCATGTATTGAGTATTGAGTACTCATATACTCATAGTACTCATATACTCATAGTACTCATATACTCATAGTACTCATATGCTCATAGTACTCATATGCTCATAGTACT
>CM053595.1:210769055-210789518 GCA_028646575.1 Pseudocheirus occidentalis | reverse complement strand
CGTGGGCAAGTCACTTAACCCCAACTGCCCTCCAAAAACAAACAAACAAAAAAAAAACTAAAAAGAAAAAAAAGGATTCTAGGGTTCAGTTATTGTGCTTACTTTGCTTCCTTTTCCTACTCATGTTGCCAGTAAATTATTTATGTTTTTAGCTCTGTGGAACTCTGCTTCCAGAGGGGAAAGCTCTGTCCCAAATTGCTGGGGTTTTCACAGCTGCTGGGGCTATTAGGGGGCTGCTGCTGCTGCCACCAGCTTTGGCTCACTGAAAATGCACCCCAGGACCACCACCCAAGACCATGATCCGGATCCAGGCAGCTCAACACAACAGCACTTGGCCTCTGAACAATCACTTGGCCCCCCTGCAGTCTGCAGGCTGGAGCTCTGAAGCTGCTACTGCAACGTCCATTCCTTCCTTGCCCTGGGGGCAGTTCGGCTGGACCACTTTTCTCCCCCAAATTTAGATGAATTCCATTGACCTTTTACTTAGTCCTTATTTCTTCTGGCTTGATAAATCTGGGAACTGCCAAAGCTGCCACTGATCCACTCTCCTGAAGACTCAAGCTTCAGCTCCTCCTGACCACCCTGGGGCCAGGCTGCGGTTTCAGGCTGGGCTAGTTTTGGCTCCCAGCCTGCTGTGATGAGCTCCACCTGCCAAGCTGCCTTCAGTGAGAGATGTGTTTTCTGTATTTTTGTGAGTTTTGGAGCCCTAAAATTTGTTTAGAGTCATATTTTATGGTTATTTGAAGTGGCTATGTGGCAGCTGCAAAACCTTGCTGCTTCTATGCTGCCATCTTGGCTCCGCCCCTACCTTTCCAATCTTACACTTCATTTCCTCTCCTTGTAACATGCAATCTAATAACACTGGCAGCCTTGCTGTTCCTGATGTAAGACACCCCATCTCAGGACGGCTAGGTGGCACAGTGAATAGAGCACAGGCCCTGGAGTCAAGAGGACCTGAGTTCAAATCTGGCCTCTGACACTTAACACTTACTAGCTGTGTGACCTTGGGCAAGTCACTTAACCCCAATCACTTTCCCCTCCCCCCTCCGAAAAGCAAAATAAAGACATTCCATCTCTCAACCTCACACATTTTCACTAGTTGCTGCTCATGTCTGGAATTTTCATTCCTCATTTTGCTTCTTGGTTTCCTTCAAGTCTCAACTAGAACCCCACATTCTGCAAGACTTTTCTTGTCCCTTTCAGATTTCCTCTCATTTACCCTGTTGTTTCCCTAATTATAATGTCAGCATCTTGACAGTAGGGATTATTTTTGCCTTTCTCTTTATCCCCGGTGCTTAGCATAGTGACTAAGAGTTTAATAAATGCTTGCTGACTGTCCTAATGTCTTTCCTGAATGTTCGCTATGTCCACTGAGTAGTTAGTAATCTCTACATTCATGTCCCCAAGATACCTAAAACTCAGTATGTCCAAAACAACTCATTTCCTTCCTAAATTTCTCTGTTTCTGTTAAGGTTAGGATCATTCTTTCAGTTATCCTCATTTCCAACTTCTGAGTCATCCTTAACTTCTTTTCCCTTAACCCCAACACCCAATCAGCTGCCGATTCCTTGTCAACACTCTATATATCTCTCACAACTGTTCACTTAACACACAAACAGCCTCTACTCTAGTTCCAGACCCCATAGCAATGATGTTCTAATTGGCCTACCAATCTAGTGTCTTATCTCTCTAATACATCTTTCCAATCAAATGCCAAATTCCTCCTAAACATAGATCTGTCTCTGTCTACTTACCTCTCTGTTTTTCTCATGTACCTCCTCCTCCCCTCCAAAGTCTCCTTATTGACACTAAGATAAAATACAAACTCTTCAGTCTAACATTTAAGGCCCTTCACAGAGTACTGCTCCCATCTACCTCTCCAGTCTTATTTCATATTATTTCACTTCATATGCTCTCTATTTCAGTCAAACTGACCTGCTAGATGTTTCCTATACATAGCACTATATATACACCAATACACAAGAAAAGTGTGGATGCCACTGCACAGGTGGTCTCCCATGCGTGGAATGCAGCAGTTCTTCAACTGCCTCATAGACTCTTTAGGCTCTTTTAAGACAGGTCAGGGGCCACCTTCTTTGTTGTTGCTTAGTCATTTTAGTTGTGTCCAACTATTCATGACCCCATTTGAGGTTTTCTTGACAGTGATGCTAGAGTGGTTTGCCATTTCCTTTTCCAGCTGATTTTACAGATTGAGGACTGAGGCAAACAGGGTTAAGTGGCTTACCAAGGGTCACCCAGCTAGTAAGTGTCTGAGGCTGGATTTAAACTCAAGAAGATGAGTCTTCCTGACTCCAGGCCAAGCACTCTATACACTGCCCCATCTAGCTGCCTCACTTCCTTCTACATGGGACCTTTCTTAACACCTCAATTATTAGCATTCTTTCCACTTTCATTTACTTAAGAGTGTTATATATATATAAATATAAATTTACTTATATGTTATATCCCAAAACAGTCCAATAAAACAATCATTTATTAAGCACCTATGCACAATGTACTATGGTAGGCACTGGGAATACAAAGACATGAAAAAAAAATTCTCCCTCTCTCCTTCCCTTTTGCTGTGCCCCTCCCCCCAACTTTTCTCAGTTCATGACAATCTTTCAGAGAAACACAAAATTTAAGACTTTGAAGGAATCTTAGTAGCCACCTAGACCAACCCATATATACATGGAATCTCCACTAAAAAATGCCTGTCAAGTGGTCATTCAGTCTCTTGCTTGAAGATCTCCAAGGAGGTGAAACCACTTTAAAACAGCTCAATTCATTAGGAGACATTTCCTGAGACCAAGCCTAAATCTGTTTTAATGAAACTTTCACTCATTGCTCCTGATTCTGCCCATGAGGGCCAAAGACAATAAGTCTAATTCGTCCTCCACAAGGCAGACCTTCAGCTATCTGAAGACAGCTAACACATCTTCCCTTCTTTCCTCCAGATTAAACATATCGGGTTCCTTCAACAGACCTACATATGACATGGACCCAAGGCCCTTCATCATCCTGGGTGTCCTCTTCTGAAATCTACTGAGCTTATAAATATCCTTGTAGTGACTAAAAATGAACACAATACTCCAGATGACATTTAAGAGGCTTTTTAAACTTCTTTAGATATTGTTAAAGTGTAAGGAATAACCTTGGTCTCAAAGAAAAGATATAAAACACTTCTCTCTGCTGTTCTGCAAAGATGGGAGAATCCAGTAATGTGGAACACTGCAGTTAACAGCAGATTTTTTTGATGTGCTGATCTATTTGGTCAAAATTTCCCCTCTCTTCTTCTTTAAAAAAATTTGTGGTTAATAAGTTCTATACTCTGAGAGGGGACCAGGAGGGGAAATAAAAGGCCATGCTGTAATGAAGGCTCAGTTAAGATTAGGTAAATTCATAGTAGACCTAATCAACAAGATTTTGTGATTTTCTCTAATACCATTAAATAGCACATGAATAAGAAGGAAGGAGACAATGAAAGTAATAAAAAATTGGGGTTTGGCAAGATGCAACAAAAGGAAGAAGGATTCATTAGTAGAGGATGACAGAACTGGGAGAAAAGTATTTCTAGTACAGTCAAGTGTGATTGTTACAGAAAGAACTGAGGGTAGAGCGAATGGAAGTCATGATGGAGGGGATAGCAATTGTTAATTTTTTATAAAGTAAAATAAAATAAAAAAGAAAAGGCGTAGAGGTCACAAGACAAAGGGGAAAATGGAATGATAGATTACAATCAGTTAAGAGAATTTCAGAGTTTATGAACGTGAAAGTGGAACACTCATGGGTGACAGCAAGATCAAGGCTATGATTATCTCTATGTATGGTCTACCAATATGGGAGCAGAAAATTAAAATGAAGAGAAACACTGTATTCAAGGTGCTGAACTCTGAAAAAAGAGGAAAATAGTGTGGCAGTGGGGAGAGAGAAAAGGGTATTCATAGATAATGGTCACCAAGATCTGGACTGTATAATGAATTTGGATGACACAGACCTCAAATGAAGATGTTGTTGAGTTACTGCATTAGAGGGAAAGTCTAGAAGCAGCAATGGGGAGCAAGGAGTACTCCCATTTGCCCAATACTACCATCTGCAGGGTGCAGTGCTGATGGTAACAGTGTCATCAAGAAGTCATGTGTCAGTAAATGATAGAAATATAAGAACGTGTGAGAAAGGAAAAAATGTAATATGAAAGTCTGATGCACAGGACTTTCAGAATGCACAGCAGAAAGAACGGGCAGATCTAGAAGAGGACCTTGAGGTACTCAGATTGAAGTAGACTGGACTAAGAAATGATAGCCACAGATGAGGATGGAGAATAGGAGTACTCAGCAGAGTTTCAGAATCACTTGGAAGGAAGTATGATAACCACTGAGGAATAAGTCCAGTCAGTGCATTAGTGGTAGGCCAGAATTCTCTTGAAGAAAGGATATGCTGTTCAAGATCTTCCCCTGAGGTCTAACCTTGTGGTAGATAGTGATATTGTAACATGAGAGGCTCTGTCTTACGGAAGAATTAAGCAGAGGTAGTGTACTACGAATGTGGACTACTGCACGCAGTCATAGAAACAGCTGATGTGATGGGTCATTTTGCTGACCTGCTTTTTCTTTCTTTTTAAATCTTTGCTACAAAGGATGGCAGAGGAGGCAAAAGATGGGGGAGGAAGAAATTTGAAAATGAAGATGCTATAAAGGCAAAAGATGGCAATAAAAAGATTAAAAATATCTAAAACTCTATTTCTTTGTTACAAGGGAGAGTTCTCTTGGGCAGGGGGGCTGGAGAGAAATGACCACTTAGGGAGTCATGGAAAAGTGACAGCAATGTTTTAAAAACAATCCAAGAATATAAAAACTACGAACACAATCAACCAATCAAATAATTTATTAATTTCTTTCCATGTGGAAGACACCATATAAAACATGAAAACCTAACAGTCCCTCCTCTCGTGAAATTTACATTCTACCCATGAAAATAATATTACACGTATAAATAGATTCAAAACACATGCAAAATACGTACAAGGTAATTCAGGGAATATTTACACCTATGGAGATAAGAAAAAACCTCAAAGGTGGTGATACTTGATTAGAGCTCTGAAAAAAGCTAGGTATTCTAAGAGGAAAAGGTGAGGAAAAAGAGCAGGCAAGGGAAACAGCTTATGTAAACATCCAGGTGATAGAATGCTGAGTGAAAAAAATAATAATAGATCAATTTGGATAGGATTGTAGAATGAGTGAAGAAGAGCAGTATGAAATACAGCAGAATATGAAGCATTAATGCCAAATAACAAAGTTTATACTGAACTCTAGAGACAGGTAACAGCACTGTCAGATCTATGCTCTAGGAAAATCACTTGGTAGTTGTGCAGAGGATGGACTGGAGAGAGGAAAGATCAGAAGCAAGGGGACCAATTGAGAGGCTACTGCAATTGCTAGGTGGGAAAGGTAAACTAGAGGTGGCTGCATGATAGAGAGGTAGAATCAACAATACTTGGCAACTGACTAGAAACCAGGAGATTGAGGATGATGGGAGATTTCTAACATGAGTGACTGGAGAATCAGGATACTACTGAGAGAAAAAGTGAACTCATAACATGTATCCAGGGAAAGGGGGAAGAAAACTAGTAATCCCCTATGGTTCAGTGGTACACCATACTCTTTAGCTCATGTGAATCTCTACACAATATATTTAAGCAATAGAGTGGATGAAGCACTGGACTTGGGGTTAAAAAGGTCCAAGTTCAAATGCTGCTTTGGATACTTACCTAGGTGTATAACCCTGAGCAGATCACTTAATTCCTGACAGCCTCTGTATTATCACCTGGAAAGTGGAGGGAATAATAGCACCTACCTCACAGGATTGTTATGAGGATCAAATATAAACATACATGTAAAATACTTTGAAAGTCTTACAGCTTTATATAAAAACTACCTATCATAATTATTAATTCCATCAGAACAGGCATACTTTGTCTCCAACAAAACAAGAAGTCTGACTTCTACTAAGTAGTACCTACTCTGAAAACGAACTTTTACAAACATTCTTTCTAACTAATATATACATATGTATATATACACATATAAATACATGTGTTCAGTTATCAGTTATACAGAGCCTGTTTGTAAAAGTACATACACACACATATGCATACACATACACATACACATGCATATACATGGAAATCAGTAGGGACGGAACCTATAATTTCACCTGTATATGGAGCTCCTGAGTAATTAAACTCCTTCCAATGCAGGGTGCCACCTTCTCCAAAACTTACACTTTGAGAGTTGCAAGAGTATTGAGGGGGTAAGTGAAGCATTAAGGGTCACATGGATAGTATCTACCAGAGGAACGACTCGAACCCAAGTCTTCCTGGCTCCCTAAGCAGCTCTCTACCTACTAAGCCAGTGAACCAGATCCCAGAGAGCTTAGAAAACCACAAATTACCATTATCTATGTTATACTGTATTTTATTTTTTTTGTTATACATTTCCCAAATACATTCTAATCTGACTCCAGTCTCATTGAGTTTTGCAGCCCACTGTTCTGCTCCCTGGCATTGAGTTTGATACCTCTGCACTATGCCACATGGACATATAAGTGATATATATCTATATTTATATGGATGTAGTTATAGATATAGGTCATATACACACATATATGAATGTGTATATTTCTAAAGCAAACTTCCTTATTTTTAGAAATGATTCAATCTGATAAGTAGATCAATTTGGCTAGGACTGTAGAGTAAATGAGTGAAGAATAATACAAGGGGGTGGCTTGGTGGTGCAGTGAATAGAGCACCGGCCCTGGAATCAGGAGAACCTAAGTTCAAATCTGGCCTCAGACACTTAACACAAAACTAGCAGTATTACTTTGGGCAAGTCACTTAATTCCAACTGCCCTGCCTCCCCCCTCCAAAAAGAAAAAAAAAAAAGAACAATATGAAATATAGCTGAAAGGTAAGTTAGAATCAGAATATGAAGTGTTAATGCTAAATAAAAAAGTTTGTACTTTAAATACTTTAAAAAATACTTTTAAAAAAATACTTTTAAAAAAATT
Source organism: Pseudocheirus occidentalis (assembly GCA_028646575.1). Taxonomy (NCBI): domain Eukaryota; kingdom Metazoa; phylum Chordata; class Mammalia; order Diprotodontia; family Pseudocheiridae; genus Pseudocheirus; species Pseudocheirus occidentalis. The sequence continues at coordinate 210,782,453 of CM053595.1, read as the reverse complement.
CTGTCAAAAGAAAAGTAACATTCCTGAACCAAATAAAAGAATATACAGTTCAGAATTTCATCAATCAAGTTAAAAATGAATCATTCATGTGGATTCAAGCATTTGGGTCTCTAGTTCTTTGACCTAGGTATTGCAAGTGGTGATATAATAAATCTGAATCATTACAGCAAATCACAAAAAAGATTTTTTTAAAGCAGATCACCTTTATATCATAGGAGCTAGAAGGGACCTCAGAAGCCATCTAGCCCAATCTTCCTATTTTGTGGATGTGGAAACTGAGGCCCAGAGAGGTAAAATGACTTGGTCACACATAATTAAGTATCAAAGCAGAATGTGAACACAGATCCTATGACTCAAGAGTCAGTACTCTTTCCACTGGACCACACTACCTTGACACCTATTGTTTTTAATAAGTTACAAAGCCACTTCAACACACTGTGAGGAAGTTAGTACCAGGAACCAAAATGTCAAACCAGAATCTATGACTACATAAAATATGCATTCAATAAATATCTGAGTGAACTGAATACACTATATTATAAAATTTTATCAATTTATTATATGATCAACATTCTATATTAGTAGATTTGTTATATTCATGTCTACATGGTCAACAGAAAAATTCAGGATCCACAAAACTAGAAAAAAATAGTGTATTAGTCTCTGTAAAGATGCTTGTTTTAGACAAGCTACGTACATTTTTATGAAATGGAATATTTTCATTCCAGTGCACGCTACACTGGACTGTGATTTCGTTGGTATAAGATACTCTGGGATAAGGACATTTTCTTTACCAAGACAGGTGATCACCTAGAAATGAGAAGGTAAGTGATTTGCCTATGGTAGTGAGCCTCTAATGCAGGACTTTCTGGTTTCAAGACAGTACCCTATTCACTATAGCACACAGCCTCTCCAATTTCCTCAATGCTTATTAAACTTTCTGAGTAAATTTCAATTGTCAGTGGCTTCCATCACCAAGCACTCCAAAAATTATCTAAACTTATCATTATCACCATGTCATCACTGAAACTACCTTGTACTTAGGTAGTGTTTTAGCCCTTTCACGTTCACCATTTGATTTTAACATCAAATTTGTGAGGAAGATTGACTAGGTATTATTTTCCACAATTTAAACACAAGAAAACAAACACAGAAAAATGAAATCCTTTGCTGAAAGGCATTTTCAGCAAATTATTGGCAGGGCCAGAACTAGAACTCAAATCCCTATGAAGAGTCCATTGTTCTTTCTACTATTTTACTTAGGTACTTCAGAAAAATTAGTGATTTGTATGGATACTTCCTCCACTCAATTCAAGTTTCACACCCCTACTTATAACAAATAAGGGCTTTTAAAGGTCTAGTACAGTAACTTGTTCACAATGATGATTCTGAGTCATCAAAAAAATAGTATGCTGTGCTCAGTTTACCTTGATTAAGACCAGGGAGCAGACCAGTGGGCTGCAGAACTCAATGAGACTGTAATCACATTAGGATGTAGTTGGGAAATGTGTAACAAAATAAATAAAAATACAGTATAACAAAGATTTGTGTAATTTGCAGTTTTCTAAGCTCTCTGGGATCTGGTTCACTGGTTTAGTAGGTAGAGAGCTACCTGGGAAGCCAGGAAAACTTGGATTCAAGTCCTGCCTCTCAGTAGTAGTAAAGATTTCCGAAGTCTTTACCAGTCAAAATGGTTTAATTTTTAATGCTAAAAAAGTTAAGTTCAAATTATTTGTAAAATATAGAGTACCTCAAGTCCTGAATGCCGCCAGATAACTATCATCAGATCACAGACTTAGGGCTGAAAAGGCCCTCAGAAGTCATGTAGTCCAACTCTCTCATTTAACAGGGGAAGCCACTGAGACCCAGGGAGGTGAAGTAATTCCAACAAGGTTACACAATATTGTCAGTGTGGAATTTGAACCTCTGGCTGTCCTCTCACTTAGAGGCACTCTTTACGCTACACCAGCACTTTATACTGCACTTGAACTAGAATATTTATTAAATACATATTCAGCCAACAACACTATGAAGCTGCTCTCTTATAAACAAAAAAAACAAGTGTTCAGTTAGTTTTTCTCCCCTCAAAACTAAGGAACCTAGAAGGGATCTTAAAGACTCTACCTTACTCTTGTCATCGATCACTATTTGTTTCTTCCTTTTTCTAACACCAAAACGAAAAGAAAAGTCTGGATTTCTTTCTCAAACTATAACTAATCAAAGTTAAGGTCTGTTCTCAGGATCGTGCAGGCGCACATTACTGTTTCGAAACTAAGTTCTGCTACCCAGGAATGCCAGAAAAGGGTGTGTGTGACAAGAAGTCTGAATAAAAGACATACAGTATAGAGAATACTCGTTGACACATCCTGCTAGTTTAACAAAGCACAAACCTTGTACTAATTGCGTCTAGCTGACAACACTTAGTTGTGTTAACCATCCTTATTACAGAACCATATTAACCGTATTAACCATCCTTATTACAGAAAAATCTTCCTAAGGTGAATACCTAGATCGGAAAATACTGCTCTAGGGCATTGACTAACGAGTAAAACCAAAAATAACAAAAGCATATTTTTAGGAAATAAATCCCTTAAAGGGATTTCTTTGAAGGCTTATTTCGCCGTGTTTTAGAGGACTTTAATGCAGTAATGCACCAGACTAGGATGAGGGGGCGGCAAAAGGAAAGAGACTGGGCAGGTGGGAAATGGCATTTGGAGCCTCAGTTTTCACGCAAAGAATTACTAGGAAGGTAACTCTGGGGGATACTAGGTGGAAGTTGGAAAACGAGCCAAGGAATCGAAAAAGCAGCAGGAGAAAAGCAAATCCCGAAGTAAAGAAGGAGAAGAGGGGGTGGGGTCAGACCCGAGAATCACTCCGTACCCCTTAAGGAATCAGTGAGATCTATCGTCCTGGAAAGAAGCCGAGAGAAGAAATCCACACCCCATCCCCGAGAGATCGGATCATCTGGCCCAGGGACATTACCAGGAACTGACGGACACTAGATTCCCAGATGCCCCGCCGACCAGGGCCTCTCCGCACTAACCCACAGCCGACCACCGCCTTCAAGTCGTGGAAACAGCCCGGGACTCCCCACTTTGGCCCAGAAGAACCCCCCGGCTCTGCCCTTTCCCTTGCCCTTTCCAGCCGCAGAGCCCGGAGGCCGTTCCCGGGAGCTGGGCTGGTACCTTTGATGACGCGGTCCGTGGTAGAGAGTTTGCTGCGGGCCCTAGAGGACATGGTCCCGTCCTCTCTCTCCTCCTCCTCGTTTCGGGCGGCGGCCGGGCCCTGAGCCGCCGCCTCCTTTCCCGGAGGTCTCCGCTTCCCCTAGGGCCGGCCGGGCCGATCTTCCCAGTCTCAGGCTCTTCAGGGCAGCTTAGGCCCTAGGAGGCAGAGCAAGCCCCCCGGCTCCGGGCTCGCGTTCGCTTGTTAGAATCCCGCTCCGCGCGACCCCCTCTTTTTCAAGCCGCAGCGGCTAGCGGCTGGCAAGCCCGAAGCAGCAGCAGCGGAACCAGTGCCAGCAGCGGCTTCTCGCGACCCGTCCCAGCTCAGCGCGCACGCGCGCCGCTTCCACTAGCCCTCCCCAGAGCCGCCACTTCTCCCCCGCCCCGCGCGCCCCCGCCGCCCCACGGCGGCTCCAACGAGCTGTCAGACTCCTCAAGTCCCCGCCTCCCCACCCGTACTAGCTCAGGGGCCCTTCCCCTCAGCTGCCGCGCAGGCGCCCAAGACCCTCGTTTTCGTGCGCACGCGCATCCATACGCCCCTTTCCTCTGTAGTTTTTCTTTCCCTCCGCGTGCCTTCTTTCACACCCACGCCCACAGCACTGGGGCACCCCATCTCGGGTGTTAGAGGGCCGGGAGGGACGCAGCTTCTCGAGTCCCGCGGCCGCCGCAGCCATCTTGGGGGGAGGCCCTCGGGGCCTCTGCCTTCGCCTCTCCCTCTAGGTCATCTCCAGATTGTCCATCCTCCTCCTCTACCCCCCCCCCCACCACGCGTGCGCAGGGCCTCTGCCTTCTTCGTCGTCTTCGAAGCATTTTGCACGCGCTCCTCACGCTCTCCATCCACCCCGGACCATGTCCCCGGGGATCCGTCCACTAGCTTGCTCCCGGGCAATCAGCCGGTATCCTAGGCACTGAGGAAGCCGTGAGGAGAAAAGACCTCTCCAGGATCTTCTAGTTTAAGGGACACGGACAGTCCGAACGATGCCTGGCAGGTAGTAGGCCTGTTGACTGACTGCCATAGATGGGCGAACGTATCGCCGCGTGGGGCGTGGGGACGGTTGCGTTGATGTCTGTCAGGTTTGAGGAACAGGTAGCAGTTCGGTTTTGCTGGGAAGCAGAGTTTATGAAGGATAACCTTGTGAAATAAGACTGAAGCTAGGTGTTGTAGGGTCTTAAATCTTAGGCTGTCTCACTTTTTCTAGAGACAGTAAGAAGCCCTGTCTATTTTTAGGGCTTTTGCTCCCTAAGGCACCTACCCCAATTATGGACAGTTATAATGACTTCAACTTCCCAGTGGATTTTTTTTTTTTACATCCATGAAAGGAAGGTGGCTGAGGACAGCTGCTGTTCGATTTTTGTGTTTTCTCCAAAACAGTGCACTAGGTGAAAATCCTATTTGGGGAGTTGTGGAGGGGGATCATTGGATTAGATCAATAAATATTAAGCCCCTAGTATGTGCTAGGCACTGTGTTGAGTGCTTGGGTTGCAAAGAAAGACACAAGAGAGCCCCTGCCCTCATGGAGCTAATCTGTCCAGGAAAACAACTCCTAGAAGCTAGAGTGGGATGGAGGGTGGGGGTGAAGGGAGGCAGGACCTGGCTTAGGGCAAGAATAAGGAAGTTCTAAACTTTGTGGGAAGTGATCTGAGATGTGAGTTACAGAGATGAAGTAATCTTGCTGAGTGATTTGTTTCTCGAGATCATGAAATCCAGGAAGTCAGCTGGGTGAGAAATGATGAGGTGAATATCCTGATTGCCCTCCTTGGGAGTTTTCCAATGTCCAACTTCCACTCTATCCAACCAGCGTGAGAGAGAGATTAGGTCCATATTTCCAGGCCATTATTTGGGGTCATCACCAATCTGTAACAATCTGTACAGTCTTTATTAAAGGCTTTGCTGTTAGAAAACACTATTCTCTGTTTCCAGCATCTTGTTTCTTCCACCCCAGCTACTGAGCCTCACTAAAAGGAGAGCACAGAAAGTTCTCAGAGCATTCAGATGTTTTATAGGTCTGCAGTAGTTTAGTTTTGAGTGAAAAACAGTGATGTTGAAGACCTCTTCAAGCTCTAAAATTCTGATATATTCCTATTATAATTAGCTTGGTATATGTATAATATGATCCTTTTTTCTCTGGAAGCATTGTCTACAGTTTTCTGAGTCGGTATGATGGCACACATCACAAAACGATCAGTTTTTGAGTATCTGAAACTGTACTTAAGTCATCTTGCAACTGTAAAGTCTGAATGATCTGTTTCTCAAGCTCTTAAACACCTAGGAGAGGTTCAAAATCCCTACACTATTTCTACAGTCATCTAAGGACATATGTTGACTAATATTTCTAATTGTAATCTTCAAGTCAGGGGGCAGCTAGGTGGCACAGTGAGTAGAACACTAGCCCTGGAGTCAGGAGGACCTGAGTTCAAATTTGGCCTCAGACACTTAACACTAGCCATGTGACCATGGGCAAGTCATTTAATCCCAACTGTGCTGCCTTCCCCCCTCCAAAAGGCAAAAAAAAAAAAATCATGTCATTTAACTTATCAGGATTTCAGAGTCCTGATCTGTAAAATAAAGAGGTTGAACTAAATGATCTGTGAGTTCTATTCCAACTCTTAACATCCCCCCCCCTTTGGAGGGGGGTTATGTGACTTGCCCAGGGTCACACAGCTAGTATGTATCTAAGGTCATATTTGAATTCGGGTCTTCCCTACTCTACAACTAGTGTTCTGTCCACTGTACCACCTAGCTGCCCCATTCCCTTCTTTTAAATAGCTTGTTGATACTTTTTGTCATTACATTATTTTCTGAATTTCTTTTCCCTGAAACCAGTACCTTATAACATTTAAAAAGAAAGGGGAAAAAGCAATTCAGCTAAAACAACCAATACAACTACTCTGTACAGTAGATGACCACATTTCATATGCCTGTTGTGTATGTGTCCCATCCTCCAAACCAGCATCTCTTCAAGAAAGTAAGAGCTGTGTTTTCTCATCTTTTCTCAAGGACTCTTTAATGTTACCTTTTAAGGTGGAGCCAAGATGTCAGAGTAAAACCAGGGCCTTGCTTGAACTTGCCCCTAAACAGCTCCATATACCTGTAAAAAATAACTTTAAACATTACCTTCTAGATTGTAAATTTCTTTAGGAAGGACATTGTCTTCTCTTATGTATGTGATTCTAACTGTGCACTCAGACTCCAGGAATACTGATTCTACAACAGAGGTACAGGAATGTTTATGTAAGCATTTATTAAGTGTCTCCTATGTGCCAGGAGCTGGTACCTGCTGGGGATACAAAGACAAGAAAGGAATAGCTCCTGCCCTCAGTGACATTGCACTCTATTGGGGGATACAACATCTGTGTATACAGAATAAAAAGGTAGTTTTGGAAAAAAGGGAGGGTACCACCAGTGGGGAAGAATTAGAACAGCTTCATGTAAATGTAGAAGGTGGAAACTGTAACATATGTGGTTGTTGTGGAGGGTAGAATTGGCCCACTGATCTTTTCTGATCCCTCACCAATGGATGGGGTAGAGATGAATTTTTCCTAAACCCATCTTCTAAGGTAGTGGTAAAGAGCAATTTTCAGTCTTTTCTCTCTGGAAATTTGAAAAGCCACACCCTGTTACAAAATTAGCTTCTTTTTTTTCTTAAAGTCTAGAGGCAATATAATGGTTCTCAGATATACTTGGTCCGTTTCTCTGCTGTTTTATGGAGTATATCAGATGAATAGTTATGAGTACAATTATAATAGCTGAGAGCTCTCAGGAAAATTCCTCACATTCAGACAGAAGTTTGGCTCTCTGCCTTAATTTAATTTTTTTCATATTTCCATATAACCTTGGCCTCACATTTAAAACAGCAACTATATACAAGAAACATCTAGGTAAAGAAATCAAGTAGAATAAATCACACTCTTATTAGATAGGCGCAGGGAAGGGCAAAGAAAAGTCGGGAAAAGGATAGGTCACTTTTTAGAAACAACAACAAAAACTTGCCTCAGCTCTTCAAAAGGTATATACACCTAATAGTCTCTCCCTAAGTGGTGGGCATTGGGCCACGTTGATCAGTGATGAGTTCAAATTAACATTTATTAGGCACCTACTATATGTAGAATGGGCTGCTAGGTGACTCAGTGGATAGAGTGCCAGGTCTCAAGTCAGGAAGTTCAAATCTGGCCTCAGATACTTATTAGCTATGTGATGGGCAAGTCATTTGACCCTGTTTGCCTCAGTTCCTCACCTGTAAAACAAGCTGGAAAAGGAAATGGCAAACCATTCTAGTGTCCTTGCCAAGAAAATCCCAAATAGGGTCACAAAGAGTCAGCTGAGATTGAACAACATGCTGTCTATAGTTGTGTTCATACAGGTGTTTCTTGTAATGGGGCCCCTTTGAGGGGCATTTGTCCCAAATAAATGTATACACTTTAAATTTTAAAAGAAACAACAAAAAAACTCTTTACAGCGTGAATATTTAGCAGCTCTGACTAGCTAAGTATCTGTATCATTTTAGATACCTGTCTAGTCATAAGGCCTCAGCAAGGGTCAGATTTGTTGTGGATAGGTGAATTTTATATCCTTTTACTCTCTGCAGTAAGAGTGAACTGATTAAGTGTTGTAACGTATGAAGTTTCTTATGCAAATAACATTTTTATTTGTTCACATCCAGGCTAGAGTCATGAGGCTAATAGCCTTACTGTATTAATTTATAAGAGTTTCTGAACACTTAATAAAAGTTGAATAATGTTCAATCCCTCTGAGAGACATGCTAATTAAGGCAGCTTTTCATTTTCCAAAAATTTCAGGAAATCTGTTTCTAGTCTTAAAAGTAATCTAGCCTTACTTCATATCTGTATAAGTCATTATACGTTATATCTAAGCAAAATCATATAGCATGTCATTTAAAAACTAAAACTAAATTAAAATATGGACTTATAAAAAGCTATCCACAAAAATGATTTTAAAATCAATAGAGTATATAATATGCACATATATTTAAGGTACATTAATAATATACTCTATTATAGATACTATATGCTATATTCTAGTGTTTTACATATAGTAGAAATTTAATACTTGTTGAATGGAATATATACTTTCTTTAAATATAATACTAAAATATTTAAATTTTTCTGGGAGTAGGCAAAACAGCCTTAGTGCCTAAAATAAGTTAGTCTGAGAGTAGTTAGGACTAAAAGAAAATAGAATTATACAGTCCAAAACAACATTCTATATAAATGACTTAGTGTGTACATGAGCGCGCGCACACCTGTAGGCAATGCTGATGAAACTTGTCTGAATAATGCATGCTTAGTCATTTTTGTCCCATTTTGTTCATTGCACTTATGGGTTGCAGGTTATTTCATCTGTTGGCAGACACCAACAAAGGTGAAAACTATGATTTTAGGTTTAAACCACAGTCCTAGAGACCTTTCATGTCCCAGACTGTCTGGGTATGCCCTGTACTAGAGAAGCTAATTGAAAGTAAGAGGTAATGTAAAACTGTTGGTCTCTTTTATTTATTATTTATGTGACCATGGCAAATCATTTCCCCTCTGTGAATCAGTTTACCTGTAAAATAAGTGGTTTAAAATTGATAATCTCTATCATTTCTTCAGCTCTAGATCCATAAAGAAATAGTATGCTAGTAGATAGGCTAGGGATGAGGCTTGTTCTCCACATCAGGGAGAAGTTACCATAAACCTAATTCCAGATGCTTTACTTATTTTTATTTGGTGCAAAATAAGTGAAGCACAGTGCTTCACAGACTTCTTTGTTTTATAATCTGCAAAGATGAGTGAAGCTTTTAATGCCAAAGTAGTATGATATTTCTCAAAGGGATAGAAAACAGATCCTTCCTTTCCTTTTTCAGAAAGATCAGTGATAAATTTAAAATTCGGATTGTTTCTCAGTTTCCTACAATAAAAGTGTAGACTGTAGGTACTCCATCTGATTGACTTCTGCTGGACCACAGATGTCTGACTGAAAAGCTAAAAATTTGATAAGATAAGCTATTTGACCTAAAGCTAGATTTGTTATAAAGCAACAATAATCAAAACTATTTGGTACTGGCTAAGAGATAGACTGGTGGGTCAGTGGAATAGGTTAGGCACACAAGACACAGTGGTCAAAGACTATAGCAATCTACTGTTTGATAAATCCAAAGACTCCAGCTTCTGGAATAAGAACTCACTATTTGAGGAAAGCTGCTGGGAAAACTGGAAAATAGTATGGCAGAAACTGGGCATAGACCAGCATCAAACATCATATACCAAAATAAAATCCAAATGGGTACACGATTTAGACACAAAGGCAGATACTGTAAGCGAATTAGGAGATCAAGGAATACTTTGTCCATCAGACTTATGGAGAAGGGAAAAATTTATGACCAAATGAGATAGAGAACATTATGAAATGCAAAATGGATGATTTTGATTACATTAGTTAAAAAGGCTTCATACAAACAAAACCAGTACACTCAAGGTTAGAAGGAAAGCAGCAAGCTGGGAAACAATTTTTACAGCCAGTGTTTCTGATAAAGGCCTCATTTCTCAAATATATGGAGTCAAATTTATATGACTAGAAGTCATTCCCCAATTGATAAATGGTTGAAGGCACTTTTTAGATGAAGAAATTAAAGCTACCTGTAATCATGGAAAAATTCTCTAAATCACTATTGATTAGAGAAGTGCAAATCAAAACAACTTTGAGGTACCACATCTCACTGGTCAGATTGGCTAAGATGACAAAACAGGAAAATGATAAATGCTGGAAAAGATGTGGGAAAATTGGGACACTAATGCATTATTGGTGGAATTGTGAGCTGATCTAACCATCCTGGAGAGCAGATTGGAACTATGCCCCAAAAGCTATAAAACTGTGCATACCCTTTGATCCAGGAATTCCTTTACTAGGTCTGTATACCAAAGAATCATAGAAAAGGGAAAAGGACCCACATGTACAAAAATATTTATAGCAGCTCTTTTCTGGTGGTAAAGAATTAAAAATTGAGATGCCCATCAATTGGGGAATGGCTGAACAAGTTGTGGTATATGAAGGTAATGGAATATTATTGTGCTATGAGAAATGATGAGAAGGTAGATTTCAGAAAAGACCTGGAAAGACTTAAATGAATTGATGCAAAGTGAAAAGAGCGCATTGTACACAGTAATAGCAACATTGTATGGTAATCAACTATGATCTACTTAGTTCTTCTCACCAGCACAGTGATCCAAGACAATTCTAAAAAACTCATGATGGAAAATGCTATTCATATCCAGAGAAAGAACTGTGGAGTCTGGATGCAGATCTAAGCATACTATTTTCACTTTTTTTTCTTTCTTGTGGTTTTTATTTTTTCTTCTGATTCTTCTTTCACAACTTGACTAAAGTGGAAATATTTTAACATGATTGTATAGGTATAACCTGTATCAAATTTCTTGCTGTCCGAGGGAGGGAGGAGGAAAGGGAGAGGAGTGAGAAAAATTTGGAACTCAAAATCTTCAAAAATGAAAGTTGAAAACTGTCTTTATGTGTAAGTGAAAAAAAATAGGGAAAAAAAGAGAAAACTATCAATAAAAGTAATGGAAATTAGAATTCTAATATTGGAAGACAGAATGGAAGAGGGAAAAGTAGAAGCAAATATACAAAGTCAGAGAAAATAATCCAAGCAGAAAAAGTTTTGGAAGTTATACACAGAAAAGTGACAGATCTATACCTATACTACAGATAGATCAAAGAGGGAAAAATCTGATAATTATCAATGACCTTAAAAGCTGAAAGAATAATCTAATGATCGTATTTCAGAAAATCACTTAAAATTTATCACAAGTATGGAAAATGGGGGACAGGTTGCAAATATAAATAATTAACGGGCCGGCTAGGTGGCACAGTGAATAGAGCACTGGCCTGGAGTCAGGAGGACCTGAATTAAAATCTGATCTCAGACACTTAATGCTTACTAGCTGTGTGACCTTTGGCAAATCACTTAACCCCAATTGCCCTGCCCTCCCCCCTCCAAAAAGCAAAAAAACCAAACAACTAAATGCCAGTCGGGGAAAAAAATATTAAGTTTAACTCATTTAGACATGCCATCATCAAACTTCAAGTATACAGAGGCAATGCAGTTATCCTACACGCAGCAAAAAGAAAAATATTACACAGCAAAACACCAATATGAATCTAACAAGATTTTTTCATAAGGAAAAATGTTAGAAGTTGAAATGTGGTTGTTACTCAGTTTCCTAGAATAGCTAAATGGTCTTAAAAAAAGATGTGTATTTAGAATAAAGATGGATTTCAGGAGTTCCTGAAGAAAACAGAACTGCTTTGGCTTGAAAAAAACAGGAGTAATCAAGGGATCCTTAAGTGATTTAGAGACTTGAGAGAGAAAAAAAAATGAGCTTCTGGAAAAGAAGCACTGAATGCTTTAAACAATAGATACTTTTCAACTGTAATTAATTCATTGCTATCTCAATGAAATCAGGATAGAAACATTAAAAATAGCAGCATTATTGTTATAGTTAGCTATTGATTGATGTAGATGGGTTCGAGAAGAGAGAAAGTGGCAAGGAGATGGCAAAAAAGAATAAAAGAAATAAATAATTTAATGGACTACAGGTAAAACAGTGGTGTACGGAAGGCAGGGTAGTTATGATCAACCTCAGTAAAACTTCTGTCATAAGCAAGAGAGAGGATGACATTAAATTTTTGTAAAATTTATAGAATTTATAATATATTCATCTTTTGTCATCTAATTTGCTTGGTATGCGGTGAAACCTGAGATATTTTGATTTGTAGCTCTTATTAGTAGTACTTTGGATCAGTCTTGCCTGTGATTGTTAAGAGTTTGTATTTTCTTCAAGATCTGTTTGTATCTTTTATTCATTTACCTGTTATGGAAAGGCTGCTGATCTTCTGTAGTTGCATTAGTTCAGGTCCTCCTCACTGGTACCCTAGTTTATTGCAGCTGTCTTGTTCTACTATCTGAATCATCTACCCCTAGACTAGTCCATTGTACACGTTGCTGCCACAGTGTTTTCCCTTGGGTGCAGATCAGATCATGTCCCTCCCCTACTCAGTTTATTCAGTGGCCTCCTAGTCTCTCTAGAACTCAACATAACCTTCTCTGTTTAGCTTTTAAAGCCCTTTACTACCTGGCCCCAACCTATCTTTCCAGCTTCACTGGACATTTTTCTCACTTCCATATATCTTTGATTCACCGAATTCGTTCTTCTCTATGTTTCTTACACATGATAGTCTACTTCCCTTCTGCTTCTGTGTGCCTCTTCATTGGCTAACTCCCCTGCTTGGAATGCATTTTGTGCTCTCTCCTCCATCCACCTCAGGGAATACCTCTCTTTCCTAAAGATGCAGTTTAAGTGCATATTCTACTGTGAAGCTTTATCTGAAAGCCCACCTTCTAGTGCCATTCTTCCCAAAGTATCTTATAATAAGCTACTTTGTATTCATTAACATTTGTTCTGTAATATACTTGTATGTGACTCTTCCATTAGAATGTTAACCCTTAAGAGTAGGGATTATTGGGGCAGCTAGATGGTACAATGAATAGAACACCCGGCCCTGGAGTCAGGAGGACCTGAGTTCAAATTCCATGTCAGACACAACACTTATAAGCTGTGTGACATTGGACAAATCACTTAGCCCCAAATGCCCAGCCTTCCTCCCTGCAAAAAAAAAGAGTACAGGTTATTTCTTTCATTATATTTGTATTCCTGGTACCTAGCACAGGCTTGATATATCATAAGTGCATAATAATTGTTTGTTGATTGATTAATTTATTCCTTTATATCTTTGGTATCAAGCCATTATCAAAATTTTTGATGCAAAGATTTTTATTTTTACTAATTGATTGATTTCCCTTTTATCCTAGTTGCATTGGGTTCATTCAAAAACTTTAAAATTTCATGTAATTGGAATTATGTATTTTATCTTTTGTAATAGCATATATACCTTATTTAGTTAAGAACTCTCCCTCTGGAGGGCGGAGCCAAGATGGCGGCATAGAAGCAGTAAAGCACCACAGTTCCCACACAAACACGCTAAAAATCTCATAAAATGGGACTCTAAACAGATTTTCAAGCTCCAAAACTCTCCAGAAGACAGAAAGCACATCTGTTGCTACAGGCAGCGCAGCAGGTGGGGCTCTTCTCAGCAGTCTGGGAG
>CM053595.1:210729540-210768555 GCA_028646575.1 Pseudocheirus occidentalis | reverse complement strand
CAGTAATTCTAAGTATGAGGTGATAAAAGGTCTGTACCAGGGTTTTGGCAGTGTTAGAGGAAGGATTGGAGCATACATGAAAGATTTTGTAAAGGTAGACCCAACGAGACTTGGTGATAAATTGGATATGAGGGGTGAAAGTGTGAGTCATTGAAGATGAAACTTACGTACTTATCCTGTGACGGGTAGTGGTCCCTTCAAAAATAATAGGGAATTAAGGAGAGGAGGGGATTTGGGGGAAGAGATAATATGTTCAGTTTTGCTTTTTCTGAGTTAAAATGTCTTTGAGATGTCCATTTTAGTGATAATCTTTTGTCTTTACATCACCGGATTTCCCTCATTATCTCTCTTCCAGAGAATGATCCCTTCCATTATGCAAGAGAATTTTTTTTTAAGTGGAAGAAAAGGGGAAAAATAAGCAAAACTAGCAGCATAACACCATTCCTCATTTATGGCTCTCCCCCATCCCACCTCTGCAAAGGAGAGAGGTGTCTTCTCATACATTTTTTTCAGGGATAAGCCTATTCTTTGTAATTTTGCACTTTTGATTTTCAGTTGGTTTGTAATTATTTACATTGCTGTAGTCAGTTCCATTCCTGGCTTTGCTCACTTCAGCAGGTCATGTTCATGCATCTGTTCATGCTTCTCCGTATTCAGCATATTCATTCTCTCTCATAGCACAGAAATATTCGATTAAATTCATGCATCACAATTTGCCTGGCCATTCCCTATTTGAGGAATATTTATTTTGTTTCCAGTTCTTTACTACCACAAGAGGTTCTGCCCTAAATACTTTGGAGTATAGTGAATCCTTTTTATCAGCGACCTCTTTGTGGTATGTATGCCTAGCACAAGGTCAAAGCATATAGAAATTTTAGTTGCTTTATTTTCATAATTCCAAATTATTTTCCAGAACAATTGTATCAGTTCACAGTTCTATCAACAATGCATTCTTCATTATTGTGACTATCATCTTCATTAGTAATACTATCCAGGGTAAACCCATGCTCCTAGTCACTCAGCTCACATCTAGGTATGATTCTCAGTTCCTCAGTCTTTTACACCCCTCCCCCCAATCCAATCTGTTGCCAAAATCCTGTTGATTTTACTTTAATATCATCTTTTGTATATTCCGTCTTTTCTTTTTTGATATTGCCACCACCTTAGTGCAGACCACCATCACCTCACCACCTGGACTATTGCAGTAACCCATCAATTGGCCTCCCTGCCTCAAGTCTTTCCCCATTCTAGTCCATCCATTGCTCAGGCACCAAAATGATCTTCCTAAAGCACAGAGCTGACCATGTCACCTACAATTCATTTAACTCCAATGGCTCTGTCACTTCTAGGATCAAATATAAAACTCTTTGGCATTTAAAGTCCTTCACAGCTTGACCCCCTCCTACCTTTCCAATCTTCTTATACCTTAGGTACATGTGCTCTTCATTTCAAGGACACTGAAATGACACCGACCTCCTTGCTGTTTCTGGAACAAAACATTCCGTATCCCAACTCTAGGCATTTTCATTGGCTATTTGCCATGCCTAGAATACTCTCTTTCTTCATCTCCATCTTCTGGTTCTCTGACTTCTTTCAAGTCTCAACTAAGTCTCAACTCTCTTCTACAAGAAGCCTTTCCTGATCCCCCTTAATATTAGGGCCTTCCCTCAGTTTATCATCTCCAATTTGTACATGGTTATCTTCATGTCGTCTCCTTCATTAGACTGTGAGCTCCTTGAGAGCAGGGACTGTATTTTACCTTTCTTTTGTATCCCTTATGTTTGACACAATGCCTGATACATAGTAGGTGTTTAGTAGGTGCTTATTGACTGACTTGTTGCTCTGATTTACATTTCTTTTACTGTTAGTAATGTGGAGCATTCTTTCATATGAATCTTAGTAATTTGTAATTCTTTTGAGAACTCCTTATTCATATCCTTTAATCACTTATCAATTGGAGAATGACTTTTGGTTCTACATATTTCTGTTAGTTGTCTCTATATCTTGGATACCAAACCCTCATCTAAAAAATGTAATAAAACACTTCTTTTTCTGTTTGCCTCCCTTCTCATTCTAGATGCATTAACCTTGTCTGCACAAAAGCCTTTCAATTGCATGTAATCAAAATTATCCACTTTAATTGTCTCCATTACTTTCCTGGTTAAGAAATCATCTCCTACCACATTTTAAGAGGCTTAATAAATGCTTATTGACTAACTGACATGACCCCTAAGCAAATCACTTAACTCCTCAGAACCCTGGACAACTCTCTAAGGCTACCACTTGTTGATTTGCATTGATAGTAGTTTCCTCACTATACTATTAAATCATTGGCCAAAAACTTTTGAGCATAAATATAGCCAAATTTATGTTTATATAAAGTTGACAATTTTTGGAAGAAAAATTGTACATTCTTTCAATGCAAGAATTTTGTATTGGTTTACATTTGGGGCTGCACATTTCAATAATTTATCAATGTAATGAGCTTTTAGTACAGAGAAATGTTTGAAGTCTGGATGGATCATCTTTCTCTTTGGTATACATGAAAGAGTTCTCTGGAAAAGAAATAGCTACTTTCCCAGTGTTTTTGCACTAGTGGTAGTCTGCTGGCAGGCTAAGCAGTTTTTTTCTTTATATATGCCTTAAATCATAAGTATTATCCAAGAAGTTAAAGAACAGATTTTTTTCAAATGTCACTTAGACATTTGGTATCAAAGTCGTTTCTTTTTCCCATAAAATATATGCCACTTTTATCTCTTTTTTATCTGCTTCTATTTTTATTCATTTATTTTCTTGTTTACATCATTCATTTCCATGAGATTTTGAGTTACAAATTTTCTCCCCATCTTTCTCCCACCCACCACCCCAAAACAGCCATCCCACTGTATAACCCCTCCCCAAGTCTGCGCTCTGCTATGTCCTCCCCCATCTGCTATGTCCTCCCCCATCGCCCTCTGACTTTCCAGTAGGGCAAGATGGATCTCCCTACCCCAGTGCCTGTATATCTTAATTCCCAGTTGCATGTAGTTAAGAATAATAATAATAAATACATATATACATACTTTTTTAAACATTTGATGATAGAACTTTAAATTCTAGATTCTTTCCCTTCCTCCCTCATAACCCACCCCCACTGGAAAGACAAACAATTCAATACAGGCTGTACATGTGTAGTTAGGCAGAACATCTCCACAATGGACATAATTGTGAGAGACTGATTATATGTCCCTCCTATCCTGCCCCCCCTTGTTCTATTCTCTACCCTGTCTCTGTCCCTTTATAGAAGTGTGTGCTTCCAGCAACCCTCTCCCCCCCTGACCTCCCCTCTATCATCCCGCCTCTCATCCCCATCCCCCCTACTGTCCTGTGTGGCAAGATTCCCAGTTTAGAGTTTATGTTATTTCTTTCCTAAGCCTAATTCAATGAGAGTAAGGCTGACGCATTCTCTTTTGACTTCCTGTTCTTCCCCTCCATTGTAACAGTTATCCCTTGCCTCCTATAGGGGATGATTAATCCCATTCTGTCTCTTCCTGTCTCCTCTCATTCTGTTCCTCTCCCACCTCTCAATTTCACCTTTTAAAGTATCATCCCTTCCTATTCAATTGATCCTGTGCCTTCTATGTACACATATATACACATAAACAGATAAGTATTTATAGGCATATATGCCCTCCTATACAGACATACATGTCTGTATACATTTATATATATTTGTATTCCCTTCACCTGTCCTCATACTGAGAAAAGTTTCATAAGTTACTATTATCATTTTTCCATGTTGGCATGTACGTAGTTCAACTTTGATAAGTTCCTTATGATTTCTTTTCCATGTTTACCTTCTTATGCTTCTTGTATTTGAGTGTTAAATTTTCTTTTTAGTTCTAGTTTTTTCAGCAAGAATGCTTGAAAGTCCTCCACCTCATTGAATGACCACATTTTCCCCTGGACACTTTTATCTCTAAAGTAAAAGGAATGGAGTTAAGAAAAACCTCCTAGCTTCTGGAGAGCAATTTGGAACTATGTCCAAAGGGCTATAAAAATGTGCATACCCTTTGACCCAGCAATACCACTTCTAGGTTTATATCTTAAAGAGATCATAAAAATGGGAAAAGCAGGGTCAAAGGAGAAAATAGAATAAATGGGGGAGGATAGGATGGAGGGAACTATAGTTAGCCTTTCACAATATGAATACTATGGAAATGTTTACATAACTACACATGTATAGCCTATAATGAATTGAATGTCTTCTCAGTGGGGGTGGGTGAGGAAGGAAGAAGGGAGTGAATCTGGAACTCAAAATTTTAAAAACATGTTAAAAAATTGTTTCTACATGCAACCTGGAAATAAGATATATAGGTAGAAATCCATCTTGCCCTACAAGAAATTTAGGGGGAAGGGGGAACATTAAAGGAGGAAGAAAAGAGAGGGTAGACTGAGGGAAGAGGGTAATTGGGATGCTTGCCATCTTGAGGTAAGGGTGGGGGAGATATGGGGAGAAAATTTGGAACTCAACATCTTCTGAAAATGAATGTTGAAAACCAAAATAAATAGCATTCAAAAAATTTTTAATGGGAAAAGGACTCATGTACAAAAATATTTATAGCAGCTCTTTGTGGTGGTCAAGAATTGGAGATTGAGGGGATGCTCATCAACTGGGGAATGGCTGGACGAGTTGTGTTATAATTTGTAACAGAATACTGTTGTAGTATAAGAAATGATGAGCAGGAAGACTTCAGAAAAACCTGGAAAGGCTTATAAGAACTGATGCAAAGTGAAGCAAGCAGAACCAGAGCATTGTATACAGTAATAGCCACATTGTGTGATGACTGACTTTGATAGACTGAGTCCTTCTCAGCAATGCAGAGACCTAGAACAGTTCTAAAAGACTCATAATGGAAAATGTCAGCCACATCCAGAAAAAGAAATATGGAGTCTGAATGCAGATCAAAGCAGTCTGTTTTCTTTTTTTGTTTTGTTTTATGTTTTTCTTTCTTGTGTTTCCTCCCATATGTTCTAATTTTTCTACACAAAATGACTAATGTGACAATATGTTTAATAGGAAACGTTATATGTAGAGCCTATATTGGATTATGTGCTGTCTTGGGGAGGGGGTAGGAGAGAGAGATGGAAGAGAATGTTGAAAACTAAAAACAAACTAAGAAAAAAATTTAAAAATAAAAAAATCAAATTAACTTAAAAAAAAACTAGGAAAAATATCATGAACGTCTTTCCCTTTGGTAGGAACAGAAATGTGTTATTAGGAAAAGCTTCAGACTTATGAACTCGTGACTTGAAGTAGATTTAAGGAATAATAAAGAAACTAAAGAACATTTGATATGATAAATTCAAGATTGGTATAACTGATTATTTTAAAATTGAGGCTACTTTTGAAGAATTTGATGCTTTGCTGGTGGTTTTTTAAGGTAAAGAATATTGTCGATGGGTTTGCATTTTGATTCTCTTTAAGTATGAATATAACTAGGAGACACCCACCTGTTCAGGTATTGTTATTTGATCTCTTTTGGGTTACATCCTTTGCCGAAACATATGTATGTGTGTATGTATGGGTGTATAGGAATAGGTAAATAAACGTGGGTGTGTGTGTGTGTGTGTGTGTGTGTAACAGATGACAAAATATGAACAGAAACTTTGAAGCTTTCTTTGCTTCCTCTTCTGTTACAGTTTTTTTGTTTGTTTTTGAGGTGGGGAGGGAAAGGCAAGGCAGTTGAGATTAAGTGACTTGCCTAAGGTCACACAGCTAGTTAAGTGTCAAGTGTCTAAGGCTGGTTTTGAACTCGGGGCCTCCTCACTCCAGGGCTAGTGCTCTATTCACTGAGCCACCTAGCTGCTCCTACTACTGTTCTTATAGGAGTTTGACATTATTATTTATTCTTTTACTTTAAATTTCAGTATCTGCTTTTTAACCCTTTTGTACTTTTACTTAAGAAAATTACTCTAAAGATTAGATTTGAAGGTTTCAATACTGCCTGCTTTCAAACCAGGCTCTTGTTAAAGCACATGTAATTCAGATGTATATGTGTACATGTATTTGTTCAGATGCATATATTAGATGTATATTAGAATAGCTTGTTGGTGAGTTTAGCTTTAGCTTTAGCTTTTGTTGCGAAATCTTTCAGTTACTCTATTCACATGGTTAAAAGATTTAGACTTGGTAACCAGGAAAAGATCAGAAAATATATACAAAGTATATGCACCTGACCAAGAAAATATTTATCATTGTTCTTATAATTTTTTTAACATTTTAAGGTTTACTTTATTTAATACTTCCTCCAATTAACATGTAAAACAACATTTGTTTTTAAATTTTCGAGTTCCAGATTCTCTCCTTCCTTCCTCTTTCCCTTCATTGAGAAGGCAAGCCAAGATATAGATGATACATGTCATCATCATTATTATTGCTACATTAACATTTATTGAATTTTTGCATTGCATGGTGCCTTGTGGGATTTAAAGTCTAAATTAGATAAACAATAGAAGATTAATTTGTACTTGAGGGAAAGCAGCCATGTACAGTAGCTAGGTCTGAATGCGCATGATCACTTTGAGGGGTCATAGGATCATAAGTTTGGTGATGTAAAGGATCTTTGAGGTTGTCTGATAGAGTCCCTTCATTTTATATTTTAAACCTAGACAGGTTAAGTGATCATTCAAAGTCACACAGCCAAAAAGTGATAGAGACAGAATTTGAATTCGTGTTCTGACTTCAATTCTTATACTCTTTCTACTGTACTTCACTGATTCAGTGAAGTCTTAGAAAAAGTGTCCAGTAAGAAAATTACTTAAAGTAGTAGGTTGTAACTTATTAGGGAGAACGCTTTGTTTGGTCAAAGGGAAATTGTTTCATGTATTTAGGCCTTACTTGAAAGAAAGCTTAAAAATTAAGGGGAGATAAAAACAGTGAAATCCTAAATAATGAGTGGACCAAAGAACCAACCATAGAAACAATTAATAGCTATGTAAAAGAAAATTATAGTGATGAAACAACATATCAGAATTTCTGAGAAGCAGCTAAAGTTCTCTTTGGAAAAAACATATCCTTATAAATTTATATTTACAAAATAGAAAAAGAGAAGGAACAAGTGAATGTGTGCATTTTTTAAAAAATAGCCAACAAATAAAACTAATATATGTCCAAAAAGAGACTTAAAAATTAAAGGGGAAATAGAGAAAATTGTAAATAGAATAGAAATGATAAATAAAACTAAAAGCAAGGTCTTTGGGAAGACTAATAAAGTTGATAAACCCCTTAGCAAATCTGACATGTAATTGGGAAAAAAAAGAAAATATTTAAAAATTAAAATTACAGGCTATGAAATAAATCCTCAAAATCTAGCAGCATTTCTATATAATAAAAACAAAACACAGAAAATATAATAGAAAGGGAAATCCCATTCCAAATAAGTATAAAATGAATATACCTGGGGATCTACCAAAACAGTTAAAAGACTTGTATAGATTAAATTACAAAACATTTCTTAAAGAAATAAAGAAGAGCCTAAATAGTTGGAGGAATGTTCAGTGCTCCTGGCTAGGCTGTTCCAATAAAATAAAAATGACAGTACTACCAAAATTAGTTTATATTTTTAATGCTGTATCAAATTACCAAGAGGATACAGTAGTACATAGAACTTGTTGAAATAACAACACAATTCATTTTGGGGGAAATTATCTATAATATCAAGAGAAATGATAAAAAAAGGAATGAAAGGAGAAAAGCACTTCCAGACCTCAATCTGTATTATTAAGCATCAGTCACCAAATTCATCTGGTATTGTGTTTTGTTTTGTTTTTTAAGTAATTAATGTAGGCCAGCTAGGTGGTACAGTGAATAGAGCACCGACCCTGGAGTCAGGAGGACCTGAGTTCAAATGTGACCTGAGACACTCAACACATTTACTAGCTATGTGACCTTGGGAAAGTAACTTGACCCCAATTGCCTTGCCTTCCCCCTTTCCCCCCCCAAAAGTAGTAGAACAGACTAGACAAGGAAGAATCATAAATAGTAGAACTCAGTGACCAAATGTGGAAAACAAAAATTACCTAGGAAAAAAACTCCTTTTTTGATTTTTAAAAGAACTGGTGGAAAAGCTGGCAAAAATTAGGCTTACACCAATAATTTATACATTCTAAATGGATATGCCATTAATATTAATGATATTATTATTGTAAAATTAGAAGAGAAACAGCTCATGTATCTCTCATAGCTATAGGGAAGGAGGATGTGTTTTTGACCAAACAAGATAAAGACAGTTACAAAAGATAGATAAAATAGATAATTTGGAATACATGAAACTAAAAAAGCTTCTGCACAGAAAACATAATGTAAAATTCAAGAAGGGAAAATCTAAGCGGGGGATTAGCTAAAATGATGAGTGCTTGCTTGCTTGCTTGCTTAGCATTTGAGAGGTAATGGGATTGATGCTTTCATCCTCCATTGAGTTTGGAGTGTGGAGGGTGTTCAGAAGGACTCACACCTTTGGTGTGAGGGCTTGCCAAGCCCTTATTAGGGCTGCTTATTCACCTTTGGTGTCCACCTAATCCAACTCTCACCTGTGGTTCCAAGAAACTGTAGCATGCGCAGCAGCCACACCAGTAAAATAATTTTGACAAATGGGCTAAACCAGATAAAGGGTAACTGACAGACCTCAGAACCCATCAGTGAGTTAGAGGGATGTCTACCCCACAGCATGTGAAGACTTCCTCTGGTGGAATGGGCAGATGAGAACAGTTTGTTCCAACAGCCATGAAGACAGCTGAAACAGGTGTTGTGGAGCACTTAGAATTTGGTCAAACAGAGAAGACACTGAGGTCATCCATTGCATCTTGGATCATCACCAGTTGTCTTGATTTTTGTCTTGTCGCTGGACTTTGATGTCTCTGGAAGAGACTTTGGGTAGCTCTGCCTTACTTAAATCCAGTTCATGTGCAAGTCAGGATATTACCTTGTGATGTTGTTGGTCCTCTTCAGAAACTGTTTGACCCAGCAGTACCACTACTTGGTCTATTTCCAAAGATGAATACGGAAAACAGGAGAGAACCTATATGTCCTAACAGTTCTATTTGTGGTGGCAAAGAACTGGAAATTGCAGAGATGTCCATCAATTGAGGAATGACTGAATAAGTTGTGGTATAAGATTGTAATGGAATACTACTGTGTTATATGAAATTATGAGCTCAGTGGTTTTAGAAAAACATGAAAAGACTTGCCTGAAACAATGAAGAGCAAAATGAGCAGAACTAAGAGAGCATTGTTTATAGTCACAGCAATATTAAGAATGACTTGGAGTGAATAAATTATTTTGTCTATTATAAATACCCAAATTAACTATAAGGGACACATGAAGATGCTATCTGCATGCAGAGAAACAGTTGACAAACAGAAGTATATATAGAATAATTTTGCATATATGTGTGTATGCACATATATATAAACACATATTTGTGTCTAATGGTAGCCACTTCTAGGCTGAGGAGGGGGAAGAAAAGATTTACATAATACTTTTATTGTATATTTGAAAGGAATAGCAAGTTGTGCATAGTTGATTTGCAGTTTCGTGTATGATTGTCATTTTTTGGTGCTATATTCTGGAAATGCTTGTTTTATTCCATAAATTAAAAATAAAATTTTTCTGGGAGGGTGGAAGGCAGGGCAATTGGGGTTAAGTGGCTTGCCCAAGGTCACACAACTAGTTAAGTGTCAAGTGTCTGGTCGGATTTAAACTCAGGTCCTCCTGACTCCAGGGCTAGTGCTCTATTCACTGTGCCACCTAGCTGCCCCAAAAAAGAAAATTTATGAAAGGATGAATAATAGCTTAGAAAGTCTCAGACAGCATACTTAAAATGTGCTTTGATTTGAAGGTGTGCTAGTAGTTTTTGATGATTTGGATTTCCATGTCGTTGTAGCAGGTGATCACAGCTATTTTGCTGCTGTGTTTGCCACTTTCTTCTTATCCTGAGGCAAACAAAGAGGCTCTAGGCAGAGTCCTGTACATCTTGGGTTTCTGAATGGAAGCTAGTTATGGCATACTCCTTCTTTAGCATCTTTTTCCTCTTCCTTTCTTCTCCCTCCCCACTCTACCTTCTTGGCTTGACAAGACAGTTGACTTATCTTCTGCCTTCCTTGATATCCAGGAAAGTCCCTTGTAGTCTCTATGTACGTATTTATTGAAAATTCCTAAAGAGTCAAAATTGTTTAATTTTTTGCTCTTTTAAGGTGTAGCACTTAGCACAGTGCTTTGAGGTACAGTTGGTGTTTAATAAATATTTGGCAATTGATAAATTGTCCTAAACTGTGTGGAATCTATTTTAAGGGATGCAATTATCATATATGATTTCAGTTATAGAGTAGACTGATGACACCGCTCAGGGGTTCCTTCTTGCCAATCTCAAGTCCAGAGATCCTCCTTGGCTCAGTCTAATAATGCTATTCTATTTTTGGCACATCTGCCGTAGGAGACTTATGCCATAGATCCTGTATTAACCGCCGTATCGCCTACTCAACTTAGCTCTATTCATTGTTTCTGGTTTGTCCTTGTCCCATTTCTCTCACCTCCCCTAACCCTAACCTACTTTAGACTTAAGTTTACTTGCTTCCTTTTGCCCTATTTAAGAAAGAAATAAAGGAAGGAAAGAAATTATTGCTACTAGATAACTGGAGAAAGAGTAAAGTTAAACAGTATAAATTACCCATTCTGATTTTCTTTATCTTCAAATCGCTTCCACTTAGATTACTTTTCACATCAGGTGAGAAATATGAAGCTTGCTTACTTTCTGTCTGACAATATCTTATTATTCAGGGAAGGAAGAGTTTCTCCTCTGTTCTTCTTACCTTAGGGGTTAGCAAAAGCATGGGATTTACTCCATTGTAACACTGAAAGGTTGGCTGCCAAGTAATTATGTTTTGTTTATAGCAGCTCAAAAAAAAAATCACATAATATATAGCAGGATTTTGATGGAACAAATATATCATCATTGAAATTTTGGATTTTTTAAAAAATATATTAAAATAAATAATGACAAAAATAGATTAAAGCAAAATATTAGTATTTATTGTTTTTTACAACAAGAGGCCACCTATTCTTTGCCATAACATCTTCATCTCAAAACTTCAGATTCTACCTCAAAGCTTTTAAGTGGGACAGGCTGTAATTTAGCCTTTCCATAGGTCACTTGCTTATTTCCTGATTATCAGAGGAAGAAACATTGGTGGGGTTTGATTTGGATTCCACTAAGTTGAGATAGGCTATAAGACATAAAAGGGAGATTAAGTATGAAACTTCATTTTGTTCTTTGGATCTTGTATCATAAGATACTGGTGATTTTCTATGGAGACAGCCCCAAGAAATTTTGTTTAGGTGACTCCTGTTTCTCCTTTGTCCCTTGAGACATGTTTACTTTCCCTTGCTTTTTGGCCCTTCTGCAGCTGAGGTTCACTGTCCTTATTTCTTTGTGTAACCTTTTATGGAGACAGACCAGACTAGGCTCTCCCAGTTTAGAAATGTTTTGAACGCTTTTCCGGCGGTGAAGATCTCCCCGCGCCAACACGCCTCTCGCGAAAGACCTCCTGCACCCCTCTCCCGAGGAGGAGAAGCGGAAACACAAGAAAAAGCGCCTGGTACAGAGTCCGAACTCGTATTTCATGGACGTGAAGTGCCCGGGGTGCTATAAAATCACCACTGTCTTCAGCCATGCACAAACAGTGGTTCTCTGTGTCGGATGCTCCACTGTACTCTGTCAGCCTACTAGAGGCAAGGCGAGACTTACAGAAGGATGTTCCTTCAGACAGAAGCAGCACTAATGACTGAATCAAGATGAATGAGGAACTGTAGAGAATAAAACAAATTTGATACAAAAAAAAAGAAATGTTTTGAACAAATTTATTCCTGACTTTTCATTATTGGTCTCTTCCTGTTACAGTAGAAATTCATCAGCTAAGTAAAATATTAGTAACCTTTTTGATTGTTTTTAATTGAGTTGTCATTTTAAATGGCACTTTGTTTTTCTGTCCAGATTGTGAAAATACCACTTTATTATTGCAAAGATCCATTATATCTTTTGTATGGTTATTTCTTCTACATAAATGTATTGCTACCCCTCTATAGCTGTTGGTAGATACTCTGTAATAGTTTCTATGGGTGAAAATTTCCTCACCTTGAAGCATACCTGGAGTGAGGATTTAGCACAGTCAGTTTTTGGACAATAGGCTTACAGTGAGTCCATCATTGAGACCTTACTTGAAGCCTTTCTAGCTTAGAATGACTTGTTAGATCTTTTTACTGTGTGATGAAGCCTTTGAGCGCTCAGGATCATTTCTTTGCCATGATGAGACCTTGAAGAAGGTGGGGAGGATGTTAGTGGAGTAATGTAAATCCAAGACTAAGAATTTTGTCATCTATAAAAAGTGGTACTCTCTTTGCTGTTTTAATAACTGCTGTAGTACAGTAGTTTTTTAGTAGTTAAGAAATGGGACTCATGAGGAAGTTTGTCATGAGGAAAGTATTTTGAACTTCTAAATTCCTGCAAAATGTGACTAGAATAAGTCATTTCATTCCTGCTACCCATTTGGGTCTGTCTTAACCCTTTCATAGTACAGGAAGTGTCACTTGAAAAATACTTTGTAATACGTTTAGTTGAACTGCTTTTTTTTTTTTTTTTGAGAAATTCGTGACTTCCAGGTCACTTAGGGAATATAAAATAAAGTAGGCTATATTTTTCACTGTATTTGACATTAAACAGAGCTATATAATTGTAAAATGTTACATGTTTTTCCTAGCAAGATTATTCATTAATTGTACTGTCATACATACTTCACACCACACATATAATTGAAATAAATTGTCCCCTTTTGTCCCCTTTCCAGTTGTATGTATGATCAGAGGTGGTTTGAATTGACTTTCGGATCTGGCAACAAGATGGAAAAAGGGATGCTTAAACATGAAACCTCCCTCTTTGGCATGCTTGGTCATTAAGAAACAGCTATCCCTTTTATATCTACTCTTTTCAGGTTTATGTTTAATAGAACAATTTATACCACCAGATCAGTAATATTTTTGATAGTAATACAATTAAAATACACTATTCTCTTTCTAGAGAACTCTGTAATCTTTTTATGCATAGGATAGTCACTTAAAGATAAATGTTTAATAATGCTTGTTAAAATAAATAAAATGTACGTTATGTAATTTTATACTTTGTCCACCTGACCTAGAATTTAGCATCATAGAATTTTCAAGCTGGAAAGTGCTTATGTAGTCTGTGTCTTACTTTAGCTGCCCAAAGTTACACAGGTACTAAATGCACAGTAAGTGATCGATGTCCTTTGACTCCAGATCCATTGCTCTGACCACTAAACTAATTCAAATAGAAAGTAATTAAGCAAGCATATAATTTCACTAGGACAGATCTATGGATATCATCTTTGAATATTGTAGTTTTTCATTTTTTAATCTTCTTAAGTAAAGAGTTTTATAGCCTGGAGTCACTTTTTTTAATCCTTTAGTAGAATGTAAATTCCCTGGCTGTCTTGTTTTTTGGCCTTCTGTTTCCAGAACATAAAGCACAATCAGTGCCTTGAATATAGTGGACACTTAATAAATGTTTGTTGTTTTAGATTATATTTTTCTTTCAGATAAAGATGCATTTATGTAGGAAAGTCTTCTTATAATTTACTCATTTAAATCAGCTTCAGATTCAGGAAACATTATTTTAATTGCCTACTCTATGCTAGTCAAAAATCTTTTACGACTGGATATGAGGCATATTACTTTTATAATAACTTGTTTCAAAACTGGCTTTGGATTTACCTGCAGCCTTTCTCAAAAACAATGAATGATCAGATTTAATACAGAGGATCTTAGAAATTTTTCACTATACAATTTAAGTGTTATGGATAGAGAATCAGCACTGTGTTAAATAACCACAGAGCATACATTTGTATTTATAATATTGCCACATTCTCTAAACATAAGTATTTTTATTCTTTTGTCTGTTTCTAGCTGTTCCTTTTCCTCCAACTCATAGGCTCACACTAAAAGAAGTATTTGAACATGGAAAACCTAGACTTGATATCTTGAAAAGCCATTTGGTGAAGGAAGGTAGACTAGAAGAGGAAGCAGCGTTAAAGATAATCAATGATGGAGCTAACATTCTGAAACATGAAAACACTATGATAGAATTGGAGGCACCTATCACAGGTCTGAGAAGTACTTCCATGATGACATATATGGGTCAATTTTGAGACACTAATACAAGTTATTGGGTATTCTTTTAAAAAAAAAATTTTGGCCTTTTTTTTTTTGGAGGGGGGAAGGTAGGGCAGTTGGGGTTAAGTGACTTGCCCAGGGTCTTATGGGTAGTTTTTTTGTGTGTTGAGTGTCTGAGTTCGAATTTGAACTCAGGTCCTCCTGACTCTAGGGCCAGTGTTCTGTTCATTGCCCTACCTAGCCACTCAGTATTGGGTATTCTTGTAGAAGAAATATGCCAATCTAATTTTCTTTGGTACAGTGAAATATTATTAGCATTACTACACTATTTTGTTAACAAAAAGTCTGAAATATCTATAGAAGAGCATTTTGCTATGCCAAATTGAATATAATTTTGTAAAATACTGGTTATAATAATAATTCCTGTTATAATGTCTTTTTTCTTCTGAAATTGTAAATATTGTTCCCTGTATGCTCTTTTCTCTTATCTAGTGTGCGGTGACATTCATGGGCAATTCTTTGACTTGATGAAATTATTTGAAGTTGGTGGATCACCTGCTAACACACGCTACCTCTTCCTGGGAGACTATGTGGACAGAGGTTACTACAGTATAGAGGTAAAAATTAAACTGGAAAAATAAATAAAACAGATTTGTAAAAAATTTGGACACAGAATTATGACATAAGGCAAGTGCTTTTCTTTTTTTGGTTCAGCGAAGTAATTAAAATGAGAAAATTAGCAGCATTTTAGGTCTTGTTACTTTTTATAAATAAGAAGAAAAAAGGACTTTAATAATATTAGAAATTATTTCTTGTACAACAGTAGGACTCACATAAAGGATTATATTAATTCAGCATTACAAATAATAATTTTTTAAACTAACCTGCCCTCCCTGTAGCTAATATGCAATTAATAAATAAATGGTATGAGTTATTACTAGTCATGAGCCATGGCTTAATTAATTATTCTTGTGATTATCTTTGCCTCATCTTTCTCTTTTACTTTATACTTAATCAATTACCAAATCCAATAATTTCGTTTTTTGTAAATTGTTAATTTTTCATAAGATTTTGAGTTCCAAATTTCTTCCCTCTCCACTCCCCAAGATGGCAAGCAATATGATATAGGTTATTCATATGCAGTCGTATTACATTTATTTCCACATTAGTTATGTTGTGAAAGAAGAATCAGAACAAAAAGGGAAGACCATGAGAAAAAGAGAAAAAAACCCAAAAATTTTTAAAAAGTGAAAATAATATGCTTCAATCTGCATTCAGACTCCATAGTTCTTTCTCTGGATATGGATAGCATTTTCCATCATGAGTCTTTTGGAATTGTCTTGGATCATTGTATTGCTGAGAAGACCCGAGTCTACTGTAGTTGATCATCACCCAATGTTGCTGTTACTGTGTACAATGTTCTTCTGGTTCTACTAACTTCACTTAGCATCAGTTCATGTAAGTCTTTCCAGTTTTTTCTTAAATCCACTTGCTCATCATTTCTTATAGCACAGTAGTATTCCATTACATTCATACACCACAATTTGTTCAGCCATTCCCCAGTTGGTGGACATCCCCTCAATTTCCAATTCTTTGTTGCCACAAAAAGAGTTATAATAAATATTTTTGTCCATGTAGGTACTTTTTCCTTTTTACAATCTCTTTGGCATATAAGCCTAATAGTGGTATAGCTGGATCAAAGGGTATGCACAGTTTCGTAACCCTTTGGGCATAATTCCAAATTGCTCTCCAGAATGGTTGGATCAGTTTACAACTCTAACAAAAATGCATTCGTGTCCTGTTTTTCCCACATCTTCTCCAACATGTATCATTTTCCTTTTCTGTCATATTAGCCAATCTTATGGGCGTGAGGTAGTACCCAGATCTATTCATTTCACCTGAAAATATTTTGCATCTATTATCTCTTTTCTGTTCCTACTATCATTACCTTTATCCAGTGTCCCCACTTATACCACCTACCCCACACACATTTTTACATCTTTCTCTCTCCACTCAAATAATCTTATGTGTAGAGATAGTTATATCATTCCTCTGCTAAGGTATCTTTACCTGCTTCCTCTTGTTGACCAAGTCAAGCTCAAAATGTTGTCATTTGCCAGGGTGATCCACAACTTTGGACTGCCCTGACTTTTCATCTTTGCATCATGTTACCTGCTAACTCCTTCTTGCTCTCTTTACCCTAGACAAATTCAGCAGCTTTCTTTCTCTACTCTAAAAAGTCTTTCCTGCTCCCAGCTCCCCATTCGTTAATTATATTTCCCTATAGACCTCACATGGCTCATTGTTCTGTAGCCATCTACTGCATTTATCATGTAATATTTTCCATTATACCTATTTCTGTTGCTTGGTATCTTATCTACCTTAAGTGAAGGAACTCTTATCTTATCCAATTTATTATTCCCCCAGCACCTAACATGATACTTCCACAGTCACATAATAAAATTTTGTTGATAGTGGTTGATGATTTGGTTAAGGAAACCAGAAAAGAACTGTATCACAGAAACCAGGGGAAAATATAATAAAACAGGAGGAAGTAGTTAACAGTGTTAGCAATACAGCAGAAAAGTAAAGGACATTGAGAACTAAGAAAAGAGGTCTTTTTGTGCTTTTACTTCCAGTTTCAATACCACCCTGATCAAGAAGAATAATGTGAAAATCCAGGTGAGCAAAATTTTTGGAGCCAGAGATGTTTCAGTGAAACAGCTTAGAGTTGTTGTTACAGACAACTGGAAAAAACAAATACACATACTCCTTGAGTATTGCTACTGGTCATAAAACAGAGGAGATTCCTAAATCAGGAATCCATAAAGTTGTATCCCCAAAAACTTCACAATCATTTCCCCCATTTAATTTGGAATCTGTCACATGATAATTAAGGGGGACAATAAAACCCACATCCTTTTCTTATGGATCCTAGAGCTGCCAACTTAGGACTTCAGTCTGCTTTTTCCTGGGCTTTAAAACATATAGAGTATGAGAAAAAAAGGCATGATCAGTAAAACAAGGCTTTGGATCCAGTGAGATCCACTGCACAAATAGAGGGGCTAGTCTTGATCAGAAATTGGATGGCTACTTCATCCTTTGAAACTAGAGAGAACTTTAAGAGGATGGGTAAACACAGATCTTTTGATGTGTAGAACACTGGTGTCATATAGAAAGAGATCTCCACAGTTGCATATAGACTTAGAAAACTACAAATTAATAGTATCTATGATGTATTGTGCATTTATTTTGTTAAATGTTTCCCAATTACATTTTAATCTGGTTGTAGTGTACTCAGGAGGTTTTGCAAACTGATTACACCTGATACCTCTGGTATAGGGGATTGAAGATGAATGAGCTGAAAGTGAATGACTTCACTTTTCTCACACATAAGAAGCAAGAGAGGAAGCTGGGAGTGGGGTTGAGAAATTGAGGGGTAGATTTCGAACAGCTTCTTTAAAGTATGTGAAAACCAAAGAGATGAACAGTAGAATTATAGTGTATTTATAGGATGATGTCGTTAAATGTTTGATGAATCAATGACTACTAAGATAGTGGAAACTATATCTTCAAAACCGTTTTGAAATGTTAATTGTAAGAAATATGATACCTGTGGAAGACAAATACTAAAAGTTTTTAAGTTATAAAAGCTATAATACACTGCAGCCATACCCTGCGTAACATTTACCCTCACCAATATTATTTTTCAATAATATTACTAATAGCCAACATGCCTGATCAGTTCTAGATCCTGATCTCTGATTTGGTTCTCCTTGTTGTTTACATGGAAGTTCAGTTCTCTATGACATTGTTGGGTTTTTTTTGTTTTTTAAGTTATTGAACCAGTTAACAAGACACTGTGTTGGTAAGCCTTCTAATATAGCTACATGAAAATTTATTCTTCAAGATATAGGTGACTGTCTGTTGTACACAGAGCACTCACAGATCACATTGTAAATATATTAGAAGCTATTTGGAGTTTATAAGGAACATGGGAGAAACATATTCAACCCCTGACATAAAGATATTATAGTCAGTTAGATGAGATAGTTATTAAACAACAAAGGAACAAAAGGAACTTACCTACCATTACCTTTAGATTTAAGTAAGTGTTAAAGGATGACTATGTATGTATTCCTTCATATTTGAATCTGTGATCACTCCTTACAATCAGAGTAAGTAATTTTATTGAAAATAAAATTCTTTGATTTTGTACTTAATCTTTTTTTTCGAAATAAAAGGAACTTGAGCTCCTCACAGAGAGTTTCTGGCTTCCCAGTCCCAGCTATTTGTGGTCCCATATACTCCCATAGTAAATAAATGGTTCATCTGTTGTCTGTTATCCTAGCCCAGTATATGTCTGTACAAAAAACCTACCTTTAGTACCCCTATTTTAATATATTTATTAGGTAACTAGGTAGCACAGTGGTATAGATTCAGGAAGATTTGAGTTCAGATTCTTCTCAGACTCTTACTAGAGTTATCTGACCCTGGGCAATTCATTTAACCTTTTTGCCTTAGTTTATCTATGTTAAATTTTCTGTCTCCCAGGTTGTTGTCAGTAGTCAGTAAACATTTTTCAAGTGCCTCCTATGTCTAAGGAACTGTGCTAAGAGTCTAGGGATACAGAAAAAGGCAAAAGATAGTACTTGCCCTCAAGGAACTTGCAATCTGATGGAGGAAACAAGTAAATAAACATGTATAAACAAGCTACAAACACACATGATGAATAGGAAGTAATTAACAGAGGGAAGACACTAGAATTGAGGAGTTAGGAAAAGCTTCCTGTGTAGAAGATGAGATTTTAGTTGGGATGATGATGTAATTAATGTAATTTAATGTAATTAATTAAATATGGAGAAGCATTCTAAGCAAGGGCTGAACAGCCAGAGAAAATGACCAGAGCCAAGAGATGGAGTGTTTGGATCATGGAATGGCCAGGAGACCAGTGTCATTGGATTAAAGAGTACATGTCAGGGAGGAAGGTGTAAGAAGACTGGAAAGGTAGGAGGTGGCTAGCTTATAAAGGCCTTTGAATGTCAAACACAGTATTTTGTATTTGTTCCTTGAGTGTAGGGTGTGAAAGGATGGGGTTTGATGTTGTTGGACCATTACTTCAGTGGCTAAATAGAGTACTGGTGTCATATAGAAAGAGATTCCTACAGTTGCATATTGACTTAGAACACTACAAATTAACAGAATAGGTGTAGTGTAAATGCTTGTTCCTTTCTACCCCTTCTCTAGCTGGTCATGGAGCTTTTTCATCATTTTACTTTCTCTTCCTCTACCTTGAAAGCTCCTGCTTCTTGAGTTTATAAGAATGGTTAAGCTATGATGGATTGTTTTTATTTTTATTTTTTATTTTTATTAATGGCAGTAGGATTGAGGCAGGTAGTTGTGAGGATCAAATGAGAGAATATTGTAAAGGGTTTAGCACAGTATCCTATTCCCCCAGGCCTTTTGGAATTCCCTATTTGTAATGCAGTCCTACAGATTTTTATGTATCTTCTTTCTTTTGCAGACTGAAAAAAGGCAGCATGGCATAATAAATAGAATGCTGTACTTAGAGTCAGGAAGACTTGGATTCAAATCCTACCTCTGTTACATAACCATAAGCAACCTTACTAGATTCAATTCTTAACTTGTGAAATGAAGGTAATAATAATACTTGTACCTGCCTCACAGTGTTGTGAAGCTCAAACCTTTTAATATGCATAAAGTGTTTTGGAAACTTTAAAGCACTATACAAAGTGTCTATTCTACTTGGTAACCTCAGGCTTCTCTACTAATTTGGTTGTTATTATCCTTCTGATTCATGGACTTTTACAGGAAGTCTGTGAAGTTAAATCTTTTTTGCCCTGATCTTAATGGAAATCTCATTAGAACGTATAAATACTCTCCAAAAGTATTAGAATATATAAACAGAGAACAGTGTCATTCAAATCAGAATTATAAGTAGTGAGAAATGCTAACAGAAATCTGAAAGTGTTGTTAGACTTTCTATAGGAGGCCTTTTTTAATGTTCTAGTAAATTAGCAAGCTCATTTAAAGGAACAGATAGAGAATATGGAAGTAGATATTTGGAACAGTGCAGGGTAGGGAGGATCTTCTTATTAGCACATTTGTGCCTTTTACAAGCTTCTTCATTTCCTACCACCATGTTTTTTCTTGTGATTTTTTTTTTCCCAAGGCAGTGAGCCAAGTCTGTGAAGAAGTAATTACATGAGAGACAGGATACTTAATGTTTAGTTCTTTACATATTTGTATATGTTGGTATTTTGTGTAGGTCACAGCACTGTTTTTTGAGGATGAACACAAATAATATGGAAACAAAAAAATGAAGAAACTTAAATTATTTTTCATACTTTTGCATAAATGCATAAAAATCCTTTAGTGTGAGGGTCCTGCTCTATACTAGTTTACTAAATTAAGAAATATTACTTATTTTATGGAAGTAAGCTATAATATATAACAATCTGTAGAAACTGCAGTGATTTCATTGTTTCATATATGGCCTGGAATACTACCAAGTTTAGAAAAGCACTTGTATAATGCATGGTCATCATGATTACTGTGAATGTGTTTTTTTGTCTGACTGTTTGAAAGTAATGTACCAGAGGCAACTGATGGCATGGCAGATAAAATGTTGGACCTAGATTCCGGAAAACCTTAGTTCAATTCAAACCTCAGACACTATGTTACCCTGGACAGTTCACTGATAAACCCTGCTTACCTCAGTTTCCTCAACTGTAAAATGAGCACCTACCTCCCAAGATTGTTGTGAGGATCAGGTGAATAATATCTGCTTGTACTGCTTAACACAGAGTTGGGCACAGAATAGGTGCCGTATAAATGTTTGTTTCCTTCTACCCCTTTTCTAGCCAGTTATGGAGCCTTTTCATCATTTTAGTTTCTCTTCCTCTACCTTGAAAGCTCCCTTTTCTTGAGTTTATAGGAATGGCTGAGCTATGATGGATTGTTTTTATTTTTTTCTTTTAATTAACTTTTGTTTATTTCTAGTTTACATCATTCATTTCCATGAGATTTTGAGTTACAAAATTTCTCACCGTCTTTCCCCTGCCTACCACCCCAAAACAGCAATCCCACTGTATAACCCCCTCCTTCAATCTGATCTCTCCTATATCCTTCCCCATTGCCCCTCTGACTTTCCAGTGGGGCAAGATGGATCTCCCTACCCCAGTGCCTGGATATCTTATTTCCCAGTTGCATGTAAATAATAATAGTAATAATAATATATATATGTATACACATTTTTTTTAACGTCTGATTTTAGAACTTTAAATTCTAGATTCTTTCCCTTCCTCTCTCATCATCCACCCCCACTGGAAAGACAAGCAATTCAATACAGTCTGTATATGTGTAGTTACGCAGAACATTTCCACAATGAAATTGTGAAAGACTGACTATATTTCCCTCCTCCCTATCCTGCCCTCCACTTGTTCTATTCTCTATTTTGTCTGTGTCCTTTTACAGAAGTGTGTGCTTCTAACAACCCTCACCCTAAACCTGCTTTCCCCTCCATCATCCCCCCTCTTATTCCCTTCCCCTCTACTCTCCTATAGGGCAAGATACCCAATTTAGAGTGTAAATCATTCCTTCCCTGAGCCAAATTCAATGAAAGTAAGGTTGACCCATTCCGTTTTGCCTTCCTGTTATTCCCCTCCATTGTAACAATTATCCCTTGCCTCTTCTATATGAGATGATTAACCCCATTCTGTCTCTCCCTGTCTCCTCTCATTCTATTCCTCATCCACCTCTCAATTTTACCTTTTAAAATATCATCCCTTCCTATTAAATTGATCCTGTACCCTGTCTATGTATACCTGTACACATATATACACATACTCACATGTGTATTCATACACATATATGCCCTCCTATATAGACATGTATATGTATACATATATATACATTTATATTCCCTTCACCTTCCTCATACTGAGAAAAGTTTCATAAGTTACAATTATTGTTTTTCCATGTTGGCATGTAAATAGTTAAACTTTCATAAGTTCCTTATGATTTCTTTTCCATGTTTACCTTCTCATGCTGCTTGTATTTGAATGTCAGATTTTCTATTCAGTTCTGGTTTTTCCCTCAAATGCTTGAAAATCCTCCACCTCATTGAATGACCATATTTTCCCCTGAAACATTTTACTCAGTTTTGCTGGATGGGTGATTCTTGGTTTTATCCTAGCTTCCTTGATCTTCAGACTATCATATTCCGGGCCCTTCAGTCCCTTAACATAGAACCTGCTAGATTCTGTGTTATCCTGATTGTGTTTCCTCAGCATTCAAATTGTTTCTTCTTGGCAGCTTGTAATATTTTCTCCTTGATCTGGGAACTCTGGAACCTGGCTATTATATTCTTAGGAATTTTCTTTTGGGGATCTTTTTCAAGAGGTGATTGGTGAATTCTTTCAATTTCTATTTTGCCCTCTGGTTCTAAAAAGTTTTTAGAAGGCACTTTTCCTTGAGAATGTCTTGAAGGATGATATCTAGGTTCTTTTTTTGATTATGGCTTTCAGGTAGTCCAATAATTTTTAAATTGTCTCTCTTGGATCTATTTTCCAGGTCAGTGTTTTTTTCAAGGAGATATTTCACATTGAATTCTACTTTTTTCTTTTTTTTTTTTTATCTGTTTAATAGTATCTTGATTTCTTCTAAAGTCATTTCCTTCCATTTGCTCTACTCTAATTCTGAAGGAATTATTCTCTTCAGAATGCTTTTGAGATTCTTTTTCCATCTGGCAAATTCGACTTTTTAAGGCATTCTTCTCATTGGCTTGTTGGGCCTCTTTTGCCATTTGAGTTAATCTGGTTTTTAAGGTGTTATTCTTTTCAGTCAGGTTGTTGACTCTCTTTTCATGATTTTCTTGCATCATTCTCATTTCTCTTCCCAATTTTTCCTCCGCTTCTCTTATTTGGTTTTCAAAGTCCTTTTTAAGCTGATCTATGGCTTGTAGACAATTTTCATGTTTCTTGGAAGTATTTGGTGTGAGAGTTCTGACTGTGTTGTCTTCCTCCCATTCCATGCTTTGATCCTTTTTGTCCCCAAAAAAGGAATCTAAAGTTGGATTGCTGTTCTTGCTTTGCTTTCTTTGCCTGCTCATGTTGCCAGTCAATTACTTGACTTTTGGGCTCCATAGAATTCTACTTTCAGAGGGGAGAGCTCTGTCCCAAATGGCTGGGGTTTTCACAGCTGCTGGAGATATTAAGAGGCCTCTGTCTCTGCAGCCCCCACCAGTTTTGGCTCACTTGTCACGCACCTCAGGACCACCACCCAAGACCATGATCTCAATCCAGGCAGGTCAGGGCAAGAGCATTTAGCCTCTGAATGATTGCTTGGCCCCCCTTCAATCTGCAGGCCGGGAGCTCTGAAGCAGCCATGTAGAGGTGGCTGCAGTGCTGCCATTTCAGCTGCTTCTAGCCCTGGGGGCAGATGGCTGGATCCTCTCCCCCAAATTTAGGCGAGTTCCACTGACCTTTCACTTTGTCCTTGTTTCTTATGGGTTGAAAATTCTGGAAACCACCACTGCTGTAGGTGATCAGCCAGCTTTTCCTGGCTGCCCTGGGGCTAAAGCCTCGAGTTCATGTGCTGCTGGTCTCAGCTTCCAGTGCCCTACAATGAACCCTTCCTGTCTACCTGCCAGGCTGCTTTCAGCAGGAGCTTTGTTTCTCTGTCATGTTGTGGGTTCTGGAGCTCTAAAATTTGTTTAGTCATATTTTATAGGTATTTGAGGTGGCTATGGGGGGAACTCATGGAGTTCTCCTGCTTCTAAGCCGTCATCTGCTCAATTCTTCGTAGTGTCTCTGATGGATTATTTTTAAACATAGCATAAGCATTGATCTTTCATTAAGAAGCAGTAACTTTGATCAGTCCAAATGTCAGTGATGAAATAGAATGGGAATGATTCCCTTTTACTTAATAGTACACTTTATTACCTTTTGCACCTACTGCAAAATGCTGTCTGACTTTTGAGAGGTATGTTTCCTTAATGAAGCAGAACAATGCTGATTTCATGGTGAAATGGTAATAGAACATCCTTCATGGAAGAAATGTAGGTTTTTTGCTAACATACCCTCTGGAAAAGCTGTAGAGTGAAAAAAACCCACAAAAACAAAAAGCTGTGGGTGGCAGGGCCACACAAGAGCATGGCAGTTCAGTTGCTTCCTTTGACCATCTGGATACCAAGTATAAGCATTCACTTTGCTCCTGATTTTATTTTTTTAAAGTGAAGAATATTAGTGTATGCAGAATCTTTTCACTTGCCAAGGCAATGCTTTCGTTGAGTATTCTTTATATTTCAAGACAGGCTTGTTACTTAACAGAAGTACCAAGAAACAGCTATTGCCATAGCTGAGTTATGAGTGTCTCAGAAACCTTGCCTCGGTTCTTCTGGTATTATCTTTTGTCCACAGATTGCTTTCTTGGCTATTGTTGATCTTGGATTAAGATGACTCACTTGTTGATCTTATTCCTTGTGTCATTGATTCTAATCATTCTGTGGATTAACATCTCTCAGTTGTTGGTGATAAACCCATTCCCCTTCCTAGCAAAATAAATAAATACATGATAGATTATGAGATTGTGGTGCAGCAGAAAATGCTGGATTTAGAGTGAACTAGGACGAGGCACTTAACTTTCTAATTCATTAAATGAGTGGGTTGGACTAGAAAAACTTAAGGTCTCTTATGGTTCCAAATTTGTGAAGTGGAGTTAGTACAATTAGAAAATCCCAGTTGCTGTGCGGTGCTAAAGGAAAACATTCTTTGGCTGCTGCAGATGCTGCTGGTTTAGTGCTCCCACCCTAGCCCAGTGATAGGCTTTCAGGATGATGAGCCAGGACTTCAGCTGAAAGGACCTCGCTCTGACAAACTAATTCATTGAAGACTGAATAGACTAAAATCAGGAGGCACTTGTCAGGCACAAGATATCTGGCTTGTTAAATCATGACTAAAGATCTCTTAGAAGCTAAAAGGGAAGTCACCTTCCCTTTAAGTCCAACCCTTTCTTTTTTTAATGGATAGTAATGCAACACTGTTATACATCACTCATTAAATGAATGAACCGCTTCCTTTTCTAGTTGTTGATGATATTTTTTGTCACTTTTCAAATGAAAGTGTTAAAAAAAAATCACAAGGCCATGAGACATGTCTTCCAACTGGATTTATTACAAGAGGAATCAATGTGTATTTGGAATTCCTATGCAGGTATAAGAAGTTCATCGATGCAGGGAAAGCCTTGGGTACTTAATTTATAGGGAAAAGGGGAAGTCTATAGGGGATAGAAAAGGACTAATCCTTTCACAAAGCGGAAGAGAAAGGTAATGGAAAAAGCAGCATTCTTTTCCCTTGGGAACTGCTAGACCAGGAAGATAGGATGGTTTGCTTCTCTACATGGATCCAAAGCTGGTGCAGACTGATTGGTGCTTGCCTGTAACTAGTTCAACTTCCAAGGACACACAGAGTCCCAGCTTGGGGTGTAAACAACACATTATGTCAGCTCAGGGAGGGCTTCATCCTTCATCCATGTTCAGGGTGTCCCACATACTCTGGGTTCAGTGTTTCTGGAAAATACAGCAAGAAGATAAGTTCAGGGAGCCCCTTAACAAAAGTCATTATTGGTAATATGCATCCTGATTATAC
Organism: Pseudocheirus occidentalis; assembly: GCA_028646575.1. Classification (NCBI taxonomy): domain Eukaryota; kingdom Metazoa; phylum Chordata; class Mammalia; order Diprotodontia; family Pseudocheiridae; genus Pseudocheirus; species Pseudocheirus occidentalis. Next base: position 210,742,664 of record CM053595.1, on the reverse strand, counting down.
CACACATATATCTTTCCACTGCCCTTTGGGTCACCTATAATTTTGATACCTGAGATTATTGTATTCCATAATTTGTAACAATTTGTAACCCCAGAAAATAGCAGTGTTAACTTTGAACGTGGGCTTTTAAAACAACATGCAGGTTGAAGTCAAAGACACTGACTGTTTCCCAAATCTAATCTAGCCCAGTCTCCTATTCATAGTTTTGGGCTCGAATGTACATAGTGTATGACCAAGCTATACGAACTGATAGGCTTTAATGGATCACCAGACCATCTTCCTTTAACAATCGAGGTAATATAGATATGCTTTGTTTTTCAGATATGGATGGATGACTAGGCTAGTACATCTCACTGAAAAAGTACTGTAGTGTTATAATGATTGAGGTAATCAGAACAAGGTTGTCCTCAAATAAGAACATCTTTAGAAATTTTCCATTTGTGGGTAATTCCTCTTCAGTTTTGACTTCATATAGGATGGCCTTCATGATACCAGTGAATATCTTCATTGGGCATTGTTTCCCTATTTGGTACCTTTCCAGGGTTTCATCCAGCAGGGCCTGTGTATCCATTTCCACTCCAGAAGTTAGACACTTTGCCCCAGTTACACAGCATTTTGACCTAGAAGGTATTAACTTCAGTTAATAACCTCAGTTAACCTCAGTGAAGATAGTTATAATATTGATGGAGTAGAGATTATGAAGTTTGGAGCAACTCATATAGGGATCTGTTTGAAGCATCCCCTTACCCAAGCTAGTCTAATCATCGCACTAGCTGTACTCACACAAGCCATTTTCCCTCATCCAGAAAGACTCCCTTTAAGCAGGGGATGAAATGCATTACAACAAATATTTATTACATGCCTACATTTTGTAGTGTCTGTATGCATATGTTTCTCATCCCTGCAGATCATGGATAAAAGCAGTCTTGGAGTAGCACTGTTTTAAATAAATGACTATAGTCATACTTTAGTGAACTCTGAAGAATGCTTGTTCTTGATCCTCTGTTGTTATCCCCTGCATGTTACTGATCTTGGATTATGGATTACTCTTTTTGCCCTCTTCACATTTCCAATGACCTTGGCCTGTTTTTGGACTTAACCTTCAGATTGTCCTCACCCACCATGGTATGCTTCATCAGATAAGGCAAAACTTCTATGAATTAAGTGGAAGGGAAGTTATTGAGTGTCTATATAGAACTTCTTAATAATCATGACCTTTTAATTGAATGCAACAGAAGATAATTGTATAATTGCATCCTGATACAGAGTCAGGAAGTAGAACTTGAAATTGAGGACAGAGGAAGTGTAAAAAGTAAATTACATTGTGGTATATGCATATAAATTGTTCTTTGATTTGATTTGCTGCTTTCAAATAGTAGGAAAATGTAACAATGAGATCTTAGGATTTTCAAGCAGATCAGTCAGTTAAATATAATAAAAATTAACATTTTTCTTATCAAATGCAGAAGCTGATTAGAAAGTTGCCAAATCTCTCACCCACATAATTAAATCATATGAAAACAATGACCAAGGAACTGATATCTTATTGGGGAGCTTCCAGTAATCTGCAGCATGCCTTGACTATGGAGCACAATAGGAAAAATATGGAACTTAACTGTACTCAGTAACAAACTAGATAAATCTAATAGAAAGATAAACAAAAAGGAAAGCAACTGAATATGTTCTTCATTGTGCCATACAAGAGCCCTGAATTTTTTTTTAAAGTTTATTTTACTTATTTTCAATTAATAAGCATTTATTTTCTTCCACCACTCCCCATAAAAATTAGGGGAGGGGAGTGGGTAGGTGGCTCAGTGAATAGAGCCCTGACCCTGGAGTCAGGAGCACCTGAGTTCAAATGTGGCTTCAGACACTTACACTTGCTAGCTGTGTGACCTTGGACAAGTCACTTAACCCTGATTACACTGCTTTCCTCACTCCAAAAAGCAAAAACAAACAAAAAAAAAATTAGGGGAGGGGAGAAGAAAGAAGAAACTCCTTGTCGCAAATATGCATTGTCATGCAGAATAATATCCATTGTCCACATCAAAAATGTTTTCATTTTCCATCTTGAGTCCCTCACCTCTTTGTCAGCAGGTTAGTAGCATGCTTCATTTCTGGAATTGTGGTTGGCCCTTGCATTGATTAGAGTTCTTACGTGTTTCAAAGTTGTTCTGTCAGCTTTACTCCGCATCATAATATAAAAGTCTTCCCAGGTTTCTCTGAATACCACCATTTATCATTTCTTAAGAATCAGTGATATCGGGGCGGCTAAGTGGCGCAGTGAATAGAGCACCGGCCCTGGAGTCAGGAGTACCTGAGTTCAAATCCGGCCTCAGACACTTAACACAAAAAACTAGCCGTGTGACCTTGGGCAAGTTACTTAACCCCAACTGCCCTCCAAAAAAAAAGCAAAAAAAAAAAAAAAAGAATCAGTGATACTCCATTGCATTCATGAACTGTAATTTGTTTAGCCATTCCCCAATTGATAGGCATCTCATTAGTTGCCATTTCTTTGCCCCTATAAAAGAAGTGCTTTAAATATTTTTTTTGTACGTATGGATCTTTTTCTTCTTTTTTCATACTCTTTGCTTTATAGGACTAGTATCGCCACCTCAAAGGGAATGTACAATTTAGTGACTTTTTTGAGCATTATTCCAAATTGATTTTCTGCGTGTTTGGACCTATTCATTAGATCACTCCACTAATAGTGCATTAATGTTCCTGTTTTCCTATCTGCCCTATTTTGATGGGTATGATGTGTAACTTCATTTGCTTCCATTTGCATTTCTCTTAATTACAAGTGATATGGAGGATTTTATTTTTCTTATGACTATGGATAGCTTGTATTTCTTCCTTTAAAAACTTCCTCTTCTTTATGTATCAGTTGGAGAATTAGAGGCCTGAATTTGGAGTGATAGAAACTGGGTTCAAATATAGTCTCTGCTACTTACCTATAAGACTTAGGGAAAATCTGTTCACCTCAGTGGCCTCATGTTTAAAATTAGGGATTGTTCTAGAAGACTTTCCTAGGAACCTTATGTTTTAAATCTATGAACTCACTGCACTTCTCATCTCTGTAACTTTAAAGTTGTATCTACAAGTCTGGAAAGCCTTTTGTCCTCTTAAAATCCCTAGTTTCTATTTTAACTTTATTTTTTAATTTTTTAGTTTTTTTCCTTTTGTTCTGTTTCTTCTTTCACAATATGACTAATACAGAAATATGTTTCACATGATTATATATGATATATAACCTATATCATATTGTTTACTTTCTTGGGGAGGAGGTAGAAAATTTGGAAATTCAAATTTTTATTTTAAAAAAGAAATGATTTTTGTCTTTACATGCAATTAGGAAAAAATACTATTTTAAAAGGAAAAAGACATGAATCCATAATTTCCCTCTTAGTTCAGCCTTTGTGCCAGCTCCAACTGATCCCCAGAAGTTATTTGTGTGTTCTCTCAGTCTCTCTCCTTTTCATATTATCTTTTGTTTACTTATTTCGTTCCAGTGAATATCAGCTCACTGACAGTTTTTAGTTTTGTCTTTGTAACCCCAAGGCCTACCACAGGGCCTTGCACATAAGAGGTGTTTAATAAATGCTTTTTTATTTGGATTGAATTTTATTGATGCATTTTGAGATTATCTTACTGGAATGTAAACATTAATTTAGCATTTTAATGTGATTTTGTGAAAGTTTTTTCCACCTTCAAAATGCTAATACATACATATATATATAAAGAGGGATATTGAAGGAAACAGGAAATAAAGAAAAATTGGGGTTGAGAAATCTCATCACTTCAGCATTGGAGTTCTGTGGGTCTTCATAGTAGGGTATTTATAATAAGCCACCAAATTAAATGCTTTGGTCAGAAAATAATACGTGTTTCAATTTTGCCATGCATCTACATGGCAGAATAAATAAAAATTTCAAGAGCAGTAAAAAAAATGAGTATATGCAAAAACTTTCATAGCCTTCCTTCTTGTGTATTGTCCAGTTTTTTAGACATCTTCAGTGATGGCATCTTGTATTTTTTGACAAGTTATTAGATAACAAAATAATTATGAAACATTATTCCCTAAGATTTTTTTCCACTAAAGTATTCTGATTCCTTTTTGTTGAGTATAGAGGTAATACTGTTTTGTGTTGGGTTTTTTTTTAACTCTGCCAGCAGATTAAAAGTTCTCAGAGATCTCTGCCAACAGAGATTCTCTGAGTACAGGCCAAGTTATGAACTTTGTGTCCATTGTTTCTTGACTGACTAACCTTAGTTTTGAGAGTCTCATCACCAAACAGTTAATCAACAGTTAACAATTTATTTTTGGACTCCATTATACCATTTACAAAAATTATTTAGGATTTATAATCCATATCAGTAAAAGTATCACTCATACATATTAAATGTAAAATAATTATGATTCTTATTGGGTGTTCAGGGTGCCATATTGGCTTTGGCTTCTCCCAGGGGTGGGAGGAAGTGTCTGTAAGTCAAGGGCTTTACTGTGTGACTTGGTTTTCTCTTTCTGCTAACTGACTGGTGTGAACCACCCTTAATATGTCTTAGTCTCCTCAAGCATGTTACCTTTGCCCTCAGAGAGAAGTATGAGTCACTAGGCATGAGTGAATTACAAAATCTCTTGTTTATTTTTTGATTTATGTGATGAATTCTACAGTGAAAAAAAAAAGGTAAGAGTGTAATGATGATGAAACACAAGAGTTTAGTGAAATATTCATAGAGAATATAAACATAACAATGGATTCAGTGAAAAATAGAAAGTAGAAATATTTTATCAGAGGGGACAGAATGTCAGGAACTACAGTAAAAGCAGAAAAAACATACACTTAGAAATATATTTGATTATTTTCCCCACACTGTCCCAAAACATATTTCACCCTTTGCATAATCCCATGCTTTAGTATTTCCTCTCCCTTCCTTCTCCCATTAAAAAGTTGTCACTAACACCACAAAAGAAAAACCTAGTGGCTACTGCTTTCCCATAATACTACAGCTGTTCCTCATATTTCTGAATCTCTAGTTATCCAGACCTCCGAGCTCTACTTGAGATGTTAAATAAGGGCCAGGTCCCTTTTATCCTGAAGTCCTCTCAGTCTCATGTAGTTTGTCAACCACTAGACAAGGTTTGGTTAAAGAGACAAACAGATAGTAATATAAAAATTACATTATTTATTTCTTATTATTCCCTTAAGACTAGTATTACTTGCTCAAAGAGTGCAAGACTAAAGTCCTGACTGATGAAGAGAGAAATCATAAGACCATTTATACATTTTTAGAACCATCCCAGTTCAGAATGACCATGTTGCAAAACTTTATGACTTCCATTTGTTACCATCTATATGTGATTCAGAGTTCCTTGGTTGTAAATGCAAATTGACAATGACCAGAACAGGATCTATTTACATTTTATGGTCTCAGGATGCATGCTTTGCTCTCATGTGGAGTAAGTCCCAACATAAGGGGAATCTCACCTCTAGTCTTTGAAGGTACAGACACAGGAAAACACATTTTTAATCAGAGCAGTTTGTTTGATTAAAACAGAATTTAGCTAAAATATGATGTTAAATGATTATCAAGTTTTAGTGGAAAAGTCTTCTACATTGAAGAGAGAGCCCTATTTAAACCCTGTAGAACTTGTGTCTTCCTCTTTCTCTTTCCATCTTTTTAATTATAGCCACAGTAGGCAAAAATGGACCAGACATGTTAAAACATTTTTCAATAGGGTGTATTAATTAAATTCATGTACTTTTTTAAAAATCTGAATTGGCTGTAATTTATTTTAATTATGGAATGTATGGTAGTGTCACAAGACCATAATATGCTATTATTTTATCCAGTTCATTTAAGTAGCAAAACTGACACTCACTGATACTAAGCTAAAAAAGCTGGCTTTATATATCTAGCCTTCTGACTTTTAGGCATGTTTTTGGGTAACAGGTTTCTATAGACTTTAATCTCCATCTTCATTTATTCAAGAAACATTTCACTAAGCACCTATTATGTGTAACATAATATGGAGGACATTGAGTGAAATACAAAGATAAATAAGACCAGTGAACTATCATATTTGTTCTAAAGACAATTTGGAGTTGTTTTTTAAGTTCCCAACTTGTGCATCCTTTGATCCACCAGTACTACAACTAGGCATATACTCCAAGATGGTCAAAAACAGGGAAAGATCCTGTATGAACAAAAATAATTATAATACTTTTTGTCAGTCAAAAGCTTTTGTATGTATTTACTATGGGTCAGACATGGTATTAAGCAGTGGGGATAAAAAGAAAGGAAAAAAAACTGAACCTGTTCTCAAGGAGCTCATAGTATATATGTAAATGCTAACTACATACAACATATATACAGAGTAGATAGAAAGCAGTCTGAGGGGAAGACATTATCAGGGTAGCAGGAAATGGAAAGTAAGACTTTTTATAGTAAGTGAGATTTGATCTGAGTTTTGAAGAAAGTTAGGGAACTAAGAAGTGGGGATGAGGAGGGAGAGCATTCCAGGCATGGGAGACAGCTAGCATAAATGCTTCAAGTCTGAAGATCTACTATCCTTTGTGAGGAGCAACATGGAGGCTCATGTAGCTGAATGGCAGAGAAAGGGGAGAGAAGTAAAGTCTAATGCTCTAAAGGTAGGAAGAGGCTTTTAGATGCCAGTCAGAGGATTTTGTATTTTGAAGTAACAGGGAACTGCTTGAGTCTATTGGGTGGTGAGGGGGAAAAGTGCAGTGTTTGCTGTGTGATCAAACCTATGCATTTTACCTGCTTAGTGGAGTGGGAAGATACTCAAAACAGGAAGACTTATAAGGCAGGCAGATCCAAGCAGGGGGTAACAGGAATCTCTATTTTGGTTGTTGCTAAGTGAGTAGAAAGTATATAGAAAGTAGAAAGAATAAACATATACAAGATATTTTGTGATGATAGTAACAAGATATGACAGTATATATTGGGTTGAAGCAAGTAAGGAGAGGATAGTAGTGTCCCTAGCAGTAGTAGTTCCTACTAGCAGTAGTAGGAAACTTAGGAAGAGGGGGTGATTTGGGGAGAAAGATAATGAATTGGACATATTGAGTTTAAGATGTTAAAAAAGTAATTGGTGACGTGAGAAGGAAGCTCAAAGAGAAAGCCTAGGACTGAATATGTAGATATGAGAATTAACTGAACAGAGGTGATGATTGAACTCAAAGAGCTGCTGAGATCACCAAGTGAGATACTGTGGAGAGGAAGAGGAAGGGATCCACAGCAGTGTCCACCATTTTTGTGGCAGCAAAGAACTAGATGGAGAGTAAGTGCCCATCCATTTGGGGAGTGACTGAGCAAATTGTAAAATAAAATTTAGTGCGATATTGTTGCATCATAAAAACAACAAATATAAATAATTCAGAGAAACTTAGGAAAATTTATATGAATTGACTTCTATAGGCAGAACCAGGAGGGTAGTTTACACTGTGAGTGCAGTAATGTGAAAGAAAATAACCTTGAAAGATTTCAGATCTCTGGTCAATGCAGTGACTAATCATAACTTCAGAAGACAAATTATATACAGCATCTGTCTTATCTCTCAGCAAAACAGTGATGGATTAGGGGTGCAGAACAAGGCAAAAGTTTTTTGTTTCACTACACTGATTTCTTATATGGGAGAACTTTATTAGACATGTAGAGGAGACAGTGGGAAGGAACAATGAAAAAGAGAGAGCTCTGACATTAATGTTGTTGAAAAAGATTAGGAACTTTAATTGTAGGTGGCATGGTGATCTACTGAGATAATGCATGTGTGTTACAGGCCTCATTATGTCATTCCCCTGTTTAATAAGCTCCAAGACTTCCTTGTTGCCTCTGAGAACAAATACAGACTCCTCTGGCACTTGAAACTCCTACCAAATCTGGCTTCAGCGTACTTTTCAAGATGCATTATACTTTACTCCCTTCACACATTGTATGATCCATCTAAATCAGTCTTCTTCCTGTTCTTTAAACACACTACTCTGTAGCCCTTCCATTGTTCCTTTGCACAGGCTGGCCCTGATTCCTGGAATTGTCTCTTCTCTCACTTCTGCCCCCTTAGAATCCAACTTTTGTTATCTTTGTATTTCTAGCACCTAAGATGGAGAGGTTCTTTAAATGCCAAACAGAGCATTTTGTATTTAATCCTGAAGGTGATAGGGAGCTACTGGAGTTTCTAAGGGGATGATGTGGTCCTACCTACCCTTTAGGAAAACCACTTTATCAGCTGAATCAATTGAAATGGGGAGAGACTAGAGGCAGGAAGACTGACCCACCAGTAGGCTATTGTAGTAATCTAGATGTAAGCTAGCGAGGTTCTATGCTAGAATGGTGGCAGCATCAGAGGAGAGAAGGGGGCATATAGGAGAAATTTTGCAAAGGTGAAAATTGACAGACCTTGGCCTAATGAAACTAACCCTGACAAAATGGACAAAAGGCTTGAAAGGATTTTAGCAAGGCAACCTGCAGGTTGAAGATAATACTATTTCAAGCAGAAGTGGACAAACCAATGGCAGAGCTCATGTTTCTACTGTGTAAACTCTTTATCAACCACGTTACAAGGTAAGAATGACCTAATAAGCTCTGACTAGAAATTAGCCAAAACAATTTTATTTGTTCCTTAAAGGTAAAAAGGTGACTTTTTAATCAGTGAGAAAGTGCCTACTTTTCACAAAAGAAACTTTTTCTATGGAATGGGCATTTTGAAAATGAATGTTTGGACTTGTGATTTTGTTGCTGAAATGATTAGAAATAATTAGAAAATGTTATACTTACTAAATATTTACTAAAGGAGTAAATGGATTAAAAATACCCACTGTAAGTCTTTATTTGGATGATTCTGAAATGTTAGAAAATTTTGATTCTAAGTTTAAATAATGCAAATAGGAAAGTTTTTACAGATAACACAGTAATATCATTTCAGCAATACTTATTATCTTCAACCTGCAGGTTGCCTTGCTAAAATCCTTTCAAGCCATTATGTTTAACATTAGCTTGGTCCCATAATTGATTAGAAATTTACACTTTCGAGAATACCAAGTAAAACTTTCAGAATTGAAAACTACTATTCCAGTTTTATTTGCTTTCTTCCCTTTAAACTTATATAAAACCAGGAAGCTACCTTGAAAAAATGGGTTGTTTTGCTTTTTCTGCTATTGAAGGAGGAAAGAGATCTACCATGTGGCATGAGACTAGTTTCAGTTGGGGGTGATAATATCTGCCAGGTTTTTTGAAGTGCCTGAGAAAACAAAAATTTTTTTTAAATTATATTTCTTCTATTGTTTCAGAAGAATTCAAAAAGCATGAGTTGTAATGCTATGAATTCTAGAACTAGGAGTTAAGAAATCTAAGATTTCATTCTAGCTTAGACTTTGAACTTTACTATTAGATTTTGAACTATTTACCTAGTCTTTAACACTTTATTTGTCTAGTTTGTAAATTGGACACAGTATTAAATGCCCATTTTCTTAGGATATTGTGAAACATAATAAGAATTTATGGAACTCTTCTCAGCATTTCTAATATACCCTATGGACTTTTCTCCCTCACAAATAATTTATTGAATGTCATTCTGTCCTTGAATTTCTCTTACAGTGTGTTCTGTACTTATGGAGTTTAAAGATTCATCATCCCAGAATGTTATTTCTGCTTCGGGGCAACCATGAATGCAGGCATCTCACAGAATACTTCACCTTCAGACAGGAATGTAAGTACAATTTGTTCTCTTCAGAAAAACCTTTGTAAATGGTTGGACCCCCCAAAAAAGTACATATTAAAATAAAATGGTTGTGGGACGGCTAGGTGGTACAATGAATAGAGCACCGGTCCTGGAGTCAGGAGGACCTGAGTTCAAATCCGACCTCAGACACTTAACACAAAAAACGAGCCATGTAACCTTAGGCAAGTTTCTTAACCCCAATTGCCCTACCTTCCCCACTCCAAAACACACAAAAAAATAAAATAAAATGGTTGTAATGTTTATTGGTTTGTAGGGAGAGTGTATGTGTGTGTTTATTTAAGGTTAAAAATATGAGAAAGCAGCAAACAGGCCACGAATGCAGTATTTCAGAAGGATTTCTTACATTATCTTTACCTCTGATTGTGACACCTTCAATTTTCCCTATTCCCTTAAAGAAAAAATTATCTAAGGAGCTTTCAAAACTATATTCACATACTGGGATTACTTGATTTTTTTTTATTCCTTGCTTGAAAAAAGACTGAAACATGGTCAAAGCACTATCAAAAAAAAAAAAGTCATATTACTCTGAACATAGGGCCCAGTTTTTTCCGCCCTTCAATATAATCTAGTTTATTCTCTTGCACTTTAAGATTTACAAAACCATTTCCTTTGCAACTGCCTTGTGAAGGAGAAAATGAAAACATTCCTACTCCTATTTGCACATAAGGAAAATTAAACCCAGAGAGGTTAAAAAACTCACCCATAGTCACACATCAATCCTGTTGCTGCTGGAGCCAAGACTCAGACCTAGGCTTTCAAATTTGCTTTCCATCACATTCATTATGAAGCATTACTGTAGCCTGTAATTTTGCTCTTAATACCATAGATTGCTTAAGCCTGGGTGGTCTCTCTAATAGCAGTAGTATCACTGACATCGTCACAGGCCCACACATGTGCTAGACGATCCAGTGCCCCCACGGCTAGTGTTGCAAGGTAAGCCAGTCCCGCTTGCAGCCTCTGAGGGATAGCCTGCCTCACTCGCTCTTGTCTTCCTTGAAGATGAGCATTTCATTGCAAAATCTGTCTATGTTCCCTCCCCTTCCCTTTTATCCCATCGACTTACCTTCCTAAAGAGTTGATATCTTATCTTGTGGCTCTGATGGTATTTCCCACTTGTAAGTAGGTGACTGTAAAGCAACTACTGGCAGTAGATATGGGTCTTTGAAGCTTATAAAACAGAGCAGAGGAAAAAATATCAGGAGTTGGGGATAGATAGATCCCATAGAAATGGTGGAGTTTTCAAACTTTGTGGCTTCATGAGCAGAGTGAAGTTTTATTTTAGTTTAGTTTAGTTTTTTGGAAGGGATAAGGCAAGGCAGTTGGGGTTAAATGTGTCAAGTGTCTGAGGCCAGATTTCAACTCAGGTCCTCCTGACTCCAGGGCTGGTGCTCTATTCACTGTGCCACCTAGCCACCCCCAGGGAGAAATTTTAAAAAGGGAAGAGTGTTATGGGGTAAGAGAAGACAAGTGAAAGTGTTCCATCTATTTAGATTGTAAATGACTGAGAAAATGGCTAATGTCTGTTTGCCATACTCAACACCCCCGTTTCCCTGGATTCAGTTTAACTTGCTATGAGATAACATTTTGTAATTATTTACCTGTAGGGAGAGAAAAAAGTTCTACCTTATTTTGTATATGATTATTTTATATAATATAATTTTATATAATTGTTCATTGTATTCCATTTTTCATTCAAAGAGATCTTATTTTTTAAATAATTTTTTTATTTTCTTGTTTACATCATTCATTTCCACCAGATTTTGAGTTACAGAATTTTGTCCCCATCTTTCCCCTACCCCCATCCCCAAAACAGCAATCCCTCTGTAAAGCCCCTCCCCCAATCTGCTCTCTTCCATGTTCTCCCCCAACACCCCTCTTACTGTCTGGTCGGGCAGGGTCTCCCTACCCCTCTACCTGTATATCTTAATTCCCAGTTGCATGTAGTTAATGATAATAATAATTATTTTGTATATATATATATATAGAGAGAGAGAGAGAGACATCTTTTTTTCTTGACATTTGATTGTGGAGCTTTAAATTCTAGATTCCCTCATTTCCTCTCTTGTCACCCACCCCCACTGGAAGGACAAGCAATTCAGTACAGGCTATATACATGTGTAATTATGCAGGACATCTCGACATATTGTGAGAGGCTGATTATATGTCCCTCCTTCCTATCCTGCCCCCCCCTTTGTTCTATTCTCTACTGTCCCTGTACTGAAGTGTGTGCTTCCAGCATCCCTCCCCCAGACCCTGCCCTCCCCTCCGTCATGTCGCCTCTCATCCCTATGCCCTCTACTCTCCTGTGTGGCAAGATACCCAGGTTAGAGTTTATGTTGTTTCTTCCCTAAGCCAAATTCAATGAGAGTAAATGAAAGTAAAGTTGTAAGTTATCCCTTGCCTCTTCTATATGGGATGATTAACCTCATTTTGTCTCTCTCATCATCCCTTTGTATTCAATTGATCTTGTACCCTCTATGTACACAAATACACATATGCTCAGATATGTATTCATACGCATATATACCCTCCTATATAGACATATGTGTAGACATACATATATACTTTGTATTCCCTTCTCCTATCCCCATACTAAGAAAAGTTTCATAAGTTACTATTAATCATTTTTCCGTATTGGCATGTAAATAGTTCAACTTGGTAAGTTCCTTATGATTTCTTTCCCATGTTTACCTTCTCATGCTTCTTGTGTTTGAGTGTCAAATTTTCTGTTCAGTTCTGGTTTTTTCAGCAAGAATGCTTGAAAGTCCTCCACCTCACTGAATGACCATATTTTCTCCTGGTACATTATACTCAATTTTGCTGGGTAGGTGATTCTTGGTTTTAATCCCAGCTCCCTTGATCTCCGGAATATCATGTTCCAGGCCCTTCAATCCCTCAATGTAGAAGCTGCCAGATCCTGGGTTATCCTAATTGTGTTACCAGAGTATTCAAATTGCTTTCTTTTGGTAGCCTGTAATATTTTCTCCTTTAACTGGAGATTCAGGAACCTGGCAATAACATTTCTAGTTTTCTTTTGGGAATCTTTTTCAAGAGGTGATCAGTGAATTTTTTTGAAGTTCTATTTTGCCCTCTGATTTTAAAATATCAGGGCAATTTTCCTTAAGAATCTCTTGAAGGAAAAAAAAAGAATCTCTTGAAGGATGCTTTCTAAGTTCTTTTTTTGATCATGGGTTTCAGGTAGACCAATAATTTTTAAATTGTCTCTTCTGGATCTATTTTCCAGGTCAGTAGTTTATTCAAAGAGATATTTCACATTACCTTCTATTTTTTTCATTTGTTTGTATCTGTTTAATAGTATCTTAATTTCTCAAAAGTCATTTGCTTCCATTTGCTCCACTCT
>CM053595.1:210678709-210729440 GCA_028646575.1 Pseudocheirus occidentalis | reverse complement strand
ATCTGTTTTTTAAGGTGTTATTCTCTTCAGTCAGGTTGTTGACTCTTTCTTGCATCATTCTCATTTCTCTTCCCAATTTTTCCTCCACTTATTTGGTTTTCAAAGTCCTTTTTAAGTCGATCTATGGCTTGTAGGCAGTCTTCATGCTTCTTGGAAGCATTTGGTGTGGGAGTTCTGTCTTGTCTTCCTCCTTCTCCATACTTTGATCCTTTTTGTTCCCAAAAAAGGATTCTAGAGTTTGATTACTGTTCTTACTTTGCTTCCTTCTCCTCATGTTGGCCAGTCAATTAATTGCTTGGTTTTTTAGCTCTGTGGAACTCTGCTTGGGGGGAGGGGGGGGTTAAGCTCTGGCCCAAATCACTAGAGTTTTCACAGCTGTCAGAGCTATTAGGGGGGTGCAGCAGCCCCCACCGGCTTTGGCTTGCTGAAAGCGCACCCCAGGACCACCACCCAAGACCACAGTCCAGATCCAGGCCACTCAACACAAGAACCCTTGGCCTTTGATCAATGAATGGCTTTTGTCCCCCTGCTATCCGCAGGCCAGGAGCTCTGAGGCAGCTGGGTTGGGCTGCTTCCTTGCCCTGGGGGCAGTTCAGCTGGACCACTTTTTTTTCCCCAAAATTTAGCTTGAATTCCACTGACCTTTCTCTTAGTCTTATTTTTCCTGGCTTGATAAATGTGGAGGTTGCCCCAGGTGCTGCCAATCCACTCTCCAGTAGACTCCAGCTGTGGCTTTTCCCAACCGCCCTGGGGCCAGGCCACGGTTCAGGCTGGGCTGGCCTTGGCTCCCAGCCTGTCGCAATGAGCCCCTCCTGCTGAGCTGCCTTCAGGGAGAGATGTGTTTTCTATATTTTTGTGGGTTTGGGAGCTCTAAAATTTGTTTAGAATCATATTTTTTTGGTATTTAAGGTGGCTGTGTGGGAGCTGCGAAACCTTGCTGCTTCTACACTGCCATCTTGGCTTCACCCAGTAAAGGCTCTCAAAGAGAGCTTATAATGGGAGAGATAATCAGTTTTGAAAATAAGATCATGTTATTTAAAGTCTTGATGACTTCTCTTTAAAAAATAGTTACAGCAATAACTACCCCTACCTTCACCACTTTTTATTGGTGGTAATGGTGATATCATTCAGTTTACCTTTAACCATGGGAAGAAGTGAAGATGAACTTCAAAAAAATTTCAGGAACTCCTGCCCCCATGAAGGTTTTTGCTGGTAGAAAGTGGTAAAATCTTTTTCTTATAACTATAATATCACATTTAACAATCATCTTGAGCAATCTACTTAGTTTGAAACATTCAGTATATTGTTGATAGTACTTAATTTCTGGTCTTGAACATTATTAGACTGTAGGTGAAGGTGTAGTTGTAGGTGAAGAAAGCTGGGTGTATTAATCTGAATTAGAATGCATTTTGGTATTACTAAGTTCTTGCGGACCGTTGAAGTGAACCTTTTTTGGGAAGATATGGAAAAGATATAGAGCAGTGGTCAGGAACCTGCAGCTTTGAAGCCACGTGTGGGGTCCTTTGACCGAATCCAAACTTCACAGAACAAATCCATTTGGGTGGTTTTGAATTTGGTCAGGTAGTAAAGATGGTTACTCACAAACTTTTTAACCAAGATTTTATTTGCAAAATTAAAAATGTGGCATTTTTTCAAGAGCCAAAAAAAGTAAGCTAATTAAATCATAAGGATATAATATTTATAATGGAGATCAGTGCCTCAAAATGACTTTAGAGCCAGAAATCCATTTGTTCTGTGAAATCTGGATTCAGTTAGGGGGCTGCACTTGAGAGACCTAAAGAGCCACATGGGGCCCCAAGACTGCAGGTTCCCCATCCCTGGTATAGAGAGATGTGTTAAATATCTTCTGTGTGGAATTTTTCATCTCTGAAGTTTTATTTGCTTTTTTATGTGATTTTGCCACAATGATAAATAAATACAAAGCAAAATTATTTTAAGGAGAAAATTTCACACTAGTTTGCTTCTCTTTTTAAATATCTTTTGTTTTCTTTTAGTTCCTGTACAGCATTGAGTCTGAGCTGTGTAAAAAATTCACATCAATGCAGTCATAGGGTTTAAAAAAAAATTGGTTTTGCTTTATTTCTACATAAGGGTTATCTATAAGCTGTTTTTCACTGACAGGCTGATCTCTCTTAAAGGGCCAACCTGAATTTTAGAATCAGCACCCTGTAATTACTACCAAGCAATATTTAGTTCCAGATTGTACAGCCGGATCTTTTTACAGTTTGAAGAAAATAATTGACTTTATTCCACTGTTAAAGTACATAAACTGGAGAGAAGCTTTACACTTCAGTGACTTTTATTAGTTAAAAACAATTCCCACTCTTTGTCTTTTCAAACACCAGATTTGAGTTTTTAGTTTTGTTTTAGAGAAAAACAGAAGGTAAAATTTCACTTTGCTTACTCAGTCTCCTCACCAAAATTATCTTTTTACGTTATGTAATTGAAAAACTAGTCCTTTTACAATGATATATTATCATATATAAAAAATCAAAGATCTTAGAATTTAGACAGCTCATGCAAATGGTTCTTTTTTTTTTTTAAGATTTTTTCTTATTTGATTTTTGGAGGGGGGAAGGTAGGGCAGTTGGGGTTAAGTGACTTGCCCAAGGTTATTGGGCTGGTTTTGTGTTAAGTGTCTGAGGCTGGGTTTGAACTCAGGTCCTCCTCACTCCAGGTCTGGTGTTTCTTTTGCTGCGCCACCTAGCTGCCCCTGGTTCTTTATTTATAAATTTGATCATTTTTGGATATATACGTAGACGACAACTTAATAGATAAGAGAAAGCCAATTTCTAGATTTTGCTAAAAAAGCAACATCGTTATTAGAATAAATTGGAAAAAGTGATAATTTGAACAAGACAGTGACTTTTTTTTTTTTTTGGTATCTGGTCCCTATCTCTAATGTTCTCAAAGAATACAACAGCTTTGGGACTGAAAATGTGAGTTGCTGGTGAGGATTCTGGGATGATGGTGGTATAAGGCAGGCAGTTACATGGTATTCACAAATTCCCCCGAAGATAATTTAAAATAGTGCCTCAGAGTGACTTTAGAGAGCCAGAAATAATTAGAAGTTGGGGTAAAGCAGTTGTCCAGCCTAAGACAACTTGGGAGGACATTAGGAAAAACCTGACCTCCCAGGATGGTGGTATAACCTGATTGAAGTGCAGATTCTTGGGGCAGATACCAACATATCAACAGACAACAAGTACCAGGGTAGCTGTGTTGGCAGCAGCCTCACCTTCAGGAACTTATGTCCCATGGACAGTGTAGAGGTCAGACAGTTTATCAGGGAAAAGATTGCAGGGCCCTTTGCTGGTGTTGAAATAGGTCCCACGTACACCAACCAGATGAGGTTCCAGGCTGTGGCTGTGGGCAAGAAGGAGTGAGCACACCTTGCTGAGTGTGGTTGAAGAGGAGAAGAGCCCTGCTGACTGTAGTCATTCACAAGAGAACAGAGTCCCTGGTTTTGGTTCCAGGACAGAGGGGTGAGCTGAAGCTTGCAACCACAGGAAGGACTGCAAAGAGTAAGAAAGAGCATTTGAGATGACAACATTGCTGAAGAAGAGGGATAAGGTAAAAAGAGAGGGAGAGAATTCTAAACAATGAGGAAAAATAGAGTGGAGGAAAATATACTGCTAGTAATTATAACTTTGAATGTAAAGGGGTGAACTTGGCCATAAAATAGAAATAGATAGAAGAATGGGTTAAAAGCCAGACTCAGACTGTGTTGTTTACAAGAAACATATTTTAAAATGAGACATACACATAGAGTAAAAATAAAAGGGTAGAGTAAAATTTATTATGCTTGTTGTTTTTTTAAATTAACTTTTGTTTATTTTTAGTTTACATAATTTGTTTCCATGAGATTTAGAGTTACAAATTTTCTCCCTATCTTTCCCCTACCACCACCCCAAAACAGTGATCCCATTTTTATCCCCTCCCCCAGTCTGCTCACTCCTATGTCCTCCCCCATCACCCCTCTGACTTTCTGGTAGGGCAAGATGGATCTCCTTACCCCATTGCCTGTATATCTTAATTCCCAGTTACGTGTAAATAATAAAATATTTTTTAACATTTGATTTTAGAACTTTAAATTCTAGATTCTTTCTCTACCTCCTTCATCACCCACCTCCACTGGAAAGATATATGCTTCAACTGTTAAAAAAAAAAAAGGGTAGCAATCATGATCTCAGACAAAATTAAAACTAAAATAGACTTAATTAAAAGAGATAAACACGGAAACTACATTATGATGAAAGGTACTATAAATAATGAAGTAATACCAATAGTGTACCAAATGCTATAGCATCCAGATTTTTAAAGGAAAAGCTAAATGAATTACAGGTGGAAATAGATAGTAGAACTATAATAGTGGGGGACTTCAATCTTCCCCCCTCAGAACTAGATGAATTGAAAAATAAGAAGTCAAGAAGTTCAGTAGAATCTTAGATAAGCTAGATACGTTAGATTCCTGGAGAAAATTGAATGGGAACAGAAAGGAATATACCTTTTTCTCAGTGATACATGATGTCTTTACAAAAATTGATCATATATTATAGCATAAAAAACCTTATAATTAAATGCAGAAATATTAAATGCATCCTTTATCACTCATAATGCAATTAAAAATTTATTTGATAAGAGACCATGAAAACAAATTAAATATTAATTGAAGACTAAAGAACCTCATCTTAAAGAATGAGTTAAAGAACAAGTCATAGAAACAATAATTTTATTAAAGAGAAATATAATAATGAGTAAGGGATGCAGTAAAAGGAGTAATCAGAAAAAAATTTATATTTCTAAATGCTTTCATCAGTAAAATAAAGAAGGAGCAGACACATGAATTGGTTATGCAGTTTTTAAAAACTAGAGGGACAGCTAGATGGCACAGTGAATAAAGCACCAGTCCTGGAGTTAGGGGGAACCTGATTTCAAATTCAGCCTCATACACTTAACACTTAACAACTGTGTGACCTTGGGCAAGTCACTTAACCCCAATTGCTCTGCCTTCCCCCCCCCCACCTCCAACAAGACCAAACCAAAAAAAAAAAAACTAGAAAAAGAACAAATTAAAAATCTTCAATTAAATGCCAAATTGGAAATTCTAAAAATTAAAGGTGAGATTAATAAAATCGTATCTAAGAAAGCCATTGAATTAATAAAACTAAGAGTTAGTTTTATAATTAAAGGAAAAACAAAATAGATAAACCTTTGGTTAATATGATTTAAAAAGAGAGAAAAAATTCAAATCACTAATATAAAAAATGAAAAATGTGAATGTGCCACCAATAAAGATGAAATCTAAGCAATTATTAGAAGCCATTTTGCCTGCTTATATACCAGTAAATGGAACAATAAGTGAAATGGAAGAATACATACAAAATATGAACTGCTAGATTAACAGACAAGGAAATAAAATTTATCTATATAAATCTGTTTTAGAAAAAGAAATTAAATAGGCCATAAACGAACTTCCTAAGGAAAAAGTGTTGGGACCAGATGCATTTAGAGATGAATTCTACCAAACATTTAAAGATCAACTAATTCCAATATTAAAAAATTATTTGGAATAACAGGCAAAGGAGTCCTACCAAACTCCCTTTATAACAAATACAGTGCTAATACCTAAACCAGGAAGAGCAAAAAACAAAAAAAAAGAAAGAAAGAAAATTATAGACCAATTTCACATGAATATTGATGCAAAAATCCTAAATAAAATACTAGCTAGGAGCCTACAACAGTATATCACAATGATTATACATTGTGACCAAGTAGGATTTATACTGGGAATGCAGGGATGGTTTAACATAAAGAAAACTATTCACGTAATTGATTATATCAATAACAAAAGTAGCAAAAATCATATGTGATTATATCAATAGATGCAGAAAAAGCTTTTTCCAGAGTACAACATTCATTCCTATTAAAAAACGCTTGAATACATGGTTATAAATAGATTTTTCCTTAAAATGATAAGAAGCATCTACCTAAAACCATCAGAAAGCTTTATCTATAGTGGAGATGACCTTAGAAACCTTCCCACTGAGATCAGGAGTGAAACAGATGTCCATTATAGTTAGCTTTATTCAAAATTGTGTTGGAAACATTAGTAATAGCAGTAAGAGAAGAAAAAGAAATTGAAGGAATCAGAATGGGCAATAAGGTAATGAAACTAACTCTTTTTGCAGATAATGTGGTGTTTTTCTTGGAAAATCCTGGAGATTTGACTAAAAAGCTAGTTGAAACAATAATTTTAGTAAAGTAGCAGTATATAAAATAAGCCCATATAAATTATCAGCATTTTTATATATCACCAACAAAATCCTGCAGGAAGAAATACTAAGAGATACCCCATTTAGAATGCCATAGTCGTTATAAAATACCTGGGAGCATACCTGCCAAGACAAACCCAGGAACTACATGAACATAATTATAAAACATTTTTAATATGAATAAAGTCAGGGGGCAGCTAGGTGGAGCAGTGAATAAAGTACCAGTCCTGAAGTCAGGAGAACCTAAGTTCAAATCCAGCCTGAGACACTTAACATTTACTAGCTGTGTGACCTTGGGCAAGTCACTTAACCCCAATTGTCCGGCTTTCCCCCTCCAAAATTAAGTAAATAAACAAATGAAGTCATTTAAATAATTGGAGGATATTAGTTCATAAGTGGGCTGAGCCAATATAATTAAAATGACAGTTCTACCTACTCTGCTTATTCAATGCCATCCCAATTAGATTTCCAAACAATCATTTTGAGCTAGAAAAAAAAATTGACAAAATTCATTTGGAGTAACAAAAGGTCAAGATTATCAAAGGATTTAACGAAAAAATATATATAAAGGAAGGAAGTTTAGCAGTACCAGATCTTAAACCGTCTTATAAGGCTGTAATTAACAAAACTATCTGATACTAAGAAATAGAAAGATGGATAAGTGGAACAGAGTAGATATATAACACATAGCAAATGATTATAGTGACCTCATGTGGACAAATGTAAAGATTTAAGCTTTGGGAATAAGAATTTACTATTTGGTAAAATTATTAAGAAAACTGGAAAGCAGTCTGGCAGAAGTTGGGTAGAGACCAGTATCTTGCATTATTTATAAAGATAGGATCAAGATGGATACTTGACCTAGAAAGATATAAAGGAAGATGTCATAAGTAAATTAGAAGAATATGGAATATATTCCTATCAGACTCATGGATAGGAGAAGAATTTATGAATAAACAACTTAGAGAACAAAGATATAAAACAGATAATTTTGATTACAGTAAGTTAAAAATTTTTTATACAAATAAAGCCAGTATAGCCAAAATTAGAAGGAAAACAAAACTAGGAGAAAATGTATAGATAGTTTTTCAGATCAAAGTCTCATATCTTAAAATTTTTTGTCCTATTTTTTTCTGAGAGCAACTGGGATTAAGTGACTTGCCCAAGGTCACACAGCTAGTACGTGTTAAATGTCTAAGACTGGATTTGAACTCAGGTCCTCCCGACTTCAAGGCCAGCGCTCTATTCTCTGTGCCACCTAGTCACTCCTCGTATCTTAAAATTCTGTCAAATTTATAAAAAATACTAGTCATTCCCCAATTGATAAATGGTCAAAGGATACGAACAGGCAGTTTTTTGATGAAGAAATCAAATCTATATAGTCATAAGAAAAATGCTCAATTACTATTAAAAAATGCAAACTAAAAAGAAATGCAAATTAAATTATTTGAGATAATTAATACCTATCAGATTGGCTAAAACAATAGAAAGGGAAAATGACAAATGTTGGAGGGTATATGAAAAATTGAAACACTAATAATACACTATTGGTGAAAGTATGCATAACCATTTTGGAGAACAACCTGGATGTAGGCCCCTAAAATTATAAACCCTTCGATACAGCAATACCGTGATTAAGTCTATTTCCCAAGGTAATCAAAAAGGAAAAGAATCTATAGGTTTTAAAATATTCATAGCAGCTCTCTTTGTAGAGGCAAAAACTGAAAATCAAAGGGATGCTCGTTAATTGGGGAATGGCAAAACAAGGTGTGGTGTATTACTGTGATAGAATACCACTGTTCTATAAGAAATAATGAACAGATTGAATTAGGAAAACATGGAAAGATTTGCATGCACTAATAAAGAGTGAAATGAGCAGAACCAAGAGAATATTATATAACAGCAATATTGTTCAGAGAATAACTGAATTACTGTTATTCTAAGTATTATAAATTTTCAAATCAGTTACAGAAGACCTATGAAGAAAGATGCTATCCATCTCCAGAGAAAGAACTGATAAGTAGAAACATGCACAGTATAGTTTTACACACACACACACACCTACCTAAATGTAGCCACAAAATAAGTAAATCAGCTTTAAAAAAAAAGAAACTGTGACTTGCTGAATATCATGTTGTTAGGCGTTCTGATCAGACCTGTTTTGAGACTATTTTCAAAGGCTTCCTGAGGAAACTGAATTAAGCTTTATTCTTTCAAGAAAGTGACAGATGACTTTAAGCAAAAATCTGTCCTCAGACCGTTATTGGAGTGGGGTTCTTTTTGTTTTAAATAATACTAGATTGGGGCAACCAGTTGGTGCAGTGAATAGAGCACTGGCCCTGGAGTCAGGAGGACCTGAGTTCAAATCCACTTGATACGTACTAGCTGTGTGACCTTGGGCAAGTCACTTATCCCCAGTTGCCTTGTCTTTCTCCCTCAAAAAAAAGTACTGGCTTAACAAAGAATATTAATCTTTTATCTTCCCTTGGTTCAAATTCTAGTTTGTCTATTCAAACAGCTTTGCCAAAATCCTGGCATTTTTTTCTTTTAATGAACCTAAAACAAGCAAGTATAAAACTGTTTTACATACTCCTAATTAGCCTATTTAGCCTGTATAGTAAACTTTCTTACTCTTTTTTCTTTCCCTTCTCTAACACTATATTCCTTTTCCATTAGGTCGAATCAAATATTCAGAGCAGATATATGATGCATGCATGGATACATTTGATTGTCTTCCTCTTGCTGCCCTCTTAAACCAGCAGTTTCTGTGTGTGCATGGAGGACTCTCACCAGAAATCAGTTCTCTAGATGACATTAGGAGAGTAAGTAATCATTCCTCTTATTTATTAAAGCATGGATGAGTGACCATGATTTCAATTTGTACTGATAGAAGGGGTATCTATGTGCAGAGTATTGAAAGCATCATAGATCATTTTGCATTTTAAAAAGTAAGATTATTAGGGGCGGCTAGGTGGTGCAGTGAATAGAGCACCGGCCCTGGAGTCAGGAGTAGCCAAGTTCAAATCCGGCCTCAGAAACTTAACACAAAAAACTAGCCGTGTGACCTTGGGCAAGTCACTTAACCCCAACTGCCCTCCAAAAAGCAAAAAAAAAAAAAAACCAAAAAAAAAAAGTAAGATTATTGTCATTATGTTGCTACTATTTTACTGTTGTTATTATTATCACTTATGCTGTGGGTATTCCAGGATATAGGATGTTCAGGGAAGACTAGTACCTGTGGTATGAGGGCTGCTAAGCCCTTTTTCAGGGCTACTTTTCCACCTTTGGTGTCTACGTGCCACCCATCTTTCACCTATGGGTCCAAGAAGCTGTTGGATTCCTTTATGGTTGTTAGAACAAATTGTTCTCATCTGTCTGTTCTGCTGGGGAAGTCTTCACATGCTTTTGGTAGATATCCCTCTAACTCATTGGTGGATGGGAGGCCTATTGGTTACCTTCAGCCTAGTTTAGCTTGTCTGCCTAGATGGTTTTGTGAGGGTATAGCCTCTGCACATGCTATCATCTCTTGGAGCCACAAGTGATAGTGGGGTGACAGGTGGCTAGTAATACTTTCTTCTCTCTAAGTTTTTGTGACACTGCTTTCTTTTGGTTTCCCTCCTGTCTATCTGACTACTCTTTAATCTTCTTTGTTGTACCTTCATCCAAGTCAGCCATGAGTATCCCATAAGATTCTGCCTTAGTCTTTCTTTTCTTCTTCCTCAATGCTATTTTTCTTGGCAATCTAATTATGGATCTAATTATCATTTTCTGTACTGATGGTTCTCATCTATTTATCTAATCTTCACTTCTGCATTGACCTCCTTGATCTATTGATCTCCTCCTATAGGAGTTCTCTACTAGCCATCTTGAACTGAATGTTCAGTAGACATCTTAAACTCAGCCTTTCCAAAACTTAACTCATTATCTTTCCTCCTAACCCCTCCTGTTTTCCTAATTTCCCTAATACTTTTAAGGCATCACCCTCCTCCCAGTCACCCAGGCTCAAAATCTAGGTATCATGCTTGACTCTGCCTCTTACCCACCCATTCCCATATCCAGTCTGTTTCTCAGGCTTGTCAGCTTTACCTTTTATAACGTATCACATAACACACCTCCTCTTCTCTGACACTGCCCCCACCCTTATGGAGGCCTTCATTACCTCATGCCAGGACTATTCCAATAGTCTAGTCTCCCTGCTACTCCTTCCCTCCCTACAGCAGCTCATCTTCCATTCACTTGCCAAAGTGGTTTTTCTAAAGCACAGGTCTAACCATGTTACTAACTCAATAAACTCCATGGCTCCCTATCAAATATAAAATCCTCTGCTTGGTATTAAAAGTCTTTCATAACCTGTGTCACACACCCCTCATTAAGTCTTTTTATGCCTTTTATTCTTTCTCCCATACATTCTCTGATTCCGTCACTCTGGCCTTATTCCTCTAAAAAAAACCACGCCATCTCCAGACTCTGGGTATTTTTATTGGCAGTCCTTCATGCATGGAATTCTCTCCTTCATTTCCTCCTTGTAGCTTCCCTGGCTTATTTTAAGTCCTAGCTAAAATCTCATCTTCCACAGAAAGTCTTTCCCATCACCCTTAATTCTAGGGCCTTCCTTCCATTGATTATTTCCATCTTATCTGATATATAGCTTGTTTGTACATAGTTGTGTGTATGTTGTCTCCCCCATTAGAATGTGAGCTCCTTAGGTCAGGCAGGGACTGGCTTTTGCCTCCAGAACTTAGCACACTGCTTACTACATAGTAGGGGCTTAAACATTTTTTGAGTAATTGACTAATGAACCCCTATAATGCTTAGGGTCCTATGAAAGAGGAGTTTTCTTACCTGTACAATGATGGAATTAGACTGTTATAACTAAAACAGAAGTCACCAAAAAAACCTAAGTTGCTGCAACTTGTATTAAAATATCTCATCTAAGTAAAGAGAAAACTCCATGTACCCAGCATTTATCAAATGAAATAAAAAGAAGGATCAGAGGGGAATAACTGTGAAAGATAATAGGTGTAGATTATTATGTGCCCCTAGAAAATTGCAGTTTTGTTATCCTTAATAAGAAAACAGCTAGCATTTTTTTTGTTCCGTTTTTACACCTTGTTCGAAGTTGCTATTTACTTTTCATATACTAAATAAGGGGAGGTAGAGTAATTGCTTGACCTACAAAATACCAAAAATCATTTCATTTTCATGGTTTTCTTTGCCTTTTATGTGCCTTCTAGTTAGACAGGTTTAGGGAACCTCCAGCTTTTGGACCAATGTGTGACCTGCTTTGGTCTGATCCCTTGGAGGAGTATGGCAGTGAGAAGACCGTGGAGCACTATAGCCACAACACTGTCCGAGGGTGCTCCTTCTTTTACAGGTAAACGTTTTTTAAAGTTACAAAGTAGGGTTGGTAAACCAGAATGATGTTTGTATTCAGATTTTGTAAAAGTAAATTAAATCCAGTAAAATAGTCATATTTTATATTTAATATGCTGTGTTATTTAGAGTTTAAGTTGTCAGCTTAACCTTAAGTCAACTTCTCTTTTTCCTTTTTTCTAAAATTTTAATGTAGTTTCCTGGTTTACTGAGTATTATCCAGGTACTTGTTTCAATTTCTTGTCTAAGTATGGTAGGCTGAGTCTAATTGATGATCCTTCAGTGTCTCTTGACAATCCAAATCTGTAATCATTTTGTGGTACTATAGATGAAAGTATGGGAGGTTTAATTTGGTGTTTATTAAATCCAGAATATCTGGAGTTATTATTATTGGTGATTTTTACTAAGTCTATGGTTTAATCACAGTTATTTCCTATTGTTGTCTTGGGAAAAATAGTGGAAAAGGTAGCATGAAATTTAGAAAACAAAAAATAACCTAGAATTATATTCAGTTCAATAATGCATGTCCTAATCAACATTCTCTAATCTTTATATAATTGAACCAGAATGAGACACTGATAAAAATGTGCAGATAAGCCAGAAGCTTAATTTTAAGCAACACTTTGAACATTATTCTCCCAACAACTTTTTTTAACTAGTCATTTGTAAGTGAAAAAATGAAATTATTTCTATTTTCTTTGAATGATTTCTACTTTTTCTCCACCCTATGCTCCTATCTAGTGAAAATGCTTACATTGCCTAGAGACTGAGCAACATAAAGACAGATTAAAAAAAATTTACCCACTAAATAATTAGACCCCAAGTAATCGCAGATTGATTGTATTTCTGCTCTGCTTCTCAAGGCCCAACTATTTCTCCTAGAAAAATTTGATACCTGATGTTACTCATTTTAAAGTTATTGCCCTTCACTAGGATTATATTAGATTTTTGTATTTATTTCTAGAGTACACAGCTTTAAAGACTGTATTTTGATTCTGGTACTTGCCACATGATTTTTAAGTGGTTCTTTTATTTTTTTAGTCTTTTGATCTTTACTCTTTTAACAGAATGGAAGGGAACTTCGAAAGATTATTGTGAGAAAAATGATATATAAACTTAAGGATGCTAAATAAATATGAAGACTTGTTACTAAGTTTAAATGTATTTATCCATTGGCATGCTCCTATTCAAGCATTGTACTTTCTGTAGTGTATTGGTCTTGAATAAGTCCAAATCCATTGTGCCTACTATCTACAGGTGTTGGAAACAGAAAAATAAAATGGCACAGGCTCTTCCCTTAAAGTGTTTAGAGCCTAGTAAAGGAGAAGACATAAATAACTGTAAGGCAGAATCTTATACGTGCTAAGAAAAGGTCAGTTAGACATAATTTAGGGTAAGAGAGGGAAAGATAATTTCTTGTGGTAGAGGAGGGGGTATGAGAAAAAAAGTAAAGAGAAAGTGGCATGAAAGTCAATTTATGTGCCCTAGGCAAGGCTTGAAAACTGTACCTCTTGGGGTTTGGGAAAAAATAATTAAGAATTGTCTCACATTGTGTGTCCCCAAGTACCCTAATTGATTTGTCTCTGGGTAGTACCTGAACTGGATCTAGGAGGAAAGGAAGAACTTCAACTCATATCCATATGGAGGGAGCCTTTCCATAAATACAAATTGCTAGGAAAAAACTAAAAACCAATTAACAAACATTAGTGCCTTTGAGATAGGAGGCACTGTTTCAGAGCAGAGATAGAGAAGAAAATATGAAATAATTTCTGCTTTCTAGGAGATTATGTTTAACAAGACACCGCATCAATAAATAGAAGCAAAATACTGATAATGAAATAAATACAGTCTTCTTATACCTTATTCCTCTCCATTTACTCTACCATCCACTGACACTGGCCTCCTGACTGTTCCTTGCACAAGACACACTGCTTCTCTCAACCCCAGGCATTTTTTCTGGTCACCCACATGTCTCACATTCTCTCCCTCTTCATCTCTGTTTCCTTACTTCTCTAACTTTCTACAAGTCACAGCTAAAATCCCATCTTCTGCAAGGTCTTTCTGAATCCCCCTTAATGCTAGTGCCTTCCCCTTATTGATTATCTCCAGTTTACCCTTATGTTTGCCTGCTCTCTCCACCAGTAGACCATGAGCTTTTAGAGAGCAGGGACTGTTTGGAGGCATGGTTTTTTTGTTTGTTTGTTTTTTCCCTTTATTTGTATCCCCAGCACTGAGTAAGGTGCCTAGTCACATATTAGGCTTATTGACTGACTACAAATTTCTGGTTCATATAGATACATGAAATGTCCTACAAATCTCCCACTTTTACTTCAGCAATGATCTTAAAAAGAATACAAAATTGAACAGTGACCAAGAATCCACTAAGCTCCTTCATCCAGTTCAAGTTTGAAGAGAAAAGACAGCCAGACGCTATGAATACTAGATGAAAGATCCTGCCAGAGAAACTAGCATGAGTACAGGTAAACAGGGGAATTCCCAGGAGGGACTGAAGAGAATTGCAACATCCTGAGTAGGGAAACCCCAGCAGGGATAGAAAACTACAGAAGCATCTTGACAGAAAACTGCAGAAGCAACCTGAGAAAATGGAAGCTTGATGGCAGGAATCCAAGAAAACAAGGCCATGATCAAAAAGGGCCTGTGCACCCCATTCAGTAATGTATGAATGAGTGGAGCTTAATCTTGACACAAAGTCCCAAATCAGGAACTGAATTTGAAATATGAATAAGCAAAAGATGACACAAAATACTATCAAATATGACTCAAATAATGACCCAGAGGTAAATTCACAAGAAAACAATTCCATAACAACTACAAGTGGAACCTCAGTGGGAAAAATGACTTTGACAAAAAAGTCTATGGAAGTACCGGGAAAAAATAAATCAAGACTTTGTTTTAATGGAATTATAGGTGAAATAAGAGTTTTGGACAAAAGAATTAGGAGAATAGTTTAAAACAGAAAGTAGAAAAACCACCGAAGTATCAGAGACTCCCTGAAATTCTGAATGGATCAAATAGAACTGAATGGCTTCAGGAGAAAAGAGATATTAAAACAAAATCAGAATATTAAAAAAAAAACAAGAAAATATAATGTATCTACTATTAAAAAGTATTAACCTGTAAAACAGTTCAAGGAGAGATAATTTAAGAATCATCAGACTCTTCCCACCTGACCTTCCTCTTTACCACCCTGAGCCTTAACATTCTCTCTCCAAAAAATAGATCTGGATCTCACATCTTCAGAAATCATAAATAAATACAGCACATATTCTGTGGAGGGCAAAATGAAAACAGAAAGAATCCACTGACCACCTCCTGAAGGAATCTCCAAAATGAAAACATCCCAAAATGTCCAAACAAAAATCCAGAGCTTATAAGTCAAAGAAAAAGTACTGTAAGCAGCTAGAAAGAAAGCTTAAGTACTAAGGGCCTATAATCAAGATCACATAAAACCTATCACATTGTTAAAGGAGAGAAAAATCTTGGAATATGATACTTGAAAAGGCAAAAAATAAAAGCTAAGTCAAAAATAACCTGTAAGACTGAGTACAATCCTGAAGGGAGGGGAAAAAACAAATCATTAAGTAGATGCCATTTAAGCATACCTGATGAAAAGAACTGAACTGAGTAGAAGTTGTAGATACGTATGTAAAAGTCATGAGAAACATAGCAAAATAAATACATTTGAGGGAATTGAAGGGACTAAATGATAAAGTCCCCCTAATAGTGAAAGAAAGCTATATGTCCCTTCAGACTCCTAATGATTTCCAGGGCCATAAAGGGTATTAAATAAAGATTATCAGAGGAACTATGGGTAATTTGGTTCTGCTTTCTTGGTTTTAAGAGAGGAAAGAAAAGGCAGTATGCTAGAAAAGAAATAAAGGAGAAATGGGCAGAACTTGTCAGAATTGGATTGGAATTGGAACATGAAATGAAATGAATGTAAAAAAATGAGGAAAGATGGAGGATTGGGTGTCAAGTACTTAATTCATCTTAAGCAAAGGGCAGTTGAATAATTAATAAAGAGACTTTGATGAAAGGATTCAAGCTTGAATGATGACTAATAATAGTAAAGAATTGGTGAATCAAATAACATCATAGAAAATTACAAAAAGGAAACAGTATACCAGAACTTTCAGAATGTTGCCAAAGCTTTTCTCAGGGGAAATTTTATATATTTAAATATTGCTTTCATCAACAAAAGAATAGTTCAATAAATTTTAAAAACAGATTGACCAAAATAAAGGCAGAAACCAATTGATTTGATAAATACAATAAGGAGCTGGATTTTTTTTTTTTGGAGGAACTAATGAAATAAATCAGTCAATCAAAAAACATTTACTAAATACCTTCTTTGTAGCAGGTACTGTGCTAAGTGAAATAATGGCTGAATCTTTAGTCAGTTTGATTGGGGGAAAAGAAGGAGGAAAACCAAATTGCCAGTATCAAAAATGAAAGGGAGAATTCACAACAAATGAAGTAAAGGGAATTATTAGAAACTATTTCGTCTAATTTTGACCAACAAATTTGACAAATTCAATGAAATAGACATTCACAAACATAAGATACTCAGATTGACAGAATGAGAAATAGATCATTTTAAAAACCTAATCTCAGAAAAAGAAATTGAGCCATAAATGAACTCCAACGGGAGAAAGCCTAGGTCTCGATGGATTTCTAAGTGAATTACATTTTAAGAAAATGTATAATATCAAACATTCAAAGGATGAATAATTCCAGTACTCTGTAATCTGTTTGCAACAATAACAAAAGAAGGAATATTATCAGACTCCTTTTATGTTGCAGGTATAATTTTGATAGCCAAACTAGGGAAAAACAAATTAGAAAGAGAAAAGTATAGATCAGTATCCCTAGTGAATATTGATAGAAAAATAAGGATTACTCCATTGTGGCAAAGCCACAATAAGATATTAAAACAGGGGCATCTAGGTGGCACAGTGAATAGAGTACCTGCCAGGGAGTCAGGAGGACCTGAATTCAGATTTGGTCTCAGATACTTAACACTAGCCATGTGATCTTGGGCAAGTCACTTAATCCCAATTGCCCTGCCCTCCAGAAAGCAAAAAAAAAAAAAAAAAAGAAAGAAAAAACAGATCATCTACCTCTCCCAGCTATGTGTAGATGTATTCTTAACCAGAGATAGAAGTAGTTATAAAAGGAAAGATGGATTATTTTGATTACACGAAACTGAAAAGCTTCTGCACAAAAAAAAATTAATGGACTTAGGATAAGAATGGAGGCCTCCAGATGAGGGAAAAAAGCTTTATCATATTTTTCTGATAAGCGTTTGGAATCTAAGATACATAAAAAATAAGTATAAATGACTAACAGCCATTCCCAAAAAGATATATGATCAAAGTGTATAAACAAATTGTTCTCAAAAGAAAACTGCAAAGCATCTATACCACATGAAAGAATGCTCCAAAACCCTAATAAGAGAAATACAAATCGAAACAACCTTGAAGCTTCACCTCACAACTTTGCAAACTGGAAAAGATAAAAAAGCGGCAATAGTCAGTGCTGAAGGGGTTGTAGAATGATAGGCACATTGATAGTGCATTGTTGATAGAGTTGTGAAATGGTACAGCCATTTGGGAAGCAACTTGGAATTATGCAAATAAAGTAAGTGACTAAAAAAGTTAACAAGCCTTGAATGCAAGGCTCCCATTATTGGGCTTATATGCCCCTAAGAAACTCACCATATATTTCAAAATATTAGCTGCATTTTTTATGATAGCAAAAAAATTGGGAACAAAGTAAAGGCCTTATTAATTGGGGAATGATTAAACAAATTGTGGCATGTTAATGTAATGGAAGGTTACTGTATTGGAATATTACTGTGCTGTAAGAAATTATGTGTGTGATAAACATAGAAAAACATGAAAAGATATACATGAATGCAAAGTGAAGTAAGCAGAGCCAAGATAACAATATGCACAATAACTACAACAATGTAAATGGGAAGAGCAATGACATAACAAAAATCAGAAGTGATTATTAACAGAATTATAAAGATCAAGCAATACCGAAAAGAAGAGATTTGAGAAAATACCTCCAATTTACCTCTTCATGGAGGTGGTTAGGTCCATAGGTGTTACACATTGAACATATTTTTGGATTTTTCCAGTGTATCAATCAGTTGGGCTATTTTTTTTTGTTTTCATTTTCTTTTTAAAAATAAAATGAACTTGGGGTGGCTAGGTGGTACAGTGAACAGAGTACCAGTCCCAGAGCCAGGAGGACCTGAGTTCAAATTTGGCCTCAGACACTTAACATTTCCTAGCTGTGTGACCTTGGGCAAGTCACTTAACTCCAATTGCCCTGCCTTCCTCCCTCCAAAAAGAAAAAAAAATTATAAAATAAAATGAATCCACAGAAATCTACAGCCTATATAATACCGGCAAAACTCAACAGAAAGAAATAGGAATGGAAAAAGGGGACTGAAGATGGATATTGTAAAGTATTTTTTCCTTTTTAGGAAAGTATAACGTCAGGAACTCTCCTAATTTATGTTTTTATTTGGATTGATTATACTAAATGACTAAAATGTAAATTGATCACATACAAAGATCTTGTTGAAGTTCTACAAGTCTTAGTTCATTAGATGTTTAAAATCAAAGCAGATTGACAATCTCTGGACCTCAGTTTGTAAAATGAAAGGTTGTATCTGCTGACAGAGATGATGGACTCAATATAGAATGAGACAATTTTTTAAAACTATGACAGATTATGAGACTTCTTGCTTGACTATGTTATAAAGGTGTTTTTTTCCCTCTTGGGGGGAGGAAGGGGGGAAAATTGATTTGTGTTTGTTAAAAAAAAAAATAAGTTTAAAAAAAGAAAGTGAAGAGGTTGGCTTAGATAGCCTTTAAGATCCCTTCTGCTTCTAAATCTATGTTATAATTTTTATCCAATCCCACCTTACCCTGAAAAGAATTGTTTTAGCTCAGAATTAACATATTTTCCAAAAAAAAAAAACAAACACCTTTTTTTTTTCCAGTTATCCTGCAGTTTGTGAATTTTTGCAAAGCAATAGTTTGTTATCAATAATCAGAGCCCATGAAGCTCAGGATGCTGGGTAAGTAATACTAGAACTGTATCAAGTGTCACTGGAGAGTTTTTCCTTTTCACAACAGGACAGACAAGCTGTCATTTCTTTTCCAGGTATCGAATGTATAGGAAGAGCCAGACAACAGGTTTTCCATCACTCATTACAATTTTCTCTGCCCCAAATTACCTAGATGTCTATAACAACAAAGGTAAAGGAATATGACAGGGTTTGAATTTGAGTTTGATGGGTAAATATGAGTACTACCTTAATGTTGTATGGGAATAACCTATTCCAGAGACCTAGGGTGATGTTAATTACTTGGTTGTATCTCAGTATCCTCAAAATTGCTGGGCTGGAATCTTAGGACAGGATGTGAGTAATAAAGGCAGATCTCATTTGTGTTTCAGTGGCAAAATGCAAGAAGAGTATATGACTTGGATTTAGAAAGCTCAGTGTTGCATGTCTTTGTACTTGTTGGCTCTCTCAGATTGCTCAACATAATTTATTCTTTTCTGTCTAATGTCATCTATTTTTAAAGCATTACTTCATTCAAAATAAGTCATTTCTTAGTATGTTAATACTTTTGAATTTCCAAGCTCTTCTTGCTGTTCTGGAATTTCCAGAAGTGGCACTGTATAAGTACTGTTATGCTGATCTCAGTTCCAGTCCCAGCTCCATCTCTAGTTAACTATGTGACCTTGGGTTGACCTTTGTTTTTTTTTCAGCTCTAAAAATAGAGAGTTTGGACTGGGCGATCTGTGAGATCCATTTCCCTCTCAAAGTCCTGTAATTCCGAATATCACATGTATTTGATCAGGTTAATTGCAGGTAGGTGGTGAAATGGATAGAGCACCAAGAGCTTGGAATCAGGAAGACTCATCTTCTTGAGTTCAAATCTGGCCTCAGACACTTGCTAGCTGGGTAACCCTGGACAAGTTTCACTCTATTTCCTTCAGTTTCCTCATCTGTAAAAGGAGCTGGAGAAGATAATGGCAAAACCCTCCAGTGTCTTTGCCAAGTAACCCCTAACAAATTTATCAGAACACAAGACATCTTGGTATAATGGATAGAAGTTGTCTTGAAGATCCCTAAATTAGATCTAGGTTCAAGTTCAAGTCTGACACTTACTGGGTATGTTACTTTTGGCAAGCCTTTCAACATCTCAAAGCCTTAGACAACTCTCCTAATTGGAGAAACTGTAGAGGAGATGCCAGTGTGCTTTAGTAAAGGGAATTCCCTCATCCAGGCACTCCTATATCAGTGAAATTGAAAGTCCTGCCCCTCTCTTCTTGTTCTATCTCTTTCAGGGCAGACACTCCTCCTCTGAGCTGTAGATCTTTCTTAGTCCTTACTTCAGTGGTGTACAAAGTCATCTATTTCTTAAAATAACAAATATACCAAAACTTATAAATCCACGTAAGTGTTGTTTTCTTCAAAGTTGTCAAATTAGGAAGTTACACATTTTAGCAGTGCTGTCATTGCTCAAAACATTTCTGGAATTGCCCTTATGACCTTGAACACATGCTTTTGAATATCTTCAGTCCTGGGAAATTTCCCTTCTTTGAAGATGGATTTGATTTTTGGAAAGAGCCAAAAGTTATTCATAGTCAAGTCTGGTGAATAAGTCAAGCAGTTCAGTTTCAAAATCCAGATCAAAAATAAAATCTAACTTTAAAGAAGTAAAACTCATTTTCTTGTGGGTTTTTCTTAACTGACTTTTGGGGAGTTTCCAGAAATTATTTGAGCAGTTCGGCATTTTGGAATAAATGTATAGAAAAACATAATGGAGCACTGGGCTTGGAGTCAGAAGGACCTGGGTTCAAATCCAGACCTCAGACACTTAACACTAGTCATGTGACCTTGGGCAAGTCACAACTTCCAGTTGCCTCTCCAAAAAGCAAAAATAAATAAATAAATAAAGTATAATGATATGAGCATTGGTTTAGAAATTAGAATACTGGGGTACAAATTTAGACTTGGTTCTGCAGATTATTCATGTGACTTAAAGCATGTATTTTTGTCCTTTTGAACCTAAGTTCTTTCCTCTTTACTTAAACCTTGCCAAAAACACTTCATCCTTGGCCATCCTTTCCAGTGCAGGGAGAGACGAGGACCCTCCTTCACCCAGCCACCATTATCTCCCTTGATTCCTTTTCATTTGTCACCTCTCTCTTCCTTCATTTATCTATAGCATTCAGTTCAGATCCTGGGCACAGCAGAAACTGTAGAGGAGATGCCAGTGGCATTTCTTCTGGCCTCTAGGTTGTTTCCCCTCCCATTATCAAAGAGGTCAGTCTTTGGCTCAGCCAGTTGAGATCTGATAACCTAAATCTATGGTAGGTCTATTCAGAAGTTCTGTGGCATTTTTCAATGTGGCATTCAGCAGCAAAAATTTAAGTCGAAATGGAGAGGGAAGGTGGCAAAGATAACCAGGTTGTACTTGACAAGGTGGGAGCAGTGGTGGAAAAAAAGGGGCATAGGATTAAAGGATAATGGCATGTAACAGAGCTAGTCAGTCATGAAGTTCAGATTGGAAAGGGAGAAGAGTGAGGCCAGAGTAGGGAGGTGGGCTGGTAAGACAGGGAGAAAGAGTGAGAAAGAGGGACTGCAGGTGATAGCCACAAGGATGAAGAATAAATGTGTAGGAGGAATAAAGCAGAGGGACAAGTGGAAGGTAGTTATGAACAGAGAGAGGGATTTTAGGGTTCCGGTTTATAAAGGTCACAGGGTTAGAGTTGAAATAGAACATTAATCATCCCAGTGGGTAGCTGAAGTGGAGTGAAGATCATGGTAATAGGAGTTAAGGAGGTTGATGAATTGACAAGCCAGGTTATTTAAGGCTTCTCTGCCTTAATTCTTGGCCTCATGCTCAAGTCTTCAGTTCTCACAAAATGACTTTAACTACATTGACTAAATCTAATATTCATTTCTCAGGCCTCATCTTGCTTGATTTATCTGCATATTTTTATGAAGTTCACATCCTTTTTCCTGATGGACATTTCTAGCTAGATGTCTGCAGGCATCGCAAATTTATTGTCTCAAATGGAACTTTCTATATTCTTCCTAAACTTGTTGTTCTTCCAAACTTTCCCATTTCTATTGATTGCACAACCACCCTTTGAGCCATTCTTTGTTCTTCGCTGCCCCTGGCCAGCATCTACTTTTCTCTGCTTACGTAGCTTCTACCCTAATGTCACCCTTGGCCTAGGTTATTAAAGTAGCCTCCTAATTGGTCTCTCTTAGGTCTTCCATCCAGCTGTCAGATTATGTTTGGCATGCAGATATGACCATCCCATGTCCCAAATCCGAAATCTTCAATGACAAGAATAACCCCTCAGTCTTCTATAACCTAGCCCCTACCTAGTCCTTCTCTCTTCCCCAATCATATACTCTATGTGCCAGTCAAACTAGCCTACCAGCTGTTCTATGTGCCATTCTATCTCTACTCCTTTGGTCCTGCAGACCTGGAATGTGCTTCTTCCATTTCTCAGACTCCCTGACTTCTTTTTTTTTTTTTCTCTTGGTCTTTTTGGAGGGGGGAAGACAAGGCAATTGCAGTTAAGTGACTTGCCCAAGGTCACAGGGCTAGTAAGTGTTAAGTGTCTGGGACTGGATTTCCTCACTTTCTTTAAAGCATAACTCTTTACCATCCTCTTCTCCAACCCCGTAATTAATGTTTTCTCCTCCCTGAAATTACTGATCTGTGAATGTGTCTCTTTTTCATAAGCTACCCAAAGGGAAGGATTGTTTGGTTTTTGCCTTTGTAACCCTAGCACCTAGCATAGTGACATGCTCCATAAATGTAGTTAGAATTGAATTCTATGACAGTTCTCTACTAGTTATTTTATTTTTGTGGCTGTTCCTTCTCAGTTTCTTTTGCTAGATCATCTTTCATCTTCAGCCACCAAGCTGTAAGTGACCCCAAAGTTCTGTCTCTAGCACAGTTTTCCAAACTAGAGGTGGGGAAGTCTGAGACCCTCTTGCCATGGCATGAAGGAGGAGTCCATGCTATTGAGTATCTTTAAGTACAATTCCCATATGACTACACCTTCAAAAATGGAAACAAATTTCAAATCAAGGGCAGCGAAAGCAAGATTAACACTGCCAATTTATTTCAACTGACAGTAAATGCAGCAGAATGATTATTTAGTATGGTTGTGCCCAAATAGGATCTAACTTGCATCTGGCTGGGATGAATGCTTATTTGGGCGTATCTGCCACTGTCACTGTCAGTCTTTGTAAATTGTTTTATGGCAAGTAGAGGACTGCTACTAGAATTGTTTTTATAAAAAGCTGGGGGGGAGGGGTGGTTATCACTATGAAATTTAGAAATCTGTGCCGTGTAGCCTCTCTTGGTGATCATATCAGGTGCTAGCAGTTTAATCATTGTTTCTGTGTAGATAAACTCTCAAATTTATATAATCCTAATCTCAGTCCTGAATCTTTAATCACCTATTCCTACTGTGCATCTCCTCCTGGATGTCTTATTGATGTCTCAGACTTAGCACATCCAATTCATTCTCTTCTCTCCTATAAACTTCTTTTGAAAGCTTCACTATCCTTGCACTCAGGTCCACAACCTTGGGGTTATGCTTGATTTCCATTTCTAGTCTGTTACCAGGTGTAATCAGTTCTACCTCCTCAGATAGAATTCTCACATAGTCACTTCCCTTTGCCCCCAGTCACCTCTCGTTTACAGTACTAGCTTGTAATAGCTTGTTCTTTGGTCTCTCTATTCCTATTCCATCTTCCACATAGCTACCAAATTAATATTTCTAAAATAGAAATCATAACTGTGTTAGTCCCTACCTCTTTCATGGCTCTTTATTACCTCCAGAATAAGATGCAATCTCATCACCAGTCTGGCTTTTCACTTGTCTTCCCAGACTTACCTCATATTACTCCCCTTCATCCGTTTTTCATTACAGCCAAACTGGCCTACTAGCTTTTCAGTCAATCAGTTTTTATTAAGGGCCTACTGTGTTGCATAATTTATTAAACACTTTGTCTGTGCAAAACACTGTGCTAAGTGCTGAGTGTGCTAGTAGAAAAGTGAGATAGTCAAAAAAAGAAAAGTTAGACAGTCCGTGTTCTCAAGAAACTCAAACTCTAATTGATAGAAACTACACATATAAAAGGGTTCAGCTATAGGATAGATAGGAAGGCCAAGGGTTGTCCTAAGGGGGCAGCCAGTCTAAAGCTCATTACAGGTACCATTTCTAAGTTGAAGCCTTGAGGCCTTTCTTTGCCTCTCTTCTCTTCTTTGAGTGTGAGTGTGTGTGTGTCTGTCTGTCTATTCCATCTCTCTATCTTTCATCCTTACTTCTCTAGATATCTCTTTCATACACTCAAATACAAGAGGGTGTGCATACTTTCTTCTCATATTCCCTTAATGGTAATAACTAAATGGTAATAACTAAAATTATGTGATATATGTGGTCTCACTTAATCCTCCAGACCATCAAGGGTGAGTGCTGTAGATATCATTTCTATTTTACAGATTTGCCCAGATAATGTCATCATGTACCAGCCCTCCAGTAGAATGTAAGTTTCTTGAGGACATGGGTATTTTTTCACCTTTTTATCCTCAGTGCCTAACACAAGGCCTCAAACATAATAAGTGCTTTATAAATATTTGTCAAATTGTGTTGAAGGTAGTATCTATAATTATTTTTAAAGGACAATACTCATTTAGATGTGTGGGGGTTTTTCCAACTTGATCTCATTTTTAATCATCTCTCATTTGCCAGTGGGAAAAGTTCATTTTTCTTTTCATGGAAATAAATTGAGCACAGGAACTTTTCAAACTTAAATTCTTTGATATTGAGCTCTATATACAATTTATTTAGTTAAGTACTGGAACACTTTTTTGGAAGGAGCTCCTATTCCTTCTGGGACTAGCTATCTCACAGTCTTTGCTGGACTTTAAAAAAAATAACCATCATTGCAAGAAATATAATCACTTTATAAAGGTTGGAAAGAGGCAACATATTACTACAATAGTGTCTAGAAAGCTGACCTCAGAATCAGAAATACCTGGGTTCAAGTCCCATCTTTGATATCCTGGCTTTGTGATCCTGGGCAAGTGGTTTAACCACTCAGGGCCCCAAAGGCTCCCTAAGATTGTAAGATGCAAATCTGCATTGGTAAGGGAGTTTTTCACCAGGAGCTCCCTTTGTTGATGAAATCCCAGGTCTTTATCCAAAATAAATAAATATCGTTTGGAGCCATTGTAAGAGGGGCTTTAAGTGACAAATAGAGGAGTTCGTGTTTTTATCCCGGACATGGCAGGAAGCCTTTGAAGCTTCTTAAGTAAGGAAATGGTATAATCAGATGTGTCCTTTAATCATAATAGTTTGGCAGCAATGTGGAAGATGGTTTGTCTTCTACTGATAGAATCATAGACTTAGCACCAGAAATGATCTTAGACCATCTAGTCTACCTGTACATTTGATGTCATCAGCTGAGTCCCAGAGAATTAAGTGACTTTCCTTTAGTCACAGAGCTTCAGAACCCCATTCTTTCTGACTCCCAAGTGTAGCGCACTGTTCGCTTAGATAACCTCCCTGCATATTCAAGTATACTTAAGTTGTCACTACGTCCTCACATTTTTTGTTAGCATATCTGTCCTTCTCAAACTCCTGTAATATCTTCCTCTAATTTTTACATGATTTTTAATGGTTGATATTTATTCACTGCTCACATGATTGAGCTCTAGATAGCATTCTGCCTCTGCCTACTGTTGTTGCTTACAGTTCAACCTCTCCAATTTAGTTTTACTTTACGTGTTTGGTGTTCCTGTCAGCAAGCAGTCTGTGCCAGCACTCTGGTAAACTCCTTAAGACAGTTTTTCTACTTGACCTTTCCATTACCATCCTTATTCAGTAAGTGCTTTCTATTTTTCTTTACTGCTTCCTGAGTATCCCTTAAGAAAAGTTGAGTGATCACTAAAACATTGGTTGGTATCATTCTACCACTTTCTCCTAAGCATTTCCCTCCATCCCTTCCAACCTTTCTTCTCCCTGTTTTCCTCTTCCCCAAACGATTCCTTAAGCCTGACAATGGAATACACACATTTATTTTTAATCCCACTGGTTGCCCTTTGAAAGCTAACAGGTTGTTGTTGATCTCTATTTTAATGATTACTTTTCTACATCCTTCCCTGATTTGTTACACCAAGTGTATACCAAGGCTTTGTTGCTTCTTCTCTCAGCATTTTCCCATCATAGTCCTCTGTTCCCATGGCCCAGTTCCCAGATTTGTCTTCTATATTGCTTAAGGGTGCATGCCCTATGTGAATTTTTTTTTTTAATAATCATACATGGGACAGCTAGGTGGCGCACTGAATAGAAGTCAGTGACTCCCGAAGTCAGGAGGACCTGAGTTCAAATGTTGCCTCAGACACTTGACACTTACTATGTGACCTTGGGCAAGTCACTTAACCCCAATTGCCTTGCCTTCTCTCCTCCAAAAAAAAAACCGGCAAAAAGAAAAATAATAACCATACATATTGTAAGGTAAAAGCATTGAAGTGTAAAAAGGATAATTTAGATTATTTTAAATTAAAATTTCTTCCTATAAATAAGACCTATGTAGCCAAGAATAGGAGGACAGCAGAAAACTGGGAGAAGAAAACTTTCATAGATAGTCTCTCAGATAGGATGTGATTGTGTTGGAATGTTGCTGTGGTGTAGGAAATGATGAACTGCTTGATTTAGAAAAACATGAAAATACTTGGATTTATGAAGGAAGATACTATCCATCTTCAGAGAACCAGATAATAGAAGGAAATAAATATAGTACAATCTTCATATGTGTGTATGTATATATGTGTGTGTGTATACATATATACATACATACATACATATTCATTTTTAATTGTAGCCTTGGGAGAGGGAAGGGAAAAAGTAAAGTAAAAAGTACACAGCAGAGAACAAAAGAAAACCAACAAGGAAGCAAAGAAAAGCTGGGCAACTTTGAAAACAATGTGAAGTATTTATTATATAGGTTTTCTTGAAATGGAAATTTATTATTTTATATTGAATCCTCTCTTATGATCTGCTGTGTACATGGCAGTGTTTTTCCCTTAATTTTGTATTTAAGTTTAAAATGAAAAATTTTATCCAAAAAAATCATACATTAAAAAGAATGGCAAATATTCTCTACAATGCCTAGTTTTACATAGATATTCATTCTTAAATATTGGAGTTACTATATCACTAGGAATAATTTCACATTAACAAAAATAAGTAATTACTAGATAGTCACCTTCTCTGTACTTTCTAAGAAATCATTTTACTTTTTTAGTAGGACAATGGCAGCAGTTAATAACTATTGCTTATAATGAGGACAGATTGGCATTTTAATATTTTAACTTATCACTAAAATGTGTGCAACTACATGAATGTTACTTAAATAATGTAAAGCCTTCTAAGGGTAGGTGTAACTTCAACCAGTTGACCTATAAAATTACCGTAATGCCCTTTTGAAGTCTTAGAGCTCTGCCTATCATGCTTTGTAATTTTGTTATACTGAACTTTGCAGGTAGCATAATTCCCTGGAATAGTTAACTGAGAAGATGAACTATTATAAACTGTTGTGAGCCTCCTTTCCAGTCACAAGTTCTGGCCTTTATAAATAAAATAGCTCGAATTATAGGTAGTGTGAGTGTTTAAAGTTACGCAAAGAGAAACAGTTACTGTAGCATGTTCTTAATGTGCCCAAATGTTCATGATTTCTTCTCTTTCAGCTGCTGTACTGAAATATGAAAACAATATCATGAACATTAGACAGTTTAACTCCTCTCCACACCCCTACTGGCTTCCAAACTTTATGGATGTCTTCACATGGTCTTTGCCTTTTGTTGGGGAGAAAGGTAGGAGAAGCCGTCTAGACCTCCCTATGCCTAAATCAGTGATTAATCACAAGATAAAGCGTATTCATAGCCCCTGACTCATGTAGAAATGTACAAATAATTCGGTATAAGAGGTTTGGGGGTTTTTTGTTTGTTTGTTTACTGTGTATTTTGGCTACGTGTAGTAGGTTTTAGTTGATTCTAAGTCTTAATTATAATGGATTGTATTTGATTTATTTAAAATAGCTATTTAAAGAAGTAACTCCATTTTGATCGAGTAATAAAAGTAGTACAATCCCTGCATGCATTGAACTGAACTTGGGAGTCAGTATACTTAGGTACAGATTTTTTCTGCATGCCTCATGAACTACATGACCTTACACATCATTTACCTTTAACTTCAGTTTCCTCATCTATAAAATGGGGATTATAATACTAGTAATTACATTTATAGAGCACTGTAAGTTTCGAAAAGTGTAATTCCTTCACAGGGTTGTTGTGATGGAAAAATCTCTTATCAACTGTAAGGTACCATAGAAATGTAACAATATAATTATTATTGTATTTTCAGAACTGTGTTATTGCATTTGGTAGTAATTATACAAACATAGTCTTTTTTGGCAAGTTGATTATGAAACAAAATTTTTTCTCTCTGTAGATCAGTGTAAGGTATTCTGAAAAGTTAGCTAGCAAATTATTGAATAATTGGTAGGTTCTTTGAGGATTCTGTAGTAGATTGAATCAGATATTTGACTTTCATAATCTGGAGCGTCTGCATGAGATACTTAATTTTAGAGTTTCCTTCACATTAAATTAAGTAGTTAGAAACAACTGCTGAAATTACAAACAATAAGTTGTCTTTAAAAAAGAATTATAAGAAGACACCTCCCCCCTACTAGTTTACAAAAGTGGAAGATCTGCAAGTGTGGAAAATTGCATACAGTGTGAAATTTTTTCCAATGTATTAATGAATTTTGCTAATATTTCTTTTTATAAGGGATGGCACTTCGGGAGGGGTAAAGAAAGGGATGCAGGACAGGAATCTAGGTGATAAAAAAACAAAATTTGTCAAATCTATTAAATATAAAGATAATTCTGCTCCATGTGTTTGTATATACACATGTTCTTTTAGAGAAAATATATTTTTAAGTGTTTAAGTTTTCCTTTCTTTTTTATCCTTTCACATAGTCACTGAGATGCTGGTTAACATTCTCAACATATGCTCTGATGATGAGTTGATTTCAGATGGTGACGAAGGATTGGAAGGTAAACTTGGATTGTCTTTAGCAGGAGCCAAGGTGGGAGAGATTTGATTTTAAAGCTAGGTTAAGATTCATGCCCACTGCTCATGGCCTGATTTTGATAAGTTAGCCCCTGAAGATTTAACTACTTAGATTATAGGCAGTCTTGTTTATTGAGTCACTATTCTCTTTATGTCCTTTTGAAATTACAGTGAAGTCAATGACATCTTGTAGTATCTATGTAAAGAAAATGAAAGAAATGAGAAATTACTTCCTGTTGTTAGGAAGTATGCTCCCTTTATAGAGAGAGAGCACAGAGGACCTGCTGTTTGTTATGCAAGTGCTTTGCATTGTTTTTCAGTAGTGGAAGTGAAGCATTCCAGAAGCACATATTTACACATTTAGGTTTTATCCACAGAACTGCGTTTTATATTGTGTAAAGCTAACTGGTTCCACTTGGTAGAAGGATTTTGACTTTGGCCTTAATAGTTTGTTGTTTCAACTAATTTAAGCAAACTAGTTGAGACTTGATTGTAAAAACACCTAGGGTACATGTGTTTATTTTAGCTCTCTTCTCTTCCTCTGGTTCTAAAGCATGTGTCTTCCAGAATGAGTCCAAATTATACTCTTTGCTGCTGCTTCTCACTACTACATATACTTTAAATTTATGAACATTAAGTTTATCTGTTCTTTTCCCCCTTCTCATTATCAACATTATTTAAGAAATAATGCCTCTGGGACTTCATTTAGTAATGTTATTTTAATGTTGTATGGAGGTAGAATTTAGAAAGCATATTGCAGGATTTACATAAAACTAGAAAGTCTTAAAGGGAAGACTAACTGGCAAAGTATATGTAACTAGGGAATTTGAAATTTGCTATCCTACCACATTACAAGAAAGTGTCTCTTATGAGCTGCTTGTCTCATTACCCTTGTCCCATTTCCTCTTGAATTTTTTTTCTCCCTCCCATGAAAACTTAAATTTCTCTTCTCATATTTCTATCTTCATTCCTTGTTTCTTGGTGTCTCTTCTCCCCGAAGATCACTACATTTCAAGCTTTCAGAAAGGTACCCAACTAGAATG
Organism: Pseudocheirus occidentalis; assembly: GCA_028646575.1. Taxonomy (NCBI): domain Eukaryota; kingdom Metazoa; phylum Chordata; class Mammalia; order Diprotodontia; family Pseudocheiridae; genus Pseudocheirus; species Pseudocheirus occidentalis. Next base: position 210,699,502 of record CM053595.1, on the reverse strand, counting down.
TGCTAATAGCTTGCCTGTACCACTAGAGCCCATGGATAGATATTTTTAAATAGTTGATAGCTGAATAATTGAAGCAAACTCTCCATCCTTTCTCATCTCTATTTTATTTTAACATAAATGCTTTGTATTTGTGAATCCTGCTATGGTTCTTTAGGATATTGAAAGCTGCAGGGGTGGTATCACATTTCTGTTTCTGACTTCTGAATGCAGTAACCTGATGCATGCCTGGACCTTCAGTGCATGCAGGATCCGAAGTTTGGCTTGTAATGCGTGAGTTATTTCATAGACCTCAGATGACAGAGGGAACATAAGGCCTTGCACTCTTTTTTTTTTTTTTTGCTTCAAAAATACCTTCCACACTTTCTACTCTTCTCCCACAATTCTAGTTGTCTATAGTGTAAAAGATCTCACCAATTCACGTGTAAGTGGGGATTAAAGAAATAAAGGCACTCCCACCAAGTTCAGGATAGCCATACATCATGTTTACATGCAGAAGAAACTGCTTGAATGATCACTTGCAATTTGGCAGGCGCAGTCCTGCATCCCAAGATGTCTGTCAGCAATCAGATAGGAAAACTTTGTTTCACCAACTGTCTTTGCATTTTCTGAAGTGTGTAGGTGTGTGCATATGTATGTCAATGTGTGTTACATTGTTTTATTGCGTGGTATCCTTTGTCTGTTGAGCTTCACCAAGAGGATCTTATCTGAGATAAACCCATCCAGTCTTTCCTTCTTTTTTTTGATCCTTCCCTCTTTTAAAAAAAACTCATCCTTTCCTGTTATTTTGTTTCTTGCTCTTTCAGATTCTGATTTCCTTAGCACTCCCCAGGATTTTGTTTGTTTAAATAATTTAAGATTTTATTTCTTTTTTTATTTTTTTAAATATAAAACAGGATTCTTCACACTGACCTGTTTTTTGAAGCAACCTCTTGGACCTAAAATAAAAACCAAACTTTTAATTCAGTTGATCTTTCTGTTCTCAGGAGGTACATCTGTTCGTAAGGAGATCATCAGAAATAAAATCAGGGCTATTGGAAAGATGGCACGAGTGTTTTCAGTTCTTAGGTAAGACTTCAACATGTAGTAGAAAGAGGAGTTCAAATTTGATTAGTAAATCCAAACAAATTGAGTTGGCCCATTTTTATTTCTTTTTTATATTTTGAAAAATAAAGTTTTCATTGCATTCATGGTTAGTGTGATATAGCTGTTTTTACCACTTTGGGTATATAATTGCTTTGGAATGAGCAAAATATGCCAGCTACATTTATTACCACTATTCCTATACCCTACTTTCTTTACAAATATATTATAAATCTTATGTTTTCTGAAATAACAAATACTTCAGTATATTTTTTCTGTAATGTAGTTGTCATTTTAAATGAAATTTGACTATATAACATGACAATTTTGATTTTCTAAGAACCTTAAAATTAAATTGTATGTATAATATCTTCAGAATAATACTACAATAGACAACGAATCCATGTTTCTGGGACTGTTTCTCATGTGTGTGAAATTGTGCCTTTTGGATTATTTTCTCGCTTTCACAAACACTGGGAGTTGGGTGGGATGGCATGATATCACAAGAAAGCTCAGAAATCAATTTTAGAATTAACCTTTTTTAAACTATAAATTGGTGTCAAAAGTATCCTTCAGTGGTCTAGGTCTCTAATTTGGATCAGATCCATGTGATGAATGTAAGTAAAAGCATACTACCATATATATTCATACAGCCCTCATCAAATATCTTTATTTGTATTGTATGGACTTGCTATTGCTTAATTAACCCTAAGGTGTTACCGGAAGATACTGTTTTTAGGAAATGAGGGAGGAGAAGAAACTGATTCTTCCATTGCTTTTAAGGGAATGAAGATAGAAGAAGGAATATTCCTCTCTTTAGTGCTACCCTCAAGTTTTTCTCTGATATGCTGAACAGGATATTCCCAAGAGTTAACTAAATGTTTTTATTTCTTTCTAGAGAAGAGAGGGAAAGTGTGCTGGCTCTCAAAGGGCTGACTCCTACAGGTACACTGCCTCTGGGTGTCCTCTCAGGAGGAAAGCAGACCATCCAGTTAGGTGAGTGTAGAAGTAAGTGTCCCTTCCAGAAAGGATAGGATCCTACTCCCAACCATTGCCATGTAAAATAAAACCATCTGGATTTCTCAGCCTGACAGTTATAAACCTTTTCCATAATCCCTTTCCTGGTGTCCTGCTGAAGAGTTTATTATCTCCTGACAACCAGATTCTTCTCTGTGGCCAAGAACGTTTCTTTTGCCATGGTGCCAGTTCTAAAGGTTTAGGGAGTCATTCTCTAGTCTAAGGAGAGTCGCTGTGTGAGGTCTTGGAATGAAAAGATTGAGACTCCGTAGAAGAAAATAATTCTAGACTAGAGAAGAAGGAAGACATCAGCTAGTATTGTTGGATGTCTGTGAGCCTTAAGAACTGCCACTGACTAGCGTCCAGCCTTGTACGTACATACACATTGCTGCTTGTTTTTTACCCATTCCTACCTAGTTTTATTCGAACTTTTCCACTTAAGGTTTGCTCATGTTAACTGCCTCCTATATGCAGCCCTTCCCACCGTTAAAATGGACTAATAGGAATTGGCCCCTTTATAACTATCTGAAATCTTTTCTAAATATAGGATTGAATTCTTTGTCCTTAAATCTGATAGTGGTATACCATAGCTTAGATATGTAAGTCTTTTTTGAGCATCTACAGTTTGCTTGTTTAATTTGAAATTGTTTTGAAATGTTGTTTTGAAATTTGTTGTTTTGAAATTCTCAATAAAACTACTTTTTTCCCTCTAAACAAGTCTATAATTTTTCATTGAATAGACTAGATTTAGAGATTGAAGGGACTTTAGAGATTCTCTTACCCACCCACTCATTTTTCAGATAAGTAAACTGAGACCTAGAGAGGTGAAGGAAGTCACATAACACTTATTTTAAGGCGGTGGCACTTGAAACTGGGTCCTTTCACTGGAAATCCAGTGCTCTTTGCTCTACACCACAGTATCTCCAATAAAGATTTTGTTTTGCTTTGTTTACATTTTGAGTACAAAGGAATTAACTTGGTGCAGAAAAAAAAAAACAACCAAAAAAGCAATTATAAGCAGCCTTGCAGAAAAAAAAGATTGGGAATTTAGTAGTCCACGAAGCTTTACTTGAATATTTTTTGTTTTGTTTCAAACAGTGTCTCCTGTAGACAATATACATAAAATAAAATTTTCTTTTTTACTGAGTAAAGAAGCGTTACCATCTCCAGATTTTAATGGCAAATACCATCTTATCTTATTATTTTGCTAGTTTCTTTATCTGCCATATATTTGTAACCACAGATGCGCCCCTTCCTTGAGATTGCTTTTTAGATAAACACTGGGCTGCCCGAGTTGATGTGAGCCTTGAGGACATTGTAAAAAAAAAAAAAAAGATATATAGCATAGGAGAATAGTACTGTAACTAAAACTAGGGAATTTGAAGAACCTATTACTCTTTCTATAATTAGCTAGCTAGAATCTCTTTTCTCTACCATCTCAAGCCATTTGCCAGCTTTGGTATCACCAACTAGAACTTGTCATTTTTATCATACTCTTATCTGGACAGCTTTGAACAAATAGTGCCCCCACTTTAACACATAGAACTATTTACCCACCACTTTAATCAGACCAGTCCCATATGGAATGAGACAGTGTGGGAAAAAACCACAGCAGAGGACTATAATATTGCTTTTACTTCCTAACAGAAATGGGAAGTTATAACTAACTGTATTATGCTGTCAATGGGAACAAATATTTTTAACTGTTAAGAGGCTAGAGAACCTAAGGCATTCCTATATTTAAGAGCTAAGATTTTAAAAGTTTGTGCCCAGCATGTTTTTGGCAATTGGTATAAGCATTTAATAAGTTTTGATAAGCAAGTATCCTGCATTTTATTCATTTCAGTGTGGATTTTCACATTGGTTTAAAAAGGAATATTAACTTTCCCAGTTAATGGGATGTTTTCCCTTTCTTACATATGTAATGAATAAAAGGCACAATTTTCCTCATATGCTATATTCCCTAGCACATCCCAGTAACCTTTAATCCTTCACAGTTGTTACTTCCTTCTTGAACTTTAGGCAGAGAAGTTTGTTAATGATGAATTTTAAATTAGCTCCTTTTCTATCACAATGAGGGAGCAAAAGACTTTCTTGGAAATTAGCCCTCTTACACAATGATTAGAAACCATTTGGGTTTGAAATGTCAGCTTCAGGGTGGCTAGGTGGCACAGTGAATAGAGCACTGGCCCTGGAGTCAGGAGGACCTGAGTTGAAATCTGGCCTCAGACACTTAACACAAAAACTAGCTGTGTGACCTTGGGCAAGTCAGTTAACCCCAATTGACCTCCAAAAAAATAAAAAATGCAAAAGAAATATATACTTCTACTATGAACATATATATATATATATACCTTCTACTATGCATCAAACCCAGAGCATACCATGAATTTGTATCACCACCTGAATAGCCAGAGAGAACAGCTCCTGTTGGTAACCCACTTCTTTTCTTCCAAATGCTGCTCTATTGTTTGAGGTGCCTGTTTGAGTGAGAAAAGAACAATTAAGAGTTTCTACAGGTGACTTGGTGCAATCTTTCCCAGGCCTTGGATGCAATAGTACTCCATTTGGAGAGTGAAGGAGTCACTTTTCCTTTATTGTTGAATTGGAACACAGGGTTTCGTTTCATTTCAGGTGAACTATACACATTGAGGCATTTGTGACATTTATAGATTATTCCAAAATAATTTCAAACATTTACTTGACAGACATCAAGACACAAATACACAATTGTTCATTTCTTTTCCTTAGAGTTTTAAAAGTGGGGTGGTAACCCTGTTTATTTCTTGTAATCACATTTCAGATTCAGGAGCTTAAGTATAAGGAATGTTAGTGATAAAGGTTTCCAAGAAGTTTTAACTATTAAGAAAATTCTAGCTAACCAAATCTACTCAGTATTCTTTTCACTTTCTTTTCCAATTAGTCTTTATTATTGACAGGAAAGGATGGGATGGATGGATAGATAGATGGATGGATGGATGGATGGATGAATGAATTGAAGGATGGAAGATGGGAACCTGAGGTTTCAGTACTGTCAATAAAGCTTTACTCACTCTTTTTCTGTCTTCATTTTTGCATGCCACTACCCCTGCTGTCTTACAGCCACAATAGAAGCGGTAGAGGCACAGGAAGGTATGGCTAGAGTCATCCAAGAGCTGTGATCATTTGTTTGTCTTCTAATTTTAAAAAGCTTTATTTGATGTTCAAGTTACTGGCCAATTGCATCACCAGAACTGGAACAGTGAGGAAAGGAGCAGAGGCTTCTCTGGAAAAGTTCATAAAGTGAATCTTCTTTGGTGGCCTGCATCTATAGTAATTGAATAGAATTCACAAGAGATGATGCCTTACTGGGCTCTTCATCAATTTTAATGTATTTATGGAAGCTTGAGTGTCTGGGCAGCTGCTTTTGCAAGTGAAATCTCTAGTAGTTTTCTTTGTTTGTTTGTTTTTTTGGTGTCCCATATATTATCCCAAGGCCATGGGTTCAGTACTATTATCCTCTAAATGGCTTCTGGGAAATTCTGTTGCATCAATCCCTTAACTTTGTATCTCTAACACTTTTAAGAGCAAAGGCAAAATAAATAGAAAAAATATTGATTGATTCATGAGATTTCCCCAGCATTCAAGTTGATCTATCTCAGTATCAAAGAAAATAAACTAAATTGAATCGAAAGTAGTAAGCAAAGGTATATAATTTTAGATAGATTTTTTTTAATCCTTCAATTTGGAAATTTTTTTTAGTTGAAAATTTGTTAAACTCAGATGATCACTTGTCTTGATGGTTAAGGAACTAAGAGGGTTGAGTTAGAAATGGAGCTCCTATATACATTTCCATATACAATTTTCTGCCTAATTTTTATTACAGTTAAGCTAATAGAGATATAAAGAAGCCATTTGGCTCTTGGTCATCTTGTTAAGTTGCCAAAATTGCATTCAGCTCCTAGTTGTGCAAGACAAAATACCACCTTTCTGATCCAAAATTATCTCTTTTCTTACCTTAGTATTGTCACGTATGGTATTTGTGTTTTAAAGTAACCACTCTGTGTTTAACTTGTTTCTACTATTTTAAAAAAACATTGAGCATGTTTCTGGCCTATAAGCAACCCTCTCCTAAATGTATTAGGGGCAAAAAAAATTTGTCAGCCTTTCACCAAATTTGTGACTGCCACTGATTTGTTCATTTAAATTTTTAGAAAAATTGTTTTAACCAATTCACACATTTTGAGGCCTTTAAAGATGCTTCTGACAAGGCAAAGAAATTGGCTTGCTTCCTCATCCCATTTTTCCCCTCCACCAGACATGTGTTCGGCAGTTCCTTGTGTGTTATTCTTTAGGAGAGTTTGTTATGTGGCCAAGAGGCCGCTTTTAAAACCCCCACATTATTGCAGACTAAACTTACTCTTCCTGTTCCCCCTAGCCATCCGAGGGTTTTCACCCCCACACAAGATTCGAAGCTTTGATGAGGCTCGGGGCCTGGACCTGATTAATGAGCGCATGCCCCCCCGAAGAGATAAGTCATACCCTGATGGGCCGGTGGCAGTGCCGGTGAAATTGGTGACAAGCCGAGCATCAAGCAAGGGCAGCACAGCCAAGAAAAGCCAGTAATGGCTCTAAACAACTGCTATGGTACCACTAATGGATCTAAAACTTAAAAACATATTTTATTTATTTATTATTGGAAAACAAAAACAAACTGAAACCTGGAGGCACATTCATGATGCAGTCTGCATTTATTCTGTAAGAAAGGTGACCATTTTGTACATTTTTTAAATTTATGTTCAATATAAAAAGTCCCATCTTTTTTTTCTTTTCCTTTGTAAAAATTTTTAGAAATTGGTCTGATTGATAGTATACACATGAAGTATTGTGCTGTAAAGGTGATACCTGTCTACTACTCCCCCACCCTTTTTTATAAGAGGGCATTTGGAAACCACAACCCTGAGTTTCTGATTTGAACCAGTCAGCTAGTCCTCTCATTTTTGAAAGGGATATCTTTAAGCTCAACTACTTTTTGCCTAGGTCCATCTGCTTCTTTAGATGCTAATTCTTGGGAAAGTCTGATAGATTATGGTAAACTAAACCTGTTTCTTTGACTGTGGAAAATTTGTTTGGGGTTTAACTTTAAAGTGGATAACACCAATCCTAGGAATAGCTTAAAGTCCAAAGGGTGTGTTTACCATAATGGCCTCCTTTCTTCTGGACTCCAATTCCTTTTAATGTAATCCTGTGGAGCAAAAATAGCAATCATCATAATAAAGGATACTCTTAGGATTACTTAAACTTGTCAATTGAAGTACAGGCGTTATTGGTTTAAGACTTCCCTTTAAGATTTTGGGAGGGAGGAGTTTCTAGAGAATCTCCTGTAACTACAGTTGCTGAATACTTTCAGACATCTGCTTCCATTTTTATGCTCCATATGAGCTGCTCTGCTCCTTCAACAAAGAAACAGTATTTCTAAATGTTTTCTAAATGCCCTCTTCAAAACATTTTTACAACTAAAATCCTTTTCTCTGTTTCTTCACTGTCCTTTTCTTCTCTATCCCCATTCTGGGCATTCTCCTTTGTTTGTTTTTTACATTTTCTATATTTCAGATTATAACGGGGACAATGGAAATTGAATCTAGGGTTGCAGGATCCCCCTCTGAAATGTAAACTTGGACAAACAGCTTTGGTTTGGTGAAGTTCAAAGAGATTTTGCCAGACTCTAAATTGACCACTTGACCATTTTACTGTCTTTCATTACCTTTAATGAGTTGAACTTTATGTAATCATTAATATTTCTTGGAACCCAAGGGCAAGAGTTGATATCATAGAGACAGCCTTACCCCAGTTGACAAAAGTCACATGACTTTTGAGTTCACATCAACTGGTAAATATATTTTACAGGATCCTTCAAGTTTCTGTTTTTGATTAAGAGAATGGTCTCTGTTGTCTTGCTTTAATAGCTATTACTCAACCTTGTTGATGGATACATTCTCACCAATGCTTAAAAAAATGAAGATTTCAGAAATTCCTTGGTCTCATAGGTTGAGTCAGTGTCACCTCTACATGGATGCAAGTATCTTATACAATAATAACATGATATGTGGGCAGTTTGGGGGATTTTAGGGGCAGGTGGGAGAATACAATGAAACTCCTTACTTTCATTAAAGAATGCCCTGTTTCCTCCTAATATTTGTACTGATTATATCCAGTTTTCTCCTTTATGACAATCAAAGATTATCAGAGTGTATATGACAATTTAAATACTGTGGCATGGAATTTTCTGCTGGTATGAATATGGTAGAAGTAATGTAAAAAGGGAGATAAAGGGGTCTCTGTGTCTCCAGTTTAGAATTTTGTAAAGGAATTGGGGGAGGACATTTGAAAGCAATATCTTTTTTATATCCTTTGAGGAAATTGATCAACTGGACAATCCTCATACCTTTTTTCACAATATTGGAAAGGATCACTGTCTTTGGGAGAGCTCAACTAATAAAGTTGGAAAGTGCAATGAAAGATTATATGTATTTGAAAATGAAAATCATTCACCCTTCCTCTTGAGTTCATTAGGATCATAACAACAGGAAATTCACCCCCCAAAAAATTATGAGGGTTATAAGTAATTGGGTAATAGTTCTTGCAAATACCACACCTCCCGTTTTTGAAGAGGGTACTATGAATTGAAAGTAAGTCTATTGCCAGCTTTCATTGATAGAACTTAGTGGTGCTGATCTCTACACAAATCTCTGATCCATTCCCTGGTTAACAGCAATGTGAATATATGAGAAAAAGATCTGACTGAGTTCTTTAGCTGTTTTGAAAATTATAGTGGTTCCTAAATGAAGAGGTCTGAGAACTTGATAGAATGTCAAAGCTACTTTCTTTTATGGTATACTCTGAAGACTTTAGGGCAGAACCAGGATGAAGTTGGGGGTAGGGTTTCTTTTTTTAAAAGTAGTGCAAATAGTGTTCTATAAATTAGGAATCTCAGATAATCCATGTGCCAATACAAGCAGTTTCACTTTTTACCATAACGGATTACTAGACCACTAACTTGGAGAAATTTTTAGTGAATAGGATTTTCCCTTCACTCTATATTTCACTCAAGACAATCAATCCACTTTAAACATTTAAAATTTCTATCTGAACAGTTGGTCCCAAATGGTTTTCTGCTTTGATTTTTCTCATACTGTTCGTTTATTTCTTGAAGTAGTATTCAGACAATCCAGAAATCATGGCTCCATAACTCTCCTCAGGGTGGTAGCATTGCTCTCCTATTTTGTGACTGTACCAAGAATGCTTCCCTAGCAGACTCCAGAGGAGATGAACAGACTTCCCTATGACTTCTCTCAACCTAGAAGTGCTGTTAGCTCCACCTCTTTAGCCAGGCAAGGTCTCCTTTCTTTTTCTGAATTATGTGCTTTTAAAACTGAAATATCACATGGATCAAATTTCCCTTTTGGTTCTTCTCAGTCTATGAAAGGTCAGGTTTGAAACAGATAGATACTTTTTAATGGAAAAAATAACTTTTTAACAAAAAAGTTTTTGACACTTTGTAATAAGGGCAGGGGTGTAGGAATCATTTTTTTTCTTTTAATAGAGTTGTATGCCAGGATAAGAACAGCCTGGTTTTTTCTGAAAATGTGAAAAAGATGACAGCTCTCCTTCCCGGTGGACACAGAGGATGGCCAACTATGTGGTGACCAGAAGGTTTCTTTTAAAAGAGCGGGGTGGGGGCGGGGGGAAAGTTGTCATGTTTATGGCTTGGAGGCCTGGCAACAGTGAATATCAGTATCTTCCATAACACCTATATGTATATATCACAAATATTTGGTTTGTTCTAAACATGAGCCCTTGAGACATAATGCCAGCATGTTTCTAGCTTGGATAGGCTTTTCTTAATCCTAAAAGTCGTCTTAGCATTTTTCAAGAAGGAAAAGAAAAGCATTTGTTTTGACAAATGTCACATTATATGTTCCTAAAAAGGAGATTTTTTTAAATAACGGAATAGTTATTCCAAATAAGCTTTGGAAGTGCCTTTACCATCTCCCTCCTCTCTTAGTAAGTTCAGAAACAGTAAGATTGAAGCCCCTGTTGCTCAGAAGACTAATGAACTTGAAAAGGTTGCAACAAAAAATATAAACTTCACTTAGTTTAGAGGTGAGTATATATGCATCTAGTGGTTATTACCTGTCAGCTTCTGCTGCCTCTCAGGGTGTAGTACATTTGGAATCTCTCCCCTCTGACCCATCTTTATTGTTTGTAAAATTACAATTTACATCCAAGATTTTTGACTCGTTTCTGTTTAGACTTTTAAGTATTAACTACCCTCATGAACAGGAGAAACCAGCCTACCATTAGGTAGGACTTAAGTGGACACTAGTCATCAAACTTGTTTAGGAAGGAAGGGCTTTCACTAAGAAGACATCATTTTGAATGCTGGTACTAAATGTGGCATGCAGCCCAGAGCCAGAAAGCTGACTAATTCATAGATTTCTTATGTGTGTATTATTAGGCGTTTCCCTCTCTTCTCTGTGATGGAAATTTATTCAGTATTCCACATAGGCCTATTGAGATAATATCCTGGTATTTTCCAACATTGGTTCTAGTTGCTATGGGAACACTAAAATCTAAGTTCCTCCTCTTTCAAAACATTCTCTACTCCACCCAGATTAGACTGGATTTCAGAGGGAGGGATGAGCTGTGGACTTGGAGTAGTAGATATGAGGTTAAATTTTACTAATATCAGTAGTTGTAACCATGAAGCCCTGCCTTGTCTGAAAGTCGGCATACCCCAAATCTAGAGTTCCTGCTGTTAAAAGGGAATTTGGATATGTCTTTAGCCCATTAAAGACAACTATACTATTCTCTTTGTACTTACTAGCTGTTTTTCTCTTTAAAATGTGTGTGTGTGCGTGTGTGTACGTGTACACACACGCACACACACACACACACTCTCTCCAGGAATAAGGAGAGAAGTTTTCCATAGCAACTTCAAGAATAATGTTGAAGCATTATCTGCTTATTATTATTATCTGCTGTTTGTTAGTCCCTTCATTGTTATTCTCTGTAAATTCCCCCAGAGTAAGCCAAGGAAAGGAGGGATGGACTGTGCAGAGAATCACTAGTTATCAGATAACAGTAGAGAACTTTATTGGCTGTAGGTCATTGTGCCATTGACAGTATATATAAAAAGCAGCCTTCCTGTATCATTTCTTGAGAACTCTAACCAACCCTATATCTGGCCAGCAAAAGAGAATAAGGGGATAGTCTGTTTTGTTTAAGGAAAATAAACACTGTCTTCTTATACCCAATTACAAAAGTTACATGGTTAATGCCTGCCTTTACTGGGTAAAAGATTCCTCATCAGACAAGCTCAAGGCTTTATGTCTCTCCACAGCCTGGACAAAGAAGACTTTTTGTCAAACTCTGCTGAGAGTGGTTCTGGGGTTCCCTCCTTCAAACCCTCAGGATAAGTCTTGGCTTAAGTGATTTATTTATACCTACGCATATCACCATTGCTAACAAATGGCACTTTAAAGTCTGTCCCCTTCCCTCTCAGAGTTCCCTAAATCTGTCTTTTTGCATGTTATAGCAAAGTGCATGTGTTAAGAAGGGAGCTCACAATGGGGCTTGGGGAACAAAAGCACATTTTTATCTTCTACCAGAGAACCTCGATAGTGATACCATCCTGAGCACCTTGCTCGTTCTTTCTCTGTACACTATGATCAGCAGGGATTTTTTCTAACAGACTTTTCAGCCAGCTCTGTCCCAAGGGGATCCTGAATTTACCTGTTTAAATGACTTGGTTAGAACACACAAGACTAGGTAGTGGTACAAGTATGTTTTTAGGTTCTCCTAAACGATGAATTACATGCCTGTTCCCTGGAGATAGCCTCTTTTTTCCTACTTTTTTGTTATGTTAATGACAGTGGTGGAAAAATGTTATTTATTGGCAGAAATATTTAACAATTTCTTCTTTGTGAACAAGGAATGAACTGTCTTACTGTAAATGGGAAGTCCTCTTAAAGGGGAAAAAGAAAGACCAGAAAATGCCCATCCTTAAGATTAAACAACTTCATCAGCTCCCGGTGTCTTTATTTTCTTTTTAATCCCATGGTGCAGGCACTGAAGTTTGATTTCTTATCCAGTTTATCATTCAGGAAGCTGGAAGAAAGCCCAAACTTTGAAGTCTAAAAAGCTGATCTGGTGGCACTGCCAAGGAATTCCCTTGCACAAGGCAAAGAGGCCAGCAATGCTCCTGGATCCAAAAGGCTCTGGGGCTTTGCACAGCTTCCCCAGCTAGGACGTTTCCATCACAACCCCAAGTTCTTTCTTCTTTCACCCAGCTCTTTATTTGTAAACTGCTCCGGCACTAACTGTTTCTCCTCTTCCGACCTGACATAGCTCCACCCCCTCCCTGCCCTCTACTGGATTACATTACATACATGTGTACTCTGAGGGACCTTCACCAGCAGAGGCCACTATTATAAAAAGAGTCATAGGTTAGGTCCTTAGGCCTTCTTGATAGAAGTGAAAAGGTTTAAGATCAATGGAAAACTGTACGTATGTGATGTTGGGAATGGATTTTAAAGTGACCAGATTTCAGACACGCTAATAGAGAGCAAGACTTAAAACCTATATCCTGGAAAGGATCTGGAGAAGAAATGCATGTTAACTGATCTGAAGAGGTGGCCAGGACCAACTTTTGAACTTCTTCTGAAAAGTAAAAATAGGGTTGACAGTGTAGCAAGCATAGTGTCCCCTGAGCAAAAAAGAGGAGGAGGTTATTGAGCACAGCTTTCATGGTGGGTGCCATATTAAGAGTGGCATTTCAGGTAACAGGATATTAGAGGCCACTCCAGCAGTGCCAGGTTCCAGCAAGTACAGAGTACTTAGAATTTAATCTCATGACTGACTGTGGTTTGAGGCATCCTGATGGATATTATAGTACCTCAGCCCTTCTGTAAGGGAGAAATATTAATAGTAGTAAGCTAGCATTTCTATAGTGTTTGCTGTGTGCCTGCCAGGCACTGTGCCAGGTGCTATACAATTATCTCATTTGATCTTAACAATAACCCTAGGAGTTAAGTGCTCCTGTTCCATTTTACTGGTAAAGAAACGGAGGCAGACAGGGTTTTGAGTAATTTGCCTAGGGTCACATATCTACTAACAGTCTAAGATTTTATTTTAACTTAGGTCTTCCTCAATCTAGGCTCAGTGTTCATTTTCTGCCTCATTTCTTATTAAGCTTTAATCATTGAATGGATGCTGCCTCAGTCAAACTGAGACCTGTAAAAAAAAAAAAACCTTAGTTTGAAAAAGCCAAGGTCCCCCACTGCATCCTGGGCCATCTCCAGTCATCCTGATCTATATCTGGCCACTGGACCCAAAAGGCTCCAGAGGAGACAGTGGGGCTGGTGACTTTGTACAACCCTCCCTCCCTTGAATCCAATTTACTTGCACATCATGGCATCACCTGCTTTTTGGTTTTGTTAATAATGACAATGGTGGGAAAATGTTATTTATTGGCAGAAATACATAGCAGTTTCTTTTTTGTGAGAAGATGTCATGGTCCTCTTCCAGAATGAAGGACAACCAACAACAATCTTATCTACTATATCGCCACCCAGCTGCTGCTAATATAAATTTTATTTGCCTAGACCCTTTCCTTTCCCATCATTATAAACTAGTAAAGACACTTAGTTATAAAGGCAGAAACCACAAATGCAAATTCCATTTTTACCAGTTCCCTTTCATACTGAATCAGCCCCCCCTTGACTACTACTATGGAGCCATGTGCTGTTCTTTGCAGCTTCCTATGTTGAAACAACAAGACAGGACGTCAGTGTAATTCTGATTATAGGATATTAGAAATTATAAATTAAGTCAGTATACACTGATGTGGTTGAAGAGGAGTTTCATTAGCATCTAAGGAGGCAAGAAGATAGGACTGATTATTTTTGGAGGGCCAGGACACCATATCTACCATATCATATGGCACCATATCATATCAGGCCATCTTCATCTCTGCTCACGTTGCCGGGAGAGTAGATTTCAGGTCAGAGCTGAGGAGAGACCATGAAGTGAATAGAATCCAGAACTTGAGTCAAAGGACCTGGGTTTTAAACCTGACAAAAATGACATACTCTTTGTGTGACCTTGCGCAAGTCAATCATTTGGAGCCACAGTTTTCTTATGTGCAAAATGGTGTTCAACTATATGATGTCTAAGATCCCTCCCAGCCCTGGATCTACCCTCTTAGGAATAATTCTCATTCCTTGCCCTCCGTTAACATAGTCTATTTGTAGAGAAAAGGTACATACAAATACCATCACAAAAAATAGAATAAAGTGAATTAAAAGGTAATGTGAAAGTTCTTTTCCAACATTAAATACCTGTGGTGGGTTCTGGCTCTCAGAGAGAGAAATGTCATTTGGATGGAGCAGGTATGGTCTTGTTGAAGTGACATTGAAGCCAAACCCTAAAGGCTAAGCAGAATTTCAACACAGATAATAGGGGTATGAATTGAACAAATGTATAAAGTCACTAAAGTAAAATGATTACTAAAAACAATGAAGAGTAAAGCTTGGATTGTAGAGCTGTAAATATGAGAAAAGGCTGACAGGGAAGGTTGGTGCCAGATTTAACTTTTTAATTTGCCAAACCACCTGTCTTCCTGTGGCTGAGATGCTTTGGATGGATTTTCCTTTCTGCTTATCACTGATGTCCTCATTTGTCCTTTAATATTCCACTGTGAAAATCCATTGTTTTCATTGATATAGGTAATCTTTCCAACAAAACCTGTCTTTGTCCGCCCATGAATGAGGAGGGGTGATGGGTGTGAGTGGGGCAACGTCCAGCTGCTCTGTCAGGGGGTAGCTGAGAATTCACTTTCTCCTGGCTCCCTATTTCTTTCCAACCACTTCTTTTCTGTCACTACCATCCTTCAGGACTTTGTCCTTGACCCCTTGCTGATTTTATTTGCCACCATAGGTTCAGTTACCACCTCTGCAAATGACTCAACTTGATGTGCCCTGTTTCAGTTTCAGACCCACACATATATTAACTTCTTGGTGGCCATATCGCTGGAATTTCTTGTTATCATAAACTGAATATGTCTCCCACCTCCCTGTTTCCCCATTTTCTGTTAATGGTACTATCATCCAGGCACCCAGGTCCAAAATATATCATTTTTCTTACTTAAGAATTTATCAGTTGCCAAGTCTTGAGTGTATTTCCACAATTTTTCATTTGTTTATCATTCCCTTTTCTTTGCTCATATAACCATTTTAGCTTTGGTCTTCCTCATGTTTTGCCTGGACTATTGGCATGGCTTTCTAACTAGGCTCCCCACCTCCAGTCTTTCCCCATCTTTAGTACATCCTACAAAGGCTTCCAAATAATTTCCCTCAGACAAAAGTCTCACCATGACATTCCCCTCCTCAAGAACCACCAGGGGCTTTCTTTAACCTGTGGGATAAAATTAAGTTGTCTCTTAAAGCTAGCATAAATTTGGCCCCAACCTACCTTTCCAGATTTATTTCACGTTATGTATTTCCTTAAGCCATACTGCCTCTTTAGTGGCAGATCAGCCAAGTAATTGCCATGGAAATGCATTTGTAGCCACCACTCTCTGTTCCAAGCTGAACTACTTACTGGTTGTTTTCTGATCTCATCCTGTTGTCCTCCATTTCAGGGGAGGTGATTCTCCTTTGTTGGCTCCCCAAAAAATTTAGCCCAAAAAAATTAGCCACTTTTTCCACAAAATCTTCTCTAAGTCTTCCTACCCTCCCCACCTCCACCATTGAAAGTGCTCTCTCGGGGTGGCTAGGTGGCACAGTGAATAGAGCACCGGCCCTGGAGTCAGGAGTACCTGAGTTCAAATCCGGCCTCAGACACTTAACACAAAAACTAGCCGTGTGACCTTGGGCAAGTCACTTAACCCCAACTGCCCTCCAAAAAGCAAAAAAAAAAAAAAAAGTGCTCTCTCTCTTTTCAAATTTTCCTGGCACACTTTGTATCTCCTGCTTCTGTCACACTCTGTTTTCTGTTTTATGTGCATTTTGTATGTCTCTTCCTCCCAGGTGTCCCAAACAGATTATAAGCTTGAAGGCATGTCATTTTTCATCTTTGCTCCCTACCTCTCAACACAGGGTCTTGCGCATACAAGCACTTAATAAATGTTCAGTTGAATCAGTGCCTAGTGCTAGACAAGTACACCATGTTTGGAAATTTAGGCCTCCTAGATCTAGGCACTATGATTTCAAATTTTCAACCAGTACACACCTAGAGGGCCTTTCAAGACCTTGAGATGGGTCAGTTGCCCTGTTTGGTATTTCTGTTCCCACAGGCAGCTAGCACAGAGGTGGGTCATTAGTGGGATCTGGCAAGTAACAAACATGCTGGGATGAGAAGAGACCCAAGGGAAAGGGATAAGAGCCTAGAAAACTAAAAGGGAAAAGGAATGATTGGTGCCAATGTGTCCTGTGCGATCTGATTTATCTTACTGACCTTTGTGTCATTGTGGTCTTGCCTTCCAGAGCAATCCAAACCACTGAAAAAGAATGTTTCATCATAGGAAGGAAGATGGTACATAGAATGTATAAGGATAGGGAGCAAAATACATTCTTTTTTCCCAAATACAAAAATAAGTCATGGAGCAAGTTTCTTTGTAAAGCTCAAAGTGGATTCTAGCAGAATTCTGACTTTCTCTTGGCTTGTAACAGTCAGAAAAGGTGCTTCTTCCCCTAAGAAATAAATGAAGATCTGAACTCTCCTGGCTTTTGGGGTTCCCTCATACTTTTTCCATTACAAGAAAAAAAATTTTAAGTCCCATCCCTCTTAGACTTGCCCCACCCTTCACATTGTAATGAAAGTCCACTTAATCTGTCCCCTTTCCTTACTTCCTTTGATGACCAAGATTGGTTTTCAGAATGACCTGTTATTCCTGTATGTGCAGCCACATATCTCTACTTCCCAGTCCCTCCCTCTGTCAGGATGAACAACCTCCTCTGCTGGTGGCCACAAATTCATTGCCATGGCAATCTCCTGGCTGAGCTGTCTCCTGCCAATAGAGAGGCAGTGTAGTCTAGTGGAAAGCTTCCTGAACTTGGAGTCAGGAATGCTTGGTTTAGACCCTACTTTTGATCCTTGCTAGCTGTGAAAGCAGTTCTGAACCTCAAAGGTCTCGTCTGTAAAATGTTTGTGGCCCCTGTTACTAAATAGCTGTCAAGGCTGCCAAGTCAGAGCCTGCATCTGACACATACTAGCGGCATATGTCACAGTGGGCTCCTCAGGCAACTCTGACTTTTAAGTTACAGACCAGTTGCTGATGTTTATCATGGAGAGGGAGCACCCCTCCCTCTACATACTTTTTTTCTCTGTCTTTCTACCCCTTCTTCTCCCTGCCCCTCTTCCTCTCTCTCTTCTAGACCAGGGGAAAAAATCTACCTCACAGGTTCCTTAGGCTTCAATGATATAATGTATGTAAAGTGATTTGTTAACCTTCAAGTGCTGTTATATAAATGTCAGCTATTGTAATAGGTGTGGAGGATGGATAGATTTCTATTTACACATGTTACATAACATGCAAAATATAAAAAAAACAGCAAAGGAGGAGGCAGGGTGGAATAACTTTTGAGGGCTGAAAGCACAAGAACACCTGAGACTGCTGCATCAGGTAGCTGGGAAAAGAACAAACTGTTATATGCTGGGGAGATGGAATAGCAGGAGCAAGCTCCCTGAAAACAAATGGGCTCCCTACCCCCCATCCCACCCCAGGAGGGGAGAGGAGAGAAGGAGCCAGAACAATCTCAGTGGAGACCAGACAGAGGAGCTGAGAAAACTGAGGCCTGGGTGTTCCAGATGGAAGAGTTTATCCTCTCCAAAAAGGCAGAAATCTGTAGGTTTCTCCTGCTTCATAGTCTGAGAAGCTTTGAGTTTTTCCCTCGTGCCCTCGACCTCTCTCTCAGACCTGATGGGTAGAGAGGGCATTATTGTCACAGTGGCTGCAACCAGGCAGCCAATTTTCTTCAAGGTTAGAGGAGAAAAGGGAAAAAAACCCAGGAAGAGAAAGTGATGGTGCCGGACTGGATTTGTGACTGTCTTTGCTTTTGTCTGCTCCCTGGCATTTAGTAAGCCCATTTGATCTTGGGGCCTTGGATTAGCAGACCAAAGTCCAGTTACCTAGGAATCGAGGCAGAAGAGGGCCTGGTCTTAGCATGGACCCGTTTAGCCCCTCTTCCCCAGTCTTCCCCCTCATCACCACCAATCTGTTTACTCAAGTGCCTATTCCCATAGTGATGAATGAGGTTGGTAGGCCATCCTAAAGCCCCTTGACCCTCCCTCATGACAAACAGGAAGTCAGCACATTAGTCAGCTCAGCTGCAACCTTTGTGTTAAATATTTATCTTGGAGTCAAGGCTAGAGCCCTGGTGAATAAGGAGACTCTGTGGCTGGCAAGAGATGATCTGGGCAGGATCACAGGCAATCAGGGATGTTCAGTACCAGCAATGGAGAACAAGGAAGAAGAAAGCAGTGGGTCCCTGTGCAAGCCTGGAAGCCTTTTTGGCAGGGGACTCCCAGGTGGGGATAATGTTTAGGGTGGAAGGAGTTGATGTAGGCTGTATCATTCAAGGGAGGGGAGGGAGATCACTGTGGATAGTTCCCAAGGAAGGGTTAAGTCTCAGGCCTCTTAGAAGAGGATCATTGCTTAGCATTTCTTAATACCTCTTTTCAACAAACCCATACACAATGCCCACCTACTCCATCCTCTAACTTTTCATTGCCAAGAAGAAAAGGAGTTTTATAAACCCCAAACAAATTTATTAAATTGCAGCAGGGAAACCAAGTAAGAGATATCAGTCACCAATGTTCATGTTATTTGGGACTGATCCTTCTCCATCTCCATTCCTGCCTAGCCCCTTCATAAAATTTCTCATGTTGGAGCAACAAAGGGCCTCAGAGAAGTTTTACTCAGTTTGCTGTGACCTAAAAAGGAGAAAGGACCTACCATAGATTGGGCTCCTAGGCCTGCTTTGTTGCTTCTGACTTCAGGGTTGAGTGAGTTGCCAAAGTTCTTTATGATAGGATGCTCTCTTCTGGAATCCTGAAGCTACCTTCTGATCATGCTTGATGTGAATATAGCAGGTGCTGCATTTGGTACACGTGGGTCAGGGATTCTTATTTTACAGATAAAGAAACAGGCCCGGCAAAGAATGGAACCCAGGTCTCCTAATTCCCAGTGCAGAGCTCTGCACTGTACTGTGTATGTCATCCCATCAAACTTGGCAACACCATTTCTTTCAGAAGCTGGACTGGTGCCTATGTCCTTTGGAACAGAGGGGACATGAAAGAGTGCATGAGGTTTAGGAATGGCCTCTTTTCTGGGCCACCCTTGGGATTAGAGCTATTTCTAAGGGGCAGAGGATAGTGTGAGGTGTTCCAACTGGGACTTCATGTCTCTAGAGCATGTTCCCCTGGGATGGTCAAGGTCAACCTGGTTGCCTGAGTTCAGCTTACAAACAAGCTCTCTTTTCTCCCTTTCCCCAGGCCAAAAGCTCTTTAAATACTCCCTGCCAAGATCCGGGGGATGGAGCATCATCTCGCTTTGTCCTGCCACTTCCAGCATCCCTGTATCCTCCCATTGACCCTGTGGTCAGGGGTATCCTCTCCCATTCCTTCTGTCCTTAAGCTTCATCTGGGACTATTTAGAGGACCAAAGAACCTGAGTAATGGGTGAAGACAGCAGGGCTACTAATGAAAAATGTCAGCAGCGGCACAGGTTAAGAGGGAGTGGAGTGAGACTTGGGAGTCAGTGGGCGTTGGTTCTTGGGAGCAGAGCCAGGGGCAACGGGAAGGGAACATCGGAAAGACAACAAGATCAAAACGTGTTGTGCACTGCCTGGGAACATGGGGACCACCCCGCTATCGTCAGGGGTGGACCCCACCCTCATCCGCCCTCCCAGGCTGGCTCACCCCAGCCCCTCCTCAGGACCATTTATTTCCTTATGAGAGGATCCTTCCAGCCCATTGTGTACGGGTTTGTTGAAAAGAGGAATTAAGAAAAGCTACCCAGCCTTCCAAGTGTCCCCCGTGCCCTTCCATCAGCCCATCGTATGTGTATGTGTGCGAGGCATTGTTTCCCCGCATCTGGGTACGTGTGTACAAATTTCACCCTTCACACTTCTCTTTTATCCCTCCAACTCTGCAGCAACTGTGCCCGGGGTCACTCTTCCTGGTTTGTGTCAGCCTCTTTGCTTCATTGTCTCATTTCTGTCTCTGCGTCTCTCACTGCATCTCTCTATCTCATTCATCATTCCTGCACTAAAGGCGGGCTCCAGGACCAGAGGAGCTCCCCCTCCCACATGCTGGAAATGTTGCTGGAAACTTTGAGTGGTCCCTCTCTGGTGCCAGAGGCTCCACAGGGCACAGAAGGAAAACTGCTGGGAAAGTCTCTTCCCCTGGGACCCCCAGGACTCCTCCTCCTCTAAACATGCTCCACCCTGAGCGCTGGGACCATGCTCCCAGTCTCTCCTCTGCCTAGGTCCCACCCTTGAAATGAGAGCAGCTCGGCCCCATCCCTGGGAGATGGGCACTTGCTTGCCTATAGCCTCCCAACCAAATTACGCACCCCCTTTCAGTTTTTCCCCACCCCCAACCCCCACAGCACATATAAACACACAACTAGAGGAGGGAGGAGAAAGAGCTACA
>CM053595.1:210639878-210678209 GCA_028646575.1 Pseudocheirus occidentalis | reverse complement strand
GGTGGCGCAGTGAATAGAGCACCGGCCCTGGAGTCAGGAGCACCTGAGTTCAAATCCAGCCTCAGACACTTAACACAAAAAAACTAGCCGTGTGACCTTGGGCAAGTCACTTAACCCCAACTGTCCTCCAAAAAGAAAAAAAAATTAAAAAAGAAAAAAAGTCTATTAAAAAAAAATCTTATCTGTGGTATTGGCTTTAGTTCTGGGAGCCACAGTTTAAGAAGGACATTGATAATCTGGAGGATGTCTGGGGAAGCAACCAGGGTGAGAAAAGACCCTGAATTCATGTCTCATGAGAACTGGCTGAAGGAAGTGGGCATATTCAAGAAAAGATTTGAGAAGAGAATGGGGCACATGATACTTGTCTTTGAGGATTTGAAAGGCTTTTTTATGGCATGCACCTGGGAATTGTGTGGACCAGGTGGTACAATGCGTTGAGCACGACCTCTGGGGTCAGGAGAACCTGAGTTCAAATCCAGCCTCAGACACTTACAAGTTATGTGAACCTGGGCAAGTCACTTAACCTTGATTACCAAAAAATAAATAAAAAATAAAAAAGGTCATGTGGAAGAGAGATTAGATGAACAGATAGGCCCCAGAGGAGGACCAATTAGATTGTAAGTTCTCTGAGAGCTGGTACTGTCTTTTGCCTTTCTTTGCATCCCTAGAACTTGGCACAATGCCTGCCACATGGCAGGCTGGAAATAAATGCTGGCTGACTGACCAAGAAGGCCAAACCAGGAACAATGAGGTAGAAAATGCAAAGACACAAAATTAAGTTTGATAGGAAAAATTCCCCAACAATTAGAGCTACTCCAAAGTGGAAAGGGCCGTCTTAAGAGGCAGGGAGTCCTTCCTTGAAGGTCTTCTAGCAAAGTGTGAACAACCATTTGTTTTGTGCTGGGGATTCTCTTCTGGCACAGGTTGTACCAGATGGCGAAGTCCCATCTGTCTCTCAAATTCTACAATTTTTGTATCCTGGACAAAGCTGTGAAGAGTTTTGATTACAGAAAAAGATCTTGGCTCCCCAGGGTCCCTAACATGTAGGCAGGGAAAAATTTCCAGCCAGCGTTTCCAGCCTTAGACCCCACTAACTCCATGCAGGAAGCATGCATCTTTCCCATAACAAGCTTCTCTGCAGCCAGACTGGCCTTTCTCACTTCCCACTTTGCCTCTGTATCTCCCTAGCAAGGTTGCCCTTCCCCTCCTCCTAGTGTATCTGAATCCTGCTGAGCCTCCAAAACCTAGCTCAAGGCCCATTGACTCCCTAGAGAATATGACTTATCTCAACAACTAGATTGAAATCTCCTAATGGGAAGAGACTCAGTTTTAGGTTTCCTTTCCCATATGACCTAGATTAGAGCCTTGAACACTGTGAACATAAAAAAAATTTGATTGATGACAGAGAACAATTGAATGTCAGAGCTAGAAGAGACCACAGAGATCTGATCCAAGCCCCTAATTGTACAGACAAGGAAACTAAGGTCTTGAGGGAGAATGACTTATCTAAGAGCCATCACACAACTAGTTTTTGGCAGAAACAGAACTGGAACCCAACTCTCCAAACAATTTATACAATAACAACAGTGTTGTAAAAAAAAAAAAAAACAACTTGAAAGATTTAAGAGTTGTGATCGCTACAATAACCAATCTCAGTACCAGAAGGCTAATGATGAAACTGTTACCTGCTTCCTGAGAAAGATGACAGGCTCAGGGTTCAGAATGAGACAAGTGGCCAAAGTGAGAATTCATTTTGCTTGACTATAGATCTTTGTTTTTTCCTTTTTCTTTTTTTTAATTAGGGAGAATGAGAAGGAGGGAAAGGGAACTTAGGGATAGCGTAACCCCCCAAAAGAGAGAAAAGAAAAAATGTTATAGAAGCATTATTTTAAAAATATATACAGAAAAGAAGGAAAGACACAAAGAATCATAGACAAGCAAGATAGCTTTGAGAGTTACATGTTAAATTTTTTACTTATTTTAAAAGAAAGACAAGCTATGTAACAGGGATTCACAGTTTTAGATACAATCTTCATTTTCGTGGAAATATCTATTTGGTGTATGTCAAAAATTAAACAATGAAAAATAAAAATAAAACAACCCGTTTGACATTGACTGTGTGACCTTGGGCAAGTCACTTAACCCTGATTGCCTTGCAAAATAAAATGAAACAACCCAACCCTCCTGACTCCAAGTTTAGTGCTCTTTCTATGACCCCAGTACAAGTAGCTAAGTGGTACAGTGGATTGAGCACCAAATCTGGAGTCAAGAGGACCTGAGTTCAAATCCAGCCTCAGATACTTAAGAGCTATGTTAATCCGAGCAAATCACTTAACCTTGATTACAACAACAACAAAGTTGGTCCTGTGGAAGAGGGATTAAATGAACAGTTGGATCCCAGAGGAGGACCAATTAGATTGTAAGTTCTTTGAGAGCATGCACTTTCTTTGCATCCCCAGAACTTGGCACAGTGCCTGTTATATAGTAAACAAATGCTGGCTGATTGACCAAGAGGGGTGAACCAGGAACAATGGGGTAGAAACTGCAAAGAAAAAAAATTCAAGTTTGATAGGAAAAAGAATTCTCAACAATTAAAGCTACTCCAAAATGGCGGTTATAGAACGAGCAAGTTTTTTCCATGCCTCAGTTTCCACATCTGTAAAAAGGAGATAACAATAGTTACTGTTATTATTATTATTATTTGTCGTCAGGATCGATTTGGATGACACTCGTAAAGCATTTTGCAAACCTTTAAAATGCTATTTAAGGGGCGGCTAAGTGGGGCAGTGAATAGAGCACCGGCCCTGGAGTCAGGAGGACCTGAGTTCAAATCCGGCCTCAGACACTTAACACAAAAACTAGCCATGTGACCTTGGGCAAGTCACTTAACCCCAACTGCCCTCCAAAAAGCAAAAAAAAAAAAAGAAAAAAATGCTATTTAAATACCAGTTACTAGTTTTTGTTATATCATACTGTCCCCCTAAGGTAGTTTGTTCTGTTGTTCCCCTTCACCCTCACTACATCCTCAAACAAAACAAACACCTCCGAGGACCAAAACACAGACTACCAAGATGAAGGTCAGGAACCCTAAAGCAAAAGGAACCCTGTCATGAGAAGGAGGCAGGCAGCCCTCCACAGTGCAGCCTTGGGTCGATTACTCAATCTCTCTTGATTAGCTACTCTATCTGTAAAACTGAGATAATCACTTACCTCCCCAAAGATAGAGGGCTGGACCAAACCACCTTCCCAACTAACTCTAGACTTGACGTACATAGCAGACACAAAGGGGGTAGCTTACAGGCAGAGCAGGGCCAAGGTGTCTGTGAGCTATGGGGCAAGGTTTAAGAATTGTGTCTCCTGTTCCATGGGAAAGGAGATGATAGAATATTGGTCTTGGAGTGAGGAAGACCTGGGTTCAGATCTTGCCCAACACTGGTAAGTTGTGTGATCACAGGTAAATTATTTT
Organism: Pseudocheirus occidentalis; assembly: GCA_028646575.1. Classification (NCBI taxonomy): domain Eukaryota; kingdom Metazoa; phylum Chordata; class Mammalia; order Diprotodontia; family Pseudocheiridae; genus Pseudocheirus; species Pseudocheirus occidentalis. Next base: position 210,674,743 of record CM053595.1, on the reverse strand, counting down.
GTCTCTTAGAACCCTAGTTTCTTCGTCTGTAAAATGCAGACCATGGTAGCTGCCTCTCCAGGTCATTAGGAGGATTGCATGAGATACATATGTAAACCTTAAAGCACTAATTCAAGGTCAGTTGTTACTGTTTGGGCTGGGTATGGGCCTGTGAATCCATCAGTGTAGATAGGAGGTGACTGTATGTGACCCTCATCACATTCCAACAGCTCTTTCTTCCACACTAAAAATAGCAGGGATAGGGTTATAATACAACGTGTTTCCAGTGCCAGACTTATTGTCATACCACAACATTTTTTTAATTACCAGTGCATGCCTATCATGTCAAAACAAGAAAAGAAGAAAAAGAAAAAAAAAAGTTTTTGTTATGACTTTTTGTTGTTGTTGTTCAGAGCCAAATTTTTCTGAAGAGGAACCTCCCTCAACCACTATGATGGAGTTCTGAATAGTTTTAGCCATTAGCTTTTGCTGCAGATTTGATAATGTTAAGCACCTATTTCCAGGGTTGTAATGCTAAATGAGAAGTGCTGCGGCCTGCACAGTCTGGGCCTTGTTACCAGCTGAGTGAGATAAAGGGAGAGAGAGAAAGAGAGAGAGAGGGAAAAGGAGAGAGAGAGAAACAGAGCTTCTAGCTGAATAAGAAAAGAGGGAGAGAGAGACAGGGATGCATTCCATAGTCTGTTTATTGCAGAACTATTTCATACAGAGCCAAAGATACATGGAAGATACAAGGTTTATATACCCTTAGCAGATTGCAAGAAACCACCCTTGGTCTAGATCACAGCCCAAAGCCAATCACTCCTTAAGCTCTTTATCCTAGGACCATGTCCAGAGGCACAAACAAACAGGGTGTTACAATCAAGACTTGCAAATTAACTCAGTACTTTCTTTAGATATTCATGAAACCAATGAGAGATTATACTCTCCTTGCATATCAGTCTAATGACCTTTGTGGAACTGGGGAGCTAATGTGGCCAAGGCCCCTGAAAGTCTTGGCCTACAACAGAGAATATTTGTAAATAACTTTGCAAACCTTATGTTACTATATAAATGATATTATTATATAAAAATAGCTTCAAGGGCCTGGTTTTCCTTCACTGTGGTGTGTGTATACAAGGTATGTATTCACTGGAGGCTGCTCTGTTGCATGCCTGACAGTCTCAAAATAAATACCTATTGGCCATGGAAAACCACATTTCCCAGCACCAAAAATGTGCTCTTATTTAAAACAACAATAACAACAAACCCGACATGCAAAAGAGCATTCCTCACTTTACCCTCTGTTCCATGACCCTTGGGGCTACCTACCCCTAGCCCAGGCCCAACCCAAGGGGCACCACTGGGTGGTTTGTTGTTGTTTAAGCCCCAATAGGAAGAGTGTGGATTTGACTTCTGCCCCAGGCAAGAGGAAATCTATCTATTTCTTCTTTTCTACATATATTAGATTATATGAGCAGAGACAGAGACTGTACACTTGAGTCAGGGGACAGTGAGTGGTTGAGGAACAAGGATTACATCATTGTTGGGGTCATGATGAAATAGTTAGAAAAGCTACTGAGGGGCTGTGATTGATTTCATTCTTCAATTCTCTTCCAAGGTATAAGCATATGAATACACACACACACATTCCTACCAAGATGTTAAGGGTCCCAGGACTCAATTCTGGAATTCAAAGCTGTCCCAAATCTGTCCAGGCCCAAATGGGCACCACCTGATTCATTCACTTTCCAAATTAAACGCTGCTCCTCCCAACCCACCTGAAGCCTGGGGATTCCAAAGCTCTATAAAACCTTTGAGATTTAGCTTCAGGGAGGGTGTGGTGGGACCAAGATCCTAAGGTCCAGCCCCAAGCAGGTTGGGCTAGTCTTCACTTAAAAGGTAAAGACACTGTCCCAGAGACTTAATTGGCTCAGGGCATTAAAGGCTTGGACAGCTGAAGTGGTTTCCTGGTGCCATAAGTACAACCAGAGCAGGTATAGTCACTTAACTCCTCCCTTTGGTTTACGAACCATGGATTATCATAGCCAAACCTGGTACTTGTGCTGAATCAATGTCAAAGCCTCAATTAAAATATTTTCCCTGAAATGTTTTACATAATTGCACACGTTTAACCTATATCTGATTGCTTACTGTCTCAGGGAGAGGAGAAGAGGGGACCAGAGGGGAAGAGAGGAAAAAGGAGGGAAGAGAGGAAGGGAGGGGAGGAAAAAGAAGAGGAAAGAAGGGAGGAGGGGAGGGGAGGAGAGGACAGGGTGGGAGGGATAGAATTTGGAATTCAAAACTTTAAAATGTTTTTTAAAATATTTTTTCCTGTTCTAAGTATCCTTCTCTGCCTATGACTAATTCAATTTCTTTTTTCATTTTCTTCTAATCTTAAATCCAAAATTCCTGTCTCACTTTGTTCTGCTCTTGAACCTGATGTACCAGCTTGGCCAGAGTCAGGCCTGGCGTGCTACAAAGGGGATAAGGCTATAAAGGCACCTGAAAGCTGTGATAGATGAACCCACCCGAGCCCCATAAAAAACTCTTTTCTTAACAATCTCCTTCTTTGCTATCACAGCAACACGAAAAGGTTCTTGGCTTAGATACTGAGGAGACAGAGACACAAATGGCAGACATGCTACATCAAGGCATGGGCTGGGCTACCTTCCAACCCTGCCATGACTCTTGGCCAATCTGTCCAGCTACAACTCTTGCTCACTCACACACACATTCACACTCACACTCTCTCTCTCACACACACAGACACACACACACTCTCCACACACACACTCTCCACACACACACACACACACACACACACACACACCAGAATAATTAGCAATGTCATCTCATCTAGGCGAGTCTGTGATTGACCCAGAATCCAGAGGGCGCCTTCCCTCCTCCTTCCATAGTCTCTGGTTCCTCCCCAGTCATCTGCTTTTCTCTCCAAGTTCCCCAGTCACACATGGAAGTTATCTTTGCACTATTTCTGTCAAACTGTGCCTCATCCCCTGAAGACAGGAGGGGGGTGGTGGCTGTGGAAATCAGCCTCATGGCAGGGCTAAAGTTCATGGCGGGAAATCTCCTCCTCTCATAGAGAAAAGAACCAATGACCAGCCTCAACAAAAAAAAGCCTCAGAGTCAAGAGAGGTGTGTCCAGGTTTATTGTACAATCTCCCCAAGCCGAGAACAAGGGTGTCATAGGTGGGAGAATGTGCAGCCAGAGTCTCCCAGGGCTACGGGATTGGAATACTAGCTTTAAAGGCTCAATCCTTACTGGAACCTCTGAGAGGGAGAGTAGGAAAACGGTCCCTCACTCTTTCTGCCCACCTCCCCCTTTTCCCAATTCAGCTAGCAAAGAAAGGGAGAGGAGGGCTCCAGAGAAGGCATGTGAAGTGGAAAGCAAGATGGGACTGAGGGAAGAAAGCTCTTCCAGGTGGAAGCATTTGGTCCTCATTAAGTTAAGAAGTTGGTCCTTGTTACAGGACACGCCACTTCATGGAGATGAGATGGAGGCGGGAGGGGGAGAGAGAAAGAAAAATGTGTCTGCTCTTAATAAAGCTGGGAACTAGACCTTCGTAGAGAAGAGCTATACAGTGAAGGAAAGGGGCTGTTAGAGGAATGCCTGTAAGTCTGAGTGCAGAGTTATTCCAGGTCCCCTAAGGCAGGGAGGGTGGAAAGAGGAGGCAGAGGGCTGGCGGTTGTACCTGACACAGGATGGGGCCTCACAGAAGCTGCAGCATCCTGCAGATGCCCCTCCCCATTACCCGAAGCCCCATCCTCCCTCAGGTCTTAGAGAGACACCACAACAAAGCAGCTGTTGGTGGGCAGTGGGGATTAGCTGAGGAGGGGGAGGTTACAGAGAGAGCCCTTGCCATCAGTGCCCTAAATGCAGCACCTCCCACTCCCACCCCTTCTCCCCATCCCCCGGGCTGGGACTTCATATGGCAGAGCTCTGGGCTTGCTCCAGGATGCCAAAGTGCCCACTCACACAGGGGCCACATAGTTTCCTGGAAATGTTCCGAATTTCTGGGTCCTCCGGGAAACACCTGCAAGGGAAGAAATGGAAATATGAAACATGGGGAGGGGGTAGGAGCTCGTCTTTTTTTAAATTGACTTGTTTACCCCACCCCCACCATGGTGGCATACAATCATGTATAGGATCTGCAAACTCTTTCACATTGTACAATAGTCTGGTTGTATAAGTGTTATAGCCAATGGAGTGAACAGTGAGAAAAGAGAAACAAAAACCAAACATAGAAAAGAACAATAGCATGCATTGCTTCCGTCGAAGAGCACATCTTAATAGTGATGGGGACTGTGTGTAGAACACTAGTGTCAGAGATTTTTGATATGTTGGTTTTGCTGAACTGTTTTTGTTCTGGTTTAAAATTCTTTGTTATGGGAGGGTGGCTCTCAAAGATGAGGAAAGAGGTATATTTACTGGGTATTTACAGGATAAATACAGGGAAATAGGAGGGATGTGGAAACAAAATTATCAATATAATTTTATCTTTTTAAAAAAAGGTATGGGGGTGGAGAAGATGCTAGGGGGAAAACAAACACACAAACAAATCTCAAGCTCCCCAGTGCTGACTGTGAGCAGAAAAATTACTTCTCTCCCCGGTAGCCTGGATGCTTTCTAGCCTCTGACTCTACCCCCTGGTGGTAAAAGCCTAGAAGGGTTGGAAGCGATCACAGGACACCTGCCGACTCACAGCACTTACAGTTAACTGGGGGTGGGGTGGGGGACCTTACGGACCTTCCCATTCAACTCTCTCGCTTTATCAAAGAGTGAGTCACTGAAGTCCAGAAAGGCTAAGAACCCTCAAGGTTTCACAACAAATGTCAGATAAAATCTGAGATTTTATTCTCTTCATTAATCCACATTCCTTCACCCATCAATACACATTTGAACTAACAAGTGTTTATTCATAATAAGATTATATGTGGCAATGCCAAAGTGTCAAAGGGAATGATTCAAAGAGATGTCATCCTTAGGGAATAACCCCACCCATCCCTAGCTCAAAGAAAGTCCTTAAGTATCAATACACATCTGAACCAACAAGTGTTTATTCAGAATAATATGTGCAATGCAAAGGTGTCAAAAGGAATGCAAAGAGATGTGGTCCTCAGGGAATAACCCCACCCATCCCTTCCTCTTAGAAGTCCTTATGCATTACACAGAGAGGCAGGGCAGTTTAGAGGAAATAGCTTTGAAGGCGGAGGGGGTGGGGCACTCAGGACTAGAGACCAGGGTTCCAGTTCTGACTTTGCCATTTATTTTCTGTGTGACTTTGGGCAGGTCCCTGTCCCTCTCTATTCCTCAACTTCCAAGTCTACAAAATGAAAGGGGTGTACTAAATGACCTCAAAGATTATTTCTAGCTTTCACATTCTATAATTCTAGGTGTTAAGTCTTCTTCAAAGCATCCAGTCTCACATACTCTTCTAAAGTTTGGATCTTACGTTGTCAAATCAAATCATTTTGCAGGTTTCGGGAAAACAGCTCGAATCAGATGTAGACATCTTTTTTTGAGGGAGAATATTGACTAATGAACACAGAATTTCAGCAACCATTCCAAAGTGTATCCTTTATGAAACATACATAATGAGTGCTCAACCTGAACACCTCCCAAGAAGAGGAACCCACTCTCTTACCAAGTAGCCCATTCCATAAGTGGATAACTATTGCTGTAAGAGAGTTTTTCCTGACATCAAGCCTAACTCCATCCATCCATCCATCCATCCATCCATCCATCCATCCATCCATCCATCCATCCATATTTATCTGTCTGTGTGTCTAACAATCTATCATCTATTTATCTGTCTATCTATCTATCTATTTTATGTCTGTGTATCTATCAATCTATTATTTATCAATCTATTTGTCTGTGTGTCTATCAATCTATCATCCATCTATCTATTTATCTATCTATCTATTTATCTTTGCAATTTCTATCCATTCCTTTTAGTTATGCACTCGACAGTCAAACAGAACAATTCTAATCTTCCTTCCAGGTCTTAAAAACTTGAAGATAGCGACCACAGCCTCCTTGAATCCTCTCTTCTCCAGCTAAAAATCCCCCAGTTTCTTTAACTCATCCCCACAAGTCATGGACCATCCTGACTGCTGACCTCTAGACATTCTGTAGTGTTCTTTCTCTGTCTCTTTCTCTCTCATACATACATACACATATGTGTGTGTATACAAGCTCTCTCAAGCTAACAATATACATATATATGTATCTACACATACACATTTGTGTATACGTACACACATACACATATTCTTAAAAAGACCTGCAGGTTTTAGAGTACCACAAGCACCACAGGAGCAAACAGTTGGATGGAGCAGCCAAGAAAGTCAGGGTCATCTTAGGTTGCACAGCTTCCAGTAATGAGGAAGTGGGAGCCACCCCTGTACTCTACCCTGGCCAGACGACTATCTAAAGCATTGTCTACGACGTTGGGCACTCAGCACTGAATTTTAGGAAGGATATTCAGTCCCTTCCCTCCCTTCACTGGCCACAACATGGAACAGTAAAAGGCAGTAGAGTAACAGATAGAGAGAGCACTGATCCCCAGAGTCAGGACTCAAAGGTGGCCTCAGATAATGACTAACTCTGTGACTCTATCTCTCCAGGGTTCATTGCCTCATTTATAAAACAAGGAAGGCCGTTTTAATGCTTCTTAAGGTCCTTTCCAGCTCTATCTATGATCCCATGAAAGGAAAAGCACCATGGGTCCAGAATGCTATAAAACAAGATCTCTAAATCAATGAGCTTTTCTTAACCTTTTTTTTCCCCTTTATTACAAAAGAAGCCTTACAGGGTGATGGGGGAGAGGGATGCAGATTGATAGATAGATCCATATATATAGTAATGATTCTGATGTAAAAATAAAAGCATTAATCAGTCTTTTTAAAAGAAAATATACATATGTGTATATATGCATACATGTATGTTTATACATGCATATACAGATGCGCATGTGCATATGCACAAAATTAGGTGGATAGAGGGCCAGGCCTGGAGTTCAGACGACCTGAGTTCAAATTCAGCCTCAGATGCTTACTAGCTGTACGAACCTGGGGAAGTCACTTAACCTTGCTGGCCTGTTTTCTCATCTGTAAAATGAGCTAGAGAATGGCCACCCACTCCAGGATCTTTGCCAAGAAAACCCCAAAAGAGGTCACAAGGAGTTGAACACAACTGAAAATGACTAATCAACAATAACAATGTAAATATATAAATATTAAAGATATTTAATATTTCAAAATAATGTTATTGTTAAAAATTAAGTAAATTTTATAGTATATGTAAAGACCTTATAAACCTTAACAAATCATATAAACATCAACTTTTATTATTGTTCTTATTAAGGAGTTTAGAATTGCCTAGGTGAAACCCACTTTTTTTCAGTATCACTCCCTGCTTGCTCAGTACCATCCACCTCAGCCTTACCCCTCACAAGTCCCTAGTCTAGTCTTCCCTCTCTTACCATCAGTCCGTCTTTCTCTTACATGACCCATCTCGCATCTTCTTACACTCATGAAAACCTGGCTCTCCTCTCTCCGCCCCGCCCCTTCCCGCCCTAAGCCTGGCCACTCTCTTCAAGAGTGGGGTGCACCTTCTCTCCCACCCTTTACACACTGGGCCAGGAAAAAGACGAGGCACACACACTCCGTGCTCCTTAGCACATCCGTCAGACCTGGTATTACTATTATCTACTCAGATATGCTATCGTCACTCAGGAAAAGGGGTGGGTGTGTTAGAGCCAGCCAATGATTAAATTTTCAGTTTATCTCAGGTATTTTCAAACCTACAAATCACGCTTGATTTACTGTTTTGTTAATTGTCTAAACTTCGGGAAATGATAGAGAAAATAGTAATGATGCAGATTAGACTTAGAAGTGTGCCATGCGACTGACTACTAATATTCACCAATACAATTCTCCTTTGAAGTTCACGCTGTCCATTTGTGGCTTGTCCTTCCCCTCTTTTGTCTAGGAACTCAGCATCTGGCTCAGAGTCTTCCTCCCCAACATAATCCCAGTCCTGATACTTAAGGATTTTGATATTCACATGGATGTGCTCTCAAAATCAGTCTCCTTCACTCTCATGATCCTCCTTCATCCCACTCCAGTCAGACAGAGCCAGTCATATCCTCGGACACACTACGAATGTTCTAACTCCACGATCCACCGCCTCAACCTTCCCATCTCTCCCTTCACCTCACTCTTCCATATTCATCTTCACTAGGCCCTCTAGTTATTTTCTCTCTCCCAGGCCATCGCTCCTTCTTTGGCCTCATGTACCTCCATTCATAACCTTGATCTTATAGCTAGCTGATCGGTTCAATATCTTGTCTCAAATCTCTTGTCTCCTAGTCCAATCACCGCTCATACTTCACCAGACCCAAACCTTGGGTTGCCACCATGAACTATCTTCATCATTCCCACTCACCTACTGCTGAACATTAAGGAAGGAAAACAAACAACTGTGCTTTGCAAACTGTTGCAGATGAGTGCAATCTTATCTCACCTAGATTCTCACTGGTCTATGACAATCTTTGTATTTTTCTTTAATTGATTGGCTATCAAATTCCAACCGCAGTTACTCCAAACCTTTTCAAGCTTTCTTCAGAGGTGTCAAACTTGCAGCAGGCCAACTCTTCCAGAACCAGATTAAAAGGTAATTGGGAAACGTTTAACAAAATAAACATACAACAGAGATAACTTTAATTTGTGGGTTTTAAGTTAATATAAAGGGCGCAAGTATCTGTTTCTATTTGAGTTTGACACCACAATTCTACTCCAACCTGTCTCCCTTCCTTTTCAGCAAAACGTGTTATTTTACCAAAAAAATATAGGTCACTGAATCTGAAGTCCCCTGTCTCCCCAATTCTAAACCTCAAAACTTCTTAACATCATTTGCCATTCTCACTTCCTTGTCTCTGACAAAGAGGTGGCCCTTCTTTTGGGGGGGAGAGTGGGAGTGATGGGGTTAAAGAATTTGCCCATAGTCACACAGCTAGTAAATGTCTAAGGTTGGATTGGAACTCTTGGTCTTCCTGACTCCAGGACCAGTGCTCTTTCCACTGTGCCACTTAGCTGCCCCAGTGGCCTTTCTTCTTGACAAAATTAACCACTCTATTTATGACGTTAATAGCATCACCTCTCATTTCCTCCAGCACCTTTCCCTTTCAATCATTTCTTTGTCTCTTTTATTTTTCACTCTTTCCAAATTAATTGCTTCTTTGCTTCTACCTATAAATGCATCCAAATCTCCACCCAAAAACCTTGGTGGGGCCACGCCATCCCCTCAAGCTATCACCATACAGCTCTCCTTCCCTTCACAATTAAACTCCTAAAAATACTTTTACATTGACTGCTTCTTCTGATTCACTTCCCACTCAGTTCCCACCTTACAAATGTGGTTTCCAATCTCATAATTCAATGAAACAACTCTCACCAAGATTGCTCCCTTAATTTCTAAATTCAGTAGCTTTTCCTCTGAGTCTTTTCTGCATCATTTGGCACTGTTTGATACTACTTCTTCCTGGATACTGTCTCCTCCCCAGGTTTTTGTGACACTCTTCTCTCTTGATTCTCCCTCTACTCTTTCTCTGTCAAATTAATTTTCATCCATGTCCCACTCCCTAACCCTGGGTGTTACCAAAGGCCTTGTCTTCTTTTTCAACACCTCCTCTCTTGGTGATCTTATTTATTCCTAGAGATTCAATGATCATTTCTATGCAAATGAATCCCAATCCTCTATATTCAGTTCTAAGCTCTCCTGGACTCCAGCCCCACATCACTAATTGGCTGTTAGACGTCTCTAACTGAATGCCAAGTGGACTCCTCAATTCAAAATGTCCACAAAGGAACTTACCTGTACCCCTAAACCCCATTCCTCATCAGTCTTTTGAGGACATCGCCATCCCAGGCAGGTTCACAACCTCAAGAGTTATCCTTGATTCTTCCCTCTCCACCATTCCCCACATTCAATCCATTTCCAAGACTGGCCGATTCCACCTCAACAATATATTTCATGTCTCCTTTCCCTTAATTATGTTCAGACCTTCATCGCTTCTCACTATAACAGCCTCTTGATAAGAACCTCAGTTTCCAGGTTCCCTTTTCAAGTCATCCTCCACATAGCTGCCAAAATAACCTTCCTAAGGCACAAATCTGACCATGTCATTCTCCTACTCAAGATTCTTCAGTGGCTCCCTATTACTTCTTCTTCTTCTTCTTTAATGTTTTTGCTTTTTGGAGGGACAATTGGGGTTAAGTGACTTGCCCAAAGTCACAAGGCTAGTAAGTATGTCAAGTGTCTGAGGTCAGATTTGAACTCAAGTCCTCCTGACTTGAGCCAGTGCTCTATTCACTGCACCACCAAGCCGTCCCTTCCCTATTACGTCTTGAATGAAAAATGAACTCTTCAGCTTGGAATTTAAAGCCTTTAACAATCTAGCTTGAGCATATCCTTCCAAGATCATGACATAGCATTCCCCTTTACACTTGATGTTTCAGCTGAAGAGGCTGACTTGCCTCTGATTTCACCTCCAAGCCTTTGCAAAGCAGCACCCACCATACGTGGAATACAGTTTCTCTTTGACTTCTGCCTCCTAGAATCCTTAGTGTCTCAAGATTGCCAATCTCCTATGGGAAGTCATTTCTTTTCCCTTTAATTGTTAGTGTGAGGGATAATTTATAGTGAAGTTTCCCCATTCTGAAAAATCAAATCTAGAATGGCTTCAGTATTCACTAGGCTAGGTTTAGGTCACCTGACCTTCAAGCAGTCTGGGGTTTAGCAATGGAGACCCTCCCATAGAGCCAGCTCAGCAGAAGATCCAGATCTTTTGTTTCAGAAAGATTCCCAGGCTTAGGTTGTGGGTCAGTCCCCCCTACCAATAAGAGTGAAGGCCAGTTGGTGGAGCTGGGTTTCTGTATTAGAAGATTATATAACCATGGGCTGGCTTCTACCTGTTGCTCTCTCCCTTCAGCCATGTGGGCGACAGGGGCAGAGTCCTTTCTCATGAGAAAGAATAAAGACCTTTTCTGACCTTAGATTCAGACTCTGAACTCTTTTCATCTCACACATTAGGATTCTCTTCTTTATCAAATTCTCTTGTAAACGCCTCTCTGTTCATATGTCACCTCCCTTCAGTGACATTAATCAGTCCATAGGCATTGACAGTGTCTTCCATACGCCAGCCGAGGGAGGCATATCTCCTCAGCCAAAATGTGAGATCCCCAAGGTTAGTGACTATATTTTATTCTTCTCTAAAACCTGCTCTGTGCCAAGCCCAGGGTGGGCACAGGAGGTACCCAACACTTGTCAATGGGTTAAATACTAAGTGTTTTCCATGTCGGGGGATGGGGGGATGGGGACTAGCTGGAGCAATGAATAGAGCTCTGGAGTAAGGAGGACCTGAGTTCAAATATGGCCTCAGACACTTAACACTTACTAGCCATGTGACCTTGGGCAAGTCACTTAACCCCAATTGCCCTGCCTTTCCCCTCCAAAAAGCAAAAAATTAAAATTAGAAAAAAATTTAAAATGTTTTCCATGGAAAGTCAGCATAGTATATAACAACAACAATCAGTAATCATAACAAAGACCCATATTTATGTAGCAAGTTAAGGGTCCTAAAGTGAGAGAGAAAGAGAGAGAGAGAGAGAGAGAGAGAGAGAGAGAGAGAGAGAGAGAGAGAGAGAGAGAGAGTTCTTGTTTGATCTTTTGAGGCTTGTAAGGTAAGTGTTATTATTCCCATTTTACAGGTGAGGAAAGTGAATCTCAGAGAGGTTGGGACTTACCCAGGGTCACACAATAAATAAATAACAATAACAAGTAAGCCATCATTATAAATTCAATCAATATTAATTCAATCGATATTCATTTCACTCTACTTATTAATTAATAAATAACAATAATAGCTCTGCTAAAATTTACAAAGTACTGTAAATATATAATAAGCTTGTGAGCTAAGTACTTGTAATATAATACCCATTTTGGGGGTGAGGGAGCAGACAACTGCTTTCATCAGAAACGGCTGACCCCAGTAAGGACGCTGCCTCCACTAATGCAGGCTGAACTGTGCTCTGGTTTTAAAGAGAGCTGCCTGGGGCACTGAGGAGTTAAATGATTTGCCCTGGGTCCCACAGTCAGGAAGGGTGCTTTAGAATATAAGCTCTTGAGTAGGGATCAGTTCCTTGGTAGCTCCAAGAGGCGGAAGTGGATGAGGAAGCTTCTGTACCTCTGTTTTCTCTACCTAGCTAAAGGGTGTTTCAATGGCATGAAAAGAATGCTTACAAAGATGCTATGTATCATGAATATCGTATTTCTTGCTTTCTCAATGGGCGGGGGAGGGAGAGAATTTAGGAATGAAAATTAAAATAAAGAAAGATGCTAGAGAAATGCAAGGCCTTTCTTTTCTGTCACTGACCTTGTAGTAAACGGCCTTGGTGCCTAAGTGTTGGCAGCAATTGATACCAATGAAGGCTGGTCCCTGTCTTGCCAGGCTCACCCCCAAGTGCTGACCTTGTTTGATACTACTTCTCCCTGGATACTGTCTCCTCCCCAGGTTTTTGTGACATTCTTCTCTCTTGATTCTCCTTCTACTCTTTCTCTGTCACATTAGATTTTCATCCATGTCTCACTCCCTAACGCTGGGTATTACCAAAGGCCTCTTTTCTTCTTTTTAATCACCTTCTCTCTTGGTGATCTTACTCATTCCTATACATTCAATGATCATTTCTGTGCAAATGAATACCAATCCCATATATTCAGTTCTAAGCTCTTCTGAACTCTAGTCCCACATCACTAATTGGTTGTTAGACATCTCCAACTGAATGCCAAGTGGACTCCTCAATTCCAAATGTCCAAAAAGGAACAAGAGTCCTCCCCAATCCCCCGGGTTCATCATACCCACGAACCAGCCGTCGTCACACTGCTGCATGACATCCACCTGGTCTCCTTCCCGAAGCTCCAGCTCATCTTCATTCTGGGGCCAATATCGATATACTGCCCGGTACCTAAGGGAGGATACTACAGTGGTTACCACGAACATCTTCACCTCTCACCTGCCCAGCCCATTAGAGCTAAAGACCAAACCTTTCCCTGCATCACCATCACTAAGAAAAATTTTTTTTTAATCTCTGTACAATTTCCTTCACAGAAAACTCAGACAATCTGTTCTCCCACTGCACTGTTCCTTCCCTTCCAAAGCCAACCCATCCTTCAAGCCTCATTTCTTCTAGCAGCCTTCTTCTATGCCTCTGAGACACACTGACCCCTAACTCTCTCTTTTCTTGGGAATCTGTGTCAATCGTTTCAAGACAAGTACAGAATCACAGATGTTCAGAGTTGGAAGGGACCTTAGAGATTGTTCAATCCAATCTCTAATTTTATAGATTAAACTAAGGCCCAGAGAGGAAATGTGATTTGTACAGAGAAGAACCAGGAATCCCTTATATTATCATCAACAACTAATAGCAATAATATTAGTTATAAATTCATATGAATAAAGCACATCTGTTCATCTGTCTTTTCACTTTTCCATCTAGATCAGGGAGTGGCAAACCATGGCCTATGGGCCAAATGTGGCCTTTCGCCCATCTCTGTCCGGCCTGTCAGCTAAGGATGGCTTTTACAATTTCTGGCTGTTGAATTTGGCCCATAGTTTGCTAACCCCAGATCTAGATCAAAATATTCCTGAAAGAACAGAGATTACTTCATCTGCTTCTATTGTGTTCCACATCTCCCAACCCATAGGGCTGGGTTTACTTGTTGAATTGAATTGTATTTAGTTTCCTTAGTGGCCCTGAGTATGAAAGTCTTTATTCATTGGGCCACATTCCCTATAACATCTCCCATTCCCATCTGACTATTCCTCAACTCATACTCACGGGGTCCAGTGAATATTAGAGGATCCAGAAGAGGAAGAAGAAGGATCTTGGTGAGGGCTGGGACTCCAGTGGTGGGGTGGTAATGTACTGGAGGCACCAAGACCCTAAAGGTGAATAATGAGAAAAGTATGGGTTATTTCAAAGTACATATATATAATGCAGATAGACAAGACTCAAACTTTCAAAGGATACTATGGGCAAAAGAGAATAATAATTGTGTCTTAAATCCTTTTCAACACATTTTCATACATTGGCTTACTTTATTTAAACCACAACCTCAGAAGTATGTAGGGTTTTATCATTACTTTTTACCATATGGGTAACTGAGGCATGAACATCTAAAATGCTTGGTTTTTAGGAAATCATGAAGTAACTGGCATCCCATTCTATCTACTGACACCCTGGAGGCTGCTCTGGACATGAAATGGAATGAGTTTAGTTGTTTTGTTATTGTTCAGTCAATTCAATCACATATGATTCTTCATGACCCCATCTAGGGTTTTTGTGGCAAAGTTACTGGAGTGGTTTGCCATTTCCTTCTCCAGTTCATTTTACAGATAGGGAAACTAAGGTAAACAGGGTTAAGTGACTTGTCCAGGGTCACACAGCTAGTAAGTGTCTGAGGTCAGATTTTAATTTATAAAGAGGAGTCTTTCTGACTCCAGGCTCAGCATTCTAATCACTGTACCACCTAGGATCCACAAAAATGGAACCCAAGTCCTAGGACCAAGGCTCCCTAATAGTTGGCACTTCCTGACTATTGCCTACAGTCCTTCTTCTGGGTCAGATTCTACCACAGACTAAGAGCAAACAAAGGAAGGTGGAGCTGGATACAAGGTCCCAAGTTATCCCATTCCTGTTTGTAGGTTTTGCTATATTTAGAATAATTAAAATGCCTATTTATTTATATGTAAATATAGTATGACATAAAAGAACCAAACATCTTAATTGAAATACAGCTCAATATTTATGTATTTATACAGTGCAGAAGGCTAAGATAATATGGTATTTGTGGAGGGCAGGGACCCTGAGTACTTAATAGCCACCATAAGGGCCCCACAAAAAGATTTCAATCTGCCGAAAGACCTCATATGCTTTTGGGACCACATTCAGACACAGACTGGTTTTCACTGCTCTGCTCAAAGGTATCTCTCACTCCAGTGGGTTATTTTGCATTCAGTGTTCTACCTGGAATAACTGTCCCATTGTCCCCTACCAGCTACAGAAATAGGGAAAGAAGCAAATTTCTTAAGTCTGAAGAGGGGATTTCTCACTGATTTAAGATGTCTCATTCTCTTGATGAGAAGCTGGGAGTCACCTGGTTCTGAGGTCTGGACGGAGAGGTCCGTGGGGAAGGTTCCTGGGTGCTGGAACGAAAGGTGAAACCAGCTCGATAGGGAGAAGTTTGGCCCCCCCAGTCGGTAGTGTCAGCTGTGCTTTGGGGTACAGAGGGGGAACCAGATGGCCTTGCTAGGCGAGAGGTGCCCAGGCGTGGAGACCCAGGGATTTGGGAGCCAGTCAGGTTCAGGTGGGTGGGGGGAGGGCCATCTTCGAAGACCTTGAGCCTGGGTTCTTTGGAGACTTGGACGTAGTTGGCAGGGAAGATGCCCTGTCGTCCAGTCCCTGAGATTCGACCCTCATACCAGTTTTCATCCACCTTCCTTATCAGGCAGATCCTCTCACCCTGCAGGAAAGAGGAGGAAAAAAAACAACTCTCAACCACGTTTCCCTTCTGTGACCCCACCTCTCCAGGTCAGGCAGATACATTAAAATCATACCCCAAACATGCCACCCCCTTCCTACCTCAGGCCATTCACCTATCTGGAGTTCCTTCCAAAATCCCAGTCCAAATTGTTATCTTTTCACCTTAGTTTTATCTATCCAACCAGATTATGTGAGTTTGTTATGGATAACCTTTTTTTTATTTGAAAAGAAACTGATTAGAGGTAGCTGGGTGGCTTAGTGGATAGAGCACCAGCCCTGGAGTCTGGAGAACTTGAGTTCAAATCTGGTCTCAGACACTTTAAACACACACACACACATACACACACACACACACACACACACACACACACACACACACAAAAGCAAGCCGTGTGACCTTGGGCAAGTCACTTGACCCCAATTGCCCTACCTTTCCCCCATCCCTCTCCTCCCAAAAAACCAAAACACATGTTGATTATTTAAAGTGGAGAGCCAAAGGAAAGGGACTTGGAAGTTCCTTAGAACCCTTTTTGCCTCTTTCTCCTTCCTTTCTCCTTCTCCCCTCAAATTTCAAGTCCCTTACTTGCTGTTCTATTCTGTTTTCTCCCCCTCCTCTTCTCCTCTTCTGGCCCAAATAGAAAATGATATCTGCTGTTTATGGTCACATCTTATGCTACAAAAATTGATCCAGAATGATCCATAATTCCTGCCCTCCAGGTACTTACAGCTCATGGGAAATGTAGTTCTGAAGCCAGCCACAACAGGGAAGAAAGTATTTTATCCAAGTAAGTCAGGGAAGGAAAAGTTCCAATTATCTGGAGGGTCATTTGTTATTTTCTCCCCTTCTCCGCCCAATTCTGATACTCAGCTAAAACTTGCCCTGCCCTGCACCTCCTTTCCCTCTGGCTCACTCACCTTTCGGAAGGAAAGCTCCACCTCCAGGTCCCCCTTGAAGTTGTATTGGGCCACAGCCTCTCCATATTCCAGGACCTGGTAGGTTGGGGGTTTGATGGGCTTTGGGATCTCATTCGGGGGCAACACCTGGAAGACATAAAAGGGAAGAAGGAAGGGTCAAAGGTTCCTGGATCAGTCACCCATTGTATAAGGCAGCTAGGTGGCCAGCCCAGTGGATAGAGTGCTGGGCCTGGAGCAGGAAGACCCAAGTTCAAATCCAGCCTTAGATACTTACTAGCTGTGTGACCCTCAGCAACTCACTTCCCCCTGTTTACCTCAATTTCCTCATCTGTAAAATAAGCTAGAGATGGAAATGACAAACCACTCCAGTACCAAGAAAACCCCCAAAAGGGGTCACAAATAGTAGTACACTATCAAAAATTAAACTACAGCATTTATTGAACATGTACTTGGGGAGTCATAGCAAGAAGTTACCCTTTAGTGTGATGACTGACTGTGATAGACTTAGCCTTTTTCAGCCATGCAAGGACCTAAAACAATTCCAAAAGACTCAAGATAGAAAATGCCATCTAGGGGAGGCTAGGGAGTCAGGAGGACCTGAGTTCAAATCTGGCCTCAGACTCTTAACACTTACTAGCTCTGTGGCCTTGGGCAAGTCACTTAACCCCAAATTGCTCTGCATTTCCCCCTGCAAAACCAAAAATGCCATCCACGTCCAGAAAAAGAAATATGGTATCTAAATGCAGATGTAGGCAGACTATTTCTTTTTTGTTTTGTTTTATGCTTTTCTTTTTCATGGTTATTCCCATTCATTCTAATTCTATACATGACTAATATGAAAGCGTTTAATAGGAATGTATATAGAGAGCTTATATTGGATTGTATGCCATATTGGGGAAGAGGAGGAGAGGAAGGAGGAGAAAATTGAAAACTTACGGAAATTGAAAACTAAAGTTGAAAAAGTTGAAAACTAAAGATGAAGTTGAAAGTTTGACTTCTAACTAACTTATGGAAGTTGAAAACTAAAAATAAATTAACTATTAAAAAAAGAAGCTATACTTCATAAGATCTTTTACTTTGGACAATAAAGTCAGAGTATTTCATATGCATCATCTCATTTGATCCCCACAAAATCCTGTGATATAGGTATACATCCCCTTTTACAAATGGAGAAACTGAAGCGAATCAGAGTTGTGACCTGGTCAGGATCCAACAGTTAGCATCTAATTGAGATATTATTCAAACCCAGCCCTTCCTGACTTCAAATATAGCATCCCTCGAATGAAGACAATATGGTGGTCTGGAGCAAGTTCCTAGAAGCTCTCAAGAACTGACAGTTACATTTTGAGCATTATTTACACCTCAGAAATTGATACAAATTAGAGTATGATTTATTGTTTTGTTGAACGTCTAAGAAAATGATGAAGAAAATATTAATAGTGCAAATTAAGTGTGTACTACAAACATTCTCCACCTCACCCCTAGCTGGTGGTTAAATATTTACCAGCACGCCCCTGAGTCACCCCTTAAGACAAGAACTTACAGATCAGGGATACAGCATGAGAAGAATCATCTACCCATATCCCCTTATTTTGAAGAGGCCTAGAGGGATTGAGCAACTTGCTCATGGTCACACCGGGTTTAGGATCCAGGTTCTCTGATACCAAATCTAGTGTTCTTTTCACTGCAATCTTGTCTCAGGATGTGATACTAACTTACTTAATTGTAAGCAAAGTACGCTGAATTTCTCAGGCAAAAGGCATTAGAAAAAAAAAAAGAACAGGAAGGAAAGAACAAAGACCAAAAATGCTCATTTAAAAAGCCTAAATTTCACAGATATCAGTGACAAATGGGTAAGAGACATGACCAGCAAATGCTGTCTTAAGTCTTAAGAAGTTATTTGGAAGAAAAGGTATGTGCATTCCAGGTGGAGAAAGGTATGTGCAAAGATCTGGAAGTGGGAACAAGGCGGGTATGGGTGGGACAGGCTGTGTTCCTGGAATGAGGCTTGAATTGTAGTGTAGACGGCCAAAGGGGAGCCTGGAAGGGAAGGAGTAGGAGTGGGAAGGGTGAGTAAAAAGTATGTTATTTGTCTGGGTCTGGGTAGAGGAGTAAGAGATCAGATTGGTGGAAGGCTCTCAAGTCCAGAACTAAGAGTTTTCATTCAACTAGAAGCAGCCTAATTAAAGATTCTGCCCATCTTCCCCAGTCCCCTCCCTTCTCATTCCTTCAGGTGCCCCAATTTTCAAGGTCTCTCTGGATACTATAAAACTCATTCCTTTCCAGAAAGGAAGGACATAAATCATGTAGTACGTGAGACTGATAGGAACTTAAAGTGTGTTTATTCTCTATTGTGAATGCTATGTTAGAGCCTAACTCTTAGCCATTCCTTATCCATGATAGTATACTTCTGTCCCCAGTGGCTGGAATGTTCTTTCTCCTCAATTTCATTTTTTAGAATCCTTAACTTCCTTCAAGGCTCAACTCAGGTAACACCTCCTACCTAAGGTCTTTGCTGAGCCCTATAAACTGTTAGTGTTCTCTCTCTCCTCACTTTCCCCTGCCCAACCCCTTGTGTTGTTTGTGGTTTGTCCTTCTTCTGGAAGAGGACCATGACATCAAGGACGTGATGTCCTGACATGCAACTGACTTTGATTTGAGGAAAGGAGGGCTGTGCAAAGTCACCAACTTCACTTTCTCCTCCAGAGTCATTAGGGTCCAGTGGCCAGATAAAGATCAGGGCACCTGGAGATGGCCCTGGATGCAATGGGAGCCCTTGGCCTTTTTAAACTAAGGTCTTTCCAACTTCCCACTTGGAGTGAGGCAATGACCATTCAGTGAATAGGTCTGTTTAAGAAGTGAGTCAAGGGATGGGCCCTTTAATTAAAAAAAAAAAAATCAGACTGGGAGAGGAAGACCCTCAGGCTTCATTGTATGTATTATATAGTGTACATATTATAACTCCTACCCAGAAGTAGAATGGAAGTTTCTTAAGGAAAAGGGTTGTTTCATTTTCATCTTTGTATCCTATGCAATGAGCACATTCCTGGAACAGTTTTAAGTACTTAATAAATGCTCACTCAGTTGAACTGATTAGGGTTAAAATGAGGAACAAAAAATTTGATTAAAATTAAAATATAAGATTAAAAATTCCACTTTAACAGGTGATCAACAACAACCCCAAACAGTTACTAAGTATCTATAATGTCAAGCTGTTTCAGAGTCCTTTGAAGAACACAGCACCCAAAGAATACAGAGGCAGGACCCCCCAATAATACAGATCAGGACAATATAAGGACCCAATATTCCCTCTCCCAAATTGCACATTGCTTGGCCCTAAGATAAAGTCCTAATTCAACAAGTCAACCAATATATATTTATTAAGCATGTACTATATGCCAGACTCCATGCTAAGCATTGAACATACATTAAAAAAAAGCAGAAGCCGATCCCTGCCCTCAAGGAGCTTAGAATATAATGGGGGAAGACAATAAGCAATAATTCAGGAATTAGGGTTAGAGGAATTAATAAACAAAAAAGGTCACTGACGATAGTTACCATAGAGATAGGGATGTTGATTATAAAAAGACAAAAAATGAAGACTATTTCCTACCTTCAAGGAGTTTACATTCTACTTGACAAAATTTTAATCCAAAGAAATGAATTATAATTGTAAATTTCAGGGATCAAAGACCCTTTGATCATCCCTTTGGGATGTTATGGAGAGCTACAGATAGTAGCAGGGAGACGGAGAGGTAATCAGCCCTCAAATCAACATAAGGTCACCTTTGCTGGAGCCAGTATAAGTAAATGGTCAAAGGGATAATAAAAAGGTCTCACATTTATAGAAGAGTTTAAGGCTTACAAAGAAAGCACTTTGATAAATTAATTAGATCATTCTGATTGGCAGCTGAGGTATAGTGGAAAGGACATTATATTCAAAGTCAGAAGAATCCTGCCTCTGCCTCTTGCTGGCTGTATGACAATGAGCATGTGGACCTCACTTTCCTGATCTGGTAAATGGGTATAATAAGTATATTCCCCTCTTGATCTCAGTGCTATCTTGTGGATTTCCATTTCACCAAGTGAAGGAAGAAATCAATTTGCAGACTCAATTAGAAGAGAGGAAAGGTAAGGCAGAGGTTCACTAAACCTAACTATGCTGACCACTGAGGCCAAGAGGGCAGAGCTACAGTCACACCTGGCTGAATCCTTGTTGACCCACCTGATCCCAACTTTTTTTTTTTCCTTTTTGGAGAGGGATAGGCAGGGCAACTGGGGTTAAGTGACTTGCCCAAGGTCACACGGCTAGTAAATGATAAGTGTCTGAGGTAAGATTTGAATTCAGGTCCTCCTGACTCCAGGGTCAGTGCTCTATTCACTGTGCCACCTAGCCACCCCTGATCCCCAACTCTTATCTCTACCATCTGACATAGGACTCTTAGTGCCATTTGAATACTTCGTGATACAGGATATTCCATGTTTTAATGAAAGCTCTACTGGACCCAAATGACTTCATTTAGTTATGCCCCATGGGCCCTCTTGACATTATCTGGATTGATTATTATTTTGTTTGTTTCTATGGTACTTGTATGATCTCTTTTATAATAAACCATCTTTTTATTTAAGAAAAATTATTGAGGACCTGAGTTCAAATCCGGCCTTAGGCACTTGCCACACTAGCCATGTGACTTTGGGCAAGTGACTTAACCCCATTGCCCTCCAAAAAAAGAAAAGCAAAAAAAAAAAAGAAAGAAAGAAAAATTATTACTTCCTACTTCATGGAATTATTGTGAGGACCAAACGAGAATGAATGGACAAATACTCAAAGTACTATATAAAGTTAGCTATTTTTACTGTTGTTACAAACTAGGTGGTGAGAGTTATTCAAAATTGCTGAGTCTCATAAGCAGATGAAGACATGAATCTTCGAGATATTATCAAGGTAGAAACAGCAGAGCTCGGCGATAGACTGAACATGACAGCACTCTGGGCCCAGGAGAGAGAGAGAGACAGAGAGACAGAGACAGAGAGACAGAGAGACAGAGAGAGAGGACCCCAAGTCCCCACCCACCTAGGAAGGCCCTCACTTACCTCTACGTAGTTAGCTGGAAAGATGCCGAGCCGCCCATGATGCTCTCCCTCCAGCCAGTTTTTGTCTACCTCTTTGTGGATATACACAATGTCTCCCTTCTGCAGGGTCAGCTCCCTGGTGGCCATGCACAAAAAGTCACTCAAAGGTCCCTCAAAATCAAAAGGTGGTAGGGGAAGGTCATGGAAAAGGGGACTATATCCTCGGGACTATCCAAAAACTACAAAAGTCCTTTTTTCTTCCTTCTTCAAACCTACGTCCCAAGTTCTCCCCAGGGATCATTAATCCTTTGTGCACAGAGCCATCACTAGGGATTTTTGCCCCTGGATCAAGAGGCAGGAAAGGCAGCCTTGACGGAAATGTGAAGACAGATCACTTGAGGAACCTAAGGGAAAGAGCTTACCCCCTGTACATCCTTTAGTAGCTTCCTATTTTAACTAATTATTCTTGATGGAGGATTGGAAGAGGTGACAGATATCTAACCATGTAGAATTTATGTGGTCCTGGGAAGGTACAACATGGACTGTTATATTACTTCCCCCCCCCACAATATGACAGACTCTTCCTTCAGATTTTCAAAGAAGCTTGGCTGGGGGGTATTGGGAAGGCAAGGAAGTCTCACAATGCTGGAGTGGTGGAATGCTGGGTAGAAGTTTATGATGTTGTCTCCAACGCTTTTTCTTTTTTTTGCTTTTTGGAGGGGGGAGGCTAGGGCAATTGGGGTTGTGACTTGCCCAAGGTCACAGGACTAGTAAGTGTTAAGTATCTGAGGTCACATTTGAACTCAGGTCCTCCTGACTCCAGGACAGGTGCTCTATTCACTGGGCCACCTACCCACCGCTTCTCCAATGCTTTTGAGATGCTCCCTTCTATGATGCCTCAATCTGAGCCTTCCTTCAACCTTTGGGTTGAAGTAAGATGGGTCAAGCCTAGGACAGTCAGGCTGATGGAAAACTGAGGCTCTTCTCAAAAATAGGAGAATAATTTCACTATTCCCCTTTCCACTGTGGTACACACAAGTACCCAACCCATTTCCTAACATAGGACTACCAATCCTCCCCAGCCTTCTCCCCATCACTCGTCCCCTCCCCCTCAACCTGATGGGTCAGACTGTCAAAGCTGTGGTGGTCCTATGCAAAGAGAGTATTCCTGGGTCTGACTTTCTCAGGTCTTGTGGAAAGGTGAAGGCTACTCAAAAGGTCAGCTCCATGGCAAGCAGACTGTTGGCTAGAGGAATGGAAAGTGTTGATAACACCCTACTATTTGTTGGCACACAAAATTACTCTATATCTATAAGAGGTGGTGTGGATTTTAGTTTTGGGGCTCCAAATTTGACAGGGCACCTGAGACAAAGCCCTGTTTGTCCAGTCTTGGTTATGGCTTTTCTTCATGGAAGAAGATACCTGAACTCCCCATCTCATTGGAATACAGAGAGGAAAGAGGGTACTTTATGAATGGGGCTGCAGAAATATTTCTTCCCCAAAGACAGAGGAGAGAGAAAGAAGGGACACTTACTTTGGTGATTGAGCCTGGAAGTCAAATTTGAGCCGTGCAGCCTTCATCTGAGCAAAAGGAGAGAAAAAATAGAATCCACTCCTAACCAAACATATCCCTCCAAGAGTTACAAATGATACCAGTGCATCCTAGGCCCCCTGGAAAATCCAGCCCCAGATTTGTCCCTGGAAAATCCTGGGACAATGCCTGATTACAGCTTGCTCTTAAGCTGCTTCTTACCTTCTTCTCTTCTTTCTTGGCCAGGCCATCCCCAGACTCTGCCCCATTTGGATCTGTAGGGAACCAAAAACTCAGCAGACCAAAGTCAGGTCAAGTAGAGCCAGACCAAGTGGAAGGGTTGGGAGTTAAGCTTCCTGGGGGGATGCCCACCAGCTCACTCAAATGAGTCAACGGAAAATATGCAGAAGATTAAAGGGTGCAAATTTAGGAGAGGTCTTACCTTGGGTGGGGGATGGATAAAGAAAGTCTCTCCGACCCAGGAAGGGGCTCCCTCCATCTTCCATTCTGTGGGGGCTCAGGGCCCGTGAGGTGCTATGGTAAAGTGCTTGGGACGGGCTGGAAGCCCGGGCTGGAGACAAGCTAGTAGAACGGGGTGAGGATGGGGGTGGGGGAAGGGAGGTGTAGACACAGTTTACTCCTTTGGGGACTTATACCCCCCACCACTTCCAGGATTTTCCCTTATCCTGCCAGAAATACCATTCAAGAGACCACCTCCACTCCCTGATCCTTGGATCTCAGCAGGATATCCGACTTCCTTTCCCTCCCACCCTAAGCCAGGAAGGGGTGAGGCCATGGGAAGGGGGAGACCCTGAGAAGGAGAAGGCGGCCTGGGCCAAGATGAGGAGGTATGCAGGGGAAAGGGACCTCACCCTCCCACTCCCCTTCCCTCCCCGCCTCGCTGGTCTCCAGGGAGACCAAGGGACTCCAAAGCCCAAAGTTTCCCTGTGCCCACTGAACAGCAAACGCATCCCCTAACCTGTCTCCCTCCCCTGTGTGCCCCCTCCTCGAGTCCCGTCCCGGTCCCCGGCTCTCTCCCGGCCCTGCCCTTCAGGATCGCACTCCACCTCCACCTTGTTTTCCTCTCGCCAAGTCCCTCCCTCCTCTGTCCCAGGCTCCCGGGCTGATCGGCCCTTTCCACATCAGCGATTCTCTCCGCTTCCTCCTGCTCCTCCCTGGATCGCTGTCCTCTTCCCTCCCAGGTCCTCGTCCCGCCCCAGCCTCAGCCCCAGCCCCACCCCCGGCCCGGGCTGAGTCCCCTCTCCTCCCACCTCCCGGGCATCTCAGGGCACTCACCGAGCCAAGGGTCCTCGGTCCTGAGCACGGATAGCCTGCACTGAGCCCTGGGTGGGGAGAAGAGGGCGGGCGGGGGCGGGACTCAGCCAGGACTGGGAGTTCAGCTTCCACCGCCCCCTCCACTACAGCTGGGAAAGTTTGGGGCTGGGGAAGGAGGGTCAGAGGGGGAGGGGCGGGATGAACGCAGGGTCCTAGAGTCTCTCCGCAGGTTGCGTTGAGAGAGAAGGCCACCACACCGGAGAGTGGAAGCCGAGCCCGGACAAGCAGCCCACGCGGGACGGGACGGAAAGAAGGAAGACAGGGAAAGAGAAAGAAGCGGAGGCAGCCTAATGGAGGAGGAAAGAAGGAGATGAGCCGGCCATCCCGGCCTCCGCTGAAGTGACACCCCCTGCATGAGGGTGTCCCTAGACAGGAACCCCCCCTCAAGTTATCCAGACTTACAAACAGGAAGCAGGGATCTCAGAGGTCGTCTAATGATTAGCAGTTGATAGATAAAGAGATAGAGATCTATAGATCCAACGATCTGTCTAGAGAGAGATCCACTCACCACCCCTTCTAACACCCCCCCCCATATCGGCATATAAAAAAGGTATACAGAAACCTTCGCGACCCCCACATTCCCTTACATGACCCCATATGGAGTGGAGACCCACAGTTTAAGAAGCGTTTGAATTAGACTCTAATCCGACCTCCTTATTTTCCAGACTGAGGAATTGTGGCCCAGACAGGAGAGGTGACTCCCAATACCACCAATGAGGGGAAAATGGGCCTAGAGCCAGCTCTTTCCACAACAACCCACTGCCTCTGCACTTGGTCTGACCTGCTTTCCTGTTCCACTGTACACTTACAGCACCAGACTGAAAGCCCAGTCTCTAGGCAGCCCCTTCCCACCTCAGGAATCTTGTACTTCCAAGGTTCCCCTTTGCGCCTGCCATTCTCCCAGATGACAAGTGACAGGGTGATGGGCCCAGGAGTGAAGGATACCTTGTCCGGGGGCAGCTTCATTTCAATGGCTCGCATGTCTTTGTCCAGCTCCTGGTTCAGTCTGGCCAGTTCCCTCTCCAGTAAGACCTGATGGGGCAAAAGGTCCCCAGAAGACACAGTAGGCTCCCCCCCCCCAATATCAGCAATATCTCCTCCCCAACTCTAAAAGCAAGAATGATCACAAAGCACCCTTGCTAGAGAAATGGATGTTGTGTCCAGGCAATCAGGTCTCCTTTAGGGACATGGTATCAGAGCATGATGTGACTACTACTCAAGCAGCCCTACACTGTTTGTGGAGCCTTAGAAAGAGAAGACTTTAAGTGCCTTTTGAGGGAGTCTCACACCTGGATTGCTGCAATACTTTGGCCTCCCCAACTCCTCCTTTAACCCAATCTAGGTGGGGCAGTAGATAGAGCACCAGGCCCGGACTCAGGAATACTCATCTTCCTGAGTTCAAATTCAGCCTCAGATATGTATTAACTGTGTGATCCTGGGCAAGTCACTTAACCCTGCTTGCCTCAGTTTCCTCATCTGTAAAATGAGCTAGAAAATGGCAAGCCACTCCAGTATCTCTCTCAAGAAAACCCCAAATGGGGTCATAAAGAGTCAACTGAAGATATGACTGAACAACAACATACCCCTACCAGATTATTGTTATTATCTTCCCCAAACCCTTACTTTTAGCAAGTCAGTCTCCAGCTCAAGAACTCCTCATCCGCTGCCACATCACATCTAAAGTCCCAAGTCTGCCTTTTGCAGTTTCTATAAAATCTGACCTCTGTCCTACTCCCTCCCATCATACAAGAATTCATCCGTCCAGACACACACAAGCATTTGCTTCCAGGCCAGAACTGAAAGCAAATGTGGAAACCAAGTTCTCTCAAGCCGATTTGCCCACCTTGGCAGCAGAGACGGGTTCAAAGAATGACAGGGTTACTTCTCTTCTAGTACTCCATATACTCCCCAATATGCCCTCTCTGCTTTACTCTGGGAAGTCTCACTGCCCCATGACCATTCATGCAACTGGAAGAAGCCCTAAACATCATCTCATTTAAAGAAAGGGTTCTTGACCTGTGGTCTGGGAACCTGTTTTTAAAATATTTTGATAACTGGCATTTTAATATAATCCATTTCCTTTGTAACCTCGTGTCTTTTATTTTATACATTTAAACTCCCCCCCTTTTTTCCTGAGAAGGGATCCAAAGGATTCATCAGACTGTCAGAGAGGACCGTGACATAAGAAGAAATAAGAACTTCTAATCTAGTGCAACTCTCTTATTTTTCAGATAAGAAAATGGCCCAGAGAAAAGGGACTTCCCCAAGGTCACACTGGCAGCTTCATTGCTTGCATTGTGCCTTTTACCTGAAATACTATTTTCTCCACTATAATAATAGAATAAATAGTATTTTTATTATGAACCTATTATTAATATAATTTTATTATGAATAATATAAAACAATATAATAAAATTATGCTTTTTAGTTGTGTCCAACTCTTCATGACTCCATTTGGGATTTTCTTGGCAAAGATACTGGAATGGTTTGTTACTTCCTACTCCAGCTCACTTGACAGATGAGGAAACTGAGGCAGATAGGGTTAAGTGACTTGCCCAGGGTCACATAGCTAGTAAGTGTCTGAGGCTGGATTTGAACTCAAGTCTTCCCAATTCCAGGCCCAACACTCTATCCACTATAACACCTAGCTGCTATAATAAAATAATAATAGATATTTCTACGGGATTTAAAAATTTTCTAACTGCAATCTCTCCTTTTTCTGATTTCCTGTGACATCTTCATTGAAAAACAACTTAGCTCTTACGTTACAGGATCATGAGTACAGAATTAGAAGAGCCTTTGGAGGTTATCTGGTCCAGCTTCCTTTTTAACAAATGAAGGGGCTGAGGTCCAGAGGTGAGGTATTTGCCCAAGCCCACACAGGTAGTAACCAGCAGAGCCAGAATCCAGTCCTCTGACCCCTAAGTGCAAATTTCTTGACTGAGCAACATGTTCACAGCTCTTCACAGGCTTGTTCATTGTTCCCCTAACTAGACTTTGAACTCTTTGAGGTAATAACCCTGTCTTCTCATCTGTATTCCAATTAGTGTCTACTACCATGCTGGGCACACAGTAGGTACTCAGTAAATTCTTGTTGATTGATCTCTGGGCTAGAGGGAGCCCCCATTTATAAAACTGTACATGGTGACCAAGAATTCATACCTTTGAGTCTGAGGAAGAAAATCTTGCCCAAGTCTTTTGCCGTCTTTTGTCCTTTCCAATCTCCACTTAACCCCAGCACCCAAACCATGCCCTTCTCCCACCCACCCCCAGGGGTGCCCAGAACTGGTGCCCAGACCACACTGGCACTCACCTCAATTGGTAAAGAGGGCTTCTCAGCAGGTTCATCCACCAGTGGCTTCTTGGGCTGAGGGGTAGGTCAGGTCAGATCAGTGGAGCTGGGAGTGGGACAGTTCCCAGGCTCTTTCCCTTTGGGGATTCTTTTGATGATTGCCTGGTCTTTGGCTGAGTAGCCCTGGCTAAGAGCAGCCCCCACTTTTAGCTCTCCACCCCAGTTGATATCCCCTTACCCTCTGCCCTGTCTCTAGTTCTTGTAGAAATTGGTTCCAGGAGTCCTCAGTCCAGATATCTTCAGCTTTCCTCTGGTACCTGACCACCTCGGGGAGGAAGCAGAATATATGATATGAACTCAAATGGAGTGGCCCAGGTACAGAATTTTGTCATCTGAAGAAAGTCACTCATCTCTTACATGGCATGGTTTGTCCAGTGTCTTATCTGGACTTGAGGCCTAAAAGCCTATCAGTGGCCACTATAGGGACCAGTGCTGGACATCACTGATGCACTTCTGAGCACTTTCTGTGCCAGGCCAGCCACAAGTATGTTTCCAGGGTTCTGGTGAGCAAGGGCAGGAGGCTGTGAGGGGGTTGAGTTGGAGCCTGAGGGGTGTGTACCTGAGGTCTTTCCTGCAGGAGAGGTGAGGTTCCAGGCTTATAGCTGAAGATGTTTCCAGTCCCTTCTTTAGGGTCCTTGTCCCTCCTAGACAAGGGGGTAAGAATCATTGCTTTCCTGGAATATGGCTGAGACTGGGGACTAGAGAGAGGCTGGTCCAGGGAGGGGGAGCTGCTTTCTCTTCTCCATAGACTCAGTTTTGATTTGTGGTCCTTTCCCTACGTATAACCACTTTCATCCCAGCCCCCATATTTCAGGGTTCAGAAGATCACCAGCCAGGTGATGTACGAGGGGAGGATAACAAGCATTTTATTAACCCCTACTTTGTACCAGGAACTGCACTGGGACCATCCCACGCTTGGCAAAGGTCACACTGCTAAGAAATGTCTGAGGCTGGATTTGAACTCAAGTCTTCCTGACTCTAGTCCCAGGGCTTTCTCCTAGAGCAAAGTCACTTAATATCTGTCTGCCTCAGTTGCTTCAACTGTAAAATGGGAGTAAT
The DNA here is from genome assembly GCA_028646575.1 of Pseudocheirus occidentalis. Lineage (NCBI taxonomy): Eukaryota > Metazoa > Chordata > Mammalia > Diprotodontia > Pseudocheiridae > Pseudocheirus > Pseudocheirus occidentalis. The sequence goes on along the minus strand of CM053595.1, from coordinate 210,645,875 downwards.
AATAGTATATACCTCCAAAGTTGTTGTGAGGATCAAATGAGACAATGTTTGTGAGGCACTTAGCACGGTGCCAGGCACACAGGGGTGCCTGACAAATAAATGCTCATGTCCTTCCTGCCCGCCTGGCATACCAGCTCCTACCAACCACGGGGTCCTGGGTCACCTTCTGGATTGTCCTGAAGCTTCACTGCGCGTGCTTTCCTGTCCTAGGTAGGGAACCTTATTCGTTTGCTCTTGTCATTGCTATGCATTTTTTAAAAAATAAATCAGCTAAATTTAGTTTTTATTTAGTATTGGGATGAAAATGTCCTGATATGACAAATGTCCAATACCATGGCCAAAAAATAACAAACACACCTGGTTTTGTTAGAAGGTGAACATGATGAAGTATAAAGAGCTAAGGCAGTTCAGTGGAAAGAGGGCTCGGTTCAGGGGAGCTGGGTTCAAATCCTAACTCTGTCAGTCAATACTTGGGTGATCTTGGGCAAATCATTTAAGCTTATCGGTAACACAAGGGTGTCTTTCTTTGCCATTTGAATCCCCGATGCTTCATACTGTTCCTGGCACATATTAAGTGCTTAACAGATTTTTTTTTCATTTATTAGATGGCCACTGAGAACCCTTCTAGCTCAAAATCTCTCCTCCTGTATCTGCCACTCCCCCTCTCTAATTCAGTTTTTTCCATGTGGAAAATGAGGGCTGAACTAGACACCCTCTAAAGTTCCTCCTAGCTCTGAAATCCTAGGATTCTAGAAGGCATCTGTTCCGTGGAGGGGGCTTAATGGTGAGCCTCCGCTCTGACATTTCCTTTAGCCAGAACCCCATACTTGCCCATTTTTCCAGAACCAGAGAATCTCAGAACTAGAAGGCACCCTAGAAATCAATTAATCCAGGTCCCTCGTGGGGAATGTTGGGAACTAGATACCAGAAAAGGGGAAGTGACTGACCCAAGGTAACACAAAGCCATTATTAGAACTAGCTTCTGGGATGCTCCTTTCAAATGGGCCATCAGTATTAGGCAGGTTCCATTGAATCAGAAATTTGATCACATAGCGAAGTGGGTGACCAGTCCACCAGAATCTGCTGGCCTATTATTAGGTCTCTAGCCACATATCAGTATGACTTAGCAGTCCAGTACCAACTGAAAATCATAACAAGAAACCACACCTATGGAAACTCTATGATGTGTCCCAGATGAGGATACTTACAATAAAAGAGATTAAAAATAATCCTGACCAATGAATAATAAATGCATTGATTTTATCTGCTTGGGGTGGGTTGGGGTGGGGCGGGGAGCCTCTTGCTCAGATGAAAAGTCAGACTAAGACTCTGCACTGGCTTGTAGCCTGATTTCGTCCAAAGGTAAGACTAAGAATTTAATTTTTAACTTCTCCCCTTACACTGCCACCCTCCACATTCCCATCAGCCACAGCATGTTCTGAATCTTTTTTGGAGACTCCATTTAGGAACAAGGTTTCCAACTTGAGAGGGAGGAAGGTAATGTTAAAGTAGGAACTTCCAGAGTCCTGTTCAAAGAAAACAAGGAACTTATGTTTTACTAGGGGTGACCCATGACAACAAGGCAGATGTGCCAAGGTCCCAGGGACCGGTGAAGTGAGTTCTGTCACTTGGCATGGCTTTGCCAGAAACAATCCAACTGTGTTCTGTCAGTCAGTCCAGGCACTGAAGGAAGGCTGCTTCCAAACTATCTTTCTGTTCTGAAATTACTAGGACAGAGAGCCCAGAATGGTCAGCCCTTGACTATGGCTGGCAGAGGGGACGTGAGGTCTGAAGAATTACCACGTTTCATTTTGTATTCTAGTCCTCAATGCATGTGACTTCAGTTAGATTGTGACCTCCATGAAGAGTAGTGAATACAGTGCTAGATTTGGGGTCTGGATGTCCTAGGTTAAAATTTGGCTTCAGATACTTCCTAGCTAGCTGTGTGACTTTGGGCAAATCACTCAACATCCTATGTAAAACAAGGAGTTTGGAGCTGATGGCCTCTCAGGTCCTTTCCAGTTTTGAGCCTATGCCAGAGAGTACCTTAGCTAAACTTTGGAATTTTTTTTAACCCAGAGCTGGGCACATTTTCATTGAACTTGAAAACAATCTAGTGCCTGGCCATTGAGTGTTTGGCTCCCCAACATGGCCACCAGAGGGAGCCACAGGGATGGACCACCCATTCTGGGACTGGCCCATCATCTCTGACCTCCTCTGGCTCAGGAATGGGTGGGGGGAGCGAGGGAGTGGAGAAGGAGGAGCTTTTTAGCTGCAGATGTGAGATTCCAGTGCTTCTTCCCCCAATGCCAGCACTCACCTGCTGTGGGTGGATGAGGGACTCCGAGAGGCAGTTTTCAACAGTGGTCCGAGATGCCTGGGCTCTAGAAAGGATGGGGAGTGGAGGAAAATAGGAGGTTTGAGTCAGGAGAAGCTGTGGGATCGGAATACCTAAGGAAGAAACCAGGCAGCTGGGGAGCTGAACCCCAACAGGGTCATTTCCCAGGTCCTGAAAAGATTCTGACATCATAGAAAGACACATTGCTGACTTGAAGTGGGAGAGAGATTTAGGGTCTTAAAACACAGGTGATAGTTCTGTTTCCTGGAGCAGGGGCCAGCCTCCAGGATCAATTCTTAGGGCGGTTTTCTCACCTTTGCCTTGCTCCTCAAAAGCCCAGTCCAGCTGCAGCTCTGGAAGAAGAGAGAGTGAGCAGGTCACTAACCTCTGCCTCAACCCTACTTCGATGCCAGTGGCTCTCCCCTCCCCTTTAGAAGGTAGGGGAATGAGTCAGGCCCAGAAGAATGTCTAGGGAGGGAAGGAATTAGGAGAGCAGCTCCTAGGAGGTCTGGAAATGCTTTGGGTATTCAATGACTCTGGAATGTCTCCAGGCAACCGGAGATTTCCCACCTCTCACCTCAGACCCACCCACCTATCCACTTTAAAGCTCTGGGGCCTGTGGTCAGCAAAATGGCCAGGTCAGGGAAATCCATCTTTCTTGTTTATGACCCTGTGTGCCCCTCCTGCCTGGGAGAAAAGCATCAGAGGAAATTCAGGCATCGTTGTTGTTAGTAACCGCCAAGGCTGTTTCCAGTATTTTAATTTTAAATGAGGACTGTAGAGACAGAGCTAGTTTTAGCATAAAGGAATAGATAACTAATGATGAAATTCCAGGCACCTATTCTACCTGCTTGTAAGCCCTTGAAACGATGACAAATTAAGATGCAGTCATAAGACCCTCTCCAAGGAAGAGGAGTCATCATTTCCTTGCCACATGTAATTCAGGAGGGAGCAGGTCTCCACTCAAACCTTAAAAAAATCACAGAATCTGAGAGTTGGAAAGGACATCAAAGGTCATCTAGTCCCTCTACAATATACTGGCACTAGTGTTTATCCAAGATCTGTGTTAATAAATAAGTAAATAAATAAATAATAGTTTTTATATAGTGCCTACTATTATGCTGAATGCTTTATGAACATATCATTAGATCCTCACAAGAACCTGGGGAAGGAAGTGACATTATTATGCCCATTTCACAGTTGAGGAAACTGAGGCAAACAGGTTAAACGACTTGCTAGGTAGCATAGCTAAGTGTCTAAGGTCAGATTTGAACTCAGGTTTTCCTGACTCCAGGGCTAACAAGCTTTTCACTGCATGACCTAGATGCTTCATTGTCTCAATGGCCTAACTCTCATTTTGAAAATTCCACCCATGCCTAGTTTTATCCTCTAGGGCCAAGCAGACTAAGTGTATATTCTTTCTTCAACTAGCTATAACCCAGCATAGTCTGTGAGCTCCTCCAAGTCAGGGAATTTTTTTTTTTTTGCCTTCCTCCAGGGCCTATACAGCAGGCACTTACTAAATGCTCTTTGACCTCTTACAGTCCTTTGACCAAAGGCAGCTATCATCCGCTCCAACCTATGGATATTCCAGGTGCCCTCAGCCAGTCTTTATATAGCTGTAGCCATCCCGGCTGCCTCCTTATGGATGTTCTTTGGCTCATCAATGGCTCATCAATTTCCTTCCTAAAATCTGACACCTGGAAGTGATGGTACTGCAGCTGAAGTGATGCTGTGAGGACGGCTGTAGGGACCCAGGCCCTGGGCTTCTCTTGATGCTGGCTAAGATTATATCAGCTTTCTTCATTACACTTCACCCTACTGATACACATGGGGCTCACAATCTTGTATTTAGGAAGCTGATTTTTTAGAAGCAAAGGTTAAGACTTTTAAGTTGACTTCTATTCTTTCACTAGATTCCAGACATTTTTGAATTATCTATCCCTTTATCCAAATCACAAAGAAAAATATTAAATAAATAGCACAAGGACAACCTGGGATCACTGGGGAACTCCACTGGAGAACTCCTCATCATCATCATAATAATAGCTAATATTTGTATAACACTTCAAGGTTTGCAATGTATTTCAAGGCAGCTCGGTGGTGCAGTGGATAGAGCACCAGGGGCCTGGAGTCAAGAAGACCTGAGTTCAAATGTAACCTCAGACACTTACTAGCTGTGTGACTCTGGGCAAGTCACTTAACCTTATTTGCCTCATCTGTAAAACAGACTGGAGAAGGAAACAACAAACCCCTCCATTATCTTTTCCAAGAAAACCCCAAATGGGGTCACAAAGATTCAAACAGGACTGAAACAACTCAACAACAAACGCATTTCATATACCATGTCATTTCATCCACACAATCAATGATCCAAGGAAGCAGGATCCACTTTACAGAAGGGGAAACTGAGGCAGGCAGCAGTTAAGGGACTTGCCCAGGGCCATAGATGGCTAGTAAGTATGTGAGGTAGGATTTCAACCAGATCATCTAACTCTAAATCCAGAGATCTCTCCAGTATCCAGCACTGCACTGAACCATTTCTACTCTCTGGGTCTGACAGTCCAATCAGTTCTAAATTCATCTAATAATACCATCTGTCGAACACTGCAGCCTTGTTTAGTTCACAACACTCCTTAGTGCAAGTCTGGACTCCTTAGTGCAGATTAAAATGTAATTGAGAAATATCTAACAAGGTAAAAATATATACAAAAGCAGAAAACAGTAACACGTAGTTTTGTAAGCCAGTATGAGATCCTTACATGCCATTTAGATCCCCCTGGTCTTGCCCACATCTTTTCATCTTTTTCTCACCAGAGGTTCTTTCAAGTGCTTTGCTAAAATCTAGAGAAACTCTCTTTAGGACAACACCGATCTACATGTTCAGTGATACCAGCAAGATGCTGTCTGAATCCTCCCTTTCCCTCACTCTCCATAACCATTCACTTGCCAAATCTTGTTGATTTTACCTTCCTATTTCAACCTGTCCTTTTCTCTCCACTCACATCATCACTGCTCTAATACAGCCAAACTATTGACACAGTTTCCTAACTGGCTTGTACCGTCTTCCCTCTCCAACCCATCCTCCAAGCAGCTTCCAAAATAATCTTCCTAAAGCGCAAGTCCAACCATTTTACTCCTCTGATCAAGAACCTGCAATGGCTCCCTGTGCTTGTTCTCAGCTTGCCATTTAAACCCTCTCCCAACGTAGCTCCAGTTTACCTCTTCAGGCTTTTTCTAACCCCTCCTGCATGTTATTCCTGATACACGTGCTATGTCCCAGCCATTTCATTGTCCCTTATACTTGGTATTTCATTTTCTATGCTTAGGCTCATACCTGGAATGCTCTCCTTTCTTCTGCCTCTAAGACGCTTCCATCAAGACTCAGATCCATGTGCTTTCTCTTAGAGGAAGACTTTCCTCATCTTCTCTCTCTTCCTCAAATCCCTTAGGATCCTTCTCCCCTTTTCATTCCCCAGCCACCCCCAACCCTGCCCATGCACCAGCCATGACTAGACTGGGTCTCACCTGGAAGTTTTCGGTGGATCTGCTGAAACATTTTCCGGTACCAGTCCCGTGGGCTGCCTACGCTCTGGGAATAGAGAAGGCAAAGTCAGGCTATCCTCCTTTCCCTACCTCAAGACCTTCTTTACTGAAAT
>CM053595.1:210619912-210639378 GCA_028646575.1 Pseudocheirus occidentalis | reverse complement strand
AATGGAATAAACAGAGTGTTCACTAATACTGTGTAATCCGAATCTTAAAAGCTGTTCACAGTAGCATTCTCTCAGGAATCTACTGCTGATTGGCTTTACATTACATGTATAGTGGGACAATCACATCCCTATTTCGGTCAACTATATTTTTCTTAGTGCAATTCTAGATCTCATCAGTATTTTTGGCTGCAGCATCCTTCCAATGACTCAGTTTGAACTTGTGGTCCACTAAAACCCCCAGATCTTTGTCAGAAACAGCTGCCGTGAGTAACTGTTTTTGAACAATTGCTTCATACCTCCCCCCATCATATACCTGATAGCTTGTTTTTTTGTACCCAAATGCAAGACTTCACATTTATCCCTAATGAATTTCATTTTATTAAGCTTGGTCCAGGGTAATCTGCCTGTCAAAATCCTTCTTAGATCTTGATTCTATCATGTAGTTAGTTCTACTTGCAGTCACTTGCCTAATGAGAGTATACCCTATACCTTTATCCAAGTCACTGTTAACAATGTTACACAGCTGAGGGCTAAGCACAGATCCCTGGGGCATGCTCCTGTAGACCTCTTGTCACTTGCCATGGAATCATTAACAGCTCTTCTTTGGGTCAGGCCATCCAATAAGCTCTGAATCCATCTGATTGTGTTAACCCCTACTCCATAATATCTCTATCTTCTCCACAAGAACAGCATGATAGGAGAGAGTAAACCCTAAGCTGTGCCCAGGATTCTCCAGATTTTGCTGAGCTCATTTCTAGAACTACTTTCTTTCACTGACCGACCTGCGCACAGCTGTACATCTAGAACTCAGGGAGCCTCCAAAATTCTATAAACTCAAATGAGCTAACAGGTAGATAGGTGCCCACCCAGCTCCTCCATTTCCTTCACCCTCTGACTGCAGGATGTCACTGCCTACCTTAATGCCCTCCATGGAGTCACTCAAGGGAGAATAGGTATGATCAGGAAAAGGTATCTGGAGTGGAGGGGTAGAAGAGTAAGTAGTTATCTCCTGTCGAAGGATGGGTGCTTGATCATGTTCAAGCAGTAAAAGGGTGGGGGTGTCTTATTGGACATCCTGACCGGAGCTATCATTGGAGAGCCAGATGTCAGAAAGTCTCAACAGATTAGGGTGAGGATACAAGTGGAGGGGCAGGCTATGAATGAATGTCCCAAGTGGAAAGGTAAGGGTGTGAGGGCATCCAGTGGAAAGTTGTGGGTGTATTGCCAGTTGAGGGGTGGGGATATGAATAGTTGTCACCAGTGAGTGGGTATCTCCACTGGAAAGATAAAGGTGTGAGCGTGTGGCTCCATTGCAAAGGTGTAGGCCTGTTTCCAGCTGAGGGGTGAAAATGAGTGTCAGTCACCAGTAGAGGGGTGGGGTATCAGTGGATATCTCCGATGGAGGCCTGTGGATGGCTGTCTTCAGTGAAAGCGTGAGTATAAGTATCTAGGTAGCATAACCAGGACTGACTGTTATGTGTAGGATCCTCAAATGAACAGAGAAGCGCATGTTCCTTATAATTCAAGTTGGCTCACATTTCTGTGGTTGTATGAAGGACTTTCCTACAACAATCCTATGAGGTATGAAGTACCAAGTATTCCCATTTTGCAGCCAAGAGAACTGAGGTTCAGGGAGTTTAAGTGACTTGTTTAAAGTCACATAAATTTTCTAGGTGTGTGTGTGTGGGGATGCTAAGCTGGAATGAACCCAGGTCTCTGGTCCCATTAGACTTCAAGTCCCTACCTCTTCCCACTATATCATGAGCCTTTTCCCTTCCCCAGTCAACTGCCCAATCATTGGCATTAGAGGGGCCGTTGACAGTTCATCTATAGTAGGGAGTGGGGAGATTTAGCAAGAGCTCCACTCAGTGTGTTAAGGTCTGAAAAAAAAAATTATCTGAGTAAGCACTTGATCCTCCCAACAATAATAATACCTACCTGTGAGGTAGGTATTATTGTTGTTCTTTTTATAATTGAGGAAACTGAGGCTCAGAGGCGTTAAGTCACTCGCCCACGGTCACACAACCATTAAATGTCAGAGGTGGAACTGGAATGTGGCAGGTCTTTGTAGACTCCAAGCCCAAGTCTTTTCCACCACGTCAAATCCTTTATTTTGAGATCTGGCTAGTGCCTGAACTGAGAATGGTCTGGAGGTAGTAACCTAGACACAGGGGGCCCAGTCACGGCCGCATTCACAGCTCACTTCCCTCTCAGATGGTCCTAGGGGCAGATTAGACCTCGTCAGCGTCAGTTTTAGGTGCAGTGTGGGGAGAGGAAGAGGTGAGCTGGGAAGGAGTGGGGAGCGCAACACAGTGCTGGGGGAGAAGGAGACTTTGGAAGCCTCAGGTTTTCTTAAAAGGTTTGGGGTCTTTATTGCAAGGGCAGCCTTTTGAGGGAAGGGGAGGTGGGCTTAAACCCAGGCGTGGGCGTCCTCCCCCTGCTGGAGCTTGATCCGCCTCCTGGAGCGCAGCCCCAGGGGCCGAGGGCTAGTTAGAGTGGCTGGAGAAGCCCCCAGGCAGAGGTGGGCTGGGGGGCGTGGCTACCCCTCTGTCCCTCCCCTCATACCAGGGCACAGCCGAGAGGGCAGCGACCCCAGCGCTTTGGGAGGAGGCTCGGGGCGCAGCTCAGCACTACAGGGGCGGCCCCGGATCACATGGGCGGAGGCACCTCCCGGAGCCCCAGGCGGGCTCTCCCTAGAGCCGACGAGCTGCAGCGGCGGTGAGAACAGCAGCTGTGCACACTTACCTCCACTTGCGCTCCGCGTCCTGTACCAGGGGGACTAGCGGCCCCGGCGGCCCGAGCCAGTCAGGTGAAGACTGTACAGGTTAGGGTGCCAGCACCTGCCCCTTTCCCGTCCCTCTTCCGAGGCTCCCTGGGCCTCCTTTCCTCAGCGTCTCCAGGAGTCTTCTGGTCCCCCTCGATTCCCCTCTCCCTCCCCCTTTCTTTCCTGTAATCCTGCCTGCGCCCTCCCGCACCCTTTCTCTCCCTGCTACCAAAACTCATCTACCCTCTCCAACACCTATCTCCTCACTCCTGCCTGCCCCCGCCACCTCTCTCTTGCTCCCATCTCTCCTCTCCTGCTCCTGCCTCTCATTCCAACCCCCGACTCCCGCTCCTGACCCCACTCCCTCTTCCGCCTGTCTCCCTCTTTTCTTCTATTTCCTCACTCCTGCTCTCTTCTATCCCCCTCATCTTTCATCCCTGCATTCCATCTAGGCCCTCCCCCATCTCCCTTCCACAGCCCCCTGACTCCACTCGTCCTTCTCCCCATCTATAGTCTCTTTACTGGTCTCTCTTCTGTTCCTCCCCCTTCTTTCCCCAAACCCCTCAGCCCACCACACCTTGTTTTCCCATCCTCTGGATGGATAGAAGCCTCCATTCCTACTAAAACAGCCCAGTTCCAACTTGCCAGGTACTTTGACCACAGGACTGGGGAAGTCACCCTAATTGGGGAAATTCGCCGGGACGGTGAACGGAAGCCAGGCTTGGCTCCTCCGATCAAAACCAAGGAGCCAGAGTCCATTCAGCTCAAAGGTCTGAAGACCAGTTGAGTGCCTTCGTGGTATCTCACAGCTGCCTTAAGAGTGCTGTCATCATGAGACTGACTTTGGTTCCTTGGCAAGATGTGGGGCCTAGATGAAGTGAGGTGGAAAAGTCAGAAACTCAGATTCTGGGGTCCTAAGAAAAGGGGTCAAGGGAGGAAGAGGAGCAGAGAGCCTCCAGAAGTGTGCTTGAGAATGAGGGGAGGGGTAGGAAAGGAAGTTATTCCAAGAAATGAATAAGTCAGGACTCCCTTCTTATGTATCTTACATTGGTGTTCTCAAAAAGAAGCTGAGCATTCTAGGGTTCATGGAGTAAATTATGGGGGGGGGTAGGGACTGCACTGATTGTGTTTGCTACTCTCCTTGTCCAGTTCTGCTTCTAGCAGAAGTCTGGTCCTTCAACCTGGATGGATAGGATGCAAGGAAGGGTGCCTAGGACCTATCTGGGTGGGTTTCTGGCAGGGTGGTATCCCCAGACTGGCATAGACATTTCCTGTTCAATCCCAGCTTGGGGACTGAAGGCTCAGGAAAGTCTCTGAAGGGCAGGACTGCTGGAAAAGTTTCCTTGTCCAATGAAAGGGAAGAGGAAGGAAAGGACGCCCATCCCTCGTCCTGCCAGCCACCACCCCAGAGCACCCAGAGTCCCACCATTAGGCCCGTTTGTTGATTCCAAGAGCAGGTTGCTTCCTGTAGCTTGACTAGTACTGAGCATTGAATGTTCTTGACATATCAAAGGACTAAACAGGGCTTTTTTTCCCTCTAAAACCATAGCATAGCTGCTGTAAGGGCAACCAACCCCCCACCCCCACCCCAAGAGTGACATGGGTTGGTAGGTGGTGGGGGCATGTCCTTGTTCCTCTGAGAAGTGCTGGTCCTTCCTCATCTTCTTACTCAGACACCATCCACACCATCTTTGGGTCTTGTGAATCCAGCCCTAAGTATGGGGTCCAAGAATGCCTGTACACATGAGTGTAAATGATGCACCCTTTTGGCCTTTTAAGGTTTCTGTCCCCCAGTTCTGGGTTCTCTCACCGCCCCTTCCTCTTCCCCTACAACCTTAAGTGTGCGAGTGGCAGGAGGAAATAGGTTATATTGTAGGTTTGAGAGATGAGAAGTCATATTCTCATAAGGCATGACCACACTGCATGATGGGGCGCTGAAAGAGAGAGGAAACCATGGAGGTTCCCACCACTGACAACCTACTCTCCAAGACATGCCAGATCACTTACCTTGGGCAGCTAATTTCCTGGGAGTCTCTAGTTTTTAGGATACAAGGGGGAAATTCAATCACCTCCTCCCACAGTTGGGGGGGGGAAGTGAAACTGTTTCTCTGCATTGGGTTTAGTCACTTCCTCTCCCCTTACCCCACAACCACCGGGTGATTGTTTCCCGTGCCTCCCCCAGCTCCCATCTTGTTCATTTCTTTCCGGTCTCAGACATGGCACTGACTGTGGACGTAACGGGGCCTGCACCCTGGGGCTTCCGCATCACTGGGGGTAGAGATTTCCACATGCCCATCGTGGTGTCCAAGGTAAGGAAGGGGTGGGTGGTTCCTATAGGGCAAGAATGGGAGCAGACTGGCATCAAGATCAAATGAGCTATTTTGGGTAAAGCCCTTGGCAAATCATAAAGTGCTATATATAAACATTAGCTATTATCGAGAACAAACACCTGATTGTCCATTTCCCCCCTCACGACTTACCTACTTTTTAAAAATGCATATCTGGTCATGATTGAGGGGGAGGGATGGCATTGCTGTGGGAATAAAGGGAGTGTGTGTGTGTGTGTGTGTGTGTGTGTGTGTGTGTGTGTGTTTTGGTCCAGGCTACCCAGGAATTACAAGTGTCTAACCATAGGGCCTGTTCTCCCTTTCCCCCTAATCATTGGTAACCATCTGGGGTGATTATTACAGTGAGAGGCCTAGAGATCAGGGCTAGTACTATGGAATCTCCTTCAGTGCCGTCTTCCCCCTCCCCCTCCCCCACCTCCTCCTCCTCCATCTGGGTGCAAGGGTGAGTGGTTCTATTTGCAAGTCATTCAGGCCAAAACCATCACTGTGCCTGAAATTTCACCATTAGAAATTAGGTACTTTGGGGCCTTGAAGGAATTCCCAATATTGGGAGCCCCATATGGAATTGTAACTCTCCCTTATCAGCTGAAGTTTATATTGTGGGGATGGGGAATTTCTTGAAGGTCAGCTGAGAACAAGTTCTTAAGAAATAGGATACAGGATAGATACCTAGAAAGGATGAGAAGTTCAGATTATGGTGGTAGGAGATGTCAGAGATACATTTTTACTGTTTCAGGGGGCGGGGGAAGTAGGGAATACCTCTCCACATTAAGCAGAGCCTCTCCTGACCCATGTTTCCTCATCTTCTGAAGGTGACTGAGCGAGGAAAAGCTGAAGCTGCTGACCTCCGACCTGGGGATGTCATTGTGGCCATCAATGGGGAGAATGCAGGAAGCATGCTTCACGCTGAGGCCCAGAGTAAGATCAAGCTGAGCCCATCCCCTCTGCGGTTGCAGCTGGACAGGTAATTTATGAGCCCTTCTTTACCTAATAATTAGTGTATTCCTCTTACCCAAGTACCACTGGCATGGTCCCCAGAGCTCCCATGAGACTTGGAGTGGATGCCTCATTAGGCATTAGGAGTGAAATTCTGGGCAGAGGTGGTACCGGGACCCCAGGCTGTCCTTCGGTCAGAGGGTGAAGGAGGTAGGGAATCTGGGTGGGCACCTCTGTTATTGTAAGCTCACTGGAGGGTGGGTGCTCCTGATCTAGGTGTGCAGCTATAGGCAGGGCAGGGCGGGTTGGCATCAGGCACCTGGTTGCCCAGGTTTGACTGGTTCCTAGGAGTGTGCAGGGCATGAGCATGGGTGGGACATGTGAGCTCCTCAGGGGTGAGGGGGAAGCAGCTGTGGTTTGGTGTCTCTCATGAGCTGGGATCCCCCTTGGCATCTTGGAGATGGAGCAGTAATGCCTTAGGCAGGGGTATAGGGGATAGCATCTGAATGGTATAAGCTTACTCCATATCCTGGCTCCCTCTTTTACCTTGGTTCCTTGGTCCTTTCTGGCCCTTCTCTCTTATTCTGACTTTGCTGTTATCACCTTCCAAGTTCAAGGCAGAGTCAATGGTGGGGTGTTGAGCCTGAAGGCAAGGGTTATGGGGGAGACAGGTGGCTCTCTGGGGTTGGGTGCCCTAGTGACTCAGAGACCAGGAATGTAGAGACATCACCAAGCCAGGAGATACCTGTGGGAGGAGTACCCTTTGGCCTGAGTCATGGTCTCCACTGTATTGTCTCTTTGGGCTTTTCTCATTTGGAGAGGGCACAGGCCTATCCTTCTATGCCTTCACTCTTCACAGTGCTAGAAGCCACCATGGTCTCCAGAAGACATTGGTGGCCTGGGCCAAGAGCGGCATTGGGTGGCCAAATTTAGTAGACCCGATGCCCTTCTGCTGCTGCCGTCTTCGGTCCCCTCTAGCCACTCCTCCATGCCTTTCTGGACTGTGAGTGTTTACAGAAGTGGTTCCTGAGGACGGGAAGGGCCTCATGGCATCTGGGAATAGGACCAAAATCCACAGCAGGCAACAGGCCGAATAGGGGTGGGGGAATTGAGAACATGATCTAGCCTCCCCCTCCAGTCCCCACCAGGGTTGGTAAAACTGCAGCCAAGTCTCTCAGGATTCCAACACAACACCTGGCAGGTCAAGGCCTCTATGGCAAATTCCCCCTTTCTTGCTGAACACATTTTTCTGCCCTTCTAACCTGCTCCCACCCTGTCCTCTGTCTTGGGGTTCACTTCTGTGGGATTCATAAACTCTGAAGTAGAGAAAGGGCAGAGGGAACATTCTTTGTTGGGCCCAGTGCCCTGAACTCCCCTTTCCTGATTCTCCCCTTTCCCCCTTCCCTCAAGTGGCTAAAGGCTAGAATGTGGAGTGGTAAATGAGGTTTCTTTTAACTTTCCCACACAGCGGCCAGACATCTAAGAATTTATGTGGTGGTGCCTAGGACAAGGCAGTGGTGGTAGGGGAGGGTCACCTCCTTCCTCCTCCCACCTCTTCCTAATCTCCCCTTGGACATCCCTCCCCCATCCTTGGCCTGGCTCCTGGCCCCTTAATGACTTCCAGTTTTCAGTTCAAAACCAGTTCCTAAACCCAGGACCTTCACAGGAAGGATCTAGAAGGGGTATCCAGAACAGGGATGAGGTAAGGAAAGTGGTATTACCTAGTAATTGGTACTGCCCTGTGGACTCCCCCCCCCATCTAGGAAGCATTGGAGACTTTATTGACTGCTTTTATAGATAGATAGAGACAGAGACAGAGACAGAGACAGAGAGACAGACAGTCAATCCCTTTCAGTTTCTGGGTCACAGTTTCCTTACCAATAAAAGCACAAGTGGGCATTTCCAATTCAACAAACATTTTTTCAGCCCCATACTACGCTGGAGAACCTACAGGGCTGAAAAAAAGAGACAGGTGAATAAAACTCAACTCTTCGTCTCAAAAAGTTTTCTAAGCAAGCTAAGTATGAAAGTGCAAAGACAGGCAGAAACCAGCTGCTTTAGCCTTTGGCCAAGGGTCAAACCAAATGATGGGGCACAAGGTGAAATGGTGGAAAGAGCACAAGAGGTGAAATAAGAGAATTTCAACCTCGGCTCTTCTTGCATGACCTTGAGCACATTGTTTCATTGTTTTGGGTCTCAGTTTCTTCATCTGTAAAATGACGGGGTTGGACTTCACTCTCAGGTCCCCTTCCAGCTCTAGGTGTGTGACCTTTAAGAACCCCTTTGGGGGCAGCTAGTAGTGCAGCTGATAGAGAACCAGCCCTGGAATCAGGAGGGCCTTTTCAAATCCGGCCTCAGACACTTGCCAGCTGTGTGACCCTGGGCAAGTCACTTTTGAAAAAAAAAAAGGCCTCTCTAGCTTTGGTATTTTAAGATCTTCATCATTCTCTTTCTTCCCCCATTCCCCAGGTCTCGGGCATCTTCTCCTGGCCAAACCAATGGCGGGAGCTCCCTGGAACTTGCTTCCTGTTTCCAGGTAAGATATCCCACTCCCCATCCCTGGCCTGCCCATAGATGCCTTGTTGCCTAGAATGCTTCTCCCTCACGGGATCTTTTCTCCCTTCAGACCCCCATGAGGACCAGAACTGACAGCCAGACCTCCCTGAGGTCCTCTTACTCCAGCCCAGCTTCCCTCAGCCCTCCACCATCCCGAAGCTCTTTTTGCACTCCACCCCCTGCCAGCTCCCACACCCTGCCAGGAGAGGTGGTGAATAGCAGCAGGTGAGAGCTGGGACATGGGGCCACCTGGGACCAGTTTCACATTTAATTGGCTAGAAACCTCTATTGTTTTAACCCTGGGGTGAGGACCTCGAGGCTGCAGGTTCCCCACCCCTCTAATTTAGTCACTAGTTGACACCCCTGTTTCCAGCCCCTTCTCCTAAATTCTTGTAGGGAGTATGGGGTGGTCATTGTCCTTACCCTGCTTGTGATAAAGGAACCAGGGTCAAACATTTCTCTTTTTTCTGTTTCAGCTTCCAGAGCTTATCATATTCCCCGGCTTCTGTCTATTCCGAACACCTGAACTCTCGGGGCCATCTTAGCAACAAGCAGGTAGGGAGGAGACAGGGTTGGGCAGGATGCTGGGGAAAAGGAGTCACGAGCTGCCTCAGCTGCACCTGGGCCTGCCTGGTCCTGGGACCCTGGGGCTTGGGGCAGCCCCTTGGGGAGGAGAGGGATGCTCTCTTATCGCCTGCTGCTCTCTGTCTCCTAGGGACGGCTGCTCCCTTCTCAGGTGGAGGGATGCTTATCCTTTCCCGGGAGCGTTGCTCCCATGGGATGGGTTCTCTTGTACCAGCACCGTTCAGCACCTCCCCTCTGTTCTTCTCAATTCCCGAAAGCCTCATCCCCCACACTTGCTGGCTTCCTCCCTCCTTTTGTGTTTCTCTTGGGCTGAGAGTGAAATAGTTTTGCTGCTGTTGTTGGGATGCTTCCCTTTTGGCTCCCACTCCGTCCCCTGAGAAATTCCTCCTCTGTTCCAAGTCGTACCCCCCTCCCCCTCCCAGCATTCCCCACTCCCTGCTGCAAGGCTCACTCTTCCTCATTTTTACCCTGCTTCCCTATTTTTTAATAGTTTCGACAACTCCTGGCATCATCCTGTCCCTCCTGGGATGGGGCCATGTTCTGATTCTGTATATGCTCCTCACATATGACTTCCCTCCATTCACCTCTCCCACCTCCCTACTGTCTCCTGGTCATGGCCCAAGCCCCCTTAAGAGGAAGGCATGGGTGCTGTTGGGATGTACTCCAGCTGTTGGGGGTGAGACATATAGTATCCAGCTGCTGGGGTGAGGGGGATTGTGTCTGGCTGCTAGCCCCCAGAGCTGGCCTCCCATGGGGCAGAGGATTTCTGGGGATGGAAGGTGGGGCAGAAGGGTCACTTTTGGGAGAAAAGTTTGATTGGTCAAATGACTGATTACTGATTGTGCCCACCATGATGCAGGAGCGATATAGCAGAAAGACATGGTCTCTCTTTTCAAGATTTTTACATTAAATTTAGTAGAGGTTCAGAGAAGCAAGAGCTCACTAGGGGAAGTCAGGAGAGGCTTCATGGAAGACATGGAACTTAATCTAAGTCTTGAAAGCTAGGTGGAGAGAAGTAGGAAGACATTTTGGACCAGAGCAGTAGAAAGTGTGAGAGGAGAGCAGGAATAAAGGTGGCGTTGAAGCCTGGGAGGAGACAGAGGCTGTCATTTGGGAGAAGGGAAGCTACTGTTGGATAGGTGAGATGGGGAGAGAAGGTTGATTCTGTGAAGAGGGTTACCCCAGACAGCTTATGAGGTTTTAGGAGACACCTCTGCTTCCTTTCCTTCATCGAAGTTTCCATTTAGAGCCTCGGGGCCCTAGAAAAGCTTCAGCTAAGATGAAATGACCAGAGCTTTGTCATAGAACGACAAATTGAGAGGATAACACTTGTAATTCTTTATCGATATAGAGATCATAAAGTTTAAGCACCTAGTTAGCAAGAATAATGAGTAAAAATAGAAATATCTCTGATGGTGGGCCGGGGTGAACTTCTCTCCTGTTCCATCATGTTCTTCACTGCCATGGAATTGATATTGGCGGGGGTGGGGGGAGTATCTCCCTCTTCCCCCATGGGGCAATATCCTATCTTTTCTCTCCAATAGAGGAGAGTGTCTGCTTGTCCCAGGAACAGTTTACGGCAGTGTAGTGGGTAGAAGGCTGGACCTGGAGTTGGGAA
Source organism: Pseudocheirus occidentalis (assembly GCA_028646575.1). Lineage (NCBI taxonomy): Eukaryota > Metazoa > Chordata > Mammalia > Diprotodontia > Pseudocheiridae > Pseudocheirus > Pseudocheirus occidentalis. Next base: position 210,628,571 of record CM053595.1, on the reverse strand, counting down.
GACCTGAGTTCAAATCTTGCTCCAGATATTCATTAGCTCTGTGGCTCTGGACAAGTCACTTCTCTGTCTGCCTAAGTTTCCTAACGTGTAAGATGGGGGTAATAATGGCACCTGCCTCCTAGGGTTGTTATGACGATCATGTGAGATAAAATGTAAAGCATTTTGCAAACCTTAAAGTGCTTACAAATGGTAGCATTTATTAATAATTAATAATAACGATAAATAGCTGTTATGATTGTTGTTATTATTGCCCTAGTTAAGGCCCAGGGTCTGGGTGTCTTACAAGGAACAAGTTTCTAAAATTAAAGTCTGTGTGTGATACTTCCTTGTCATTCTACCTGAATTTGGGAGGAAAGAGTGGTTGGGTGTTCCTGGGGAAGGAGCTCTGGTCTGTGATTCCGGAGTGCCCGCAGTCCAGCCTCAGCTTTGTTACTAACACCCCTTATAACCTCGAGTTAATCCCCTCCCCTCCCTGGGTTTGTTTCCTCACCTGGGCGTTGAAGACCAGGGCTAGATCTCTAAGGGAGCTCTCCTTTGTGCTCTGAGACACTCAGGCTATAGGGAAGTTTGTGCTGGGCAGCTAAAGGAGGGACCGAGACTTTTCCATGCCCTTACCCTATGTCCATCTCCTTTGGCATCCTACATATCCAGGGCATAGAAAGGCCAATGTGAAGGGGGCCAAGCAGCCTTCTGGGTGCTGCTGAGGTACAATGGGAAGAAAGGGAAGAAGTATTTGTTGTGCACCTGCCATGCACTAAGTATTTTACAAATATTATGTCATTTCATCCTCACAGCAAACTTGGGAGGTAGGTGCTGTTATTATCCCCATTTCACAAATGAGGAAATCGAGGCAGTAAGAAGTTAAATGACTTGCCCAGGGTCACGCAGATAGCAAGTGTCTCAGTCTGGAATTCGAATTTGGGTCTTCCTGACTCCGCATCCACCTAGTAGTTTTAGAAATGGTAAATTTCAGTTATATAAGAGATCTTAGAAGATCATAGATTTGGAGACAGAAAGAGCCTTAGAGTTCCAGTGGAGTCCAGCCCCTCCGCTCATGCCGACCCCATTTTACAGATGAGGGGATTGAGATAGCCTTAGGTTAAGTGACTAGTTCAGGGTCACATTGCTAGCAAGTGCCTGAGGCTGAATTTGAACTAGTACTCTATTCCCACAATACCTCCTTGCCTCAAGTCATCTCAAGTTCAGCTCAGGTGTACAGGTGTCCTAGGTTAAAGTGGCCTTGTCAAGAGTGACTTTGACCAAAGCCGTTCTGTTTGAAGCATCCCCTCTCCCTCTCTGCCCTGGCTCCTCCCAAATCAGGTAGGACTTAAGCCCTTTCCTCACCTCTGGGGAATCCTTGTTTCTCCTTGTTCTCCTTTGCAATACCATCAGAAAACACTGCTCATCCATTCCTTCAGGCCTGATCACCCTGGTCCAACCCAATCTGGATCTTTCTCCTTTAATAACAACGGTCATTTATACAACCCCTTATAGTTTGTGAAAATGATCTCATTTTCCCCTCAGCAACACTGTGAAGTCAAGTACTGTAGGTATTATTACACCCACTTTACAGATAAGGAAATTGAGCAGCTAAAATGACTTGCCTATGGTCACTTAACTTTATGTGTTCCAGTGGCAGTAAGTATTTCTTTCCATGACATTACCCTGCCTCTACAAACAACCAGGTCCTTTTCTTCTTGGCTTTTTTTTGTGTGTGTGCTTTTTTGGGGGGTGGGGAGAGCAGGGCAGTTGGGGTTAAATGACTTGCCCATGGTCACATGGCTAGCAAGTGTGAAGTGGCTGAGGCCGGATTTGAACAGAGGTCCTCCTGACTCCAGGGCTGGTGCTCTATTCACTGTGCCACCTAGCACTGTGCCACCTAGCCACTCCTCCTCTTGGCTTTTTCCCTAGAGAATCTGAGCAACTTCCTGGTGGGCTGACAGCCCTAAAACAACTGGCAGCCCTAAAACAACACCCAGGATCCTCACTTGCGACTGAGAGGCAGCTCACGAATGGGCCTTGGCCCAAGAGTCAGGAGACTGGCTTCTAATCTTGGCTATGTGATATTTATTATCTGTGAAATAGTGGGAATAGACAAAGTGATCCTTTCCAACTTTGACCTTCTGGAACACTGATACCAGTTAGTACATTCTCTTCCAGTTTCACAGGGGATAAGCAGGCACTGATTTTCACATAGCCTGTAGAGTAAACCTCAACTACAGATATTGTAAGAGAGAAAGCATTCCAGGGGCCTGCTTACCCCAGTCCTTGAGCTTTATAGCACATTGTGGTAGACTCTAGGGTGTTAAAGCATTCATCCTCACTAAACAGCCAGATGCAGTGCAAGCAGCACTAGTTCTGAGGTCAGAGAACTTAGGTTCAAATCCCCACATCTGAGAGCTCACCACCTCAGTGACTCTAGGCATGTCATTTCTGCATTTCTCCAGGTCTTATCTTATCTGTAAAAATGAGGGAGGTGGACAAGGTAGCCTCAAAGTCCCTCCTGACTTGAGAACAAAAGTGAGGAATCTTTTTGGAGCTATTGGGAGTGAGTGTGTAGAGAGGTGGAATAAGTCTAAGAATGAGAGTCAGGAGACCTGGGTGGACTCTTATTTACTGTGAGCCTTAGTAAGGAAGGAAAGAAGGAAAGAAGGAGAAAGAGAAGCTAGAGAATGAGGGAGGAAAGGCAAAAAAGAGGGAGGGAAGGAAGGAGAGAGGAAAGGAGGAAGGTAGAAAATGAGAGAAGGAAGGAGAGGGGGAGAAAAGGAAGAAAAGGAGGGAAGGAAGGAAAAATGGAGAGAAAGAAGGAAGGGAGAAAGAGGGAAGGAAAGAAGAGAAAGGGAAAGAAAGAAGGAAAGAGGGAGGGAGGGAGGAAAGGAGAAAGGTAGAAAATGAGGGAAGAAAGGAGAGAGGGAGAAAAGGAAGAAAAGAAGGAGGGAAAGAAGGAAGGGGGAAAGAGAAAAGGAAAGAAGAGAAAGAAGGAAAGGAGGAAAGACAGAAGGAGGGGAGGAAGGAGAAAAAAGGGAGAGAAGGAGAGAAAAAGGGAAGGAAGGAGAGAGGGAAGAAGGGAGGAAATAAGGATTTATTAAACATTTCCTGTATGGCAGGCAAGGTGCTAAGTGCTTTCCTCCTGTTATTAACTCATTTGATGGTCACAACTCTGGGGGGGGCAGGTGTATTATTATCTCCATTTTAAAATTGAGGAAACTGAGACAGATTGAGGTTAATTGATTTGCCCAGGGTCACACATCCAGTAAATCTCTGAGACTGAATTTGAACTCAGATCTTTCTGACTCTGGGTACAGTGCTCTATCCACTACTTCCCCAGCTCATTTTCCTTATCTGGACCTCAGTTTCCCCCTCTGTAAAGTGAAAGGTTTAGTGTCCCAGGTCCCCTCAAGCTCTGACACGCTGGAAGTTTCTTATTCTAGGGTCATCCCTCCCTGCCCCTGGAGAATGTCAGTTTCCTTGGTCAGTGAGAAAGACGTGCCCTCTAGTGTTTAGCAGGAGAATGAGTTGGCTGAACTGGAGAAAGGGGTGTGTTCCACCCGGGCTGACCCATCCTCTTCCTGCTCCTCCCTCACCTCCTTCTCTTTTTCTTCCTCCAGGCTGGGCTTGGTCGAGCTGGCGACTCTGCAGTCTGGGTGCTGCCGCCTTCCCCAGGGGGCTTTCGAGGCTCCCGATCATCCAGCCCCAAGCGCAGGTATGAGGGGTGAGCCTTAGGAAGGTTTGTGTCTGGGACCAAAGGGCTGAGGTTTGTTCAGAAAACAGCCTGCAGCTGGGAGAGGGAGGCTGGAGCCTAGGGATCCTGCAGTGGGCTTGGGAGGAGCAGGGGTGGGGTAGAGGTTTTCACTTTGAGCAGCTCTCCTTTGAGGGCTTGTGGCCCTTTGGCCTCGGGCCAGTGCTCCAGCCATTAGGTCCCTTGACACCCCCTAACCCCACCTTCCCCCAATCTCCTCCCTACCTCCATCACTTCTGATTCTTGCCTCATTCTCTGCAGTGTGGACTTTGAAGGGGGAGGGCCTTACCTAGAGGAAGATTCTGAGGTCTTCAAGATGTTACAGGAGAACCTGGAGGCTCGGACTGCTCCGAGGCAGTCCAGTTCCTTCAGGATGCTGCAGGAGGCACTGGAGGCGGAGGAGAAAGGTAAAGACAGAGCAAGATCTAGGTTTGGGGAGGGGAGGCCCCAGGGCCTTTGGTGCTAGACATAGGGGAAGGGTCAAGGGGGATCCAAAGAACTATAAAGCACAATATCTGACATACTTTGCTGTTCATATCTACCATTCAATCACAGTCCTGGTAAGCTCTCCTCTACAGACATCTAGGTCACACCTTTGCCTTCCCCAATGAATTTGGTGTCTGGCTCACAATTTTTCTCATCCCCAACTCTTGCCCTGCCACTAGGGGCCTTCAGTATACATACTGAGTCTCCCTCAAACACCCGAACAACCCAGTTTCTCAACCTCCTCACTTTCCATGACTTACTTCTCCACCCTAGTTCAGCCACACACAAAGATGGTCCTATGCTTGGTCTTGCCATCACTCACAAATTGGATCCAGATGGCTCTATAGGAGAGAATGAGGCTGGTGACTTTGCACCACCCTGTTTCACTTAAATCCAATTCACTTACAAGTCAAGACATCACCTTCCTGATGTCATTGGTCCTCTTGAGGAATCAAGGACAATCAGCCCACAAAGGCACCACTTCCATGTTTAATAATTGAGAAATTCCTTCATCTGAACATAATCTATTGACTTTCCATCCCTCCCTCTGCCTTCCCTTCCCAACCCCTTACTCTTTGTAATCCTTAGAATTATATTCCTTGAGCCCTCAATTTTCTCCCAGGCCATTGGACTGCACTAGCCATTCTTCCTTCTTTTTCCCATCCTGATCCCTTGTTGAATCAGTTCAACTCAGAACTCTCTTCTTTGAGTCCCTGGTCCCTTATCATATTGGTGATTCCATTATGCTAAGCCTCAGCCTTAGATCACCCTGCCACCTGCTACCTTCACGTCTTCAGATACACATACATATACATGCATGGAGAAAAATCATGCAACTGTTCTGACAGTGTCCACTATGGATCTGTTATACAACCTCAACTGGGCTTTCACTGCTACTAGGCAATCCTACTATATATCCTTCATCAACTCACCATCTCATTCATCCCTCCCAAGCCTACTATGGCTCCCTGTCCTTCCACCATCTTAGCTGAGAACCTTGATTTATATTTTACAGAAAAATTTGAGGCCATTCTCCATGAAGTTCCTGTTCTCTCTTCTTCATCTCATCATTCATTTGCCTACAGCTACCTGTCTGTTGTTCAAAGCTCTTCATGACCAGGCTCCTCCCCGTCCCAGTCTCCTTACACCTTACTCCCCAACATAGGCTCTTTGATCCAATGACACTGGGCTCCTGGCTGTCTCACAAACAGCGCATTCCGGTTCTGGCTCTGGGCATTTTCTCTGGTTGTCCTCCTGGTCTGGCATGTTCTCCCTCCTTCTCTTTACCTGCTGGCTTCTTCAGCTTCCTTTAAGTCCCAGCTAAAATCCAGTGTTCTACAGGAAACACTTCCCAGCCCTTCTCAGTTCTCTTTCCTTCCTCTGTCACTACCTGTTCTGTAGACAGCTTGTTTGTACATATTTGTTTGTTATCTCCATTAGAATGTGAACTTCCTGAGGGCAGGGACTGTCTTTTGCCTCTTTTGTATTGTCAGCACACAGTATAGAGCCTGTCTTAATAAATAGGTGCTTAATAAATATTTATTGACTACTTTCTGACATGATAGTAATAAATCATAATGATAATAATAACTAACATTTATATAGAACATATTATGTGTCAGTGTCTTCTAATTATTTTTTTATCTGATGCTCACAACAACCCTGAGGGGTAGGTGCTATAATTATCCCCATTTTAAAGATGAAAAAACTCAGACAGCGGAGGCTAAGTGACTTGTCCAGGTTCACACCACGAGTGTCCGAGTCCTGATTTGAACTTGCATTTTCCTGACTTCAGACCCAGAACTTTAACCACTGCACCACCTAGTAGCCTATAACTGTGTGATCCTGGGCAAGTCACTTAACTTCTCAGGGCTCTAAGCAACTCTCAAAGAACACCCTATACCAATATAATCACAGCTCCAGTTGCTATCCCCATCTCTGTCCACCTCTGAGTAACCTGAAATCTTGTTAGCAAGATAGAGCAAATACCCACACAGACAGAGTTAATTGTATATGGGCTCCAGAAAGCAGGTGCTGTAAAGATGTCAGCGGCAGAAGGGGTTTCCTTTGGAATTGGGTGATTAGGGAGAGATTCATGGAATAGGTAGGACTAAAGGAGAGGGCATCCAGGTGGCAGTCATGTCAAGAGCAAAAGTCAAGCGGTAGGAATGTAAAAGGCAAATTCAGGGAACAGAGTCCTGTGGGATCTGGCCAGAAAGGAGGGTTCCACATAAAGGGGTAGTAGGAGATATGCCTTGAAATGTAGACTGTGGTAGGATTGTAGAGGGCCTTGAATGCAAAGCAGAGATGTTCAGGAGGCCAAGGAAGACACAAGAAGCAACTAACATAAGGCTGATTTAATGTTCAAACAGATGACCTTGGGGAGGTGGGCTTGGGATGTTAGACAGTGAAAGGAAATGGTGCTGAGGGTGAGTGTGACACTGTCTGTTTTTCTTCTGTAGATGGCACGTCTACTTACCTGCCCAGCTCATTGAGTCCACTGGCCTCCCGGCCAGCTGGTACTGCCCAGACCACACCACCCAGACTTCACATCTGTGAGAAATGCAATACCAACATCACGTGAGTGTGGTTGCCAGAAAGGGGAGGTTGGGGAACTGGATGGTGGTCCCAGGATAGGGCAGACACTGGTGCCATTGGGGCCTCTTAGAAATGGGCAGTGATGTCCTCAACCTTGGGACTTGAGACAGGGTGAGGCAAAGCTGGAAGAAAGACCCACTTGTTTTCAGGAACAATTTCAGTTCCAAGGGAACATCTTTATTACCTTGTCTTCTTCTCCTCTCTTTCCTTCTTTTCTCCATCTCCTTCAGAGGGGTAGATCAATCAGTTAATCAGCAAGCATATACTAAAATATCAAGCACCCTCTTAAGCCCTGGGAATCCAAAGAAGGGAAGAAACAGCCCTTGTTCTCAAGGAGTGCACAGTCTAATGGGGGACATGATAGGTATATAAGTGAATACAGACAGTAAATGGTAACCTTAGTGACCTTGGCAGCCAGGGAAACTCAGAAAGGCCTCCTGAAGAAGGTGGCATCAAGCTAAGTCTTGAAGGAGCCAGGAATTCTAAGAGATGGCCATGGGGAAGGGCAGCAATCCCAGGCACAGGGTATCAGTACAGAATCGTAGAGACAAGAGATGGAGGAGGCCAGTGTCATTAGGTCAAGGGGTCTGTGGAGGGAGTCAAGAAGAAGGAAGCAGGTTAGGAAGAACTCTTAAGTCCTGGGAGTACTGGGGGGCCACTGGCAATTGAGGAAGGGTGTGACATGGTCAGATCTTCACTTCATTGGCCAAGTGGATGATACTGGGTTAGTGTATGAAGAGGGGGAGGTCTAACCCCTGGGGGGATCAGGAAAGTTTTTATGTGAAAGAGGTGGCATTTGAGCTGAGTTTCCAAGGAAACCAGGGATGCGCTCTGAGAGTGCATGCATGCCTGGCATGAAGGCCTGGCCATGCAAAGCTGCAGAGGTGGGGGATGGATTGTCACATGTGAGTGACAGCAAGAAAGCCATCCTTAGCTAGACGGTAGAATTTGGGAATGGAAATAATGTAGAAGTCTGGGTCTATAGCTTGGGGCCATGTTGGACTTAAAAGACAGAGAAAGGAGTAATAGATGTGAAAATAATTTGAATTCTTTTTCTCCTCCCTCAGAATACTTCTCACAAGTATTCCTTTCTACTATGCTCTCTGTCCTTTATCTCCTTCTCAAATGGGGTAGCAAGTGGATTCAGTAAGCATCATGGTCCCCACCTCAAGCTCTGCTTAACACTTCTGGGGAGGAGGACTCCTTTTCATTTCTCTGAAGTCTCAAGATCACTAGGGGGTATGTGGGTGTGTGCCAGTGTGTGTGTGTGTGTGTGTATGTATGTGTGTATGTGTATGTATGTTTATGTATGTTTCGAGGGCCAGGGCTTGTGCCCCTGAATGAACCAGGGCAATGTTGCTGCTTGTCCTCCATTGTGAGTCCTGGAAAATTTTGGAGAGGGAGAAAACGATCAATTTTGAGATCTATCGGTAGATATAGGTTTTCCTGTTGGGGACTGCTCTGCTGTCAATAGACAGACATGATGATTGATCCCTTTGGGTAAAGGAATCAGGTCTCCAGTCTTTCCCTCTGTGATTTTTTTTTTTTTGCTCCCCTTCCTTCCCACCCTGTCATTGGATTAGTCCCTAGAAGACTAGGTTCCTGGTACATCACCCTTATCCAGCTTACTGCCTCCTGCATTGTTGGTGTTACTGGTTAGTAACACTTCCTCCCTCCTCCTGCAGGAACCAGGCTGTACGAATACAGGATGGGCGGTATCGACACCCTGCCTGCTATACCTGTTTGGACTGTGGGCTAAACCTGAAGATGCGGGGCCACTTCTGGGTGGGTGATGAGTTGTATTGTGAGAAACATGCCCGACGGCGCTACTCAGCC
>CM053595.1:210481368-210619412 GCA_028646575.1 Pseudocheirus occidentalis | reverse complement strand
GTCTTTGCCAATGGGAAGCTTATATGGAAGAGGAGGTGGTGGGTAGTGGGATCCTGGGAGCTCTTGGGGGCTGAGTTTGGGGACCATTTCAAGGGTTGGAATATTTTTCTTTTCTGCCAGGCCCTCTCTGTCTCCAGGTGTAGGCAGTAAGAGCACACTCTTAAGCCCCATTTAGAGAATTAAAGGGTTGTTTTCCCTGACCAGGTAGGGACCATGCCACAGGGTGAGGTGGGCTGTGCACCAGATACTGAGCTCTAGGTCATAACAGGGGGTGAGGATGGGGTGGGTTACAGTGTGAGGCAAAAATGATTTGCTTTGAAAGCCATTGTGTGTAAAGATATGAAAATATATATATATATATAAATATATACATGTATAAATAAAGTAGATAATACTGCATCTCCCTCTTGGACCTCTCAGTTTGATCTCAGGCCCTAAAATCATATGGAGAGGGTGTACTATCTCAGTACAAATAGGTTACTTCTGACACCAGGAACTAAAGTAGACGTGAGCATTGGGTGACTGAGAGGAGAGAGCACTCAGAGAGGGGGCAAGAGTTGGGAGGGTCTGCAGACTTTTTGTATTTGGTCAACCAGGCTCAGGGTATGTATCAATGTACAATTAATGTATCATTTAATAGTATTAAAAATCACATCTTCACATAATACTTTGAAGCTGACAACGTCCTTGTAAAATTAGTGGTGTGAGGCTTACCGTCATCATTTTATAGAGGTGATGCTCAGAGATGCCTGTAGCCATGGAAACTAGTAAATGGAGGATCTGGAATCCTGGAACGCATGTCCCCTGGCTCAAAGTCAAGTGTTTTTGCTACTGTGTCATATGGCCTCTGCATTTTATAAGGTCTCAGTTTGGCATGAGGTGCTCTGACTGCAATCTCGAAAACTTTAGTGAAGACTGGCCATACTCTTGTCTTCGTGTGTGTATGTATGCATACATGCACATTATCTGTCTTTCTATTTATCCGTTCATTCATCCGTACTTTAGTAACTCAGTCCTTTTTTTAAACTTGCGTGTTTTTCTCTTTTAAATTTATTTATTTTTAGTTTACAACATTCAGTTCTACAAGCTTTTGAGTTCCAAATTTTCTCCCCACCATGGCGGCATGCAATCCAATACAGGTTCTACATATACCTTCACATTAAACATTAGTCAAGTTGTAAAGAAAATTATAACCAATGGAATGAACCACAAGAAAGAAGAAACAAAACAAAAAAGAGAGCAAATAGTTTTCTTCATTTTGCATTCAGACTCTGTAATTCTTCCTCTGTATGTGGACGGCCTTTTCCATCATGGTAACTTAGTACTTTTAAGTGAATGGGTAGCTGGGTGGCATAGTGGATAGAGCATTGGGCTTGGAACCAATAAGACTCCTGTCCATCAATTCAAATGTGGCCTCAGACACTTATTAGTCATGGTGTGACCCTGAGCAAATAAGTCACTTGACTCTGCCTCAGTTTCTCTTCTGTAAAATGGGCTAGAGAAGGAAATGGCAAACCACTCCAGTATCTTTGCCAAGAAAACCCCAGATGGGATCGACAAGAGTTGGATATGACTGAAACAACTGAACAAACTTTTAAGTGAAAGATAAACTGAGATTTCTGGTCTTAGCCCACTGATTTACAAGTTTAACATGCATATGCTAAATGGAGAAGCTTTAATATATAACTATGCACCACAAATAGTTAGCACATATAAGCTTAACCTATGTTAACACATACACACACACAGACAACTTATGGCCTGTCTTCATTAAAGTGGATTAATACCTGTGTGTTTTTGTCCAGGTCTATGATTTCATCAGAGTGGATAAATCCCAGTGTGGAAACACTCTCCCCTAATGCAGATAAGAAAGTCATCTGTAATTTATGGTCTTGGAGAATTGTCCACCCAAAAAGAAGTTAAATTGTTTAGAGTTATACAGCTAGAACCTATCACAGGTAGGAATCTTTATGATTCCAAGGCCAGCTACCTTGCATATGTGTGTGTATGTGTGTGTGTGTGTGCTTGTGAGAGAGAGGGAGAAAAGGAGAGGGAGAAAAAAGGAAGGGGGAAGGAGAAAAAAGAGAGAAAGGGGGAAAGAGAAATTGAGAGAGTCAATGTGTGTGTGTGTGTGTGTGTGTGTGTGTGTGTGTGTCAGTAAAACTGATTTGGAACTGTATGAGCTACAGGAATTATAAACAGAGTTGGAATTTATATAAAATTACTCCTGCATCTATCTCTACAGAGATGGAGCTGTGGTGAAACCACAGTCTGAGCAGAACTTCTAGACTCTGGGACGAGCCATTTGCTTGGAATTATGTAGACGTTAGTCCAGACACAGATCTAATCCATAGTAGGCATCATTCCCATTCCTTTGCTGTGGTGACCAAAGTCCCCATGCCAGGTAACCACTTTTACCCTGGCCCAAGCTGGCTGATGGACTGGAACTCAAAACCTTGAAAGTGAGTCCCACCTTGGGTCTTCAGGTAGCAGGATAGGGCCCTTTTCAGAGGGTAGCCCCAGCCCCAGTATTCAGGCTAAAAACAGCTCAGGGTAGCCCAGATTTGGAAGGACTGGTTTATTTTTCCACTAAGGTTAACAGTAGCTTCTTTGGCCCATTTGTTATTTATTGACTCAAACATATCATAATCTAGATGGACAATACATGTGACCATAGATTTAGAGCTGAGACCTAGACCTCAGAAATACTTCAGTCCAACCCACTCTTTTTCAGAGAAGGAACTTTTCTTAATTAAATTTTTTTTCAATTAGCAAGCATTTATGTTTTCTCTCTTCCACCTCTCCTCCCACCGAAAAAGAATGAAAAACAACGTCCCTTATGACAAATATGCATAGGCAAGCAAAATAATGCCCTTTGCCTATGCCCAAAACTGTCTCCTCCACACCGAGCCTGTCCACCCTGTTGGGAGTGGGGGTCACATTCTTCATCGTTGCTGCTCTGGAATCTTGTTTCATCATGTCATTGTTGCTACAGAATAAATTATTCTTCTGGTTTTCCTTGCTCCACTCTATCACTTTATACAAGTCTTCCCAGCTTTCTCTAAAACAGTCCCTTTCATCATTTCTTAAAGCAACAGTATTCTGTTGTGTTCATATAACATAATGGAGCCATTCCCCAATTTATGGACAACCCCTTAGCTTCTAAAGTTTTGCCATCTCAAAAAAAAGCTGCTATAAATATTTTTATATACAATATGCATTTTTGTACCTATGTATTTTGTACACATTTTTTTTCTTCTTGGAGAGGAGAAGATAGGGCGATTGGGGTTAAGTGACTTGCTTAAGGTCACATGGCTAGTTTTGTGTTAAGTGTTTGAGACCAAATTTGAACTCAGGTCTTCCTGACTCCAGGGCTGGTACTCTGTTCACTGCACCACCTAGCCACCCCTATTTTGTACATCCTTTTTCATCTTTTTGGGCTGTAGGCCTAGCAATGGTATAAGCTGAGTTAAAGCGTAGGAAATTTAGTAATTTAGGAGTGGTTTCCAGAATAGCCGCACCAGTTCCCAGTCCCACCAACAGTGTTTCAATCTGCCTGTTTTCCTGTTGTCTCTCCTGATATTTATCATTTTCCATGTTTTGGGTCAACTTTGCTAATCCAAAGGAGGAAATTGAGGGCCAGAGCATTTAAGTGATTTGCCCAAGGCCCACAGAGATTAAGGAAAGATGGGAATCGATCCAGTTCCCAGTGCTCTTTCCTAGGCTTGCAACCACATCTTGAATATGGGGCCACCCTCTGGACTCAAATTTTGCTGAATGGAATCTCAAGATGTCACTTTGACCTTAAAATAGTACCTGGGACTTGGAAGCAGGTAGGTCTGGATGCAGCAGGGTATGACCTATAGCGAGCAGCAAGGCTGCCCATTCCCATGACATCAGCTGCCCACAGAATCGCAGCACCAGCCTTCCAGGAGATTGGCATTGCAGAGATGACAGGACTAGGTAGAGAAGTAACTGTCATGGTGAAGGATCTGCAGGTGAGAGGAGTGGTTCTCCTTCCACGATTACCCCCTTCCTCTTTCCTTCCTAAAGTCTCATTGTCATCAGGCTTTTGTATAAGGCCCTATCTTCTCCTTCCCTATATGCTTAAAGGGGTCAAGGGTTGGTGGTTTGGATTTAGCTTATCTGCTGGGCCCAGCCTCCTCCCATCCAACTGCTGTTGTCACCAATTAAATCGTTCCTGGTCATGGCTCTGGGACCAGGACCCAGAAGGCTTCAGCTAGGGTCTGCAGGACCAGAGAGCCTTTGCCCCCTTTCCAGCTGGAGTCTAGGGTGACGGTATTGTGGGCTTTGCCCTATGTGGACTGTTGGAACTGATATCTGCTCTTTCTGTAGGGAATTCTCTTGTCTTTGTTGAAATTGATGCTCGTGAGTTGGGCTTTACTTTTATGTAAAAATATTGTGGTTTCATTGGTTGAATTTGAATTTGTAACCTGGTGCACATCTGGCCTCTGGAACTTCTTACTTCTGTGATCTTAGGGCAAGTCACAACTTCCCTGGACCTCAGTTTTCACCTGTAAAATGAAGGGGCTGGTCTAGTTTAGGACCTTGGAGACCTCTTCCAGAGCAAGTCTGACCTTGAGGTTTCAGAAGTGCGTCTCTGCTGCCACCTGGTGGCAGATTAATATATGGTGGGAGAGACGGGAAAGAGAAAAAAGGCCTTTTAATCAATGGGCAAGTGTATGATAAGCACAGCTGATGCTTTTACATTGCTTTGAGGGTTACAAAATACTTTCCCTACCATAACCTCGGGAGGGAGGTACTATTATTCTTATTTAACAGATGGCCTTAGGGAGGTTCAGTGATTTTTCCATGGTTGCTCAGCTTCCTTTGATAGGGAAGGACAGATGTTCTGGTCTCCTGCCTCCCCACTGCCTACAGAATAAAATCCCAATGCCTCATTCCAATATTTAAAGCCTTGTATAATCCAGCCTCAATTTATCATGATTATTGGTTTAGAGCAGCGGTTCTCAATCAGTGGGTTATGTTCAATTTAAATACATCCTGCATATCAGATATTTACATTACCATGCATAAATAGGAAAATTACAGTTATAAAGTAGCAACGAAAATAATTTTATGGTTGGGGGGGGTCACCACAACATGAGGAACTGTATTAGAGGGTCGCTGCATTAGGAAGGTTGGGAACCACTGGTTTAGAGGCAGGCGGGTCCAGGGGTGAGGTGTGGAGATGGGGGGAGCCCAGGTCCTAGGAGGCTGCTTCATTAGGCACCATGGAAAGACCCTGTCCTCAAAGACTCTTATAGATTCATGCAGGGGAAAGACACACTGGCAAGAGTTGTGATACAGGGAAAAGTGAGGTCCTTTGAAAGGAGAATTACTGGCTAGTGCCCTGAGGAACCAAGGATGGAGAGGTCACTTCACCTGGAGGTGAACTTAAGAGAGGGAAGGACCTTGGAGTTCATTCAGCCTAGCCCTCCCATTTTACAAATGAAGGAACTAAGGCAGGAAGAGGGAAATGTCTTGTCCATGGCAACACAGATACTAAGTAGCAGAGCTGGGATATGAACTCAGGTTTTTGACTTTGAACCTCATGTTCAAGTAATTTCTTGGTATTTTCTTTCTCACTTACCCCTCTCCCAAAGAGCTTCTCATAGGCTGGAAGACGGCTTGCCACCTATGAAGTGCTTCATAAATGTTTTTTCATTCATTCATTTTATAATGACAATTAGATAATTATTCCCCCCCCCTTTACTCCCTTCCCTCTCCTTTATGGGGGCAGTTAGGTGGCATGGTGGATAGAGCACTGGGCTTGGAATCAGGAAGCTTCTTCTAGGGCTAGCAGGGCCAGAATTCAAATCTGGCTTCAGATACTAGCTGTGTGACCCTAGGCAAGTCACTTAATGCCATTTGCCTCAGTTTCTCCTCTGTTAAATGAGCTGGAGAAGGAAATGGCAAATCATTCCAGTATCTTTGCTAAGAAAACCCCAAATGAACCTCAAATACCTATAAAATATGACTCTAAACAAATTTTAGAGCTACAGAACCCACAAAGTGACAGAGAGAAACAAATCTCCCACTGAAGACAGCCAGGCAGGAATGGTCCATCAAAGCTCACTGGGAGCACAGCCCAGCCCTGCATGAGTCTGTAGTTTTAGCCCCAGGGTGGCCCTGATAAGCAGGCTGGAGCATTTGGGAGAGTAGGTCACTAGCAGCTGTGGTGATTTCTAGAATTATCAACCCATAAATGCCAAAGACAAAGTAAAAGGTTAGTGCAACTCTGCTGGATCTAGGGGGGGTGGGGAATGGAGTGCAGTATGGCCTCTGCCCCTGGAGCCAGAAGTAGTGGAAATGGCAGTTTCAGAGCTGCCAGCCTACAGTTCATAGAGGGGCCAATCAACCATTCAGAGGCTAAGCACTTTTGCCTTAACCTCCCTGGATCTGGATCACAGTATTGGGTGGCAGTCCTGAGGTGTGTGACCAGTGAGCCAAAGCTGGTGGGGACTGTAGAGATGGCGCCCTCCTAATAGCCCCATCAGCTGTGAAAACCCCAGCGACTTGGGACAAAGCTTTCCCCTCTGGAAACAGTTCTCCTGTGGCAAAAAGCTCAAAAGTCAAGTAATCAGCTGGCAACATGGGCAAACAAAGGAAGCAAAGCAAGCACAGCCATCCAACTTTAGATTTCTTTTTTGGGGACAAAAGGGATCAAAGCATGAAATGGGAGGAAGACAACACAGTCAGAACTCCTGCACCAAAAACTTCCAAGAAGAAATATGAACTGGTTACAGACCATGGAGGAGCTTAAGAAGGATTTTAAAAATCAAGTAAGAGAAGTGGAGGAAAAAATGGGAAGAGAAATGTGAATGATGCAAGAAAATCCTGAAAAGAGAGTCAACATGGGGTGGCTAGGTGGCACAGTGAATAGAGCACCAGCCCTGGAGATAGGAGTACCTGAGTTCAAATCTGGCCTCAGACATTTGACAGTAAAACTAGCTGTGTGAACTTGGGCAAGTCACTTAACCCCAATTGCCCTGCCTTCCCCCCTCCAAAAAGCAAAAAATAAATAAAAAATAAAAAGAGAGTCAACAACCAGACTGAAGAAAATCACACCTTAAAAAAAAGACTAACTTAAATGTCAAAGAGGTCCAAAAAGCCAGTGAGGAGAAGAATGCCTTAAAAAGCCAAATTTGCCAGATGGAAAAAGAATTTAAAAAGCTTACTGAAGAGAGTAATTCCTTCAGAATTAGATTGGAGCAAATGGAAGCTTGATTTATGAGAAATCAAGATACTATAAAACAGATCCAAACAAATGAAAAAATAAAAGGCAATGTGAAATATCTTATTGGAAAAACCACTGACCTGGAAAATAGATCCAGGAGAGACAATTTAAAAATTATTCAACTGCCTGAAAGTCATGATCAAAAAAAGAATGTAGAAATCATCCTTCAAGAAATTCGGCAAAATTGCCCTGATATTTTAGAACCAGAGGGTAAAATAGAACTGGAAAGAATTCACCAATCATCTCTTGAAAAAGATCCTCAAAAGAAAACTCCTAGGAATATTATAGCCAGGTTCCAGAGTTTCTGGATCAAGGAGAAAATATTACAAGGAGCCAAGAAGAAACAATTTGAATATTGTAGAAACACAATCAGGATAACACAGGATCTAGCAGCTTCTACATTAAGGGATCGAAGGGCTTGGAATATGATATCCCAGAGATCAAAGGAGCTAGGATTAAAACCAAGAATTACCTACCTAGCAAAACTGAGTGTAATATTTCAGGGGAAAATATAGTCATTCAATGAGCGGGAGAACTTTCAAGCATTCTTGATGAAAAAACCAGGGCTGAATAGAAAATTTGATTGACATAAATACAAGAAGCAAGAGAAGCATGGAAAGGTAAACAGGGAAAAGAAATCATAAGGCACATATCAAAGTTGAACTATTAACATGCCTACATGGAAAAACGATAATTGTAACTCATGAAACTTTTCTCAGTATGAGGATAGTTGAAGGGAATATAAGTGTATACATACATATGTGTTTATATAGAAGGGTATATATGTGTATGAATACATATGTGAGTGTGTATATATGTGTATAGGTATACATAGACAGAAGGCACAGGATCAATTGAATAGAAAGGGAAGGTATTTAAAAGGTGAAATTGAGAGGTGAGAGAGGAATATGAGAGGAGATGGGGAGAAACAGAATGGGGGTAAATTATCTCATATAGAAGAGGCAAGAGATAACTGTTACAATGGTGGGGAAGAACAGGAAGGCAAAAGGGTAAACTTTACTCTCATTGAATTTGGCTTAGGAATGGAATGACATACACTCTAAATTGGATATCTTGCCCTACGGGAGAGTAGGGGGGAATGGGATGAGAGGGGTGACGATTGAAGGGAGGGTAGTGAGAAGCACACACTTTTGTAAAGGGACAGGGACAAAGTAGAGAATGGAACAAGTGGTGGGCAGGATAGGGATAGAGGGAAATATAGTCAGTCTGTCACAATATATCCACCATGGAAATGTTTTGTGTACCTACACATGTACGACCTATATTGAATTGCTTATCTTCCCAGTAAGGGCGGGTGATGAGGAAGGAAAAGAATCTGGAATTCAAAGTTTTAAAATCAAATGTTTTTTAAAAAATTATTATTATTTACATGCAACTGGGAAATAAGATGTACAGGCACTGGGGTATGGAAATCCATCTTGCCCTACTGGAAAGTCAGAAGGGGAATGCGGGAGGACATAGGAGAGAGCAGACTGGGGGAGAGTGTATACAGTGGGATCGCTGTTTTGGGGTGGTGGGTAGGAGAAAGATGGGGAGAAATTTTGTAACTCAAAATCGTGTGGAAATGAATGATGTAAACTAAAAATAAACATAAAAGTTAATTAAAAGAAAAAAGAAAACCCCAGATGGGGTCACAAAGAGACATACAATTGAACGACTGAATGAACTGGGTTTAAGACTTGGTCTTTGAGAAAGAGATCTAGCCAGTAAACCCAAAGGAAAAGAGGCAGCTTTTGGCCATTGAAATTCCACAGTTCCAGAAGACCAATGATGAATTCCTTCCTACCTCCTGATGGAGAGGTGATGGCTTAATATACAGAATAAAATGCAAATTTTTGGAAATGATCAATATGAGAATTTGTTTATATATATATATGTTACAAGAATTTTTAGTTTAGTTTGGTTTGATTTGGTTTTCTAGAAGGGTGAGGAGTTGGGAGGGACAAAAAATAAATGACAGATAATAAAAAATAGAGAAATGTTAAAAAAAAAAAAAAAAAGGAATGTTCCTTTCCCTGGACAGAGCACTCCCAGGTAAGGACGAATAGGAGGAGAAAAAGAGGAGAGAGAAGGAAGAGGAGAGGGAAAGGGATGTCTGCTATGTGGTTGGCATTGTTCCGGGCACTGGAGATTTAAAGATAGAAATGAAAAAACTCTTCCCTTCAGGGAGTTTACGTTCTATCAACCAACCTGAGTAGTCTTCCCTTTTTTACCTCAGTGGGAAAACCCTAGAGCCAAAGAGGAGCCAAAGAGGAGGAATCTAGTGGTTCTGGGAAAGAAGGCTTGGGTTTTCCAACTTGTCTTTGCTAAGGTTTAATAAGTGCTGACTGACTGACTCACTGGCTGACCGATCATGACTGAAGAGTCCTTTCTGCACTGGGACAGGACTTCCCTCTAGGGCAATCTCAGATTAAAGTCCTTTGGTATTGTAGTACTAATTACCACGGGAGACCGGCCAGTTTACTTTCTGGATAGTTTTAATTGTTAGGAAGCTTTCCCTTAGATTTCCTCTCCAGATTTTACCAGTTGCTTCTAATCCTGCCTCCAGAGGCTGAACAGAGCAAGTCTGGAGGTGGGGGAGGGGGCAGGTTGCAAGTGAAGAGAACGGGACGATTCTGCTGATATATTGGCCTTCCATCTTACAAAACCTGAGTTCTCAAATTCAAAGCAAAGGGTTTCCATGGCTTTTGGAGAGTGATGACTTTATTATGAATCTGAAGAAAGACGCTTCGGTCAGAAAATAACAACCGCCATTGTCCAGATCTGAACTGGTGACCTCAGTTAAACTGGATTTTTTTTCTGCCCTCACAGTTTAGGAAAAGGAGACAAATCCCAATGGAATGCACTCCCTTTAAATAAGGGGATTTATTTAAAAAATGAAAACAACAACAACAACAAATCTTTCAGAGTTCACCTTTAAACCTACATCAGTATCAATCCTTCCTATTACAGTCAGCACGGTGGATGAAGAATCACTGGAATCACTGGTGAATAAACCCATTGATTCCAGCTACGCAGCAAGCAGCAATTGCAGAAGTTATTAGAATATGCCAGAAAAATACAAGAATGACAGAGCTCTTTGCTTGGGAGAGAAATAAGATCTCAACTCCAACCAAAAGAGTGACCAAAATCTTGCTCAAGGGTAAAGTAAAACAAAGAGTTGTTTTTTTTTCTTCCTGTAAAGTCTTTTGGGACACAAGCTAGAAAATAGACACGTTGAGAAACTGCCTGTCTCTACATGTCTCCAACTTCCAAAGCCTTTTCCCCCTTGCCCCAGTTCCCTAGAGAATATCTAGAACCTTGTGTCTATCCCTTTGAGATAATGTCTTGAGAAGTCTAGAACCACGAGTGCCCCTTCTTTTGAAGACTCTTTTCTTCTTCTAAAAGCTCTTGCACTATCTCTGCCCCCTCGTGGGTCATCAAATCAGCCCCATCTCCATCAATCGGGAGCTTCATTTTCCATATGGAGAAAGGTAAAAAAAAAATATCTCAGGTTTGGAAGCCCAATTACAGTTAAATGAAATATCACTAAGTTAAAACATTGGTACCAGGTAGTATCACAGATCTTAGAACTAAAAGGAAGGAGTCTGAAAAATTCCTTTAATACAATTCTTTTTTTTTTTTTTTTACTACTGAAAGGACCAGAAAAACTTGACATAAAACCAACGGTAGAGGTGGGATTAGAACTCAGGTTCCCACCTCAAGAGATCGTCCAATTTGTCTTTCTGACTTCAAGCAGAAAAGGTATAATTATTCCCATTATTGTTATTATTTTGATTTTTGGAGGGGGGAAGGCAGGACGGTCGGGATTAAATAATTTGCCCAAGGTCACAGAGCTATTAAGTGTTAAGTGTCTGAAGTCACATTTGAACTCAGGTCCTCCTGACTCCAGCTGCCCCGATTATTCCCATTTTATATAGATATGAAGCAGCTAGGTGGTGCAGTGGATAGAGCTCTGGGGCTGGAGTCAGAGAGACCTGAAATCAAATCCAGTTCCAGATATTTATCAGTTGTGTGACCCTGGGCAAATCACTTAACCTCAGTCTGCCTCAGTTTCCTCATCTGCAAAAGGTAAATAATAATAATAGCACCAGTCTCCCAAGGCTGGAGGATAAAATGAGGCAATATTTGCAAAGTGCTTTGCAAACCTAAAAGTGCCATATAATATCAGTTTATTATTTTGGTTGTTATCTGAGGCTCAAAGGAATTAAGTGATTGACTATCTGTGTGATTTACCTGAGACCGTAACAAGCAGTAAAAAAGGAATGAGAAACTAGTTATCCATAAAGGAATACTTCCAGGCAGCTAGGTGGTAGAGTGGACAGAGCACCGGCCCTGGAATCAGAAGGACCCGAGTTCAAATTTGGCCTCAAAAAAATTACCAGCTGTGTGACCCTGGGTAAGTCACTTAACCCTGATTACTTAAAAAAAAAGAGGGGTGAGGGTCATAGTTCAATTATAGGTCAGTGAGATACCCTATTATGATAGAATGTGCAGGTCAGGTTTCTGAATAGGGAGGATGATGAACGATTATAAAAAAATAAGTTGTTTCCACTGATGGGAAGAAAGGTCATGGTTAGTAGCTCTTTCTACCAATAAGTCTCTAGGTCCTGAGGTGAGGAAAACAGAGGTTAAACGTTCAAGAGCCGGAGGTGGAATCTGAGCCCAGATCTTCTGAATTCAAGCTCAACATTTTATCCGCAAGTCAAAGCAGCCTCTAATCCAGGGCTTGTTCCAGAAATTGACACAGGTAGCATTTTATTTTATTTATTTATTTTTTGCTTTTTGGAGTGGGGAAAGCAGGACAGTTGGGATTAAGTGACTTGCCCAAGGTCACATGGCTAGGAAGTGTTAAGTGGATTTGAACTCAGATCCTCCTGGCTCCAGGGTCAGTGCTTTGTTCACTGAGCTACCTAGCCGCCCCAAATGGGTAGCATTTTAAAGCCCAGTTACCCTGGAAGGATCGATTACATTCAACATGCTGGTGGTGGGAGAAATAAAGACATCTATCATTCAGTTGCTCAGTTTGAGAAATTTTTTTGACAAATTTCAAACATCACAGTAATACCTCTGTTAAAGAAGATCAGATTTAATAATGTGCTTTGCTCTTTACCACAAGTAGAAATAATAAAACAGGTAGGTACAGGGATAGTTTTAGGAGGTAGAGAAAAAGGATATGCGTGTGTGGGGACTTGTCGGAAGGGGAGGGCTTGTTACACTAATTAGTTACTGAAAGCACCATTCCAGGAACATAAAATGTGCATTTGGAGGCCTCCAGGGAGGGATGAAAGGGATGGGGAGAGCATGTCTGCTTTTACGGAGAGAGGGAAGACTGCTAGGCAGACTCATGGCTAGGCAGGCAGGCAGGCAGGCTTCAGGATTATATGCTGCTTTCACCCACCCACTTTTCACCCACTACCCTCTAGACCTATGGCGTCTAGCCTTCCATCGGGGAAAGCAGAGTCAACTCTTAACCTCCTCACTGAAGCTGGGATCCATTTGAAGGAGGGTGATCCCTTAAGGACCCCCACCCCCTTCAATTTCTACATATACCCTAAATAGAATCCATCAGAGCTGGCCTTAGAATGGGATTTCATGTCTTCTATTCCTTTCCCCTCCTCCCCTTCTCCCTGATTAAAAAAAAAATCACTCAGGCCTCTTTTTTGGTCTCTGAATTTCTAGCCCAATGCTAGGACTTAGCTCTTGTCTTCCTGGCTCTAAAGTCAGCCTATCATCCTTACTTTCAATTAAAATTGGATGGGCCAAGAAAGAGTTTTAGTAATAATCTCTCCAAGAGACTCCAAAAGCATTAAGGTGTTGTGGGTTGGGTTTGTTTTTTTTTTTATGCATCTAAGGATAGAGTCCAGGTGGTGAACCAGTGGGGCCACCAAGCTGATGAAACAACAATTTCAATGAATGAGATTGAACAAATTATCCTTTCCTGAAAAAGGAGGCCCTCTTCCAAATTTCCTCTTAAGAAGACTGGACCTATGCCATTAGTTCATGACTAATGCACCTGCAGTTAGAGGCCTAATTCCAGTGCACTAAGCACTTATTGATCACCCTGGGTCTCTGCCTTTTAGGCATTACAGAAGAATGCATGAAAGAATCCCTTTCCTTAGGGAGCTTACCATCTTTTTGAGGAGAAAAGACAATGAAACAGAGAACAATATAAGATACATATTCTATCCGGATGACTGTGAACTCATTAATGTGGAATTCCCTCTGGTGATACAGATTGACACTCACCTGTACCTCTCCATTCCATGCAGTTTCCATCCATGTTCTCCCATAATATCTGTACTGGGTGGTTCCAGTGGAGCACCAAGGTGCTAGGGACCTCCCCAGAGCCTCAAAGGAACATTCCACTTCTTGCCTCTGTCTTTACATAGGCTGCATGTGTCCTCCATTCCTGAAATTCACCCCTTCCTCCCTTTCATCTTTTAGGACTCTACCTTCAAAACTCCCCCCCTCTTACAAAATGATTTTCCTGATTCCACCTAGCTGCTACGGCTCATCCCCTGAAATTACCTTATACTCACCTTGTTTAAATTGTGTTTCTACTGATACAGGGTATTCCCAAAGTCTTAAGCTTTTTTGTTTTTATTTATTTTAATTTTTTTGTCATTTATGAATTATTTTATTTATTTTCTTGTTTACATCATTCATTTCCACAAGATTTTGAGTTACAATTTTTCTCCCCATCTTTCCCCTACCCACAACCCCAAAACAGCCACCCCACTGTAAGGCCCCTCTCCCAATCTACTCTCTCCTATATCCTCCTCCATCACCCCTCTAACTTTCTGGTAGGACAGGATGGGTTTCCCTACCCCAGTTCCTGTATATCTTCATTCCCAGTTGCATGTAGTTACTAATAATAATTACAATTATATATATATATTAACATTTTATTGTAGAACTTTGAATTCTAGATTCTTTCGGTTCTTCTCTTGTCACCCACCCCCACTGGAAGGACAAACAATTCAATACAGGCTGTACATGTGTAATTACACAGAACATATCCACAGTGGAATGTCTTAAGCTTTAACAGCTTAAAACTACACCCAGACTTTTGGGACACTGTACCTCTGTATAGGCTGTCTTCCCAGATGGAATTTAAGTTCCTTGAGAGTTTTATTTTTGTCTTTTTCACTCAGTGCATGGCACATATTTTAATAACTTTTAATAAATGTTTATCAAACTGGTGAAGGAAATGGGGAACTGCATCAACAATGCAGTATTCACAATGCCTACAGTAACTATAAGTATGGTGATACGGTTATTAATCATAAAATGTGACAGGCTCTCTACATGGGAAATATAGCTAGAACACAAACCACTCCTGTATCTTTGCCAAGAAAACTCAAATGGGGTCATGAAGAGTTGGACATAACTGAAAAATGACTGAATATTTCATAGATACAGATCTATAGATATATATATATATCAATCCATACACACACACACACACACATATACACACGCTGAATGAATGACTTGCTCAGGGTCGCACGGTCAACATGTACCATAGGTGTGGGACTTGAACCCAGGTTTTCCTAAATCCAGGAACTCTCCATTACACAGTACTGCTTCTCCTATATGTGTCTGTGATTATATCTATGTATATGTGTATACATGTATGTATTTATAATCTCAAGCACCATCCTCTGGAGTTAGAGGACCCAACTTCAAATCCCACTGGTGACCTTGGGTATGCCACTGTCTCCCATGCCTGCTAGTCTCTCCCTCCTCGTCTTGGCCTCCTGGCTTCTCTGGTTTCCTTCAAGACTCAGCTAAAGTCTCATTTGACAGGGTTGGGCACTTCCCAGCCTCTTCCAAAAGTCATTATTTAGACTGCTCCTCTTTCTGAGTTATTATAATAGTACTTCATACCTGTCTTCACATGTCAACAAGCATTTATTACATCCTAAGGAAATGGCAAATCACTCCAGTATTTTTGCCAAGAAAACCCCCAATGGGATCATGGAGAGTTGGACAGGACTGAAAACGCCAGAAAAACAATAGCAAAAAATGTGCTATGCATTGTCTAAACGATGAGCATACAAAGAAAGGCAAAGCCATGGTCCCTGCCCACAAGGAGCTTATGTTCTAACAAGAGAGTCGACATGCAAATAACTGTACAGAGGAGTTGGATACAGTGTAAATGGCAGGCAATTTCAGGGAAGGTACTAGCAGTGAGGGGTCTCTTGCAGAAGGAGAGATTTAAGGTGAGTTGTGAAGGAAGTCAAGGAAGCTAGGAGGTGAGAGTGAGGGGGAAGAGATTACCAAGCATGGGAGCAGCCACTGGAAGTTGGGAGTAGAAACAGTAGGGTGCATAACAGCAAGACCTTTGCTGCTGTATCATAAATTATTTGGGCAGCTAGGTGGCGCCATAGTGCACAGAGCTCAGGGTCTGGAGTTAGGAAGACTCATCTTCCCGAGTTCAAATGCGACATCAGACATTTGCTATCCGTGTGACCCTGAGCAAGTGCCTTAACCTTGTTTGCCTTAGTTCTCTCATATATACCACCTTCACTCCTGGAAACCTAGATTATTGCGATAGCCTGCTGGTGGGTCTGCCTGCCACAGGTTCCTCCCCACTCCCATCCATTCTCCATTCAGCTACCAAACTGACCTTCCTATATCACAAGTCTGACTGTGTCACCTCCCTAGTCAATAAATGCCAGTTGCTCCCTATTACCTGCAGGAGCAAATACAACATCATCTGCATCATAACTTGACCACTTCCTACCTTTGCATTACACTTTGCTGCTGTTGTTCAGCAGGGTCCAACTCTCTGCCACCCCAATTGAAGTTTTCTTGGCAAAGACACAGGATTGGTTTGCCATTTCCTTCTCCAGCTCATTTTACAGCTTAGGAAACTGAGGCAAATAGGGTTAAGTGATTTTCCCAGGGTCACATAGCTAATAAGTGTCTAAGGCTGGATTTGATCTCAAGAAGATGAGCCTTTTGGACTCCAGTCCTGGTCCTTCCCTTTGACACCTAGCTTGCCCTCAAGGAGTTTGCATTCTAGATCAGTGGCTATGTAAGAGAGTTTTGGGTAGGAGAGTCAAATAATTTATTTGTTTTTTGTTTTTTTGTTATTGTTTTGTTTTTGGAGGGGGGAAGGCAGGGTAATTGGGGTTAAGTGACTTGCCCAAGGTCATACAACTAGTAAGTGTTAAGTGTCTGAGGTCACGTTTGAATTCAGGTCCTCCTGACTCCAGGACCTGTTCTCTATTCACTTCATACTCTATTCACCACACCATCTAACAGCCCCAATTCAAGTGATTTATGAGTGGACCCACAAGGTAGTCAACCACCATGCCCTTTCCACCAGCAAAGGAGTATGGCTTTTATTACTGCTCTCAGAGCAGGAGCAAGGTTAGGTCTTGATTTATTGGGGGATGGCTGGATAAAACGTGAAGCAAGGTGTGGAGAGATCTAGGTATGTCCCTGGAATGTTCAGGGGGTTGACCTTTAAACAGCAAAGAAGTTTCTCATTTGGGCATTGCTGGGAACCATTCCTAGGTCAAGAAGGTAAGGGCTGGGGGTTTGGGGTTTGGTTTGGGAGAAGGAAGGGAATTAAGGGGCAAGACCAACTAAGCCACTCAAAATGGTCCCAAAGGGGTGGCTTAAGTGGCACAGTAAATAGAGCACCAGCCCTAGAGTTGGGAGGACCTGAGTTCAAAACTGGCCCTGGACCCTTAACACTTACTAGCTGTGTGACCTTGGCCAAGTCACTTAACTCCAATTGCCCTCCAAAAAGCAGAAAAAAACAAACAAAAACAAAAATTTATTGGGGTTTTCAAATGGTCCCAAAGAAGATGTCTCTCCTTTTTCCTTAACTTGCTAAAGAGCCATGGTTGTACTGAGGGTAGGGGAATCTTTGGTCTTTTTTCACTTCTGGAGAAGTTATGGAGGGGGTTGGGCAGGTTAGAGGAAGCCTGTCTGAGGCACACACAAAGCCTGTGCCTGAGACTGCATTCCTGCAGGTCCTGAGCTTCCTGTCTTGGGTGGCCACATTCCTGACCCGTAATCACCACAGAGGCAGCTGGGCCCCTCTAGGAATCTCTCCTCACATTCTCCAGATTCAGGGCAGGAATTTTACAGTCTCATTTTCTTCCTTATCTACTTCTGAGCAATTTTCTTTTCTTCTCTCCCTTTCTTGAGAGGACAGAGTGAACTCTGTTCTTAACTCAGGTATCTTCTCTCCCTCACCCACTCCAACAGTCTGCTTCTTGGAATGGAAAAGGGAATCTTTGGAGTCTGAGTAGAATGGGGTGGAGAGGAGTAAAAGTAGGACTTAGGGGAGGTCTCTCTGTGGCTTCACACTTAACATATCTACAGACTGGGGTCCTTGCCCATGTTTAGCTCTTCTGGCTTTAGACTGGATCAACTCCAGCACTCCCTGGAAGAGATATTTCTTCTCTCTCCTCAGTAGGATCTATTTATCTCAACCCAGGGGAAAAGGGGTGGAGTGGAGTTTTGACCCAGCCTAAAAATAAGAATAATGTTTTGCGTAAGTATATCAGTCTCAATTGATCCACACCACATTCCTCAGAAGGAGGCACACATTATTATTATCTCTATTTCATAGAGTTAGATCATTCCAAACCTGGGTAGATCGGAGACTAGCAGGTCTTTTGACTCCGAAGAATGACATGAAGACATTTATTCAGGTCATTTGGTAAATGCCTGTTTTGTGCAAAGACCAGTGCAGGAGCTGGAGGGAAATGTGTATTACCACACTCTACCCTCTTGGAGGTCACAACCTTTCCTTTAGAACCACAAGGAACCCTAGGCTTTCTTCTCTTTACTTTGATCACATCTCTTCCCTCAGTTATATTTAACTTGTGTAGAGTCTAGAGGTGAACGGGATAATCTAGGACTCCTATTTTACAGCCGGGAACACAGAGACCCAGGAAGAGGATAGTGGATAGGGGAGTGTGATTGGCAGGGTTTCCTCCCTCACTTAACCCCCTCCCGCTCCCTACCCCCCCCCCAGCTTCGGGTCTGGTTTTCTGGGTTCCAATGTCAGCCCCACTTTCATCTGGGTGAGGGTATCAGCTTTCTGGCTAGCTAAGGGAGTGGGAAACCAAACTGTCTGATCGCCCTTATCTCCTTTCCCAGCCAGGATAAGGCAAGAGGGCTGAAGGGGAGAATAGAAGGGTTTAATCCTGCGCCCACCTGCCTTTCTCCTCTCTTCTGGTTCATTCATCCATAGGCACCCCCCTCACCCCAGCTGCCTCGGGCTCACATTTCCCCCACCTGTCCCCAATCCTCCCTTTAAGCCAGAGGGGACCTCAGCAGTCCCACTGCAGTTCAGCGCATTCGCCTCGCCCTCCTTCCCCCAATCCTGGTCTCCTCCTTCTCCCCCACTCACCCTCCCCCCAGCCCTCCTAGGCTAGGAGTGTCCCCGAGCCGCGCCCTGTCCAGGCAGTGGGGCTGGGAGGAGAGTGGGGGCTCCAGGCCGGAGCAGGGCACTTTATCCTCCTCCTGGGCTGCAGCTGCGCCTTCCGACGCTCGGAGCCGGGCCATGCTGGGGAGGCGGCGAGTGTTTACCCTACAGCCGCTTGGCCGCCAGGGTGAGTTACTAAGCTGCCCCTACCCCAGCCCCAGGGCCGGGAGTCCGAGCCCGCGCAGGAATTCTTCTCTAGCTGCCTGCGTGCTGGAGAGCTCCTGCAACACTCCTGGGGCTGGGGGCTGGGAGGACGGAGGTGGTGCCCTAACCTTTAGATTTAACGTCGGATCATCCCATCTGTTCGGCTCCCTTCTCCCCGTCCGATGAGGCTTTCTCCCCAGGTGCGTCTGGAACCTTGTCCCCTTCCCCAAGACCCCTTACGCGCTTCCCTCCTCCTCCCAGGGCGCATTCTGGAGGTGCCCTGTGCCACGCCCCAGAACCCCCTGGCCTCCGGACTGCCACCGTGTTGTGGACCCAGGTTTCAGATTAGACCTACCTGGATTTATGGGGCCAGTCCCCTCCCCTCTTTTCTTTACATCCCACCTTGATGCACCCCCACCCGCTCTAAGTTTAAATTCTGCTTACCTGCCCCAAACCTTTCCGAACCGAATTTTCCCCTGACCTCATGTTAACTTTGTGTTAATTAGAAAAATAACTCTGCCCGATGCGGACTAAAACCCCACCTTTCCTCATCTCCCCTTAGAAGGCCTCTTATACTATGCAGGACTAGGAATTTATGCTTCCTTACCGATCTGCGTTACTCCACGCTCCCCTCCCCCTCGGCTCCCGCCCTTGGCCTTGGGACCATGTGGCCTGAGTGGGAGCTACAGGGTTTTTCACTTGTCTAAATAGCTCTCGTTCATAATAGCGCTGGGTTGTTTTCGAGAGCTCCGTTCTGCTCTCCTGGCACCTCTCACAGCTTGGGACTGAAAGCATCTTTTGCAGCGACCTTTTTTTCCCCATCCTGGCAGCCCAGACCTTCGAACCTGGGTGAGCAAACCCTCTCCAATTCCCTCCCCGCCCCCACCCACCAAGCATTCCGAAGCCTTCAGGAAAGAGAGGAAATCTTAACAGTGTATTTTAGACGTGATGGAAAGGTCTTCAAGGATAATTGTATGTACAGTACACATACTGGAGACTGAGAATGGGGGGGGGGGAAGGGCCAATGACTCATGCTTTGGTCTTACCCAGAAGTAATGTTTGTAATGGGATTCTGTCTATAGTTATGTTTTAAACATTCCAGCTTCAATTTATTGCAAACCTTTCCTGGTGTCTAGTGTGGCTGGATTTAGGCACAGGGCCTGGATTCACTCCTTGGACAAATCACTTAGTGGCTCTAAGACTCAGTTTTCTCATTTGTTAAATGAGGGAGTTCACTAGGTGATTTTTAAGGTCTGCTCTAAATCTATGATGATTTGATACAGGTATCTAACATATTCATAGTATGATATGGCATATATCATACATATAGTATGATAGTATAGCATATAGACATACAGTATACAGTATGGTATTGTACATATAGTATATCATACATATAGCATAGTATAGACTGTGCCAGCTTTCTGTTTATAGCATATATCATACTATAATACATACTCCTATGGCCACTAAGCATCACAGGGGATAGAACACTGGACCTAAAGTCAGGAAGAGCTGATTTTAAATTGTGTCTTAAGACAACTTACTTTGTGACCCTTAACCTCTGATTGCCTCAGTTTGCCCATCTGTAAAATGTGGGTAATAATAATAGCACATACCTCCCAGGGGATAAAATGACATTTGTAAAATGCTTTACAAGCCTTAAAGTGCTATATAAAGAGCTTCTTGTTCTTGTATCTGACTCTTTGTGACCCTATATGGGGTTTTCTTGGCAAAGTTACATTTCCTTCTCCAGCTCTTATAAATGCTATTTATTTTTATTATTATATTATGATACCTGATCTCAGTGTGGGAGTAACCCTTGAACTAGGAACTCTGTCATCTGAGGACCAGCGTTGATCACCAAGTGATGAAGTCTTTGACTCCAGCAACACGTGAAAACAGTCCTACATATAAAGGGGTTTCCATTTGTATTCCCTTGAATTGCAAGGGAGTAAATACATCTTTGAAATATTAAAGTATGAATTAATTTACTCCAGGATCACACAGCTATTAAGTATCAGAGGCTAGATTTGAACTCCTGATTCCAGGACTGGTGCTGTATCCACCGTGCCACCTAGATGCCTGGGGCATACCCTTAATTTAAAGGGAGACAGCATAGCACGGTGAAATAGCTAGAGGTCCAGCTTTGGAGCTGAAGTCCCAGGCATAAGTTCTACCACCCATTCATAGGTAGTAACTGACTTCTTAGATTCCCCCAGGTTGTTCTCTATGGGTGTCAGTTATAGATGTGGATAAGATTTTTTTTTTAAAAGAAAATGGGCATCATCTCAGTGGTGTCTAACTGAAAGTAGTGATAGTCTTCTCATTAGTTTGAATGATTTTCTTTTTCATGGTAAGCAGTATGGATAGTCAAAGGATACTTTGTCTTCCAAAATGATCCAGAGACATTTGAGAAATTTAAAAGCCAGTACCATTAGCCAGTCTTGTGCCAGCTCTCTGTAAGGGAACTCAGATGAGGAGATTTGGATCCTAAAGTCAGCATCCTGTGGGTAAGACTGACTGGTCTCTTTCTCCTCAGTTGTGTACAGGGCTGGTGAGAATTTGGTGGAAGTTCATAAAAACTATTCTCAGACCCCTTTGGGGATCTGTGACCCCAGGTTAAGAACCTGTGATTTAAAGCTCTGGCTAAAAAGACCAGTGAAGTTTCTCCTTCTTCTAGGGGAAACCCTGAACTCTACACTCTCTTTCTCTCCCCTCATTCCTGTGAATAAAAACATTTCAGTTACAATCTTGATTTGCTCAGCTACTAGAATTTCACTTCCCCAAATTTGGGCATCTAGATGGTGCAGTGGATAAAACAAAGGGCCTGGAAGCAGGAAGACTTGAATTCAAATATGGTCTCAGACATTTACTAACTGTGTGACTCTGGGCAAGTCATTTGACCCTGTTTGCCTCAGTTTCCTCTTCTGTAAAATGAACTGGAGAAGGAAATGACAAAGCACTCCATTGTCTTTGCCAAGAAAACCCCAAATGGGGTTATGGAGAGCCAGAAATGAATGAACAACCCCAAATTACCTTCTATTTAGAATATTTTGCATATATTCATACATACCTGTTGGTGCCCCCAAGAGAATATAAACTCATTGAGGGCAGGGACTGTTTAATTTTTTTTTTGCTTTTGTACCACCAGAGTTTAGCACTGTGCCCTGCAGATAGTAAGTCCTTAAAAAGTGTTTATTGATTGATGTAATCGAATCTGATCCAGCAAGCATTTATTAAGGACAGAATATAAACAAAGCACTGTGATTAGGAACTAGAAATACAAAGACACAGCAAAAACCAGATCCTCTTCTCAAGGAGTTTCCATCTGTTTTGAGATTTAACAATGTGTGAGAAGAGCGTGTGTGTGTGTGTGTGTGTGTGTGTGTGTGTGTGTGTGTGTGTGTGTGTGTATGTGAGAGAGAGAGAGAAAGAGAGAGAGAGAGAAAGAGAGAGAGGTGGAAGAAGGATTGGAACTAGGAACATCAATGAAAGGAAAGGTGAATGTTCCCCATTGCTGGCAGTCATCTGGTGGAGGTTGGTCAGTCACCTGTTGGAGATGTTTTAAAGGTACTTCATGCACACCTCTCATTTTGACTTTGTGACCTCTTCAGTCCCTTCCAATTCTGAGACATTGAGATCTCATTTGACTTCTTCTTAGTATTGCCTTGAGCAATTCCTCTCTCGCCCACTCCTCCAGGGACACACCTTCCCATGGGAATGTTGTTTGGTCCAGGAATCTCGGGGGTGGGAGCGTGTATGGTCTCTGAAGCTGTCTTTCCTTGGCAGATGGTGGTTGTGAGGAGCTTCTGGGTGGCTGTGTGGTGCTTGGTGCTAAGAGTATCTATCTGCGTGTTTATGACATGCCCAGGGTACCCTCCACTGAGCCCAAGGATGGTGACTGCATGGTGAGAGGCTCCAGAGAACAGCCTTCAAGGGACTCTGGGGTAGAAATGGGGGGAGAAGAAAGTCCTCCCACTACCCCCGCTGCCTTCACTCTGAACTCTTTGAGCTTGGAGCTGGGTGGGACACCCACGATGGCCCCTGTCACCATGGAACCCCCTGCAGACCTGGACCGGTTCCTTGCCAGCCAAAAACTACAGCAGGTGGTGGCAAGGTCCTGCCAGCCTCGATCTTCATCTATGACAGTACCCAAGTGTTGGCAGCAGAGCGAGCAGGAACCTGAGGTGTCTCCAGAAATAACTGGAGGTCAGAGTGGCACTGAGGCAGAGGCTGGCTTACAGCCCAGTCCAGCAGAGTCTTTGGTGAGTGCTGGCCATCAGACTAGAAGAGGGAGATGTCAGGGGAGAGTTGCCACCTGAGGAGAGTATGGGGGAGACCCCCTCTCCCTATGGCCTTCCTGATTTCCACCTCTTTCTTCCTGACACTCTCTTGGGGTGGAGCTTGCTCTCAGGCATTTCCTGATCCTAATTGGTAGGTGTTGGCATAGCTTCATGACTCGACAGGTAGCTGGAGTTGTTTGCAACCTCCCCAAAGAGTGGGTGGGCAGGGGCACAGGTTCATCCTGATACTGGCCCAGGCTGGGTGGTGGTCTGGGGTGGGCACAGTGCTGTTTGGCAGGGGTCTTTTATCCAGGGCTTGGTTCCCCACACCCTCATTCTCCCTTCCTTTCCCTGAAGTGATGACTTTCTAACTCCTGGGGGTGCAAGGAAAAGAAAGCAGATCTAAGCACCACACCCTGCTATGTCCTACAGGTGGTGAGCTCTGAGTCTGATGCCTGGGCTTGCCTCCCAGGGCAGGGGCTTCGATACTTGGAGCACCTGTGCTTGATCCTGGAGAGAATGGCCATGCTCCAACAGTTTCATCTGCAGCTCCAAGAGCAGTACCAGCAGATGCCAACTGTGAGTGAGGAGTGAGGAAAACAGGGAATGGGGGGGTAACACAGGACCCTGGGACCTGGTGTGGCAGGGCATACATCAGGGAGGAAGGTGGAGAAGCATGTCAGAGCTGTGTCCAACCCTAGTTCTGGGTAGAGACTTACATTATATTGGAAAGAGTAGTAGGTTCAGAGTTAGGGGAGTCCTGGCTTTGAATCCTGCTCTTGCTACTGATTAGCTCTGTGGCCTTGGGAAAGTCACTTAATTTTATTGAGCCTCTGCTACCTTTTCTGCAAAATAGGGATAATCATACCAGTTGAACTCACCTAATCGAGTTGCTAAGAGGGTTAGATGAGTTAATGTATGTACAAACCATCAAGTGCCGTATAAATGCTAGTTATTAATTGGATGGGCAGGCTGGGATTTGTCTGACTCGGCAATGTTGGATTGGGTCCCCTCGTCAGTGAGGTCACAGATCTGTCTCTCCCTGGTGCAGGGGATGGAAGAGAAGAACGAGAACTCAGTTCTTGCTCCTTTTCACCCTCGATCCTCCTCCATGTTGGGGCCTCAGGAATTTCAGAGTTCGGTGGAGAAGTCAGGTAAGTGACAATTTGTTAAACTTGTTTTACTTCCTGATCCCCTGAAACTTCATTTGCCATTCATCTGGTCTGTGGCAGGTCTTTTTGGCTTCAAACACCTATAACTCTACCCTCAGGTGCCTTGATTAATCCAGAGGCTTCCTCTTCCCTGCCCAGGTTAACTCAAATCCCTTTGTTTACAGTGGAAGAGTTAGCTCTGCCTGGACGGGCAGAGGTACATAGTGTGAGCACACCAAATTTACTGGAGGCACCAACGGGGGCTGCCCACACAACTCCATCCTATCAAGGGCACAGGGTAGGTGCTCCGTATTGATAGGAATAAACCAGTGGTGACTGGAGGGCCTGGGGACAGGAAGGTCAATATTATGAACCCCTTGTATTAGGGATATCAGGAATGGGAGGTCCAGTGGGGCAAAGGACTTGTGAGGAGACAGAATGTGGGTAAGGTTCTAGATTTGTGGAGGGTGGGTCCTCATTGGGCATGGTGAGGGTTATCTTTACTACAGTAGTTGAATGGGTTGTCATGACTTACCTTTTTTCCCATTTAGAATACTCTCTCACATTGGAACAAAGTCAAAGCTCTGCTCAATAGGCTCCGATGGAAGAGCCCTCATTCCTCTGAATCTTCTCTTGCTCAAGACCCCTCTGCCCTCAGGTAAGTCTTAAAATGGGAACAGGAATCAGTTGGACAATGGACCACAACTGGGATTAGAAAGGAGAGTGGAGAGGGAAGAGACTTAGGAATTAGGGTTCTTGGAGTCTATAGCCAATTGCTACTCCTTCCAGAGTATGTTGCAGTTAAAAGAGACCTTACATATTGTCTGAGGTAGCCCAGCCTAGTGACCTGAGCGCTGGTCTCAGAGTTAGGATGACCTGGGTTTGAATCCTGGCTCATATACCTAACTAGCTATGTGACTGGACTACTCTGTGAGTCTTAGTTTTCTCATGTATAAAATGAGGGTAAGATTAGGCCCCTTCCTGAAGAGCAAATGTGAGTCCATCTTACAGATGAGGAAACAGAGTCAGAGAATGTTGATGATGATGAGAATGATAATGAGAATGATGACGATTTGTGGTGGTTGTTCAATGATTTCACTTATGTATGATTCTCTGTGACCTCATTTGGGGTTTTCTTGGCAGAGATACCAGAGTGGTTTGCCATTCCTTCTCCAGTTCATTTTACAGATGAGGAAACTGAGGCAAACAGGGTGTACTCTATGTACTGTGTCACCTAGCTGCCTTATGATGATGATAGTCTGAATGTTAAACATAAAGCATGATAGTAGGATCTCACCTTATCCTTAGACCATTTAAACTCCATTGAATATATGATGAGAAGAGTGAAAGTAATGATGATGATGGGGCAGCAAGGTGATGCAGCAGTAGATGCCCTGGGCCTGAAATCCAGAAACCCGAGTTCACATCCAGCTTCAGACACTTACTAGCTGTGTGATCCTGGGCAAGTTACTTATCCTCTGTTTGCCTGTTTCCTCATCTGTGAAATGGGGATCGTCGTAGCACCTACCTCCCAGGGTTGCTGTGAGGATGAAATGAGGTAATAATTGTAAAAAGTGCTTTGCATGGTGCCTGGCACATAGCAAGCTCTGCAAAAATGTTAGCTGTGGTGATGATGATGATGATGATGATGAGAGACTTAGGCAGCACTTCAGTGTTTATAAAAGGCTTTATGTATGTACATCATTGAATTTAAGACTCATGACAGCCCTGTGAAATGGGCTCTAAAGTGAAGTATCATAATATGGTCTCCCTTTTACCGGTGAGGAAGCTGAAACTCACAGAGTATCAGGGTCACATAAATGGTTTCAGAGAAAGGCTCTGAATCTGTCACTTTCTAATCCTAAATACAATTCTTTCTATGACTTTCCTGAGTCCTTTGGGGCTGAGCTAGAACTAGAATCTAGATCTCATGACATTCACTCCAGGATTTATTCTGTTATGAAGTGCTGTCACTCAGAATGACCCTGGATTTAATCATTCTGTGCCTCAGTTTCCCTTTCTTGACAATAAGGGTAGGACTGGGCACAGGGGTGAGAGGAAAATGAATGTGTTACAAAGTTCCTTTTCCCCATCGCTTAAGTGACATGCTGAACAAATCCTACCAGGTGAAGGTATTGCAATTGTTTCTTTCTCACCTGATACCTATCTCTTTTCTTTACAGGAGAGATTCAGAGGAACTACCAGAAGGTCCCCCACGTCACCCGCAGCGGAGAACCTTTATGCCAAATTTGGTGGCAAAGAAACATCGAGCCAAGAACTTCTCAGTCTGTTGAACCGTCCTACACGCCACGGTCTTTCCTTCTCTCATCCTGGCACATCATGAGTGGGGCAGCATCTCCTCAATGCAACAGCTTTTGCCTGGGCTTAATCTGTTCCTTACCAAGACAGTAGTTTGGAGTGGGCTCCTTGGTATGGGAGCTGGATCTCTCCCCTTCAAGATCTCTGGAATATGGGGCTTTTGGACACGTTAGGGAGCCATGCTTCATTCCATCAATCCTCCACTGATTGAAACCTTTATATAACTTGGTACGCCCTCTTCCTTGCCTTGCTGCATAGCTCTGTGACCAAGGTGTTGATGAGTCTCTTTGATTTTGGACAACAGACACACAGTCCATCACTAAGACTGTCCTTGAAGCCTTTCTAGATTGGTGAGACTGACCAGATCTTGGGCTCCACTTCCAGTCTTCAAGATTCAAGGGTCAAGGATCAAGGTCAGAATGAAGGTCTGGAGGACTACAGTGGAGGTGGGGTTCTATGGACTGAGGTGTCTCTTGCCAAAGTGCTTACCGTCCTAACTTTTGCCCATTGTCAGAAATCCCTAGGATTGTATGATGTGAACTAACTTATTTGTTGTGCCTTTGTGTGAAGCATATATGTTGTTATGACCTGACAGGCTCTGTGCGTCCTGTTGCAGATGTGTATTTATATGTAATTATATGTAGACGTGTTTGTAAGTACACGTGTCAGTGTGAGCTGGCTGCTATACCAGCCCCTGCCTTCCTGTGGGGGTTGGTTAGACTTTTGTCTTTGAGGTGGGAGGAGAAAGGGAGCTTTCCTTCACCATTCGGGAGAGACCATCGCTCAGTTCAACAAACCACACTTATTGAGTGCTCACTCTTGTGGAACCTCAGGTCCTTGACCTGTCCCATTCAGGTGACCATCCTCATGCAGCACAGCATCTCCACAGTGGGGACCCTTCAGGTTAGAGCATCACAGCCCTCTTTGGATCCCTGGTTAGTTGAAGATACTTCCAAGAGGCTCACTCAGAAATGGGAGGGAACATGGAGAGAAAGGTACAGTAGAGGCAGTGTGGTGCAGTTGGAGATGGAGGCCCTGGGTTCATTTACTACCATTTTGATCATGGACAAATCACTTGGACAAGACCCTCTCTGGGTCTCATTTTCTTTCTCTTTAACAGGAAAGGGATTGAACTAGATTTCACAGAACAAATCTCCTTAATAAAAGGATTTTTTCAGTGAAGTCTGGATTCCCTCACGGTGCAGCACTTAAGGACCTAGAGGGCTATGTTAGGCCTTGAGGCACCAGGTTCCCCACCACTGGACTAGATGATTTCGGAGGTCCCTTTCACCTCTAGATTATAATCCTAATAAAGGCAAGAGGGTGTGCCGTGGGTGTGGGAGTTCTGGAAGAGTGGGGATGTCTGACGGAGGAGGGTGTTGGGACTGCCAGGGACGGAGGAGGGATAGCGATATTTTCGTGTGTTCTGTGGTGTGTCACAGTTTGCACAGTGCGGGTTAGACAGCCGGGGAGGGGCAGTGATGGAGAGATAGGGCTGTGGTTGAAGGGAGGGCGTAAGTTTTGGTGTAGGGGCAACACCTGATATGGAAAGATCATTGAACTTGGAATTGTGATGCCCTAAGGCTGAGACACTTCCTAGACACGTGCCTCTAGGCAAGTCACTTCCCCTTCGCCAGGCTCTGTTTCACAGCCGGAGGATGCGTATAATACTCCCTGTATAAGGTGTTGTTAGGGTGGTAGGGCATTGTGGCAAACAGGAACAGGAGTTATGGTTACTTTGATTGAGGGCACTCAGAAGCTGACTTTGGGGAGCTCTTGGAAATCGTACATGCAGCAGCATTGTCCTCTGAGGCATCTTCGGGGATAGTAGGGGAAAATGGTGGGCTGGGATTGGGATCGGGATGGTTGTTTTTACGTATAAACTGGTTTTTTTTGGAGTTTTGCGTTGCCGCCGGACACTTATAACGTGAGCACCAAAGCAAGGCACCCCCGCCCCGCTCCGAATAGCTTGAGGAAGGCACACTTCCGTTTCTAGGCTGTTCAAGGCTAGCGGGCGGGCTAAGAAGACGATATCCGGCAGGGAAGCGGCTTCCGAGCAGCGGTCGCGCTTCCGGCGAAGCGCTTCCGGCGGCGGTGGCGGCGGCGGCGGTGGTTCCGGGTGCCTTTGTCCCCCGGTGTCGCGACCCCGGGCCCACAGGTGGGTTCAGGGGCCTTCTCCTTCCCGCCCTTCGCCCGGGGTGAGGGGTCGCGGGCCTCTGGACAGGGCTTCCCGGACCCGGGCCACAGCTCGTAAACTTCCCTCCTCCCCGGTTTCCGTGGTAACGGGCTTGGGCTCGGGGGACGGGGGGGCGGGGGGGAGAGAAAGCCGCGCCCCTCCTCCCTTTCTTTGCCCTCTGCACCTCCTCCAGCCGCCCCCGGCTGCCTGGAGTGGGGCAGGCGGAGGCGGGAAAGCTGGAGTCCGGGGCGGCGGTCAGTCTGCTCGGTGAGAGGGCTTCCGGGAGCGGGGGCAGTCCGGTAGCGCGGACAGTCCGGCAGCGCCGCCCTCCACTCTCGTCTGCAGCCGTCTCCCTCCGTTCCCCACCTCCCCGCATCTCTCCTTCCCCCCAGCCAACCTCCGACCCTCCCGCATCGCCGCCCTCCCCGCAGTGGTCCTCTGTCTCCTCCCCCTCCCCGCTCTCTCGTATCCTTGTGTTCCGTCCTCATGCCCCTGTTTTCCCTCCGGTTCCCTCTTCTGCCCAGGAGCCCCGGCCATGTCACCATGTCATCCCCGTCCTCCTTCCACCTTTTCCCTCTCCTCACCACGCTGTTGCAGCCTCATCCTTCCCTTGCCTTTTCTCTTCTCCCCGCCCCACATTACCCTCGTATTTCTCCCCGGGGGGGGGGGTGGGGGGGAGTCAGATCTCTTCCTTCCACAGGAAGCCGATAACATTTCCCTTTTCATCAAAGGTTTTTCCCAAGACCCGGTAAAAGACACCAGCATTCTCAATGTCTCAGTTCAAGCGCCAGCGGGTCAACCCACTGCCAGGAGGACGAAACTTCTCAGGTTAGGCCCCGTGCCCATCGCTGATGCTGTATTGGGACGTGCCTGCTTTGTCCTCCCCAGAGTTACCTCCATCGAGTCTTCTCTAGCACATAGCCAGTTTTATTTTTCATGCTGCATCATTAAGGATATATAGCTACAAACTTTAGCCCCTCTGCTCCTACCGCTAGTATCCCTGATTTTCTAACGAGCTTGTAGGCAGTGGGATAGGAACTGTTTGCTTAGATTGCCCTGAGAAGGAGAGAGCACCCTGTAGTACTGATAGAAGTATCTGCTGGAGGTATTTGGAAGCTGCATGATCTGTATGAATCTATTGATTCAGAACTAGGAGAGATTTTTATGGTCATTTAATCCAGTGCCTCCTTTTACAGATGAGGAAGCAGGCTCTCAGAAATGTGACCTACTCAGGGTTGCAAAGGATTCGAACCCAAGTCTTCTGACTCCAAATTCAGTGTGCTTTCTGCTTTACCAAGATATTTTATACAACTTCTTCCTGATCCTGGGGTTTAGAGTGGGCCAAGGCAGTATGCCAACTCTACTTTTGCTTTTGTTCTCATAGGCTCTGCATCCACATCTCTCCTGGGCCCACCCCCTGGTTTGCTCACCCCTCCTGTAGCCGCAGAGTTGTCTCAGAATGCCAGGCACCTTCAGGTAGGCATTTATTCAGGTATATATACTTTGTCCATTGAGTTCTTGCCTTCATGTATGAATTCAGATTATCCTTTTATCTTTATGTTATGGGTCATTCTTCTCTTCTACCTTTTCCCATCTTGGAGGAATGGCTAGTCAACTCTTTGGCTAGGAGTCCTGTACCTTGTGCTTGAGAATTATTTGGCTTTTCTTTATCTACAAAGAAGTCAGAGTCCTACAAAGAAGCTCAGAACCCAATCTGATTTTCATCCATGACTGGGTTATTTCTATTTTTAATTGTTAATCTCCTACAGATTGAGATTTTTTGGCAAAGAGGACTTTAACTGTATTTTTTCATCTTTCTTTTTTACTGTGTATCTTGATGACTCAGACTGTTGAGGGTGTTGGGTAGGAACGAGAAGGTAGTTTGAAAGTAGGTCTTTAGTGTTGATAGGGTTATGAGAGATATGCATTTGTTTCCAGATATTTTCCTCCTTATTTTGATGACTACCCTTTTACTCTACAGGGTGGAGAGAAGCAGCGTGTCTTTACTGGCATTGTCACCAGCTTGCATGACTACTTTGGGGTAGTTGATGAGGAGGTCTTCTTTCAGTTGAGGTAGGCTGATGATCTCCCCAAAGAGTGAGGATGCTTTGACAGAAAAAGTTTAATGGGTTAAAATTTATCATCATGACTATAGAAATCTCTGAGGCTGCTATTCACATTGGATCCCTGTGGTTTTTATTGTTGACAGGCAGGAAATATATGGGGGGGGAAGATATTCTTTACTGGAAGGTCTTCTGGGGAAGGGGAAGGGAGTGGTCTTTTTTGAGGTAACCAGTGGGCCTGGTCAGACCCCTCTCCTTAATGGGCACTCTTGGATTTTGTACTGGCAGTGTGGTGAAGGGCAGGCTGCCCCAGTTGGGTGAGAAGGTGCTGGTAAAGGCTGCATACAATCCTGGCCAGGCAGTGCCCTGGAATGCTGTCAAGGTTCAGACGCTCTCCAATCAGGTACTCAGTCCTTGTTAGTCATTGGGAAAGGGAACTCATATGACCTGAGAGCCAAAAAGGAGTTATACTTCTTGGGAGGGGTGTGTTGCGCCTTAGGGTGTGTGAGCTCAGTATTGAGAGTCCCCTGAGTTCCTGATTTTCACTCCTCAGCCCCTGCTGAAGTCCCCAGCACCTCCCCTTTTACATGTGGCAGCACTGGGTCAGAAACAAGGCATTCTGGGGGCCCAGCCTCAGCTGATCTTTCAGCCTCATCGGATTCCCCCACTCTTCCCTCAGAAGCGTGAGTATGGTTGATAAGGAGAGTGAGACATAATGGTTATGTTCTCATCAGGATATAGAACCTGAGAGATTTCTTGAGTCTTTGAGTTGTAACGTGTTTTCTCTCCTTAGCACTGAGTCTCTTCCAAACATCCCCTACATTGCACCTGAGCCACTTGAGCAGATTTCCTGCTCGGGGTCCTCATGGCCGACTGGATCAGGGTCGAAGGTAAGAAGACAGGACAAGGGAAGTTGTTGTTTGTGTGCTTCTTCTTTTTCATAGTAATGACCCACTGTCATTGATGCTGTCTCTGCAACTGGTCACTTTGCCTTATTGTGTGTTTTCACAGTGAGAGGTAAACATAAATGACTTATGTGTTGTTTTAGCAGACAGAAGATGATGTGAATTGGTCTTCCAAAGTATTTCAGATACTAGACCTTTTATACAACTAAAATGATCACATAAGACTGAACATTTCAATATTCGTTAAAATGATGTTGTCATCTGCATTTCAAAAAGTTATTCCTTTAAATTGTGTGTATTCATAAATGTGTAACGAAAGTTCCTCAGATTTATATAGTGCCTTGAAATCAAGGCAAACAGAGGTCTCAGGTTCCTTAGTGTGGAGCAGGTGTGTTGAATTGGGCCTGTGGGATATTTTTATTATGTCTTGTGTGATATAGGAATAATGTGTTCTGCAAAGAGTATGTTATTAGTTCTTGTTACTCTCTGCTGTTTTTTTCTCTCCCTAAAGGTT
Organism: Pseudocheirus occidentalis; assembly: GCA_028646575.1. Taxonomy (NCBI): domain Eukaryota; kingdom Metazoa; phylum Chordata; class Mammalia; order Diprotodontia; family Pseudocheiridae; genus Pseudocheirus; species Pseudocheirus occidentalis. Next base: position 210,587,111 of record CM053595.1, on the reverse strand, counting down.
TTTACTTTGTTCCCTGAGAGCTAACTCACTTTTACCTTAGAATCATAATCTTGGAGGTAGAAGGGATCTTAGAGGCCTTTTGATCCAACCCCTCGCTGAGCAAGAATACTTTTTTGTATCCGTGACAAGAAGATACCCAGCGGTTACTGGGTGTAATAGGATGCTCATTACCTCTCAAGGCCATTCATTCCATTGTTGGACAGCTCTAACTGAAAAAGCTTTTCCTTTTCATCTCACCAAAATTTACCTCTCAGAAACTTCTGTCTCTTTTTGCCCTTGAGGGCCAAGTAAAAGAGGAATAATACTTCAGATATTTGCAGACTCTCATCATGAGCCCCCCTAAATCTTTTTCAGCAGTTCTTTGTTCCTTCAACTGATCCCTGTTAATGGCATGATCTTGAAGTTATTCACCATCTTGTTTTCAGTCTCCTGGATATTCTCCATCTGTCAGTGTCCTTTCTAAAATATAGTGTCCCAAACTAAACACAATACTCTAGATGTTGTCTGACGAGGGCAGAGAACAGTGGGACAAAAATCTCCTTTGTTTTGGACACTGTTTCTGTTAATGCAGCTTCAGATCAAATTAGCTTTTGTGCCTACCATACTACAAACAGCAGTGTGTGTGTGTGTGTGTGTGTGTGTGTGTGTGTGTAAGCTTTCTTTTGAAAGGAAAATCAAAGAGGGATAAAAACCTCATATCCTAAATGTCGTCAGGGTTATAAGTAATAAGAAAGCCATCCAGAATCTTGAAAAGGAACTCTGTAAAACTTAGGGAAGAGTAGCAACAGGGCAGGCTGCAGCATTAGTGTTTGTTTGCTTACGAATAAGTCTTAAATTCCCAACTAAAACATAATCCTAGTGCCTTCTGGATTGCCTATCAAGAGGCTTCTATTTATACTCCTTTGATTTTTCTCAGTTCTGTGGTGCTGGAGCATATGTTTAAGGGCAAGTCCACATACTCCTAACTCTATGGGCTTCACCGTCCTTATTTATAAAATGAAGAGATCACACTAGGATGATCATGAAAGGCTCCTGCCAGCTCTCATATTCTGTGCAGTGATTTTATTATTGGACCCTTACATAAGATTATCTAAAACAGATAAAAAATGCATATTAAGTTTTTTGTTTTTGTTTCTAGATTATAAAATGTAGGTCGGTTATGGCATACCATAAATACCAATATTTATTGAGTCCTCTTTGCTTGTCAGACGTTGCATCTGGGGTGCTGTGTGTGACTTTAGCCCTTGCTTTACAGTGATCTAGCTTGGAGTGGAAGGAAATAATTGAGGATGATTGTTTTTTTAGTTGAAAAAATATGTGGGGTAGGAAAGGAGGTGGTAGAAATTAGGTGCTTTCAGGGGATGTTCAGTTTCAAGAGGCATCAGTAACATTAATAACTTTGTTGGAAGGTATGGTTTTCTGATTCCACATTTAGGAAGGACACTAATAAGCTGGTTAGTGTCCAGAGGAGGGGAGCTAGGAAGGTGAAGTCTTGAATTTATGTCAGATTTTCAGTTTCTCAGTCGTGTCTGACTCTTTGTGACCCCATTTAGGGTTTTCTTGTCAAGGATACTGGAGTGGTTTGCCATTTTCTTCTCTAGCTCATTTTATAGATGAAGAACTGAGGCAGACAAGGTTATGTGACTTGTCTAAGATCACACAGCTACTAAGCCTGAGGTCAGATCTAAACTCAGGAAGATGAGTCTTCTTAACTCAGGCCCAGTGCTTTATCTATTGCACCACCTTTCCCCCTGTGTCCTGAGTTCATGTCACATGGGGATATGTCTATCAGTTGAAGGAACTGGGGATATTTAGTGTGGAGAACAGAAGACTCGAGTGATGTTATAGTTGGCTTGAACTGTTCAAATGGAAGATAAAAATTAGACTTGTTCTGTTTGACTCCAAAAGAACACGATTAATAATATGTAGAAATTGTAGAGACAAATTTAGGCTTGATGTCAAGAAATATGTCCTAACAATTAGAATAATCTGAACGTGAAATGAGCTGCATCAGGAGGTAGTGAGTTCCCCCTTCTTCAAACAAAGGCTAGATGGATTTTGGATATAGGATAGACTTTTTTGGGTATGGGTTAGACTAGATGGCCACTTAATGGCTTTGCAACCCTGAAGTTCTGTGATTCAGTGATGATGCTTTCTCTTTTGGGGGATCTACTGCATGGTATCCTGTTGGATTTTTAATGTTTATTTCTCCTGGGGCTTTGAGGCTGGGTATGTTTCTGCTGATGGTTTCCTGTTACTAAAATTTGCTTTTTTTTTTTTTGCTTGTGATGAAATCTAACCAAGTCCTTTTTGGTCATAGTGTTAGTGGAAACATGTCTCTGATTATTCTAAACAACAGGGATTTAGTAGACTAAAATGTAGCTAAAAAGTTGTATTTACTAAAGTCTACTTAAACTACTAGTCTAGCTATGTACAGTTGTCCAGATGATTTCAAAGCTGTATCATAGAAACATTGAACTTAACTCCTATTGCCTTGCCTTCCCTCCTTAAAAAAAGCTATGTGACTTACCCAAGGTCACACAGCTAATAAGTGTGTCAAATGTCTGAGGCTGGGTTTGGACTCAGGTCCTCCTGACTCTCAAGCTGGTTCTCTGTTCGCTGTGCCACCTAGCAGCCCCAACATTGAAATTCTTGTAGAGACCCAGCTGAAAGAAGGTATTCTTCCATTCTTTAGTTAAATAGCCCAAAAAAATGGTTCAAGAATTAGCACTTGAAGCTCTCATTTTGAAGGTCGATGAGAGGTGAAGGAAGCAGCTGTGGTACAAATACAGCTGACACTCAGTTATTCTGAAGTAATTTATTCCTGAACAACTGAGAATTAGTTATGCTTGTACCAAGAGATGGGGTTTTCATGTCTGGGACAGTCTGAGAGTATATACTGCAAGAAGACAGGGATTGTCTGTGTTTAACTCACTTAGTAATATTACCTAATACTTATGGGTATTTAATACTCTAATGATAATGTTTCAATCTCCAGTGATGACTATGACTCCAAGAAACGCAAGCAGAGGGCAGGTGGGGAGACTTGGGGTGCTAAGAAGCCAAGACATGACTTGCCTCCTTATCGGGTCCATCTTACTCCCTATACTGTGGACAGGTGAGCATGCAGAGCTGTGAATTAGAAAGGAACTTTCTGGGGGCGAAGTGGGTAAGTTTGATGATAAGATGTGAGCTGTGACCCTGTTTTCTTTGCTCTTGGCCTGCAGCCCCACCTGTGACTTCTTGGAACTCCAGCGCCGTTACCGAAGTCTCTTAGTTCCCCCAGACTTCTTAGCTGTGCACCTGAGCTGGCTATCAGCCTTCCCTGTGAGCCAGCCCTTCTCCCTCCATCATCCAAGCCGAATCCAGGTATCATCAGAGAAGGAACAAGGCCCAAGTGCCAACCCTGAGTCCACTCCCCCAGATTCTGACACAACTTATAGTGCTAAGGTGAGTTGGTAGCATCTTGTTGCTTTTCTTGTGGTTTAGGAGAATCTCCACAGTATCTGTTAGATTGTTATTCTTTTCTTACTGCCTTTGCTTAGGTACTTTTGCTCTCCTCCCCGGGACTAGAAGAATTATATCGTTGCTGTCTGCAGTTTGTGGAAGACACGGCTGAGCCAAGAGAGAGTCCAGAACACCCTTTGAAGCAAATTAAGGTAAGAGTTGGGATGATTCTGGGAACTATGAAGCAAGATCTCAAAATTTTATACTTTTCCTTTCTCTGAGACCTGTTCTTTGATTTTGTTCTGTTCCCACCAGAAGACTGGCTGCAGTATCACTAGATTTCCTCCTACTGCAAGCCTGCCCTTCTCTTCTTTCCCATGCCCCTGCCTACTTCTCGTTCCTAGGATCATCATGAATTGCAGTTCTGTTAATAAATAAACATTATTTAAGCACTTCTGTGTGCCAACTATGGCGCTAAGCATTGGGAAGGACTCTAGGCTTCATGAGGGAGTGGCTTGTTTCAGCTTCTCACTCCTTGCCTAGAAGAGTGCTCTGCAAGCAGGAAAGCATTTAGTTGTGCTTGAATTGAATTGAATAATCTTAGGGCTAAAAGAGACCTTGAGGTGATGTAGTGATTATGCAGATGAGAAAGCTGAGGGCTGAAAAGCCCACAGCTTTGTCACATTATACAGCTTATAACTTCTGGCAAAACTGGGACCAGAATCCTTGTCTTTACCCACTTTCCACTCTGTATGTAGCTCCTTCCTGCCTGATATTCTATGTAGGTTTATTGAGGGGGCAGGTGGAATGGAGTGGGACCACTGAAGCTTTTAACAATTTTTCTTTCATAGTTCTTGCTGAGGAGGAAGGAGGATGAGGCTGTGCTGGTTGGGGGTGAGTGGTCCCCCTCATTAGATGGTCCTGACCCGAAGGCTGATCCCCAGGTATTGGTCCGGACTGCTCTCCGCTGTGCCAGAGCTCAGACAGGCCTTGATTTGAGCAATTGCACAAAGTGGTGAGTATCCTTTCTGCGCTTTTTATTTGAGGACATTTAGTGTGTGTAACTGGTGAGAAATTGTGCTTAAACCAAGATAACCGATTTAGGCTCCATATAGACTTGCTAGCTTCCCACTGTTCAGTGACCACAACACTTTTGACCCCAAACTTACAGATGGGTGGCATTGACCACAAGGGGGAGCTCAGTGACTGTATTGGTGTGTTGGTTAATACCTGCCCATTACCCTTCCTGGCTCCACAGCAGCAATTAGGAATGTACTCTTTGTATAAGTGTGAGCACATTGGGTGAAGGGAAGGGTCATAGTTAAAAAACTATGTGTCCCAGCTTAGGGAGCTCATGATAGATATAGGGGTTGCTTGATTGTTTGGATGGCAGGGCTCATCAGAGGTTAGTGTCTCAGTGCCCCCTTTTGCTGGGAGCAGGTGGCGTATTGCTGAGTTCCAGTATATACAGCCAGGACCCCCTCGGCGGCAGCGAACAGTAGTGGTGTATCTGCCAGACATCTGGACCCTTATGCCCTCCCTGGAGGAGTGGGAGGCCCTGTGCCAGCAGAAAGCTGCTGAGGCAGCTGCCCCACTCCAGGAGGCTCCAATGGTAAGTCTGAACCCTGGGAAGAAAAGGGTCCAAAACATTTGGACTAACAGGTGATGACCTTTTTGTTTGCTTTCTAGGAAGCAGAGGCTTCTGTAGAGGAAGCAGATGTGTCTGAACTTACAACAACAGAGGCTTCTGAACAAGACACAGAGAATCCTGAACTCAATCTGCAGCAGGAAATGGACCCTTCTCTCCCAGAGGCCCCTCCCCCTCCTCTGGAGCCTGTTATAATAGCCCAGCCTGGTTGTACTAACTTTTCCCTCCATGCCATTGTGGAGGATCGGAGGCCAAGAGAAAAGATCTCATTTGAGGTAGATGTGAAAGGTCTGGGGAATGTGCTGATCTAGTGGACCTTAGCGACACCATTTCTGCTTGGTGTTCATGCACCTTCAAATCTGCATTAACAGGTAACCGTGTTGGCAGCACTGTTTCAGGAGATGCTGCAGCGAGACTTTGGATACAAAATCTATAAGATGTTGCTGAGCCTGCCTGAAAAAGAAGTGCCTCCACCAGAGCCGGAAAAGGAAGAAGCAGCCAAGGATGAGGCAGCCAAAGAGTGCAAGGATGAAACACAGAACGAGGGCACATCTGCTGAGCCAGATGCCTTGTCGGTGAGTGCCAGGGCCAGGGAGGGTAAGGGGTAAGAGAGCTTCATGCAGCAAGGACCTGAATGCTGGGAGGCCAGGCAGGTGTGTGAGTGCCTGGGCCCAGAAAAAAGGAACCAACATGTATGGATGATGAGTGTAGTAGGAGAAACAGAAAGGGCATAGGCACCTATATGGGGACTGTACTGAAGCTGCATTTTAAAGGAAAAGAGCTTTTGGAGGTACAGGTAAAGGAGGAGCACAATTTAGGCATGGGGGTGACCAGAGGCATGGAGACTGAAGATTTGAGACTTGTCTGTGAGGAACAGAGAAAAGGAGAGGAGTGACATCTAATGAGATTGGAAAGGGAAGTTACGCAGGGCTTTTAGGAGCTAAACAGTGGAGCTTCTCTTTTATCCTAGAGGCAACAGGAAGTCAGTGGAGCTGGTTGAGTAGAGGGGTCCCATTGTCAGGTTTGTGCTTAAGGAGACTACATTGGTAGCAGTATGTAGGATGGATTGGCATAGGGATAGACTCTGGAAGGAAGGCCAGGTAGGAGGTGGTACAAAAATCTAGGTAAGAGGTGATGAAATCCTATACTACGGCGGTAGCTGGGTGGAGGGAGAAAAGGTCCACGAGAGAGACTGTGGAGGTGGAAATGCTTCCCTTTGGCAGTCTGCTGAGTCTGGAGGGAGAGAGAGAGCAAAGAACCCAGGAGAATGCTGAGATTGTGAGCGTGCAAGGCCAGCAGGGCAGTGGGGCCTTTGATTTAAATAGGGAAGTTAGGAGGACGGGAGACTTTAGGGGAAAGATAATGAGTTCAGCTTCTGACAGGTTGAGTTTAAGATGCCTCTGGGACATCCAGTTGGGAACATCCTTGGTGGCACTTGGTGTGCGACTGAAACTCGGGGAGAAACAGGTTTGGCAGTCATCTCCAAAGACGCGACTGAAGCCATGGGAGCCTATGAGGTTACTAAGAGAGAACAGAGAGGGAGAAGAGGGCCTAGCACAGGACCTGGGGAACATGATGAGCCCAAAAAGACCAGGAAGGGAGAGACAAGTGGGAAGGGAGCAAACCAGGACAGAACATTTTTCTGGATCTAAGAGGTAAGTAAGCATAGGTGACAAGTTAGAGAGCATTGAAAAAATGTCATCCAGGTTGTTTAGGTCATTCTTCTGATTAGCTGAAGGTTAGCCAGAAATCCTTGTGTTTTAACCTTTGTTGAAATAGTCTAAAAGTAGTGAACACATTTTCCTGCTGATTATGGTTTAGTGAACATGACTTCACTTCTCTGCTATTTGAGGGTCTTGTACTACTCAAATGAAACTTCTCATTGAGAGATATTGATGACCTGTGGTGCAAGGAGTGCTTTGCCTGGAATTAGGAAGACCTGAGTCAAGTTTGCCTCAGACACTTATTAGCAGTGTGACTACTGTCTGCTTTGGTTTCCTAATTATAACACCTATCTCCTAGGGTTGTTTTGAGGATCAAATGAGACATTTGTGAAGTGCTTTTAGCACAGTGCTTAGAGCATAGGAGACACTTAATAAATCCTTCCTTCTCGCCCTCCCTTCATTGTCTAGTACCATGAATCTAGAACAGTGGTCCTCAACCTTCCTAATGCCGTGACCCTTTCATACTCATATGTGGGTATACCTGCATGTGGGCAGACCCACCTGGAGACGGATAGAGAAGTGGTGTCTTGGTTCCAAAGACTATCAGAAATGTGTTTTCTGATGGTCTTAGGTGACGTGATCCCTGTGAAAGGTTTGTTCAACCCCCAAAGGGGTTGTGGCCCACAGATTGAGAACCACTGATTTAGAACGTGGATGAAAATCGGTTACTTTGTTGGAGTTGTCATTTCATCATTGCTGGTACTTCCTCCACTGATACAGATCTTAAGCCATCCATGCCTTCTTATGTATCCTTTCATTAATCTGCCAAAGAGGATCTACCCAGTTATGTGAAGACCTTCCTTCAGGTCTTTTCAAAGTGTGGATACCAGTACATTTCCTCGAAGTTATCTTTCATCACAATACACTGTAGCCTACTTAGGCCCACCGACTACAGTTTTTATTCTTTGGAGGTCATTGTGTGACATGGCTCATTTGGGAGAATATTGGTATAAAAGGATGTGTGTGTGTGTGTGTCTGTGTGTCTGTGTCTGTGTGTTAGGGAGCAGTTTGGCATTGTTGAAAATGGTACGTTTTTCACTTTCCTCCTGATTCATTTCTGGGCCACGTTTGTTGCTTATCTGAAGTGGATCCTAGACATGCACCTGTGGACTAGCTTATTGGGGTACCCATACAGAGCATCTCTGTCAGGGCAGTAGCTGGTTTTTTTTTTTTCTTTTTGAGCAGGGAAAGGTAAGGCAGTTGGGGTTAAGCAACTTGCCCAAGGTCACATAGCTAGTGGCAAGTGTCTGACGCTGAATTTGAATTCAGGTCCTTCTGACTCCAGGGCCAGTGCTCTCTATTCACTGTACCATCTAGCTGCCGCAGGTGTTTTTCCATTTTAACTTGATGAACATTTTTTTAAGTGCTACTGTATTTAAGTTACTGAAGGAGGTGCTGACAATTCCAAGAAATTCTTGATTTTTAAGGAGCTTTTTGCATTCCTTATGACCTTGTTTTTTTTCTCCCCACTGTGTGAATAAACTGTTAAGTGACTAGCCCAAGGTCACATGGCTAGTAAGTGTTAAGTGTCTGAGGCCTGATTTGAACTCAGGTCCTCCTGACTCTGGGGCAGTGCTCTATTCACCGTGCCACCTAGCTGCCCCTATTATGTTGAATTCTTTTGAGTGGTTGTAGGTCTTATTGAGGAGGCCTTGTAGGATTCTGGTTTGTGATATAATTACCACATCATGACTTGCAGACAGGGTCATCTGGAGACCTTTACTATCTGTAGGGTGTTCTCCTATTTTGACCCTTAGCAGAACATTTTCATGATAGTAATGAACACTTTTTGTAGGTGTTTTATACCTTATTTCATATTTATAATTGTAGAATTTTTAAATAAATTGATCTCTGGTCAAGTCTAATCAAGGAATTTTATATTTACATTTGCAGGGGAGACACCTATTTGAGATTTGATTTCTGGAGTCAAATGTTTTTTTTAAATCAAGAAACAGTAGGATTTTGTTTTTTTATATCTCATTTTTTATGTGTTATATTTAGCTCTGAAGAAGAGGTCTGCAAAAACCTGTCTCTCCCTCTTTGTATTTTCAGTCCCTAAAGATTTTAAATAGATGAAAACCTGGACATCTGAGTTGGTAGTTCCTGATGTCTTCTTAGGCAGCTTTTTTTGGTAATACCACTGCTGATTTTTGGGCTTCCATTCACTCTTGAGATATCTTGAAAATTGATCCTTAGTACTTTGAGATCCTATTGCCTTCTGCACAGATGTCTTATATGTAAACTTGATTTGATTAGTCACTTTGTGGCTTCATCTTCTGGGACTTTTGGTTCTGAGGTGTTAGAATCCAGATGTAGTACCACTATCATCAGTGATAATAGATTGTTTTTGAAACACATGCACACACACACACAAATGTGCAATACAAATGTTCCACTTTGTACCTGTTTGCTCTCCGTTAATTAACAGTTTTGTATAAATGCTCTTAGTTGGAGCTCCTGTCAAGCTTTCTGACAATTGTCTTCTGCAGTAGTCTGCAGGTGAGAGAGACATGCTTTTGAACATGTGTCTCCCTGGGCATGTACTCTAAACCACTGTTGTTTTTGGCTGCTGTTTCCCTTCCTTACAAGGCTGGTTGAAGTGGTTTCTGAACCCTTTTGAGTTTCCCTTCCTTGTGGTGGTGGCTACTTTCGTAAGTTAAACTTCTCTAAGAATTGGTGATAATCTGAATCAATATTTTTTACTTTTCAGCGTCAATAGGTGGTTTTAGAATTATGTATAATTTAACACAGAGTTTTCTCATCTTTTTTCTTTGTTCTCATTTTAGTGTTTATTTTGATCTTTGCTTAACATATTTTCCTTAATATTTTTTCTCTCTCTCCTTTCTTCATATTGAAGGTAGAGAAAATTGTTAGTGGAAAGAACACTGGTTCTTGGGTTCAAATCCTAACCCTGATACTTAATCCCTGTATGACTTTGGACAAATCACTTTAAATTTCCCTGGAGTTGTTTTCTCACCTGTAAAATGAAGGGGGCTGGATGAGATAATTTCAGAGATTCTTTCCAGCTCTATTACTGATCCAAGGACAAAAAGGCACCTTGGAATTTGCTTTAAAAAAGAAATCCTGAAAATCCCTTTTTCTTGTAAGTTACCTTCTCTTTGCCTAAGAGTCAAGTATAGGGCAAAGTATAGGGTCAAGTATAAGTGAAGTAGGTAAAGAGGCAGAATAGGCAGGAGGACCAGGAAGTGAAGATGGATTATCATGTATGTCCTAATCAGTGTGGCCTAGAGGGATGAAACTAGGTTTTAGTTCCAGGTCTTAAAAACAGGGTTCATACTTGTCTGTGCTTAGTTTTACAAGACTGTCTTGGGAAAAAGGAGCTGTTGCATTAATGGGAGGGGAATGTTTCTTTGAGCTGTGAAAATTCCTTACCTTCCATGTATTCCTGTGGGACTGAGATTAAGTTCATAACAAATATCTGGAATTTCCCAAGAGCACCTTGAACCCCCGTTAACGTATGTAAAATATTTTGCAAATGTGAAAGTGGTATAATATGAGATAATTGTTGTTATGACTCTTCTGCCCCTCACAGAAGGAGGATGGGCTTTTGCCCAAGCCTCCAGCTTCTGGCGAAGAAGAGGAGGAGAAGGGCCGGGGTGAGGCGTCAGAGGACCTCTGTGAGCTGAGCTTGGATGCAGAACTGCTGTTGCTGAGGGAAGACGTGGAGGAGGATTTTGGTATTTTGGGAGCTGGAGAGAGGAGGGAGGGAATTTTGGCATAGGTTAGGTTGTTAAGTGTTTTGGGTCTGATGCTTCCTCTTTTTTGTATTGTCCTTCATATCTTCAGCAGGGACAAAGCTAGAAGATGCTGAGGTACGGTCTGTTGCCTCAAACCAATCAGAAATGGAATTTTCCTCACTTCAGGACATGGTGAGGATCCCTTTTCCTTGCTCTTCCTCACTAAGTAGGGTTAGTTATCACATTTCAGGGAGATGTCTGATCTGAGCAGCACTTTTAGCACTTCACCAGTCTTGGTGGACCCCAAATGGCTCTAGGCTTCTTACTCTTTCTGGAGAATACACACTTAGGGAGGAAATTTTTGTATGTGTAAAGACCAATAGAATTCAGTGTCTCAGAATACATTTTAACCTCTACTTGATATTCATCTGTATGTCAAAGCCCCTAAGGATTCTTCTGATAATCTTCACACCTGAACTTTATGGAGCTAGTTTCAGAACTAAAAAAAACTCCATAGAAATCTAGTAACTATGGAATTCCTTTACCTGACCCGACAGGGCTCAGATTCATTGACTTTTCCAGCTTCCAGAATCCAGCAAAATAGTTTAGCCAAAAATGGCTATTTGTAAAGCACTAAGCCAACTGGAAATTTTTTCTTCATTTTTCTTGGTTCTCTCTTAGCCCAAGGAGCTAGACCCTTCGGCTGTGTTGCCCCTGGACTGTCTTCTTGCCTTTGTGTTCTTTGATGCCAACTGGTGTGGCTACCTTCACCGACGGGACCTAGAGAGGATCCTGCTCACTCTTGGACTTCGACTCACTGCAGAGCAGGTATCTTTTCTCTCCTCTTTTGTCACCCTGCAATGTGCTCTCTCTGCTGCTTACCAACATAGGACTTAAGCCAGGTATTCTGTAGCTCGATTCTTGTATTGGGTAAGATAGACAGCTCTTTCTGATTCTTGTGCAATGATGGGTTGCATGTTGTCTGTAGGCCAAAAAGCTGGTGAGCCGGGTGGTGAGCCAGAACATTTGTCAGTACCGGAGCCTACAATATAGTCGTCAGGAAGGCCTGGATGGTGGGCTCCCTGAGGACGCACTCTTTGGTAAGCAGAACTCCTTGTAAAATAACTTCGGAAGGAGTGGGCCTTGGCTTTCTTCCTCAGATCGTCTTCTAGTATCTTCTCTTTGTCTTTTCAAGGAAACTTGGATCTGCTGTCAACTTCCTCTGGGGAAAGCCCAAAGCCAAGTGCCCCTCAGGTGGAACACAGGGGCCTGGTGTCTCATAATGGCAGCCTGATTCATGTGGGGAACCTACTGCAGCGGGCAGAGCAACAGGACAGTGGGCGGCTTTACCTGGAGAACAAGATCCGCACACTGGAACTGAAACTGGGTGAGAGGCCTGCAGTCCCAAATCCTCGCTTGTGTTTGAATATCCCATGGGCTGTGTTGCACCTTGGTGCTGCACAGATATGCATCCGCCTGTCCCTTATTTGTCCTGAAATTGTAGGTGGGGAGCAAGATTTCTGGTGTTTTCTTTCTAGAGGAGACCCATAGCCGCTTCTCCACCACGGAGGCTACTAATAAGACGCTGACAACAGATATGCAGGAACTACGGACACGGCTAGCAGAGGCTGAAGAAATGGCCCGAACTGCTGAGAGGCAGAAGAATCAACTGCAGCGTCTGCTTCAGGAATTTCGAAGGCGTTTGACTCCCTTACAGCAGGAGATGCAGCGCATGGCAGAGAAGGTGGGGAGTAGGATTGGGAGGGTTCTGTTACTGTGGAAATGAAGGCCCCACAAGGTTGCTGTTGGGAGAAGACGGCTGGAATGACAGCTCTCTCTCCCTTCTCATTAATTCCTTGGGCCCATTTGTAGAGACTACCTCCCAAATAGTTGGGTCTTTCCCAGTTCTCATTGCTAAAGTACACATACCTGTGTTTCTTTTCCTTCTTCCTTGCCCTATGAACCTCCCTGCCCCCCTTCCCTGGGGTCCTAATCCTTGACACACCTGTGTTTCAGGCTGACAGTTGGGGAGAGAAGGAAGAACCAGCACCTAGCAACTGAGGCTGAAGGGCACAGCACAGCAACTGTCACCCAGTGAACTCAGCGATGGAGTCTGATGAAGTTAGACCCTCAGCACCAGAAAGCAGCTGGAACAGGGCCTGGAAACACAGGCAGGGGAGGCTGGCAGTGTTCAGTATCTCCAAGGCAAATGGAGGGGGAGGAGCCTGGGTCGTGAGGGGATGAACAAGGACTGGTTCTCAGGCCATCAGCAGGGAGGGACCCAATTTACACCCACCACTAATAGAGCATCTTTTCTTCTCACTCCTGAAATACCATTTCTCCCTCTACTGTGGCTCCTGGAGCCCTTTTAACTTGTGCTTCCTCATATGCTTCCAGTTTAGAATGAGGCAAAGGAAGGGAGGGGAAGACATCTTGAAAACCTGTGACCAGGCCTAGCACCACAGACTTTCTGGAGAAAGGGTCAGGGAGTCCAGTTATAGGCAGTGGATTCTTGATCTGGTCAAGCTGCTGAGCTGTAGGGGCAGATCCTCTAGGAAAGGGGCTCATGGTTCCTGCACAAGGAGTAGAGCCAGCAGCAGGGGCCAGTTCATGTCTTGGGCTATGTGTCTGTAGTCCTGCACTCTGTCAACCTTAGACGAGAGCTCTTGCCAGGTGAAAGCTGCTCCTTTCTCTTCTGCTCTTTGTTCAGAATGTGGTAATGGCTTTGGCCTGGTAGGTCAAGCCTTTCTCTGTTACCTTTGTAATTCTCACCTCTTTCCATAACCCCACGGTTCCAGTTTGACTTTGTATATAAACAACTGTCCTTTTTTTGGCTTTTTGTTTTTTAAATAAACCAAAGTCAAAAACACTGTGTGTCTGCAGTCGCAGGGCTCCCTCCCCTGCAGTTTCCTTAGTCTTTCTGGTTTATAACCTACTTGTGTCATAGGGCCCCCAGCCTTCTTGCCTCTTTCAGACTTCTCTGCACTGGCACTCTATCCTTCCCCTAACACTCCTCCTCTCCTTCCCTCCTCCCCCCCAAGTGTAGGCTAGTTTGTGCTCATCCAGGCAAGGTAGTGAGTTGTGAGGTGTCTCAGTTTCTTCCTGTTAAACAAATGTGAGGCTCTAGAAAGTTAGCTAACTATAACCTCAGAAAGCCAATTTGAAAAAGGAAAAGTTTGTTGGGAACTAGGGGGCATTAGGCAAAGGGTGCTATTCTCATAGTTCAAACGTGTCCTCCAGAGAGCAGCACCACATTGTTTAGAGTATGTCATATATCCTTGGAAGCAAGGCTTGTTGGTTAGTCTGACTCTTACACATTAATGACAGCACCAGCAGTATGTGTAGGCTTTATTTTACGTTTCCTTGAAAAAATATAATCCCCAGTATTGAAGTCAGGGGAGCCCAGACTTTTTGCCATTTCCATGGGGCTCCTGAGTTATAGGTGAATAGAAAAACAGCATTAAATTTACATTTTAAACTAGTTCCCAGAAAGTCATCTCTGATGGAAAACTTAGAACTCTTCACTCAGTTGAAGCACAGGACAAAGACTGGAAAGAAGATAAGACAGACTAGCGTTTTCTTAACACTTAGAAATCCGGGCAAGTTCCTTTGTCCTTGCCATGGCAGATCAGGCCAACAACTTTGGTTTGTCCCCTCGAATTGTTTATCCTATCTCTCATACAGACAAAATGACTTCTGAGGTGAAAAGTTCACCAAGGCTAGAGTACTGAGGCAATACAATAAAGCAAATCTGCATACTAGATGGCCTAACAGCCAGAAAACTCCCTGACTTCAAATTCAAGACTTCAGTGTTCTGGCCCAGCTTGAGCTGACTTGCTTAAGCACCTGCTGCTGATGGACTTAATGTTACTCACTGCTCTAGGCTGAAGCAGGAAACAGTTCTATGTTGGATCAGTTATTTTGGAAATAAAAGCCCTCATGGCTGTTGCTTTTACACTAATTATCTGGTTTCACTGTCCACTAGTGCACCTCTCTGGAGGAGGCATTAGCTTGCTTAGAGCCGGACATTCTATCACAGGGCACTAAAATAAGACCACCTGCAGCCTGAGGGTGTGAGGGGGGGTAGCTCTCCCAATAAGAGGGTTACATTTGGCTTAAGGGCTAGTGGAAGGTAGCAGATGCTGCCTTTGCTCCCTTTGCCAATGAGTCATGGCAAAGTTTTATAGTAGCTACTGCTCTTCACCAGAGTTGGCTTTACTGGGTCTGACAGTATATGTGGCATGAGGATCTCTGCCCCAGGGGGGATTCTGTGTAGAGTTCAGTCATCAGCCACAATGGAGAGGGCTCGGAGCTCGCTCAGCTTGGTCTCATTCTCCTGCTCCCTCTGCTCATCTGTATGACCAGGTTGGTCAAGCTGCTGGGTTAAGTCCCTGAAGATCTTGTGCATCTCAGTGTAGTACACAACCTAGGTTCAGGTGGAAAGAGGAAGGAAGAAAGTGGGTGGTAAGATATGGGACCCCTTTTTTTCTTTCTCCCCCCCCTCCCCTTATCCCCGTAGGGATCAAAAGCTCCAAACATACATAGTACAGCACACTGGCAACGCTAGTCAATAAGCACTTAAATGTCCTATACTATGGTGGGCAAGATACGGAGGCCATTAAGGTTCAAAATAGGGAGAAAAGGTCAAATTTGGTTTTGGCTCTACTTTCCAACAGGGTAGCAGTAGGGAAACTGAAGAGGGGGGTGTGTCACAGAATTTACTGAGTCTAATTCTACAAGAGAAAAGCTTGGGCCTTTTTCTCTGGAAAGAAAACTAGTGGTAGGCTGGTGCCCCACAAAACTGTGAAGTAACACCTAGGAAAACCGTAACTAAGCTAACCAGACTGCCTTCTGGCCTTCAGTCTCCCCCTGCCTTAGTAGTGGGTCAAGAAAATGGGGTGGGGCTGGCTTGCCCCTTTTTCTCCTGAGAGTACAGAGGATACTAGGATATGGGCAGAGAATGGGCCCCCACATGGCATCATCAACATCAATAAAAACAACATAGAGCTGCATAAGTGGAACAGCCCTGAAATAATTTTGAAGGACCTTAAAAAAGTTGGTTTTTCTAATACTGAAAGGCTTATAAAGAGATTCCTGTACCTCAGCACTGGTTCCTACTATTATAGCCTTGTATTAGGGTATCTGATATAGGTCTCCCTATTTGCCTTCTCTCCCTTTTGTGGCAGGTAAGACTCCTACCCCTCCCAAGTTTAGATATATAGAGATAAGTGAGCCCTAAAGCATGGGTCATAAATCTGGTCATAGTACCCTTGTCTGACTAGCATCCTGTCGTCCTGGAGGGGTCTGGAGTGAGAACAGATCCTAAGAAAATCTTGTTCCTTTATTCCTTGTAGGGGCCCAGAAAATAGGAGTCAAATCTGGAAGTTTCCAACTCCCACTATCAGTTCATCACATCTCTAGCAACCTTGCCGCAGCCCTGCAGGAAAATAGGGAACCTTGTGGGCAGCCTAAGCAGGCTAGTGGGTGGACGGGGGTGGAGGACGGTCCCCCCCACAAGCAGCACTGCGCTGGGTGAGTCACCAGGAATGCTCACTTTTACTATGACTAATGGCATCAGAATTCAAGCAGGGGGAGGGCTAGAAGTCAGCATGAAGGAGGTGCTAAACAACCCCCTGGCCATCACCAGGCCTACTCCAGCCAAAGGTTCTTAGGCTATATACTCTCAGGTCTGGGTGCCACTTGAAATGTGATGGGATGTGATGGATAACTACGGAGGAAATAAAGTATGATCCCCAGGTAGCAGAAACTTACAGACTAGCTGTGCTTTCGTTCTACCTTTCAACTCCTGACATGTCCCTGCATAGATGCAGATGGAGCTGGCTGTGAGGCTGGGCTCATGGTGTCAAAGCCATCAGGAGACTACAGCAGCAACAGCGCATCATCTCTGTGAACTTCACTCCTCCCCTCGTCACTGAGACCCTTTGGGAGAGCTGCTGCCACAAGTTCTCTATCCAATGTGTACGTAGGATGTCACAGTCAGCAGGTGTGTTTAGTGGCAGGCTAGCCTAGATCACTGATGGCACTAGTCATTTCTTCAACAATCATGCCTGGAAGCAGCAGTAGGGCCAAGGACTACAAATGCTGGGGTTCTCTCCACATACTATCTGCCTCAGGGTTCCTGGAAGGAGCCCCCTAACTCTCCTACCAGGCCATCCTTAGCAGGCTTTAGAATATATCTAAGTCAGTCCACAAGTTGAAAAGTGAAGTCAGGCTCCCACCTGTTAATGTGTAATGTACTATTTTGTCCACTAGAGGGCAAAAGGTGTCCAGGTCATGAAAGAGCAACCCCCAAAATAGGAAGATGGTTAACCCCCAAACCTTGCCTGTCTGGTTCCATTCCCCAAATCAAATTTTCCACAGCCTCCAAATGGCCTGAGGTCTGAGGTCTGGTGAAGGAAAGCTGGGCTAAATGTTCCCTGCCTTTGGCTACTTACTGTTCTTTCCAGGGACTGACTTTCTTTTTAGTACTATGAGAAAAAACTTCCTCTAGACTTGCTAGAGCAAGTTGAAGGGTCCTGAGGGGATTAAAAGAATTAACATGAGGTTGGGAAGAGGATGAGATCCCTGGTATTGATGAACTCATTTCAGTTTCATGCTCCCATTTCTATTCCCTTATCAGGTGGGAGAAGGGGCTGTGGCTGAGGGGCCTGAAGACCAGAAGGTGGTAGCAACAATGCAGTCAGGGGGGTGGGAAGGGGTTTGGTTCATTCTTCATTTTGGCAAGAGCCGAGACTACCTTTGAGTCCATTTCTCTTCTTCCCTAAAAAGGGTTCTGAATGAGGGGTAAGGTTATCTGGGTCCTCTGAAGATGCTACCAAACTGATTTCTTCTGGTGATCCCATCAACTTCACATATGTTCAGTTATCTCTGTTCAGATGATTCCCAAGTTCATATATTAAGCTTCCACTTCTTGGAACTCCAATTCCATTGCCAACTGCCCACTGGATATCTCCATCTGAACAGTCCACTGTCACCTCAAATTCAATATATCTCCAACAGAACTGCTTATCTTGCCCCCCAAATCTATTCCTCCAAATTTCCTTATCTTTGTCGAGGGCACCCATAGACTTTTAGTCTATCATCCTAGATACTTCTTTTCTCTCCTATCCAACAAGATGCCAAATCTTGTCAGTTCTACCCCTCCACACCTTTTTCAAACGTCCCATCTCTTTGCTCATTAGGACCACCACCCTATTTAATGCTTCACTACAGATCATCTCAGCTACTATAATAGCCTCCTAACTGGTCTCTCTGCTTCCAGTTCTTCCCCCTCTCCAATCCATCCACCAGACAACTGTCAAGTTTATATGCCTGAAACCATGTCTGATCATGTTGGTCCCCTCCTCAAAAATCTTGACTAATACTTACTGCCTCTAGGATGAAATGCAAACTCCCAAGGCTGGCATTTAAAGCCCTTTACCATCTGTCTCCTACTTACCACACCAGGCTAATTTCATATTAGTCCTTTTCACAGTGTTTAAGCTAAATGGACTTACTAGTTCTCCCTTAAATTGCTAGCTATATCCTAACCTTATCTTGCTATCTCTTGCCTCCATTCCCCATGTTTGGTATGCATTTCTTCCTTTCTTCCTTTTAGAATCTCTAGTTTCCCCACAAGGTTTGGCTCAGGCGCTGGCTCCTTAAACAAGGGCCTTTCCTGATTACCCCCAACCCCATCTGTCAGTGCTGTCTCTTTCCCCTAAAATGACTTCGTATCTGTATCTCCCTGGTAGAGAGGAAGCTTAAAGACAGGGCCACTCTTTGCTCCCACAGAGCCCAGCAGCCATGGAAAGACTGAGGTTCCAATTCCAGCACTATTGCTTCCTAGCTGTGCAATTGTACACAAGTCACTTGAACTTTCTGAATCATGAACACTGATCATGGCAGTACGGCATAGGAGATGAACTGGTAGGTAAGTTACTTAACAATCACAAGTGACAGACTGAGCTGCTGGTCTGAATCTGTGGAGGGAGTTTCCCCATGCTGATGAAAACACACTATCTACTTCACAGCTGTGATGAAACCTTAAAGTGTGACATGTTACCATCATCATCTTGGAAGTGAAATAAAAGGTACCCTTCACTACTGTCTCCCAACACCTAGGCCTCTAGGTCTTAGTGCCCTGGGTCATTTCTTTAGGGTCACATAAAACAAATATAAACCTAGGAATGCCACTGGCTCCATCAGGTCTGGAGAATGGGGTACTTCCCTCTAATTCTGGCCTCCTGAAATCCAAAGAGAAATCATCCCAAACCATGCCAGTCTGGGCTCCTCTTAGATGGTTCTAGGATGCTGAGAACTGAATTCCCTAGCTTGGAGTCATATGGATGGCCTTGCTCTCACTCTGTTGCTTATTCTTGCAGTGGGGGAGCTGCTGGAATTCAACCATGAGCTCAGAAAGCTCAGTCTTACCTGGGCGCGGATCAGTGACTCAAAACTTGGTTGGAAGTAGTCAAGTCGACTGCTGTAGAATCGAGGCATCTCCTCCAGGAGTTGTCTGTTCTTGGCTTCAAAGTCATCCTTCACAGGCCGCAGCTCTTCTCGTACCTGTCCATTGTGGGCTCAGTCAGGGTCCCATGCAGGGCAGTGGGGGAAGCAGACCCATATCTACACCACCCTTTCTCAGAGAGACTTAACTGTGAGGTGAGGGTGGAGAATGTCATGGGGGAGCTCCCCCACTAATTGTGTTTTAGTCAGCCCCCTTCCTCACCTCCTAAACCTTTGGCTCTGGGTTTGGTTTGATTTGTTTTATTTTTGCAATTCTAGTACCTGGTGGAGTTTGGCCAGGACTGGCCCAGTCTTTTCTTTTTCTTCATACTTTTCCACCTTGGACTGCAGCCGTTTGTAGTCCTGTAGGGCCTGTTCCCGCCTCTTCACTGCCATGTTGAGGCTGGGAAAGACACTACCAAACCTGCCAGAAACAGGGTAGGAGAATGAGTAGAAGTTGTCTGGGGAGAAAAGTAGCATTTTTCCTGCCTGGGTGCTACCAGGAGGGGAGAAGAGGAAGAATGTAGATTATACAGACTCTAGAAATGGCCTCAGAGATCACCCAGCGCGCCCCTTTCACTGTACAGATGAGCAAACCGAGGGTCAGAGTTCTTCAGTTTGGCCATGGTCTCCCAAGCAGTAAGTAGCAGAATGCAGACTGTCTAACTCCAAATCCCATGTGCTTTTCTACTAGACTTCACTGTCCTGGCATGAAGCCTCAAGGAAAAAGGAAGGGCTGAAGGCATTAGCACTCCACTGGTCTTACAGCAGCACCTTACAAGAAGATGCATAGTACTGACACTGTAATTGCTAAGCCATCAGCAGGTGTGTTCAAAGTGCTTTTACATTTATTATCTCATTTAACAATGACTTACGAGCTAGGCAGGGCAGGCTTTATTACATATTTACTGGCCTACAGAATTATACATGAGGAGAGTATCACAGAACTGTGAGGGCTCTTGGTGATGATCTAGGGCAAATTCCCTCATTCATAGTAGAAACTTTAGCCTAGAGAGGAAAGCAATTGGGTTGGGGTCATAGTAAAGGTATCACAGTAGAACAGAGCTCTGATCTGAGGACCTGGGTGTGAATTCCCATTCTACCCTCCTTGTTAACCGTGCCTTTTTCAATACTCTGATTTAGGGAAAACGGGATCCATGAATGGCCAGACTCTAGAATATAAACCTAACGGATCTGACTCTTTTTTTTTTTCCTTTGGATCTGACTCTTTAGAGAAGTCATCCACTGATCTCCAGGACCTCTCACTTCTTAAGACACCAACTGTGAGGGATTTGCATTATCTCTGTGACTAAGGCACCAGGAAAGGCCAGAGCTTTGGGATCATTTGATAAGCTATCAATAATTCTGCCATTTGAAAGTGAAGGAACCACTTATTTACAAATTGTTCTAAACGGCTGTTGTTCAGAACATGCCTGGAGCATTTTAAATGCCCCTCATATTTATGTTGAAAGATTGTAGAGAAAGAGGCAGAAATGATTTTCTTCCCCTTTGGGCAGTCTAGAGATCTTAAATACCTCATATGAGCTCTGGATTACAAATGTTAATGTCTATGTGGATCCAACTGAACATATACTGAGAAACAAATAATGCTTACAATAATCATGCTCCTGAAGTTTTCCCCAAACTTGGAACATGATCACCCCTCAAACAAACGAAAATTAACAAAACATTGTACTTGAGTTAAAGAATTATTCTATGATGCCTGAAGCCTGGGCAAAGGAAGAAGAAAATATGAAGATGACCAGAGATAAAGATGGAAATTATCTACCTGTTCACATGGGGCTTTTCTGTAAGCAAAGAAAATATGCGTGCGCGCATATATGTGTGTGTGTGTGTGTGTGTGTGTGTGAGAGAGAGAGACAGACAGACAGACTGAATGACTGAATGACCCACCCTGACTCTACCAGTAGAGGAGGACAAGATCTGGCAGGACCTGTCCAACTGGAGAACTTTCTGAAGAGGCACAATAAGAAACTGCATGTCAGGTAGCTAAAGGGCAGCCCCACTATGTAGAAAGAAGCTTTTCACCCTGTGGGTGGCCACAACAACCCTTTAAGACCACCCTCTAAGTTACAAAGGGATCATAATCAGTGTTGGTGGAAGGAGTATCCACACCAATAAAATGACAGATTCTTTAACTATGGAAGTAAGTAAACCACAGCTGGGGTTTGTTCCAAAAGGGAGGCATTCAAAGTTTCACGCTCTTTAATAAATCAATAGCTGCTACCCTAAATGAGCTTTCCTTACTAAACTGGCAATGCCTAAGGCACAGTGCTCTCTGCCAGTCAGTACCATTGGAGACTAGTGTAAGGCGGTGATTCTAAAAAACGGGCTTCCATGGGGTGCAATCTAGAGGGGGGCTGATTTTAAGCAGTTTATCTCATTACAATTCAGAAGAACTGGCATCTGAGGTTGTTACTATGAGGCAGTCTGAGAGAAGAGATAGATTTCTTCCCCACCCTTTTCTCCCTGTCTCTGAGAGGTCTATGATGGACAACTGACAAATCACAGGGTTCACAGAAGGCGGTGTAGGCAGAGCTGTGAATTCACCAAGGTGCTCCCACTGGGGAACAAGCCATTAGAATAGCCCCACTGGAAAGGTTTTAGTTCTAGGGCTTTCATCAGTGCCAGGACCTCTGACCTGTCGTCACAGGAAAGGAAGACAATAAGAATTTGACCCAGGTGAGTGAACTGTCCAGTGGTTTCTTCTGTGTTCTCTTTGACAGCCTACTTTCCATTCTACTACTTCAGGAAACAGAAGGAATCCCTTTGGAAGAGATAATGTAATGTGAAGACACTTTGAAAGCAGAAGACACTCAGTAAAATCTCAGTAAGAGGGAGAGGTGTTGTGGTGGAGTGGAAAGGGCACTTGCTAGATGTGGAGTCAGGGGAAAATGTAGATAAAATCCTAACTACCAAGACTTAGCCTTGTGATTCTGGGTAAGTCAGGCCTAGCCCTGTGATCCAAGTGAGTCACTTTACCTTTGGAACCTTTGTTTTCACAAAACTGCACTAGCTACCTCAAAGATTTCTAAACCTTTAAGCCTTGTAGAAATGTGAGTTGTTCTTATCCAGAGAGTAGAAGAAACCAATCCAGTAAGGAAAGAGTTAATGGTCCTTCCTTAAGGAGCACCATTTCCCTGGCCCACCAGTATATTCCCCCTTTCCCCTCTACAATTCATCCTAGAGCTTGCATTCCAAAGCCATGGTCACACAGCCCCAGGGAGTGACTTGGCTAGCATCCAGTTGTCTAGGGGCATAACCCATTTTTAGGAGTAGGGAGAGAGAGTAAGTGCCCGAACAAACCCATAAGTTCTCATTTTGGGATATAGTCCAGCCTCCTCCACAGAAGTCAACTGACTATTCTTTTTCACAGTTCTTGTTCTGCCCCCTGATGTTGATGTCCCCATGCCAAACTAGGATGCCATGGGAGGAAAGGTGGGTACAAAGCCAAAATGGCTGTCAGGATGTTACCCTGGGAATGTAAGGTGAAATGCGTGTGGAACATACACTTTGTTCCCAGTGTGGTCAAGCAATAGTGGACCTGGGCAGTTCTTTCAGAAGAGTCTTTATGATGGGATATTCAGTCCACTGTTAGGCAGCAAGGAATGACCAATACTTCTGGGACTCTTCCCAGCTCTTCCTTTCTTGGAGATTTTCCATGGCTCACTAATCACTAATAAATTTCCATTCATATGGATTTATTCAACTTTGGCATTCCCCTTGGGGGTTGATTTCATGTTTTCTTTAGAGTGGAGAAACTGAGGCAAAGCTGGGAGGGAGGCCACAGCTTAAACCAAGGCTTGTGATAAGTCAGTGATGGGACTAGGAATCAAGAATTCCTGGCTTTCAATACTGGCCCACTCAGCCCCCACCTCTCTACTCTCTATTTATAGGAGATGGAACAGCCTTCACCAACTCCCAAGTTGTGGGCAATATAAATAACCACGGTGTTACAAAAGGAGTTGGTATGAAAGCAGGAAACCTCAAAACTGGCCTTCTGCAGTTTGAAAGAACACAGGTTTGGGGGATAGTGTGGTACAATGGAAGCACATTGGATATGAAATCAGAGGACCTGGGTTTGAATTTTGACTCTGCTACTTAATACCTTGGTGGGGGGCATAAGTAAAATCAGAGAACTGGATTATATAACCTCTAAACTGAGGGTCCTACGATGGGACCAGGCTAGTTCCAAACACCTGAGCTCCCTCTCAGTCATGGTCCAAGACAGGACATTCATACTGGCATCTTTCTCAGGAAAGCTCAAGGCTCTGTGACTAGACACTATGTCTTATGATTTCCATGCCCAGCACTCTTTCCACTCTACCATGCTGCCTCACATGGCTCCTCAGAGTGATTAGTTTTTCATCTTTACTATATTTTATTTTCTCTACTGGAGTGTAATTCCTGGATAACACTGCACACAGTAGGTATTCATTAAGGATTTGATTCTTCATTTTGCCTGTCCAGGGCTGCCTAACACACTCTCTTCCCTGGGTAAGTGTGGGGTAGGAAGGGAAGGAGGGAGAGAGAGGCCGGCTGGGAGGTGGGTTGGGAGCAGCCGGCCCTGGTGGGGAATGCCTGCCATTCCTCAATCTGTGCCCACACAACCGGGATCTTCCACCCACCAGGAAAGGGAAATTAAAAGCATCCCAATCCAACTAGAGCCCGGAGGAGCAGAACACCCAGCTCAGAGAATGGGGGATTAGAGGCCAAGCCCCCTGGAGGTGGGAAGGAGGCTGTGAGGGGGCAGCCATGTGGCCATGTTCTTCATTAGAGGAGGACAGGAAAGCTGCTGTTTCCTGCTTCCGGTCCTGGGGTCCCCAGGAGGCTCCCCAGTACCAAGACGGAAGCAGGAGGGGAAGGTGGAGAGGGGGTGCAGCCAGTACTAGTTTGATGTGGTCAAGGAGATTGCATGTCGCCTGGGGTGGGGTGAGGAGCTAGTCTACAGGCTCACGGGGAGGTCAACGGATCTGCCCAGGGAGATCTCAGCTTCCAACCCCCTTCCACTCGCCCACCTTCCTGGCAGGTGGTGGGCTGCCATGGTGGTGGGAAGCAGCCGGGATTTCTCTCAGCTGGGCACCAGCTACAAAAGCCAGGATCAGGGATTGGATTTCAAGGCTGCTTGGTGTATGTGAAATTGAGTCAGAAGCTCCCAGGGCTGGCTTTTCTTGCCTAGATTTGTCAGGCCCTGAGTGCCTAGCCTGGTTTTCTGTCCTTTTTTGCCTGCCACATATCAGCTCAGATACCTCATGCAGGTTAATCTGCCTACTTCGTCCTTGATAGAATACGGTCTCTGGAGTATGGCTTCTGATGTCCAGGAGACTACACAAGGGCAGAGACTGCTCTGCTGCCCACCTGCCTTCCTGGCTTTCTGTGAAGTCTTATCTCAGGAGGCTGGGGTGCCAAACCACAGAGCTGCCTGATTTATTTAGATACTGGCTTCCTGACCAGTACAGCTGCCTGTCTCTTGTCAGCTCATGAGCTTCTCTCCACAACAGGTCCAAACGATATACCTTGTTTCTCTTCTTATCCTGGTATTTTGGGTTGAGGGGTGACTGGGGCAGGGAAAGCAATTAACTTTGGTAGTAGGAGAGAAACTGCTCTGACTTACAGGCCATTACCTCTGAGTTACACCTAAGTCTTTGTCATTTTCTGGAAAAGCTAGTGATCAAGAAAGGTCAGAAAGAACCCCTTCCAAGGGTTAGGTTGCCCTCTGGACCTGGGCAGGAATGGATAGTTTATGATTCCTCAAATACAAAGGGTTAAACTGAGGATCAGAAACTGTTTTCTCTTGTCTAATTTTGGGGACCCTGATCTAGCCCTAATGATGATATAGCAGATCCTGCTTTTCCAGGTCCCATATGAGTCAACTGCAAGGGACCACCATAGAAGAAGTAATAATGTGCAGCTGTTGAACTGGAGCCTGGATCCTTTCTAGGTCAAAGCCAGTTTGGGAGAGGCCAGAGAAGAAGATGAAGTGAGGTGGGAGCTTCAAGGCAGCTTTCCTGTCTCCTGCCACCCCCACACCTACTTTTTCCCCTCAACTTAGGGGACCTAGGGAGCAAGTCTGTCTCTCTGATCATCAGCTGGAGACACTCCCAACAGAGCAGATGGATCCCACTGCAGCATTTATGAGCCTGGTGGGTCATGAATTATGAGGCCTTTCTAGTCAAACAATCATGCTGATGCTCCACACCCCCCCCCCATCTCCCCTGCCCAGCCACTCCTTTATTTCAGAAGTAGAATACTCCAGACAGCTGTTCTTCCACTCCTGCCCAGAGATGAAAGGCCTCCTGCACCTCCACTGAGGGCCGGCCAAGATCTCTGCTAGCTTAATTTGGAAGGTTCAGGCCCTACTGGGTCTTGAGCAGACAGCAAAAGGAAGAGAGCCAGATGAGTATGGTTGTAATGGCAGGTAGAGGCTTAGCTGCCTCAGGTTTCTGCAAGGACAAGAAACTGCATGACAGGGACCAGAACTTTGGGGGAATCACAGATCTTGTGGCCTTTAAGGATTGTCCCTTAGTAGTCTAGTTTGGTCCTCAAGCTGCTGCCAGCCTGCTTACCTCACCCCTTGCCTACTGCC
Organism: Pseudocheirus occidentalis; assembly: GCA_028646575.1. Lineage (NCBI taxonomy): Eukaryota > Metazoa > Chordata > Mammalia > Diprotodontia > Pseudocheiridae > Pseudocheirus > Pseudocheirus occidentalis. Next base: position 210,561,479 of record CM053595.1, on the reverse strand, counting down.
AACTCCACTTGAGTTTTCCCCTTTATAAACTAAACATCCTTGGCAAAGCTCTTTAAGAATGTCAACCCTCAGGGATGGCTGCTACTCACTTTTTTAAGGGCTCAATCACCGTCTTTTGGATCTGGTTCACCTGTCAAAAATAAAACACAGTGGGGTCAAATTCTGGTGGCAAAGTGGCTGTTCAGGCATTCAGGTTCCACTTCCTCAGACCAAACTACGAAGCTGGTTTGCAATGGACAGAGACCAGAAGGTCTGAAGAGGGAGATGAGGTTCTTTACCTCCTCCATGATCGTACATGATCATACTGAGACCCCCTCCCAGGGCAGTTAGATGACACAGACATTCTTTGAGGGCAGGGAATGTAGTGTTTGTGTCTGCATCCCCAGGCTCTAGCACAGTGCCTTGCATAAAATAAATGCTTAATAAATATTGCTGAATTGAATGAAAAGAAAGTGCCAGTTATATCTGAGACTACAGCAGCAGGTCTGTGTGGACAGCCAGAGGGATCCAATGGGCTCAAGGCAGAGACTTCTCACCTATCACTAGATAAGACTAGATGGACCATTCTGACGGTCAAAAGTGGCACTGCGACTGGCATCAGTAAATAGTGTTACAGCTATCGATGTCAATCTCAACACTGATCTAATTTGGCACCTCAAACAGTTATCAGCTCAGTGGCCTCTGAGACTGAGAAGAGCTATAGGGGGAAGCCCAGTGTGGCTAAGTCAAAACAAATTCTAAGAGACATTTTAGCTTGGGCAGTTACACAATGTGGAAGTATCTTGAGAGAGCAGGGTGAACCGTAAATGAGAACTGGGGTCTGCTTTGGATTGTGTGAGAGCTACCCAGTGGTTTGAAAGAAGACATGAGACGAGAGAAAAAGGAATGAATGACCTCGGTTGCAAAAGACCTCATCACCTTTTCCTGGTTAAAGGCATCCATCCGTTTCATGGCTGTATCCAGCGCAGTCACCATGTTCAAAAATTCTTGGTCTTGCTCACAAAGTGGGTTTGAGAGGAGATCAGAAGAGATCTTCACAGCTGATTTGGACATGGCTGTGGGAAGAGAAAGCTTAGAGGTTGAATGGAAGGCCGGAGAACAAGGTTATTTAAGTCTTCATCCTTCTACAATCGAGATGACAATGACTACTTTCACATTAACACTTCAAATTTTGCTGCCCACATATCTGGTAGCTAAATTGCCAGTCACAAGAAGGGCAAGAAAGGGGAAAAGAGCAAGCCAGAGCCTGAGAATTAGTTACTAATGGCTATATAGTGCTTTTCATGCAACACAGTAACTTTTGTCTTTAGAGCCTGTGACAATGAACCTAAGAAACAGGTAGTGTAGGTATTATTTTCAATTTACAGATGAAGAAACAGGCTCAGAGAGGTTAACTGACTTGCCCCACATGACACAACTAGTAAGTGGCACAGGCAGGGCTTAAACCAAAATCTTCTGACTCCAAATCTAGAGTTCTTTTCATCATCCCCACATTTTGTGATGGTCCTGGAGGAAAGCTGGCATAGCACAGGTCATATGGCTCCTTCCAGCAGGGGCCAGAATCCCACTGACACCCATTTTCCCTGTGTTCTTCCTTTATAAGGATCATAGATTCTCAGAGTCGAAAGATTTTTCAGTGATAACAGACAGTATGTCTGATAAATGGGCACTAGTCTCTAAATTTGCTGTATACACCAACCCTTTGTATTTAAATTATACCACTGTTCCTAATCCTAACATGAAGCAACAAAAGATAAGTCCAAATTATTCTCCTGCATTAGTAATGCTAAAATACAGCCATTACTGTCTCTTTAATTCTTCTCCAAGCTAATCATCCCCGTTCTTCCCATTGCTTCTTCTACGACACAGCCATCCACTTCTTCCTGAAATGTGGCACCTAGAACAAAATACATTATTGCCCATAGAAGCGAATAACTGTTAAAATGGTGACTGCTTCAGGCTGCCATCTAAAAGTGAGTGGAACCACTTTTAGGAATGAAGAGATGTAGCCTTTAGTCCCAGTCCCTACCTTGGGGAAATCACCTAACCTCTGTTGGTCTATTTCTTCACTCATAAAATAACAACATATTATCTACCTCAGGATTACCATATCAAGTGAGATAAGTGATGTGAATAAACTCTGAAAAATATATTGTCATATATCATATTAAGTTTTATCATATAATACTGTCTTAAGTGACTAATTTTATAGAATTCCTTTGGGGATTTTAAGGAATGGGATGGATACCCACTTGGTATGATATAATTATAAATGGGTTGAGAGGCAGAGGTCTAAGTTTTTTCAGTTCAATGAATCTATGATAAGATTCTACGAAAGGACAGACTGTCCACATCCTTTATTTAAAAATGCCAGGGATAGGGCTGGGAAAAGAGCACTTATGGATCCTCGTTCCTTATTGGTTTTAAAATCTATACAGATTTTAAAAACAAATTTTCTAAGTGACAAATAGGATGAGCTGGAGTTATGTTATGCAAGAGTATAAAACTTCCAGTTAGTGTCTGTTACACAGTCTCTGGCACAGAGTCCAGTATTTCTCAGAAAAAAAAGAGCAATTCTGTAGTATATCTTCTTAGTAAATCATTCAAAGTGATTTTAAGATATGCTCTCTCTAAGAAGCAGTGAGTTCATCTCTCCATCTCACTGATGGGGGAAAAAAATCCAAGCCACATAAGCCTGTGCACAAGTCAAAAATGGAATCCACTAAGTTGGTGATCAAATCTAACCCTACTGCCACTCTGTGTTTCTCTTCTCTCTGGAAGGGGGATACTTATTTTTACACAACGCAATACAATGTGGTGGGATGGAGGAATGCAAAACTCCTAGAAATGCTGAAGACATGGAGAAACATTATTTTTAAAAAAGGGAAATTGTGGGAGAATTATACGTGTATGTGTGTGTATATGTACACAGAACATAATTTATTTGTGGGAATAATACATAATGTGCATTTTTAGTACCTTTTATGATCTTTAAAGACATTTTGTTTAGAAACAGTACTTAGCACAGTTCTTGGCACTTAATAAATGTCTATTGATTGACTGATTACAATCTAGTTTGCTTGTAAAATATCATGTTCAATACAGAGATGAGAAAAGACCTGAGGGAGGGGAGATGTTTTATTAAGGAAAAAAAAAGTCCTCACAAAATTTTTTCTTCCAATTCCTCCCCCTACCCCCATTCCCTGACTCCTACTTTTCCATATTTCTGGGATTGGTGGTGGTGGTGGGGAGATAAATCTCTTCTTGGACAAAATTATAGGTTATTGTGTGGCAGTCTTTGGAATTGATCAGTTCTGCTTAGGCAATTAGGCACTGGGAAAAGCTGAGCCAGGCACCTGCTTATAATGTCACTGTCTCACATTTGAAGCTTTCCTCAGTGGGATCTGAGGCCAACTTACTAGGCTCGTTAGAAAAGGGTGCTAACTAAGCAGGATCACAGATTCCATTTTCATATGAGTCAATTAGCTATGATCCACAGCCAGAGACTACATCTTTTAACTTTCAAAGATATGGTGTTAAGAGAAGGGGCATGGGTTAGGTGATAGTTTATGGATGATCAGGGCAAATGTACTGCTATTATTTTAAAAATTATTTAGAAATAATTCCTTTCTGAGAGTGGGTCACTTTCATATACAGTGGGTGACATTTAAAAGAATTTCTTGTGTTTACTGAACCTGGCTTTTTTGATGAAAAAATTCCTCACTCTAGCTCTTTGGCCAGGGAAAAGGAGATAAGAGAGGTTGTAAAGAAAAAGGTGCCATGTAGGATGTACCACTATTGAGAAAGATCATGAACCCTTTAAGATTAGGACTTAACATACACTAGAGAGACATCTAGGGCAGAGGGGTAGGGGTAGCCTTTTCACTGCACAGAAGAGGAAGTGAAGGTCCGTTCTTCACAGAGTCCAGGGTTAGATCTCCTGGGGTCTTGATGGCTACAGTGCAGTTTCTCAAGTCCAAAGGAGGGCAAAGGTCCAGTCTTGATTGATAATTACATATAGTAACCATTCTGTGAGATGGTAGGTCAAGTTTTCAGGTTTTTCTCAGCTGAGCCAAATAAAACTCGGGGGGGGGGGGCGCATCAAGAAAGGGATATGTGGGATCCATCAAAGTCTGGCCTTTGGAGTTGGTGAAGGAAGCATCACTTCAGGACTAGGGACAGCTGAGATCAAATAACATCCTTTACATTTATTGCCTTCAAGTTTTCTGGGGCCAGTAATTCACTTCTGGATTCTAGAATTCTCTCTATGATGCTGGCATCAGTATGGCTAAAGCAAGGACACCAACAACACTGTTGGAGCCTACAGTTTATATAGTCAAAGGGAATAATTTATTAGCAACTGTGAGCAAAAAGACTGAATACCACTACTTAAAGATGTGGACCATTCCCTTCATTTTTAAGGTTCTTTATTTGCAGAATAAAGAGTTTTAATTCCAGCTATAAAAACTCAGTAATGCTAACATCCCAGAAGGAATAGAGGCAATGAATCACAGGTCCAGCAAAAGAAGTAACTTTACTTGGACATCATTTCATCAAATTCCATCCAATCCCTACATGATTATAAGATAGCCTGGCATTTTGTATGGTGCTTCACAAACTATCTGCAAAGCAATTTTTCAAACATAACAAGAGTCCATGTTTATTTAGCACTTTAATGTTCACAAAGTGCTTTTTCACAATAGTTTGAGGGAGAGAAGGAAAGTATTATTATCTCCATTTACAGATAAGAAAATTGAGACTCAGAGAGGTGACATTATTTGCCCAAGTCACAAGGTAAATGAGCAGGAGAGTCGTGCTTAGAAACACTACCATGCTCTTTCTACTGTACTAGGATTCCTCTCTAATGAATAATTTTCCAGACCTTCCCTCTGTCCTCAACCTCTACGTCCCCTTTATCCTAACCCTCAATGTTAAAGAGGGAAAGAAAAAGGGAAATAAGAAAAAGAAAGTTAGTTCCAACTAAGCTGAATTATTTTAAAAATCCAGCATTTTCTTTAAGTGCCATTTTTTCCCCCCTTATTGGAACCCAAAATAAAGGCTAGGAATAGTTACAAGTCAAGTACGGACCAACTCAAATAATCTGGATCAATGTGGTATGAATTTTCCTGGCTTAAACCCACGAGTTTAGCTATAGACAGTGAGTTTTTATCAGGGCTCTGCTTACAGTATTTGTAATCAGGCCACTGTTTTGGGGAGAAATTGCATCTTATTTTTTGTAGCTCCTTAAGATCAAGTGTGATATATAATCAAAGGAGTGCTTTGCAAACCTTAAAACACTGTATAAATGTTAGGCATTTTTGATTAGTGTTGTCATTGTAATTACTACCCTTAATAAGACATGGTACCCCTTTGCATAAAGTAATTGTTCCTTAGCTCTTATAATGAATGTTAAAAAGCCTGTGATAGAAAACATATACAAGGGTATTCTAAAAATCTTAACGCAGTTTTAAACTAGTAAAATACATTCTGTATTCCTCGCAGATTCCAACCAAAAGGGCAAACTCTACTAAGGTCATATTTAGAGTATTTGATAGTGGAGAACAGAAATATATAACATGTAAACATTCCCCTTGTGGGGAGGAGGGAGTGGGAGCTGTAGAGTGGTAATGGTAGTCCACATTGCCCTTGAACAGGAGGAGGAAAAGTGTTGAACATTGTGCTAACCCAGTGTTGGTTCTGGTCTGCCTTTTTCAGGAATGTCTGGAGCTGGCAGTCTGTAGAAGGTAGATTCCTCCACCCTAAATTCTAGGGACCCTGATGGGAATGCCTGGAGAGCTGCCTAAAACCCCAAAGGACATATCTTACATGGGTGGAGAGGGCCCCATTGAGCAGCTGCCACTGACCACTCCCTACAGACTCCCAGCATGCTCTTCTCTGTTCCATGAAAAATGGTCTCACAATACTAATTAATTATTTACTAAGTGTGGCCTGAGGAGTAAGGCAAGCCTGGATTTTTAATTCTCTTGGCTCCCTGTAGGAGCTGATGTGAATTACTTCCTCTCTTGTGTCTCATGATGTGGATGGAGGTTTAATAAGGGCAGTCCAAGCTGGAACACTCATTCAGTTTCATCAGAGAACTGAATGGTTAACAAGTGCCTCCAACTGGGCAGCCTGGGTGCTATTTGACAAAATGCTGCCGAGGAGCCACAGAAGTATTGTCATGGCCCACCAAAAAAGAAGACTTACTACTGATCAACTTTCACTTTCTCTGAAATCTTCTGGTCACAAAATGATAGGGTCAAAGAATGTTAAAGTGAGAAAACATCTGGGAGATCATTTAGTTTAAGCCCATCATTTTACTGAATGGGAATCCAGTCTCTGTAGGTGTTTCTCCTGTCATTTCTGCAAGGAAAAACTTTACGTACTAGTTACATGGGCCTCCTTGGGAAAGGAGCCTCAATGAGCGGCTATAGATTTCTGATATGTTCCTCTGTTCCAAGAAGAAGGTTAGTGCTACTTAGCATGACCATACGAATTACTTACAAGCTCTTTTTTTTGCTTTTGTTCCTTTTTTAAATGCAAGAGCTCCAGTATAGTTTCTCTTTATTCAAGAGTGACTCTTGGTAAGAGACTGGCATCTCCAGGGCTTCTGGCTGGCTTCTATTAATTTCCACACATGAGACCCTCTGAGACCTTTCAGTCCTTAGTAAATGAAATAAATACGGGGCAGTGTTAAAGCATTCTTAAGCCTGTCTGTCATAGAACTACATGTTTTAGTCCACATGACCTTCTTCCTCTGCCCTTCTCAAATCCACTTTCTGAGATAGCTCTTTGCTCCTGAAAAGCAAATCCCCTACTTCCCAGGGGATCTATTATAACTTTAGTCAAAGTTCATATCTGCAAGGGCCTGAAAGGAGGACAGCAGAGAGCAGCCTAGATTCCAATATGCCAGAGACACTTTTAACTTAAAGTCCAAGTTGACTGTGATGGTATTCCTGTCTTCCTTGTTTCAAGCTCATCAAGCTTAGTATCAAATCTAACAGGACCCAGAAGTACAAAGGGGGCCTCCTGAGAAGTAGGGAAGTAGGAGCATTTTGGTAAGAATATTAAGTTTGCTCTGATGAGGGATGGTTAACCTAGGGCCAACTGTCAGTCAATATTTTTTGAGGAGGTATCCCAAAACTAGTCCCACAACAAATGGCCTTGGAGTTCTGTGGGAGAGAAATCTATTTATTCTCTCTGACATTCGATGCCTTCTAACTCTTGGGTCCTAGCAATGTGGGGTGGGACTACCTACCCAGGTCGGCATCAGTGCTCTTTTTCAGGTCCTTCTGCAGCTTCTTGGTCTGATCCTCCAGCCTGCAAGGGAGACAAAGAGGGCTGATTTGTGGCTCCTCTGAGCTTCTTTTGGTTCCTAAATTCAACCTTCTCCTCTAGGATGCTGCTAGAGAACAGGGGTGCATTTGCTACAGAGATTTTCAATCTAACCCAAAAGATAACTCATTCTACAGGCTTCCCTAGATAGCACATCAGTGAAGACTGAGGAACATGGGGATCTGGCAGTATAATGAACTGAGCTGCCCTGACAGTGTACTAATGGGGGTGTTCTCCAAGTCACCGAGAGAGCATTAAACAAATGTTACAAGTAAAGAAATTAAACAAAATAGAGCTCTCTCTCCCTCTCTGGAGTCCCTCCACCTCCTTCTCCTGGAGTTGATCACTTACTGTTGGAGTTTTCCATATTCCCTTTCAAAGTCTCTTTCCACCTGTAATGAAAGACAACTCAATCATCAAAGAAATGACAACATTGGAAAAAAAAAATCAGCCCTTATTTCAAACAATATATGATAATCACCCCCCACCTAAGCCTCCAGGAAGCAACACTTTTGAGTTCCTACAAGTACTGACAGTTCTCCAATGACAAGTTCTCTTTGTGTTCCTTGACTAATTAATTGCTTGATTCAGGGATAAAACTCCTCTCTCCTATATGGGCCTTCTAGGCAAGTACCAGCGGATTGTGACATTACTCTCCCATCAAAGGGGCAGGGGCACAAATTCTTTCCCTTCTACTCCCAGAACAGTGAAAGAAGAAAATCACAGAAACTCTCTGGATGAAGAGATAAAGCCCAACTTTTGCTTAGTTAGCACATTTTTCATACACCAAGGAGAACTGGATTTATTTGTATGTTGGGAGTTTAGCTACCTACATGCCAGATGAAGTTAAAGGTCCTTCTGTTTTCTTATGAATCAGTTTCTTCTTCAAGAAAATGGAAACAACAGCCTGACTGCACTGTCAGCTCTCTATAGGCAATGCTCAGCTCATGTAGGATGTTATATGAAACAAAGAATGTCTGAAAGGTGCCAGGAAGCATTAGAAGAAAGCAGCTAGAAGCATGTATTTTTACTCTAACCATTTTCATGCAGAGGAGATAAACGGATGTCCCTGGTCAGAGAAGTAAACGTCAGAGGTATGACTTGGTGAGCTTTCATAGAGGCTCTCTCAAGTGAGAGGATTCATGCACGCTTCTCTCTTATCAAACCTGCTCACCCCGCACTCTTCTTTGGGAAGATGTGCTCACTGATGGTTTTAACCACACTGCCCTCCTCTGCCTTAAGGTAGAAAAATCTGGACTCTTACCCTTCCCTTGATTTCCAAGAGCCACTTCATAGTCACTAAGCAAAAACCACAAGAATGTCAGGGGCCATTAGAGAAAGGAGGGCATGTATCTGCCAAACAGACAGGGACCTTTAAAACCACATTTTTCAAAGGAGCCTGTCTTTTGCACACTTCCTTAAAACTTGTCACTTCCATGAAGAGCAGCCTGATTTAGGATGATTAAGCATCATCCTAAAGCTGCACTTATCTTACTACACAGGCTGGGTTATATATTGGTGCAGAATCAAGGTAAAGCTCAACATAAGTTATTCAGCCATTGATTGTCAGGGCTTTCTGGTCAAATCCCTCACTTACAGATGAAGAAACGAGGGCCCAGAGAGAGTGAGAAGTGACTTAATCTAAGGTCACAGAGCCAGTCAGTGGCAAAGCCAGGCTTAGAATGCAGTTCTCCAGAGCTCCCTCCTGTTTGTTTATGCTTCTCTGAAAACTGTCAAGTTGCCTTATCTCTTCTATGTTGATTAAGTTAGAGGACAAAGATGTATTTTCCTTACTTTATAAATTAGCAATTCGAATCTGTGCCAGAGCATGGCAAAATTGTAAAGCAGGCTAAGTTTTGTTTTTGTTACTCATAGCCTTCCAGACCTGCCTTCTTTTCCCTCCTTAGTGAGGCTGCCCACTTTCCTCTATCAAGGGCCCAATAAATGTCCTCATACTCTCTTCCCTTCCCTGTTTCTCCTCCTAAGAAAATCTGTTCTCAGGAGAATGAGCTGAAACTTATTAAAGTATAAATAACTAATAATAGCTTAAATAGAGTTGTCCCTCTCAAGGGAATATGCATTTAAAAAAAACCTGGATCAAGTGATATAATGAATATACAAGTTCTGTGTAAACTATAGGGTGCTTTGTGAAATATACTATGTTGTTATCGCTGTTTTAGTAGGGAGTCTTAAGCCAAAGTAATGATGCTCCTGTGATGGAATTTCTGGCATCAGTGAGGCAGTGGGAAAGATGTTTGGGGTGTAGTGAGGTCTTACCTATGCTCCTGAAATCACACAACATAGTTACCTACTTAGAAAAGCACTATGTCAAAGTTTAAAAAGACTTGGGTTCAAAGCCTACCTGCCTCAGTTAATAGTTAATAACAGCATGCATTTATATATAAGTGCTTTAAGGTTTACAAAGTGCTTTTTATATACATTATCTTATCTGATCCTCACACCAACCCTTGAGAGGTAGCTGCTGTTGTTATCTCCCATTTACTACTGAGAAAACAGAGAGAAGTAAAGTGTCTGAGGCAGGATTTATGAAGCCCTAAGCCCAGGTCTTCTATATTGTGGGCCCAGTGTTCAGTGCACTGAGTGGTCTATAACTTGACCAGTTTTGTGACTATGGCCACAGGACTGCCTAGGACAGTCTTAGACATTTAGCAAAATACCGTTAAGGGATTTTGCATGATACCAATGCTATTTTTAAAATGGGAGAATAAGAATTCTGAGGGTGAGTGGCATGCCCTAAATGGACTAGTAAGCTGGAGGCTAGGGTTATGCTTGGAGTCTAGTGGCTCGCTTCGAGTCAAGCCACCAGGAGGTGGCAGGTGAGTAGTGTGTCACTACATGTTAGGTCTGGAGATGAATTTTAGAATTTTAACTCTGCCAGAACCAATCCCTGAGAGGGTGAGAGTAGAATGCAGGTGGTTTTTTGGAGAGGAGGCAAAAGAGTTTGCTGAACTCCTGGAGCCGTGACCTCTGGCTTCCACTTTTCTCTTTTGCAATCCCACCAAGTATGCTGGTGTGTGGGATGTCAAAGAACACCTGGCTTCTCTGGACTGAGATTGCTCGGACTTGTATAAAGCAGGACTCTAAGCTTCCAACTAGGTCGGTTCATCCTAGGATGCACATGATCCTGGGCTTGCACAGGAGCTGGAAGCTGAGAAGGGCGGTAAGGGGTGGGAACTGATACCTACATCGAATGCCAAGAAAGGATACCCTAAAGCCTATGAAATACTGGAAGAAACCATGCTATCCCTGGGTCTCTAGTAGTCAAGTGCTGGGTCACTTCCATACTTCATCAACTAAAAGGGCTCTCCAACTTCCACAAGAGAAAACTCTCAAGGAGGTCCTGGATCCTGAAGAATTTCAGTCCCTCAGACAGAGGGCACAAAAAGGTATCTCATTTCCCTATTCTGAGAGAAAGATTTAACCAGGAAAGATCAGAATCCATTTAAATGCTTGTTCCCTCTGCCAAAAGAGCAACTGGATCTCAGTCAACAATGCTAGACATGCATGGACAATAGGAGATCTGAACAGGGCTGGGTCAGGCTAATGAAATGAGCTCATGGATTGTTGAGCTGGAGGCCAATGGCCAACACTGCTTGGCTGCTCCCAACATCCTCAAGGTTTGGGGCTAGTGCCCATTTGAAGTATGACCTCTTGTCAGACACTAGAAAGATTCTGGCAAGGGGTGGAGGTTGGAGGAGATGGATGCTGAAAGGTCATTCCAGCTCTAGGATGCCATGGTTCTTAATGAGCAAGATGACCATGAAAAGAAAATACAAGGACAGATGGGGCTCATGTTGCAATAAAAAGACTAGATTGCCAGAAAAGGCTGCAGACTCTCACTCCTCTCAGGAAGCTAGGGTTCAAATGGCATATTCTCCAGAGCTTGATATTACAGGGCTTGGGTAAACATTCAGAAGGAATGTAGATATGGCAACATTTACTTTGCATGGACCTTTCATCAGAAGAGGTCCAACCTGACAGGGTTCTTTCCTTTCCTTGACCATGGAGACTGGGACCCCTTTAACTTACAGAATCAAGTGAGTCTTGAGATAGGGGGATAGGTGAGTCATGGAAAAGGAAGTTTTGGACTAAGATACCTTCTATTTCCCCTTGAAGTAGAATGGCTCTCCATTCTTTCCTCAGGGGGATGCTCTAGTCACTTTGTGAGATTCTTTGGACTGTGAAGGGACCAAACAAAATGATGGCATTTGATAAGGATTTTTTTTCTTAAATTTCAGTTTCAGTTGTCAGCTCCTATAGAGAGCATGTCATTCCAGCCAACCTTCCAGAACTTTCATGAATAACCTAGGGTGCAGGAGAACAATGAGGGAAAAAACACAATGCCCTCTTTGTGTCTGATGGTTGGGTGCCTTGGGCCAAAAATCTCCTGAAACTCCCTGAAGATAACATGAACACTTATTCCCATGACAGTGCCTCTGTGACTTCCAATAACCTAGCTATCCACATCTGCTCCCCTCCCAGAAAGCGCTCAGGCAAGAAAAACAGTGTGCGTCACTGTGTTCAGATGGCAGCTGCCAGAGATGCTGAGACAACTGTACAGCCTGGGCCTGTTTAGAGAGTTGGGGTGAAAGTAGTGGTAGGGGTGAGGGGCAGTGAAGAGAAAGAGTTAGAAAACACCCAAACTCCTAGAGACTTCAGGGGGTAAGGACATCGAGGAAATAAACCCAATGATGTTTCTTAACCCAAGCTGAGGGCTGTTTGGACTCCTTCATTAGGGATCAAAGGTTCTGATCATAATCTCATTAAGCTAGGGTTCTAGCTGCTTTGTATGGGCTTATATCTTGGGAATTTATATGGAGAAACCAACTATCTCCAGGTTCCCCTTCTGCTTCAGTGAAAGCAAGGCTCTCTGTGGCACTTAAAAGTACTGGTGATTAACAGGAATAAAATTCTGTCACAAATGAAGCAGGCCCAAGGAAGGATTGAGAACTAAATGACGGAGATCAACCCAGGCTGGTGTGGCACAAGGGGTTTTCTAAGCTCTATACACCTGCCCTTCTCCCCCCCCCCCCCATAATCTTGGTTGCCTAGGGAGTCATTCTGCCATTCCAAGTAGTCTGTCAGGCCCAGGGGGTCTTTTCAGCCAAGAGTTCTACAAACAAGCTGGATCTTAGTCCTATACCTTTCAAGGGAGCTGCACGTTCCAGAAGGAACAAAGTTCATTTCAGTGAAGGCAGGAGTAGTTGGGTTTTTTAAAATATCAATGATAGGAATATAAGACCCTTCCCAAAACCACTTCTCTTTCTGATCTGCCCTGGATTAAGCCCTGGAAACCTGGGGCCACACCTTCCCACTTCCTGCAGCCGGCCAGAGCCCAACATCTGCACACCCAGATTCTTTGAGCTCTGGCTCAAAGTCAGCCTGTACAGATGGATGGCCTCATTTAAGTTTTGAGGTCTCCAGCATCCTGACTCTTAATGAAAAAGTGGGAAAAGTCTTTTTAGGATCTAGGAGTAGTCTGTACCCCTGGCTTCTTCCCCCCAAACCCTTCTTTTATAAGTGACTAGGCAATAGATTTCCTACTGATAGAGTTGTTTCAATGTTTGCTCTGAACTTCATGCTGGTTGGTAGAGATGTTTTGCTTTTGATTTAGTAACCTCAGTTAAAGAGAGCAGAACTTATTAGGCACAGAGGGCAGAAAGGGGTGTGAGCATACAATCATACTGGAGAGGCTTGGATTCCCAGGAATACAGAATTTCAGAGTTGGAAGGGCCTTCAGTTGCTAGTACAATTCGTACCTAAAAGATTCTTCATGGCTTTCAAACTAAATTCAAAGGACTTACTCAGATGGGGAAGTCAGAAGTGTCTCTTTCTTACAGGGTTTCAAAAAATCTTGCAAAAGGCAACTTTGAGCACAAATTCTGACTCTGAGCACAAAATGGGAGTGGGAGATAGAGACCTCAAAATAGGGGCATGATCTAACTCCTGCTGGAAGTATCTTTATAATCAGAGGCTACTGAACTGGATGGGACAATCAGGGAACAAACCTCCTGCTGGGGTGTAATGTCTGGAGCTGACCTATTCCCTAGATGTTAAATTGGCTTAGAACCTCATCCAAAGTAAAGGACGTACTTGTATATGTAGCTAGTAGGGGGAGGAGGAGGAGAGGATGGGACGGGAACTGGTGAGGAAAGGCAGAGTTCTCCTATGAAGTCAAGACAGTAGGAAATCATTTTAATAGACAATTAATCACAACTTCTTAGTTGATGCACAGCTGCAGTGGCCACTGAACAAGAGAAGTGGTAAGGGCCTAAAACTGCTGGCTTCAACTTAAAATGGAAACTCTCTATGGGAATACAAACTCTATCTGGAAATTCCAAAAAGGTTGTTGGCACGTTAACTCTTTCTCTAGGAAAAGGAATAGAAGCTAGAGGGAACATTAGTAGGCAGTAACAAAAAATGGCTACTCCGAAGAGATTATGTTAGCAAGAATTTTTAGATTTTTCTGCATCAAAATAGCTTTAGATCATTAAATTCTACCCTGTTTCTGGAGGTGAGTTTGTTTACAGCTAGTAATATTCCTAGGTCCTTTGCAATTCCCCCTATTCATCTGCTCTTGAGAGGGGCAGAATAGGTTGAAAGAAGGAAAAAATAGGTCTCAGGACTTGAGGACCTTTGGGGCCTTAGCCCCATAGTTCAGATCTACAAAAGTGGGAACAGAGCCAAAGACAGCTTTTCTTTTCCATCCCCAAGACGTGTTGGGTCAAAATCATGGCTCCACTAGAAATGCCACGTGTGGAAAGACTGGCTCTTAGGGAAGAAAATAGGTTACTCACTGTCTTGGGGACAATCTGTTTCTTGGGCTGCCCAATCTTGAATGGAATCCTACAAGAGATAAAGAGACAAGTTACAGGAGACAGGGAAGAATGTACTACTGTAAGGAAGGGGATAAACTGAATTGCTGAAATCTGGGTAACTCTTTTATAATATAAGGAGATGCGGATTTAGAATCAGAGGATATGGGTTTGAATATAAGCTCTGCCACTAGCTGCGTGACCATAAACAAATCACTTACTTCTGTGAACCTCAATTTCCTTATTTGTAAAATGACAGGGTTGGGACAGATTTAAAATCTCTTCTAGTTCTAAACACCCTGACCCTATTCCAGGAGTATAAAGAAAAAGGGCAGGTAGATTACCATCTGAGATGTCATTCCCAACTCAGATTCTTGTGGCTACTTACAGCTAGGCTTAGTTTCAGGGCAATAATCACACTGAAACAATGTTTTTCAATGTCAAACAATGAAACAGTGCTTTTTTAAATCCAGGTTCTTGAGAGCATTCTCCTGTCCCTATCTTTACTGACAGTCACTGTGATATCAAATAAATATAAATGTTTCATGAAGAATGAGGCTGTTATGAGGCCCCAGAGCTATGAGAACTTTCAAAGACAGTAGCTTCAGGCTAGCAGTCATCGTCCTTAAAAATCCTTATATTACTGAAAAGACAAATAAACCTATATTGACTATCTCCTCTGCTAGTTGCCTGATGATTCTAATGCATCTATGGATCTAAAGTGTTCTTTTTCCTGGCTAGACAGAGATAACAAATTTCAGGTACACTTGGAAGAATGGTGATAGTTCCCAGTAGAAACCAGTAAGATCCAAATGAAACTCAAACTAGAATCTGAGATTCAATTTCAAACGTGTCTTTAAGTCAAGTCAACAAGCATCTTTTAAAGGCGCTTAGTATGTGCCAAGCATTATAGACACAAATAAAAGCAAAAAGAAAATCACTGTCCTCAAGGAGTTTACATACCAATGGGAGGGAGCTGAAAAACAGGGGTGAGGTTGCAAGGTAGGTATTCACTTGGGGCTTGGTGGGGTGAAGTCTGGAAAGTCACTAGCAGAACTGTGAGAGGAGTGAAGAATAGCTGCTCCTGTGTCTTCTCTGAAATGGAGCTTACCAATGAGAGAAGGGGGCTGCAGTAGAGGAAGGATGTTCTAGGGACCTGTTCTGGCCCTACTATGAAGTTCTATACCTTAGGTTGTCCACCTGAAAACAGGGAATATTCTTACTGAGAAGTGGCATCGTATAGTCAGTGGAAAAGAGCACTAACTCTTGAGTCAATTTAACCCTTTCACACTTGTAAGAGGAGGACCATAATACCTACCTCAATTATCTCAGAAAAAATGTTGGGAGGAGCAAATAAGATAGGATATGAAAGTACTTTGAAAACTGTGAAGTGTTATATAATGGAAGACATCATCATCATTATCATTATTATTATTATTATCCATATATACATAGTCTGCATATATGTTATTTGTATATTCTACACATATATTCACATACATACATATCACACCAGATGGATAAGACAATCAGTGCCAAAGTTAGAATCCAGGTTCAGACAGGGAGGCAGAAGACACTTCCTAGTAGAACTGTTGAAACTGTAGATATGTCTTAACATCAGATATAGTGCAGAGTCACTGGGATCAGCCCTAATAGATGAGCAAATTCAAGAGAGCCCTGGAGGCATGAGAATGAACTAATGACTTGTTACCACTCAGTTCTACTCAGCTTCACTGAGTATACACACTTCCTCTAATACAAACTTCTAGCTTCAACTGTTGCAACTTATCTGTTCACTCACTGTTCCTACCAGCCCCTCATACTTCTTTTCCTCTGTACCTAGTTCTATTTGGTCCAAACTGACCAACACTGCTTCTAAACGCAACAGTGTAATTAACCACCGATAATAACCCCAGACGTCGATCCGGTGGAGAGGTTGGGCCGGCCTGAGTCACAGTGGTTAAATTTAATTTCTGGAGGACATCCTGTTTATTGTTAACCCAGCCCAGTAATTTGGGAGGCTTAACTCTTTGGGGACTGGCTCGTTCTGGCAGCAGTCAAAATTCACGTGGCTTCTATAAACAAATAATCTTCAACTGTATAATTACTGAGGAAAAGATCAGGCTGAGGGATAAAGAGGGGAAGAGAATGAGAACCTGCTTCCCTTTCTCAGCCTGGTGATAAGGGACAAAAGCTGGGTGAGAAAATCCTCTGAGACCCTTCTCTAAGTCACAACTCTTCTTCATAAAGGGTGAGGCTTAAAGTCCACATACTGGTTTTTAGATAGCTGGCAGCTATGTTTAAAGCTATGTTTAAGGCCCCTTTTGTGCCAGTGTAAATAAGGTCCTCAGCAGTGGCATCACTATGAGATCAGCCACTGTTTTCCTTGAGAACTATGGTGTGGAAGGAATGCCATGCTAGCAATCAAAAGAGCTGGATTGTAGTCCCTAGCTCTAAGACTGATAACTGTGTGATCCCTGGCTCTCCTCTTCATCTCTTTGAAATCTAGTTTCCTTATCTGTTTAAAACAAAATGAGGGGTTGGGGTGGGAAGCGAACTAGTAGCCTCTATATATAATCTGAAAACCCAGCAGAAGAGTGAGACAAGAAACAAAGCGGAGCCATTGAATTTCAATGTGGTTTTCAAATGGATTTGTACTTAATGCAATACTCCTGACAAAGGACTGCTAAATTAGGGATCTGGGTTCTATTCTTTATCATCTCTATCTGGATTAGAATTATAATCATAAAAGTTTTAGAGTTTAAAAGGACATCTGAAGATCATCTAGTCTGATTGCTTTATTTCAGAAATGAGAAAACAGTCCTAGAGAGGATAAGTGATTTGTCTAAGGCACACAAGTCTCCTAGACTGGAAAGCTAAATGATTTGGATTCTGACTTAAAATGTATTTGTCACTATTTTTAAAAAACAGGGGAGGAAAAGTCACCTAGTCAAATGCTTATGAAGATTTGGAGGGGAATGAAGGTTACCACGAGTAGAAAGCACTGCTGAAAGTGATCATCAACCCAAGGGAAGAGATTTCTTCGTAGCAGGGATGTTGCAGGGTGTGATGTCTACGGGTAAAGGAAAAAAGACCTGAATTTCAGGCCTTTATGTCATACCTGCATTAATTACAACAGCCTGATTGGTCTCTCTCATCTTGCTTTAGTATTCCCACTGATTCTGCTCCACTGCTATCATATTAAGAATCCTAAAATACTACCTGTGTCATGCCACTCCCCTGCCCAAAAAATGATCCCCCACTACAGGCAGGAAAAACTCCACTCCATTCTCTTTAAATTGTCATTTAAAGCTTCAATAGTCTGAGTAGGGTTCCTAACCTGAAGTATCATCTCTGCCTACTGTGGAGAGGCCTGGTGGGGATCAGATTTAAGACAGAGTGAGGTGCTGCAGAAAAAGCCCTGGTTTATGAGTCAGGAGACCTGGGTTTGAGACCTGGCTTGCTACTACTGCCTCACTATGACTTTGGGCACATCTAATGGGTGGCAGTGAATCACCTCTATGGGCTTGCTCAGCTCTGATATTCTTTGATTCTGGTTTCTAGCCTATTTCTCACTGTTCTTCAGTGAAAAGCTTCTGTTCTAGCCATGCTGACCCAGTTACTCACAGGAACCTCCTGCTCCCTCAGAATGCCTTCCCCTCTCTTTTCTGTCTGCCTCAAATCCACGCTGCAAAATCTCTCTCAAGTCACAACTCTCTTATCCCAGCAACCTCAGTGATTCCCTCCCTCCTTTTACTCCTAAGAACTGCCTCTACTACTCACCTGGCATTTATCACATGATTTGCTTGGTTTTGCATGTATACACATCTCATCTTCTTAACTATGAGACTGTAAGTACCTCAAGGGCAGGAATCAGGTATTATGCTTGTTTTTATTTTCCAGAGTCTCATATAGTGCTGAGTACATGCTAAGTAGCCATTCCGAAAAAAATGTTAAGTGAATGAGATTCTCCACAGGAACTACTTATGTAGTTCCATAAGTAATTCTGTGCTAGTGAAGAACTGCTGCCCCCAGCTAAGGTGAAAATGACGTAACATCATTGTATTTGGAGTCTTTATTCAAATAAAAGAGAAGCAGGAGCAACAATTACCCTGAAAGGATGGCTCTCTTGGGATCTGAAGACCAAGCACTCGGCTGCTACTCAGGGCAGGGGGGTAGCTTTCAGTGTGAAAAATGAAAGCTGGTGAAATCATCAGAATAGGACAAGGGAAAACACATAAAAGGATCCAAGAGAGGAAATATCAAATAAGGGGAACATTCCTGGTTCATTCAGAAGCTGCCAAATAGAAGTTATACTCATACTCTGTTATAGGATTGGCTTGAAAAATTAGAATATATGCTTTGCTGTAGAAAAATTGGAAATCTTTTACTAGAGAAATTGAGATAAAGACCCCACTGGTAGTAGTGGTGGTGTGTCAAAAGGAGGAAAGAGGAGAGAACAACTATAGAATCAATATAACTTTCTATCATTTCCTCAATCCATCTTTGTGGTTTCCATGGTGTTTGAAGTGAAGTTTTGACTCTGCTTCCCTGTGGGAATGCAGTCTTCCTGATGAAAAACAGCTCCTCTGGAAAAAGTGTGGCTGGGGTGACAAACATCCCAGGATTCTGGGGAAGAATGACCATGCCTGACACAGCTAGAACACACAGAATTTATATGCCCATTGTAAGCCTTGAAGGAACACTTGCTCCAGTGTACTGAGGAGCTCACGGTAATTCAAGGGAACATTATTTATTCCATCCTCACGGCATTCAAGAAAAGCAGAAAAGGCACATGGATTTAATTACATTTAATTGAACATACATTTATTAATTTCCCAACATGGACAAGTACTGGGAATTTTTTTTATAAGTTCCGCCTTTAAGAAGTTTACATTCTACTTGGATTTTCCTCTTCGTATTACAGAAGAAGAACAAAGGCTCAGGACGAGATCACAGCTTGCTATTCCCTAGAGAACTTCAGAGTTCTGGACTGAGAGAAATCAAGAGCTCACAGATGAGTTTAGACTGAAATTCTCCAGCCTGTCTTGCTCTCCAGTTCATAAATATGGGTTCCAGAGTGCAGGAACAGTTACCCAACACAGGGAAAAACATTTTTCACAACTATTCCTTACATCCCCACCCCCTTACCTAAAACAAAACCAAAAAAACCAACCTCTATGTGTGCAAGGAGGGGAAAGGAAAAAAAGAGATTCTATTTTTTTTCAAAACAAAGAAAAGTCAACAGGATGTTCCCCAAAGTTACAAATATACTTTTTCAAACAGTAAATATCTTTATTAGCAGCATGATGCCAGTTGGCTAATTTTGTCTGTCTCAGTAAAACCTTTCCAAAAAAACTGCTCTTGTGTAATGTCTATTTACAAAAACAGCTCTTCTGCATTTTCAACTTGTGGGGTTTCTCAATCTTTTTGCTTCTCCCCTCCTCTTTCTTCTCTACTGCAGAAGCAAGGACAAGAGAGATGCTCAGACAGTATAGATAGATTTCCCTGATTTCAAGCTGATTTCTTGACATATATTTTCTTTGGGAAATTCTCCTTTCTCTTCATCAAGTGTATTAATACGTTAGTTAAATCCTACCCATTTACTCCTGGCTTCTATTGGCTATCTTTGGTCACTGAGCATCAAGTGTCTCTAAGTTGGTCTGGGAGTGAGGAGTGCCCTAAAATTATTTTTCATAAAGAAGTGGATGATTCCATCTATCTGATTCCATGAACTTTTGCTGTCCTTGACTGGATAAGTGATCCAATTTGATCCCTGAAGAGTAGGGGGCTAGAACTGAGCAAAGAAATGAGGCAGTCCATAATGGTTGAAGACTGGTTATTCTGGGGGAATGATCTGGGCTTAAGCACTGTCTCACCAGGAGCAGGAAAGTGGGTTAAGAATTAGGTTTTTGCTGCCTGGACAGGATTTCTACCCCTTCTTCTACCCACCTCCATCAATGCCCTTCCCTGCTTTTCCCAAAACAAAATTAAATAAACCTCAGGGTCACTCTTTAGGTTTACTATCTATCTCTGGTTCAAAACTTACTGTACCAGAGATACTTTCCCATTGGCATATAGATAGGAGAAAAAATAAACAACTCTATGGTAGCGTTAGGGTTATTTAAAAGAGGAGACAGCTAGAACCAGGGTAATAGCTATCTATTGGGTCCCAGCTTTCCTGTTTGAAAGCACTTGCTTGCCAGATTGCCCAAGGAACAAGAAAAGTCCAGGCCTTAAGTCAGAAAAGTTTTGACTGGAATTAGATGGTATCATGGCTCTGTGTCAATGTCCATGGCAACAGTAGCTACAGCCCACCTCAGCTCCCTTCCCCCAAACAACCATCAGTCTGATGTATACCCACTGCAAAAGGGAACATTAGCAGTATTCACCAAATGGAGGTAGAATGTGTTTAAAATGTTTAGAATGTTTAAAAATCGGGTTACCAGGCTTTTGTGACCAGTTTTTTTGTAACTTGGCATATGGGTTATTTGATTCAAAATCTGCTCAAAATCTTTATTTTCTAAGTTGACCAGACTAGCAATAATAGTTAGAACCAACATTTCCATGACCATGGTTGACATGTACACAGCACTTTTGGGATTGCAAAGCACTTTATGAATGCTACCCATTTTGACTGCCACAACAATCCAATCAAGTCATCAAATCAGCACTACAGATATTAATTCCATTTTACAGATGAGGAAGCTGAGGCTCTTAAGAACATACAATTCTTTTCATTGTATCATGCTACCTAGAGCTGGAAGGGGCCTTAATAATCATCGAATGCAGGGTCTGGCATGGTGCAGATTGTCTTGTTTCACAGATAAAACACTTGTCTCAGAATTCATTATTGCCTGGAATAAGCTAACAGGTTTGAAACAGAATGGAGATTTTCTTCCTAGCAGTCAGGTTAATTTAATTCACATTATAACAAGGCACTGTGCTACACATAGGGAAGAGGAAAGAAACGAAGATGAAAAAGACAGCACCTACCCTCCATAGAGAGCAGGAGAAAAACAACACAACTCTGTCTGAAGGAGGCTCACAGGTTTGAGGAAAGGCAGCACCTGAGCTGGTCCTTGAAGAGAAGGATCATAAGTCAGTCAGACTGTGGGATAATGAATACAAATGCCTAGAGGTGACAGAGCACACTAAGTCCAGTTTGGTCAAGTAAAGTATGGAGTAGCGTAAAATAAAGAGGGCTGGCATCAGACCATGAAGGGTCTATGACGGCTATATTATATTTAGTAGTCAACAGGGTGGCTACTAAAATAGACTAAAGCAAGGGGGTAATGAGGGTCCGAACTAGAGTGGTGACAGTGGGAAGTACTGGAGAGAGATTGCAGAGAGAACCAACAGGACATGGCAACTGACTATGTTAGGAGTGAGGGAGCACTCCCTCAGAGAGGACCTGAAGGTTTTGAGTCTGGGTAACTGGGAGGATGAATAATGCTGAATGAAACAAAGAAGCTGGAAGAAAGGGCAGAGTAGACGAACAATGACGACTTCAGTTTTGGACAGGTTGAGTATGGGGTAATATTCAGCTAAAGATATTCAACAGGAAGCTGGAAATAAGGGATTGGAACTCAGGGAAAAGGTCAGAGGTAAAGCTATAGCTTTCTGAGTCATCTCCATACAGCTGGGCACTGAAGTTATAGGAGTACATATACAGCTTTGTCAAAAGAGACACTGTAAAGAAAAAAGCCAATGACAAAATGTCTGCTGCTGGAATTGCCAAGTGAGAAAGTCGAGAAGTGAAGAAAATTAAGGAAGATGAAGAAGGCAGGTCACTTAAAAAAAAAAAAACAGGCAATTTGTGTTTTGTTGTGGTTGTCTTGAGAAAGTGAAAGGTATTATGGTGTAGTGCAGAAGTGTAGAACATACAGCCTGCAAAACTCCCAAGTGCAGCTGAACTAGATGTAATTAGGAAATAATTAACAAAATAAATACAAATACAATAAAACACAGATAATTTTACATTTTGAAATTAGGTCAATGGGTGGCCCCCAAAGATCCTTACGTGGATCAGGAAGGCCTAGGTTCAAACACTCTCAGACATTAGTAGCTGTATGACCCCAGGCAAGTCACCTAACCTCTCTGGGCCTGTTTCCTCATTAGCAAAGCATCAGGGTTTGAGTCAATGACTTCTCAGGTTCCTTCCAGCCCTAAATCTATGATCCTATGATTTTATAGATATGATCACACTTATTCTCACAACTCTGAGATAGAGTATGTGTGGGGGAAATAATCTTTTATAGAGAAATTTACTCTACAGAAGGGGAAACTGAAGTAGAAATCAAATAGTTCACTTGTCAAGTCAACAGTTGAGTAAGGGAACAGATCTAGCTATCCTGACTCCTTTTATGGTTGGTCTAAGGACTCCAGAAAGAACCATGCAGCTTTTAGTCCAGGTACCATGATCCGTTTTTACTCCTCTCAACTAGGTGGTGTCCCTAGTAGCCATGGTAGAGATAAAGAGTAGCCAGTAGAGGTAGGGACAGAGGATGGGCTTCAATTGTAGAGCCAGTTTTGGAAGCCCATTTGTGGCACATGCTGTAGGTACAACACTTTTATCTTATCTCTGATCCTGGAAATCACATTTGGTTCAGCCAGGGTTGACCTATGGGACCTGAAATCAGCTCAGAGCACTAAGAGTCAAATCTACACTGGCCATGGGAGGCTGCAGCTTTCTTCAAGGTGATTGTTCAGTTGCAATAAACAAGACATTCTGGCCAAGAATTTGCTTCAGTGAAACTGGAAGACAGTCATCAGGGATGGTGCTGCCAAAGCTGTGCTTGACCAGTTTCCAAACCCACAGTACAGGTTTCCATAAACAACATGGACATAACTTCTTGGGTGCCTGGTTCTTTCTTCTCTCCATCATTATATATTAAAAAAAAATAAAAATAATTCCCCCTGCCACTATATGTTCATTTAGTTGGTGTCAAAGGAGAGAGAGCTTATAGTCTAGACTAGCCTCCTAAGTGGTCTACCTATTTCCACTCACTCAATGTAATCCATCATACACATACTCCCAGATTATGAACAGAAAAGCTATTATGAACTTCTTATGTGCTTCAATACACAGTTTGTCTCACATCAATCACATCCTAAAAAACCTTCAATGGCATCCTAACATCTATAGGATGAAGTCCTAAAGAATCCTGGCATTTGAGACCCTTGATAATCTGACCCCAATGTTATCTTCTACTATTCCATTCAAATTGTTCTCTGCTCACATGACTACAGAGGCTATGCAGTAGAGTAGAAAAGGCTACTGGATTTGGAATCAGAGGAATTAGGTTCATATCCTTGCTCTGTTACCTACTATGTATGTGACCTGGGGCTGATATTTATATAATGATTTAAGGTATGAAAAATATACTACCAACATTATTTCCTTTGATCTTCACAATAATCCTATGAGAAAGTAAGTACTACTATTACTCCATCACGAAACTGAGGCTTATAGAAAATACGTGACTTGATTATGGTCATATGACTAATAAATAGAGGAGGCAGGATTTGAACACATGCCTCAAGTGATAGCAAGTTCAGTGTTGTTTTCTTTATAACAAACTGCCTTTCCCTCTGGCTTGAGCAGAGAGAAATATGAGTAAGGTAGCAAGTCACTGGACCGTGTATGTCAGTTTTCTTACCTGTAAAGTGAGGAGATAAAAACAGGTGATCTCCAATGTTTCTTATAATTCTAAATATAATTCCTCACTCTACCTGACATTCCTGGTTTCCCCTGCCAGAATGTCCTTCTTTCACCTCTCTCCTTACGTAAATACTTGTTGTTCAAAGTCATCTCAGTCATATCCAACTCTTCATGACCCCATTGGGGTTTTCTTGGCAAAGATACTGGAGTGGTCTGCCATTTCCTTTTCCAGTTCATTTTTATAGATGAGGAACCTAGGCAGACAGGGTTAAACGACTTGCCCAGAGTCACACAACTAGTAAATGTCTGAGGCCGGATTTGAACTCAGGAAGAGAAGACTTCCTGACGCCAGGCCCAGCACTCTATCTACTTTGAAGCTAGCTGATCAGACAAATTGGCTGGAGAAGCATCATGATACAATGGGAAGTGCTGGATTTAGATGCAGGGGACATGGGTTTGAATTATAGCTCTCCTACTTATAGGGAGATAGATTTAGATCTGGAAGGGATCCCAGAAACCATCTAGTCTGAACTTCTCATTTTACAGATGAAGAATGGAGGCTCAGAGAGAGGCAGTGAGGTGGCACAGCGCATAGAGTGCTGGGTCTGGAATCAGTCAATAAGCACTTATTGAAGGCTTACTATAGGCCAAGCACTGTGTTAACTGGCTGGGGGTACAAAGTCTCCAGTCTTTGTACTCAAGGAGCTCACAATCAGGAACACCTGGGTTTGAGTCTAGTCTCAGACACTTAACAGTTGTGTGACAGTGGGTGTGAGTCACTGACCCTTGTCTGCCTCAGTTTTCTCAATTGTAAGATGAGGATAATAATGGTACTGTCTTCACAGGGTTGTTGTGAGGATTAAATAAGATCATATTTGTAAAGTGCTTTTAGGCTTTAGATCTTCAAATAAATGTTTATTGAATACTTATTAACAGTAGTTCCTCTCCATTCACTCCAGGGCCATGACCTAGAAGATGTCCTTTCACCTTTGGTTACAAATGAAGTAGAAAAGACTACACTGTATTGGGACCCATAGGTGGGGAGACCCCAAAGGCCAGAGCCTACTATGGACAAAGCTGTACTCTTCCCTACTTTAACTTCCCAAATAGTAACCATATTCATCATTTATTAACATTTATTGTGCACCAGATGGGTCTATGCCACAGCAGTAAGTTTCAGAACCTTATGAAAGGACTTTAGGTCATCTAACCCATTTCATCTCTGGCAAATCAACATGTAATCAGTGCATGGAACTGGAGAATATAAATGTTGGAAGGGAGCTCAGAATTCACTTAATTTAATCCATACCTGAGCAAGAACCATCTCTATAACATTCCTGGCAAGTGGCCCTCCATTCTCCTCTAGAAAAATGACTACTTCCTGAGGGAATACCCATTGAGTTGAAATTTGCCTCTGCAACTCCCATCCACCGATCTTGCTTCTACAATCTGGTGCCAAATAAAACGAGTCTAACACTCCACAACACAGCATTCCAAAAACCTAAAGACCTATCATCTTCTTTTTAAGTCTTCTCTAGGTTAAACATAACCAGTGTCTTTCATTGGAACCTGAGTCTCTTCAATGTCCTGGTCACTCTTCTCTAGATGCTCCCCAGATCATTAATGTCCTTCCAAAAATGCGGCACTCAGAAACTAACATAATACTTCAGATGTGTTCTGAGAAGCAAAGAAAACAGCAGGATGATAACCTGCCTTGCTCTGGATCCTATACTTCAATTTACCTGGCCTAGGATCACATTAGCTTTGTTGGCTGGCACATTACACTGAACATACAGTCCAACTGAAAACTCTCTTTTTCACACAAACTTTTTTAGCCACCACTTCCACACCTTGAACTTGTTCACTCAAGTTTTTAACCCAAGTACGGAATTTTATATTTATTCCTACTAAATTTCTGTAGTTCATTTTTTGACCTTGTTGCAATCTTTCTGGATCCTGATTCTGTCATCGAACGTATTAGCCATCCCTCCCACTTTTGTCATCTTAAAACTTGCTAAGCATACCATTTCTATCTTCATCTTCACCACTGATAAAAATACTGAACATAAAGGTGAAGCTCAGAGCTCTGAGTCACCCTCCTGGAGCCTTCCCCTCCAGGCTGATACCAAACCATTAATTATTATTCTTTGGGTCAAGTAGCTCACTCAGGTCTACATTCACCTAATCATAACTATTACCCAGTCCAGAGCTTTCCATCTGGTCTACAAGATATCAGGGGAAACTTGCCAAATGCCTTGCTGAAAATCCAGGTATATTTATGTCTACAGCATTCTATTCATCTACCTGTCTAGCAGCTCTGTCAAAAGGAAGTACAGTAGGTCTGATTCAGATCACTACAGTAAAAGGCAGAATGTGATAAATGCCACAAGAGATGGGATAAACGCTGTAGGAGGAGTTCGGAGAAGGGCAAGCTCACATTTACTGAGAGGAGAATAAAGGAAAAGCTTCATGATACAGGTACCATTTTAATCTTTATCACAAGATGAGGGAACAAGCAGTTCCATTCGGCAAACGTAGGGTGTTAGGTCTCACAATGGCATCTGTACAGCTTCTTCCTTTTGAACCTAAGTTTGGGGGCAAGGGGTACATACCTATACTCTCAATTTTTCCCAGTTCTATGACAGAACCATATCAAAAGTGCTAATAATAGTTAGCAATTACGTAACACTAAGGTTTGCTAATTGCTTTACATATACTATTTTGTTTGATCTTCACGACACTGTGAGAAAGGTTCTATTATTATCTCCATTTTACGGATGAGAAAACTGAGGCTGGTGGTTAAGTGACTTGCCCAGAGTCACACAGCTAAGTATCTGAATCAGGATTTAGACTCAGATCTTCATAATTTCAAGTTCAGCACTCTATCCGTTGTGCTACCTAGCTGCCTAAGGTGACTGAGCCTTAGCTCTTAGACATTAATGTTTGGTATTTAGATTTCTCCCTTTTTTTGAATCAATCTGTCATTTTAAAAAAAGCCACTAGTAATTACCAGTCTTAGGTTTAACTTAATCAAATTATATTCCTGTAAGAAACTAAAAGCATGCAGATATAGTCTTGTGTATTCTCACAAATAGCACATGCGGTAGAGTCAATCAATCAATATTTATTAAGTGCTAACTATGTGCCAGGTACCGTGGCACTGCTGGCAGAAAGGCAGAAAACAGTCTGCTCTTAAGAAACTGAGTGTCAAGTCAGGGTGACTTGGCCAAGGACCAACAATTAACAACTAAACCAGGGCTTGAGCTCATACCTCCTACTTCCCAGGGTAGTACTACGCTCTCACCACACTAAGACTTTCTTTTGAATTAACCTTCCAGGGCATACATAAACCTTTGTACAGGATATATCTGACAGTTTCTCCTCCAAGGTTTCTTTCTCCTAATCTTATCTGTGATTTTTAGGGTTTTTAGAGAAGGGTGTAATGGTAAACTCAATAATAAAACTTAATTCTACTCAATTTTAACTCACTCCTTAGGGAAGAAGGTATTTATTTACTCTGTACCAGAGACAAGAAAGTAGAGATGGAGAATCTAGTTTGGGGTCACATGGTTGAATAAAGGATTAGAGACTTAAATCTCCAGCGTCTTCCTCTTAGCCATCCTGGGCCATCCTGATTAGAAAGGCATGGTCTTTGAAGGAGGGCACACACCAACTAAACAAACAGGAGGGGTGGGCAGGCCGCCTGCTCAGAGGAAGCTGGGAACAAAGGCCATTAGATCTTTATGCAAAACCCAGTGTGCAAAGGGCACTAATGTTAGAAATTTTTCACCATGACATTTTGAAAGCACACCCTGGCCCAGAACAATGGTTATCCTCAGGGAGCCATGCTCAGAATGCCCTATGTCTCACTCACCAAAGGCTGGCACATCCCCTGGGCTTGGTGAACTTGACCCTGGGCTAATGCCTCCCATGGTGACTGTACGTCACTCTGGCCATTTTTCCTACCCCTGGAATTCCAGGCTTTGGTGAATGAAGAGATTGATCCCAGGAGCAGGAAAACAGTTCCATGCATGAATCAGATAGACCAAACCCTGGTTCCCTGTGCCAGCCATTGAGCCAGGAACTGAATGTGATTGTATGTCACCAGAGCTATTCCCCTTTCAGGGGGAGAGGGTCAAGGTCCACGCAAGAGATGACGTGGGCTAAGTCTAAAGGGAAGAGAGACAAATCTCAGCTTTGGGAGACAAAGCTGCCCCTTTAGCAGTCTTATAAGGCATAGTACAAGAGGTAGCTCGAAAATGTGGTAGTACAGGCCTATGACAGCATTCTTTTCGGTTCCTACAGTAGCACTTACACACAGTCTTCTTCTAAAAGACCTCAGAAACCTGGTACTTCAGCCTCACTTTTACAGACTATTCTCAGTGAGAAAGATAAAAACAACTTTCTTGATAACTTCCCCAGACAACCTCTCACTCAGTAATCATCTCCCCGGTTGAGAAGTAAAGATGAGTTCTATTTGATTTGTAAATTATACTCTGAGCACTAGAAGGCAAGTGCCCTTTTTGGTTTTAACCTTGAGAAATCACATGCTAAGTAGGAATGAATCCAGCCCTAGGAAGAAGAGGACCATGTTACACTCTAAGAAACTGATTCTCCTGAGGAAGAATATCCCTGTGCTATCACTCTCTCTCTGACTGGCAGGCAGAAGGGTCTCTGTGATTGGGTTCTAATAGGTCTGGAACATTAACTTTTCTAGGTAAAGGCCTGCAACTGGCCTCTAGCAGGAAAGGACATTGGAGAAAGGAGCAATTCCTGGAGGGGCTTATTAGATTATTGCTTGGGGCTCTACCTAATCTGCTGGGGACTGTCAGTTCAATATTTGCACATAAATCTTCACACAGCAGGAGAAAGGGAATCAAAAGTGGTTTGGATTTCCTACTACAAATCTGTTCCTGATGTTTATTGGCATATCAGCAGCTTCTAGGCAGAGTTCAGTCTCAAATGCCTAGGCAGAAAAATAATCTACAAATAGCCCTTAAAGAATGTACATTCAACCTCTCTATGGTTAATGGACATAACTAAAAATAACTAAAAGGACAATCCTTTTAGTCTTATACTCTAGGCACAAAGGTCTTGGCCAAAGGCAAGGTTCAGCAAAGCTGAAAACTAGACAGTGAAGTTCCTCAAAGTCTCAATAAAATAAAAGAGGGTAAGAAGGGAGTAAAGTGTTTCTCTTCCAAGAACAGAAATCTTGTTCCAAGAACAAAAATCAATCCAGTATATAAAGAACAAACTGCTTTACCCAAATGGAGTCCCAAAGTCAATCAATTATCAAATATCTAATTATTTAATGTGTATAAATTATTATCTAGTGAAACAGCAAATAAGGACAAGCACTGCAGAACAGGGGCCTTAACAGTTATTATTCAGACTTCTGACACTTTATATATATGTGTGTATACACATACACACACACACATATAGGTTACTATATCTTTAACAAGAAAAACAAAGATTTAGATAGCACTAGAATAAGTGTTATAAATTTAAGACCCCTGATGTTGAGCTCTAGGATGTGAGATTCTCTTTAAACCCCTTTCCTAAACGATTAGTCTGCTTGGGAAGAGTGAATTTTGGAGGTACGGTCATATGAAAAAGGGCCTAGGAGTCAAGAAACGACGACTTCAGTCTTAACACTTACCAGCAGTGTTTTTGGATAAGTTACTTCCCTGGGGTCTCAGTTTACTCATTTGAAAAGTGGGGATATCAACAGAACCCATGTACCTTCCTGGCCCGTCTCCATACAACAGACAGGCTAGTACAATGGAAAGAGCATTAGCTCTGCAGGTGACAATTTAATTAACAAAAGCTTGTGTGACCTTGGGGCAAGTCACTTAAGTTCCCTAGGCCTCAGCTTCCTCCTCTGTAAAATGACAGGGATGGACTGGGTGGCTTCTGAAGTCCCTTCTGGTTCTAGCGCGATGATCTCATGATGGACTTCGTAAAAGGCTATTACAATTATTCTTAGAGGTCTGGGCAGAGTGCGGTTTGGGACCCAAGCGGTGACTAGCTCCGGCTCGGCCCCACTCCCCCAGGGCACCAGTCAAGTGTCCTAAGATGACTGCAAGGGAAGGGACCTCAAAGGTCATCTTATTCCTCTACATGGTGCCTGGCTCGTGGCCATCCAGCCTCCGGGAACGGGGCAGCTCCTTTAACCAAATGCCTTCCAGGCGCTTCTTAGGGAAACTTCGCAGAAGCGCCGGGGGCCTTGCTCCCGGACGGGACCAGCCCACTCCCGGCCGGCAGGGAGAAGCTCCGTCGGGGTACCCCGGAAGGGGGCGGGGCATTCATTCCAGCCGGGGGTAGGGGGTCTCGGGGACTCGGAGGCGGAGTCCGGCGTGAGGAACGAAGGGGAGCCTAAGGAAGTCCGGGGCTGGGTCTCACTCACCAGCTCATGGCGGCGGCCCCAGCGTCTGAGCCCCGTGTCGCGCCCCCGGCCCAAGCCTTAGCCCGCTTTGCCACGGCCACTTCCGGATTCGGGTCGTCTCCAGGAAGTTACGAATGAGACACTCCCGGAAGAGAGGCGGAGCGCGCGGCGCGGGCGGGGGGGGGGGGGGTGTATAGGGGCACGTAAGGGGTGGAGTCTAGCGTGGTTACCTAGTAACCCTTTCGCGGCGGAATCTATCGACTACCTTATCGCGAGCCCCATAAATGCTTGCTCAGGCTCCAGCTGACTGTTCTAAGCTGTTCCAGTCTCCAGCGCTCACGCCTCTTCCTTGAGTCTCCAGCTGCAGAAATGAATGCGATAATGCAGTAAAGCACGATACGTATTTATTAAGCGTCTACTGTGTGCAGTGCAAAAAAGAGAAGGAGGAGGAAGAGGAAGACAGTCCTGGCTTCTGTGGAGCTTTGGAGGCTGAGGATGAGCATGAGTTCGAGGAGAGCGGAATGTGAGGAGCGGGAGCACAGCGAGGGGGTCGCAGGCTAGATCGAGAATCAAGAAGACCTCAAGTCCAAGTTCTGTGTAGCTGTGTGACCTTGGACAAGTCACTAGGCCTCTCATTTGTCAAATGAGAATAATAATAGCCCGTACTCTACGAGGTTATTGTGAGGATCAAGTGACATAACATGTGTAAAGCGCTTTTACAGACCTCTAGATAAAAGCTGGTCATTATTACTGTCATCCTTCATATTAGGGTTCAGGGGTCATTTTCCAGGTGATTCACTGATGAAGCCGAATGGGGTGCCATGGAAAGTGGGGACTCTTAGCTTACTGCAGAAGTTGGAGCCTGGACCCAATGATTTACAAGACATTCTCCTTTACTACTTTGTTCTATTCATTCATTCATTAAGCGCCTGCTGAATGCCGGGCACTGTGCTATGCACTAAAAACACACAAAGGAAATAGTCCCTGCCTGGAAGAAGAAGAGGGGGGCAGAGCGAGGAGGCAGCTAGGAGGCAGATCTAGGTAAATAGATAATATAAACAAAGACTTAACTTGGTGAGGGGGAACACTGGAAATCCAGGGGTGGATCATGGGGAAGGGGATCAGACTGCGCCTGAAAGGCTGAGCATTCGTTTTGCAATGAAGGGATCTACGGTAACTTCGAAGAGAGCAGTTTCAAACCAATGAAGTCTCCTGTAGGAAACGGTATTTCAGTCCTATCTATCCACAAGAACTTATTGAGGGCCTCCTGTGCGCCAAGCAAAGTACTGGGGAGACGGAGACGAACATGATATGGTCCCTGCCTCAAGGAGTTTGTTTCTATTCCCTCGGGGGAAACGTGTAGTCATACAAGTCTACAGAAAATATCTACAAAGTAAATTACAGGGTATATAACAGCTAGGAGGATGAGGAAAGGACTTTTGTGGGAGGCAGCATTTGAGCTGTGCTTTGTAACAAGCAAGGGTTAGCTTTAAGATTGTGGGGATGAGGAGGGAGAGCATTCCAGGCATGCAGAAGAGCCTATGCATGAGACGGCATTGTCGTGTGAGAGCAACAGCAAAAGGGCTGAAACAGGATGATGGCGGCTAGGGGGCGCAGTGTATAGAGAGGGTGGGCCTCAAATCCAGCCTCAGACACTTAGTAGTTGTGTGACCCTGGGCAAGTCACCTAGCCGCTGTCTGCCTCAGTTTCTGCATCTGTAAAATGGGGGTCATAATAGCACTTACCTCCCGTGTTTGCTGTGAGAGTCAAATGCAGTAATAATTGTAAAGTGCTTTGCACATAGTAAGCACCGTGTATGTGTTAGCAATAATAATAACAATCATAATTGTTGTAATAATTGTAAGGCACTTAGCACTAAATAAATGTTTCTTGTTGGTGGATGCCTGGGAGGAGAGAGGGGCCAGATTTCAGAGATGTTTTGGAGGTAGCAAGAGGAACCCGAGTCCCTAGAAAGATGGAGGTACCTTTTATAGAAATAGAGACCTTTGGGAAAAGGATTGTCTTGGGGAGAATACACTCCTGTTTTGGACATACTGAATTTGAGATACCCATGGGACATCTGTTAGAAAATTTTAATAGGCAATGGATTCAGAACTGGAACACAGAAGAGAGGCCAGGACAAGAGATCTAGATCCCAGAGCCAACTGCATAGAGATGATAATTGAACCAATGGAAATTAATGAGCTCACCAAGAGAGAAAATGTAGATGGAGAAGGGAGGGCC
This sequence comes from Pseudocheirus occidentalis, assembly GCA_028646575.1. Lineage (NCBI taxonomy): Eukaryota > Metazoa > Chordata > Mammalia > Diprotodontia > Pseudocheiridae > Pseudocheirus > Pseudocheirus occidentalis. Next base: position 210,529,012 of record CM053595.1, on the reverse strand, counting down.
CAGGACAGAGCCTTGGGGGTACACCCACAGTTAGGGAGGGTGATACTGATATTGATTCAGCAAAGGAGTGACTGGGCAGGTGGAATAAGACCCAAGAGGAAGCAGCGTCACAAAAATCCAGAAAGGAGAGCGTGTCAGGGAGCAAAGGGAGGTCAAAAGTGTTGAATGCTGTAGTGAAGTAAAGAGCGATAAGGATTAAGAAAAAGCACACATAGTCAGAAGGGATCGCTGATTACTTTGGAGAGAACAATTTCAGTGGAGGGGTGAACTTAGAAAGAGGAGGCTGAGGAAGTGCATGCAACGAGTGTGTGTGTACAGCTTTTTCTAGGAGTTTGTCTCTGAAAGGGAGGAAAGATAGAAAACACTATTTGAAAATGATGATAGGGTCTACTGAGGATTTTTAAGGTTTTAAGGAGGTTTGGATATTGCAAAAATGTCTGTAAGCAGGTGGGAAGGAACCAGTAGATGGGGAAAAAAACTGAAGGTTAGGAAGGGAGGGAGCAGAGCCTCCAAGGATGCTATAGGTTTTCAGAGGCAGAAGTGAAGAAGTACATTTCATCCATGTGGGACAGCTCAACAAGAGCCTGGACAATGCCATCGGCATTATTCTGGGCTCCTCACCCCACAAATCCAGTTTGCCAAATCTTTTTATTTCTCCTTCCAAGGTAGCTCTTGCATCTAACCCTTCTCTTGACTTATATGGCTACTACTTTGGCTGAGCCCCTTACCACCGCTTGCCTAGATTATTGCAATAGCCTCCTAATTGGTCTCCTTGCCTCAAGACTCATCACTTCAGGCCTTCCTACACACAGCTGCCGAAGTAATTTTCCTTAAGCACAGATCTGACCATGTGACTCTCCTACTCAATCTACTCCACCGGCTTCCTACTGTCTTTAGGATGAAATATAAACTCCTCTGTTTAGCTTTTAAAGCCCTGCACTACCTGACCCCATCTTTCCAGCATCATTGGACATCACTTTACCCCCTTTCCCTCCAAATATTTGATCCAATCAAATAGTCGTACTCCCTGCTTCTCTCACGTAATACTATATTTCTAACTCCCTACTTTTGCACCGGTCTTTCCTCAGGCCTAGAATGCATTGCCTCAGCATCATAGAGACCCTCTCTTTCTCTGAGATGAAGCTTAGTTACCCCCTCCTCTATCAAACCTTTCCTGTTCCCCCATCTGCTAGTGTCTTCCAAAAGATTTTTTAACTTCTGTGTACAAAAATGTACATTTTTGTATTTGTTAACTTTATATTCATGCTACATACTATATATAGCAAGTATATTTAACTATATATACATCTGTATGTGTATATATGTATATGTAAATATGTATGTGCATATATATTATATAGAAAGAGAGAGAAAGTTAAATATACTTGCTTGCCCCTTTGGAACACAAGCCCCTTGAGAGTAGGGATTGTTTCATTCTTTGTACTTTTGTCTCTAGCACTTGGTAAAAGGCTAGGTATGTAGCAAGAACTTAGTAAGTCCTTGCCAGTTAATGTTTCCATCTTATTACATGATTGGCCCACCTCCTCTTCTGAGCACACATTTCACGTGTGTGTGCGCATGCGTGGGCGTGTATGTATATGCATAGATATATATATGTGTATGTATATATGTATATATATTATATATGTGGGTATACCTAAATGCATATTATATATGGATGTTACTATTTCTTTTCCATAGACTATCTTTAGGAAATACTTCGAAGGCTGATTATTATCTCCATTCATCTTTCTTATGCCTTGTGGGACACCTTTACCTTTGATTCTATGAAGATTGTGGTTTTCCAAGACTCAAAACAAAAAACATCATTGGGGGGATATTTATGTTAGCAAGATGTGCAGGGGGTCTGCTTGATGTCATTGAAAGCATTACCCAGTTTCCCAAGCTCTATCCAGCTTCCTCTCTTCCCCCTACTCAACTGGAAGCCCAGCTCGTACATTTTTAGCACTTTTCCCAGATGTAGGTGCCAATGCATTAATTCAATACACTGTCCATCCCAATATGTGTCATAATTTAATGCAATTGGCATTTTTCATCTATTTGGTTTTTTCTGTATGGACTTAATCTCCTCTACATAATTTTGGATCTCATGAGGAGACTTGATGGAGTCAGCATGACCTTTGCTCTAATTTGAATATAGTCTTACTGTACACAGACAGCTCACTGATTGCTGTGGTCCTAACAGTAACTGCTATTTTCCAGCAGTATATTATGTTCATTGAGAGAGTCAGCTCCAATGGTTGTACCTTAGTGAGGGCAAAAAGGGGTGAATTTAGCTACTGTTATTACAATAATAGGTCGCATTTACACAGCACTTCAGAGATATGAAAGTTTTCTACACATATGGTCTTATCTGATATCTTCATGGTATTCAGAACTGGCAGAAAATCCAACTCCTTCACATAACAAGCGATCCTCACAATAACTTAGTAAAATAGGTAGCACAAATATTATCTCCATTTAATAGATGAAGAAAACGGGGCCTAGACAGAGGGGAACAAACACAGAGTCACACAATGTGTTTGTGTTACAGCTGAGACTAGAACCCCCTTGATGATGCATCATGCTCAGCCCCAGGGTGGTATAGATATGATTAGGGTCTGATCTTTAACCCCTCAGTTTCCCTGGGCAGCATCATCTTTTATTCTCTGCTCTGGAGAGCTCCTTTCATTCATGAATCCCCAGAGCAGTAGGTGGTGCTTAGGTACAAATATAAGATGTATTGTTGTCTATGGTAAAAAGCTTCCTTGGGCCAGGTAGGGAGAGGCACACTGCTCAGAATAGTCTGGGGAGTATTTGTCTGGTTCCATTCCTGGTCATCAGTCTGATGGGAGCTGTGTTTGACAGGACCATCCTGAGATGAATCCAGTCATCAGTCAATCATGTTCTTATGTACTTCTCTCTTCCATGACTTCATTCAAGTAAAATCCTGGCATCTGTGAAAGAGAAACAAGGAAAGGGTCATCACAAAAAGCTACATGTAGTCTGGAAGCAGCCTCAGTATTGTGTCATGCAGACAGATCCGAGCTCTGGCTATGCCTTGGTGAGGGAGGAAAAAAACTCTGGAAAAATGTTGCTCAGGGACATATACCTCAGGTCTTCTGGACCATCTAAGCCACTACTATCGACCACCCCAGTTATTCCCCAACTTCTTGGTACTCATAGTGTTCTTGTTTATTTGTTTAATGCTTTTATTTAGAGTCCATGATGTTCTAGAGCAATTTCTCCCATTTTGTCACACATGTAGACTTTCTTTATTTTCCTCACTTACATTCAGTATATGATCCATTGTTGCAAGAGATCCTAGAAATTATCTGTCCATAATGTCAAATTGTCATAGGTTTAGGGCTGGGACTTTGAAGAAAATTTAGTCTAACTCCCTCATTTTACAGGTGAGGAAACTGAGGCCCAAAGACTTGCCCAATATCACATAGGTCCTCCGATTACAGATCTGGAGGTTTTCCCATTATACAACACCACTTCACAATCAAAGCCTCATTCAAAGTGGCATAAATACCAGTCCTAACAACAACAAAACAAGGTAGCATCTCTTTTTAAAGCAGAGATTGTCACAGAAAATCCAGGTCAAATGGTAGTTATCCTAGGAGTCCCCCCAGAAGTATATCCTGTAGGGTCTTGGTGTAATAGGTGGAGTACAGTAAGAAGCTGGTTGATATCTCCAAGGTTAGGGGAGAGTTGGAGGAAGGGATCCATGTTATTACAATCCGGGAGCCAGAGCATTGAACTGTAGGGGCAACATCTGTTACCAATAGACCTAATAAAGATACCAATCTCTCATTCAACTCCAACGTTGGCAGTCCCCAGTAGATAAGAAAACAGGGCTACTCAGAACCTTGGGGCTGGTGTTTGTTCTAGGTTATCTCACCATAACGTGGTTGTATAACTCATTATCCTCGGGGAAGAAAGAGATGGAAGGACAGCATCAACCAGGCAGGTCAGGTGAGCCCTCTTCAAGACTCAGCAAGTGCGAGTGATTCCTTTGTGGCTTTCCTTTTGTGTCTCTGCCTTTGAGATGTGTTTTCTGTGCTGGGCTGTTCACTGAGGGGCCTGACATTAGCACAGTAGGCACTTAATGTTTATTGATTGACTGAGGTTTTCTTAGCCACAAAGAACAGGAAAGGGATGTATGATGGTGGCTCTGCATCTATCAGAAAAATCACTAACTGCCCCCTGCCCCCCGCATCCTTGACAATATTATCTAACAGCTCTTCCCTATATTTCCAATGGGTGTCTTAGAACTCAGATAGATCAAAAGTGGAGGAACCCTGATAATCAATGGTGGGAAGAGGAGATGCTCCCCAAGACCTTTATACCTTTGGGAATGTAAAAACATAGAGAAGCTACAAGGTCAGGGACTTCAAACCCATGTTCCCTAGGGGTGCAAGGTGCTGATGGTGGGCTGCATTCCTTTACCCACTTGTGGGTTGTTAACTCTGCCTGCATGTGTTCTGTACATATCCAATTCAGTTATTTTGCATTGGCTGCAAGGGAAATTGTGTCAGAAAGAGAGGGGCCACATCAGGATGAGCCTTTCCTTATTATTGAAAAGAATAACAAGTTGCAGGCTCTCCTGATGTTGTGTTCATAGCAATAACACCAGGATCAAAGGAGAACATGTTTATAAAGTGCCTGACACATAGTAGGTGCTTTAAAATATTCCCTCCCCAACCCCCTTTGAACCAGATGTCAGCACATCAGTGTTAGATGGATTCTAAAGGAGCCATAGAGGCAAATACAGTCCCCAAACAGAATCTGGAAATGGAGGAACATCCATCCTGAGGCAAATGGAATGGCTCAGAGAGGATTCTCCACAATGACTACGCCTCTGATGTCTGAAGGAAGGGAACCATTTCTGTTCTGGTTTCACTCAATCCCTCCCCCACTTTGTACCTGAACATTAAAGTGCATCAGAAGGCCAATGACTGTGAATAGTTGAGAAATGTAGGTAAGGAACAAGCAGCCAAAAAGATAATAATCAAGAGTATGCCAGGCTTGCAGGTCTGTACTGGGTATAGCCAGTCACCATGATGGGTCAGAGAACCTAGACACATACAGGAATCAAGTGGTCTTAGAAACTATCTGCCTGATGAGAACCAGAAGGATGGAGGATGGTACAGGGAGGCCCTTAGAGGGCACTAGTAAAGGATAAGTTGGTGTGAACCCTGACTCTGGCACTAACTGAAGCCAGCTTCCCTGGCTTCAAGGGTGAGATCAGTCTTACCATCTGCAGGCAGCCTATCTGGGTGACCCTTGCTTGCTCATGCCTTCTCCTCTGAAATCACCTTCCATCCATTCTGTGTATCTTGTATAAACTAATTATTTATATGGTGTCCCCCATTAGAATGTGAGGTCCTTGAGGGCAGGGACTGGTTTTGCCTTTCTTTGTATCCTTAGTGCTTAGCAGAGAGCCTTGCACATGGTAAGGCCTTAAAAGATCCTTGTTGACTGAAGGACTGAATTAGAATCCTACCTCTTACGTTTACTTCTTGTGTGACTTTGACCTCTCTGGGACTCCCATTCCTCATCTGCTAAATGAGATAAGTGGATTAGATGGTCTTTGAGACTCTTTCTAGCTCTATAGCTATAATCCAACAGCCATATAAGGTAAAGGGACCAATAGTTTCAGCTGATACAGTCGTCATTGCAGACCACTAGCCACAAGAGCTCTGCTGCAGCCAGGGGATTTTTACTTTGGACTTTATTTTTTCATGAGGGTAGGACCCACATCCCGCGCATGCCTTAGGACAAGATGTTGGACACGGGTGAAGAAGAGTACCTGGTAGGAAGACTTTCAGGGAAAGAATCTGTCCTGGTTTTCAGAATTGAGTAGAGAGGAGGGACAGAAAAGTTAACAGTCACAGGTGGTCTAGACTAGGATTGGAGGAATAGATTGACCATGATGCTCTCTGGTGCTCTGTGGTCCGGAGATGCTGCCTGAGTTCTGGCTGCTTCTTGTAGGATTCCTAGCTTCCATTTAATGTTGGTTGCTCTGTGTGTGTGTGTGTGTGTGTATGTGTGTGTGTGTGTGTGGTTTTTTTCCTCTGGAGAATGACTAACTTTAAGGACTAAAAAAAAAGTGTTTTGATTACACTGCCTTTTTACCAACTGGGAGCATTAGTCACTGTGGATTGCTGCAGATAATGGATAGAGCTTACAGCAATCCCCCTCCTCCTCTCTGACTTGCTTGCAGCACCCAGTGAGAAGGCATCAAAAGAGAGGGGGAGAGAAAGGAAAGAGAAAGAGAGCCCAGATTGGTTGGGGGGAAACCCCCATGAATTGGCATTGCCAGAAGTACCCTGAGAGGGTCATTGCAGAATTTTCATGTCTCCTAAGGCTTGAACCCTCAGTGGGAAGACTTAATTGGGGAAGAGACTCTAGGAAAGGCCATTAGAGTCCTTTTTCTTTGGATTTTTAGACCATGAGCAGTTTATAGGGGATGCTGTTTCCTCTTCCAAAGTTCTTTACATCATTCAGTTGTTGAATAAAACTCAGGAAAGACTATTTGGTCATTGCTAGTCTGCATAGAGGTATAAGAGAAATGGGAAGGCCCCCTCAAAGGATGCCACTTCTCTGCTATCTATTGGAGAGGGGGATGTTGACAGGCTAAAGGCACGAAGTGGCCAGATGACTGTGGGCATGGTGGCTGTGCCCCCAAAATAAGGATCCAAAAGCAATTGATTTGGGCTGGTCCCCATAGCCTGGGGCTTAGAAGAAGTTTCTGAGCCCTACTCTGAGCTCTGACTTCAACTTCTATCCAGAGACCAATGTTTGCTTTTACAGTTTCCTGGGCATCCCATCTTAGAGGGATGATCTGCATCTAATAACAATATTGGGTCCATAGACAAAGATACTGCTGATCTCGACCTGCTGTCTAGCACTTTTAATTGCTTTTTGAAGAGTGGGAAGGGATTTACATGGACATATTTGCTCTGGACCGCTGTCCTATATTTCTGGAGGAAGAGATGTGTAGGCTCTCTTGAGAAATAGACAAGCCCCTGGACCAGCCCAGGAAGGGGTGGAGCTGGATTCCCACAGATGAAACCCTTCATTCCAGACTTCTCAGCACTGCTTTTCTTTGGCTTCTGTTCCTTTAAGTATCCCACACTCAAAAGAATTCATTTTTTGAGGGGCCCCTAGAGTGTACTAGCAAAGGACAGGACGGGATGAATCCCGTTTTCTTACGGGTTTATAGATGGTAGGGGAAAATTCGGGGTCAGAAGTAGAGTGGAGGAACATAGAAGACCAAGGTATAATTCTGCCTATTAGAGGCAGCATGGCATAATGGATAGGGTGTTGGACTAGGAATAAGGAAACTCTCAGCTATTTACTGGTTGTGTGGCCCTGCATCTAGCTCAGTTTCCAGATGGCCCCTAAAGGCCCTTTGAGCTCTTAATCTATAACCCTATCATAATTTCTCACTCCATGCTGAATCTCTCAGGAGACCATATTTAGCTTAGTAGGGTGGTATCACATCATTTTCTCCCAGAATCTGCATTGTGTTTATATTACCTGCTAAATGAAGTTCAAGCCCCCTTTGCCAGGCATTCAAAGTCTAATACAAACTGGTGCCGCCATGCCTACTCTTCCCAATGTATTGTATACTTTAGCTAGCCAAAGTGGATGACTCTCTCCCTCAATCTGGATTTGTTCTTTCTAGCTCCATATCTTCATTTTTTGCTGTGTTTAAGTCCATACTAGGCTTTGTGCCTGGAACAGGGCTTATAAAGATGAAAAAGGATGCAGTCCCTGAATGGAATGTCCTCCCTCCTTCTTTTTTACTGGTTGAATTCTTATCCATTATTTAAAGCCCAATTCAAGGTCCACCTCCTTGAAGGTCTGTTCTACTTCTAAGTCCTGAGTCCTTCCTTGCCCCCCACCTCTTGTCCCATGACCTCCTTCCCTCCTCCCCATGATTTTACATAGCACCTTAATTTGGTACTTTTCCAGTGCATTAAGTATTACTGTATAACATTATTTCATACCTATATATTATACATAATAGTTGTATATAAAATATATTTAATCCCCCTACTGAACTGTAAACTCCATGAGGACACTTCCATGAGACTGTTAGCACAGTTCTCCACATACAATAGAGATATCTTTTTTTTTTTAATCAAAGGGAACAGTTTCCTCCAGAAAAAGCCTAATAGTTTTCAGGTTAGGGCCTATGGTTCTTGGCTGTAGGGGGCAGGGTGGGAGGGGAGACTGGCTTTTCTAGCCAGATAGTCCCTCCCTACCCTTCTATAGAGGAGACAGCCCCAGACACTAGGCTGTGGTGACCTACTGGAGCAGGTAATTATCTCTGGGCTCTGATTATACCACAAGGTTGAGCAGGGAGGCGTCAGTCAGCCCTGTTCCAGAGAAGCAAAATGGGAAGTAGAAAGAAGAGGGGGGTGGTTTTCTGATGGACATTCCAAGCTGATACCCTAATCTCTCTGGGTGACTGGAGGTTGGAACTCAAACTCATTTTGGAGGGGGCACTGAAAATTGGAGACTGCTTGGTCCAGAATCAATAAAGAAACATGATCAATTAAACATTTATTAAATTTCTATTTATTAAGTAAAATGTACTGCTGAAACAGAGATTTTAAAATGGATTTTAAGAAACTGCCCCTTTCCTCCAAGCCAGAGCTTGGTGGGCCCTGCCCAGGGAGGCTGTGTAGCACAGTGAAAAGTGTCCTGGAATCAGCAGATCTGGTTTCAGATGTCATCTGTGAATGTTTGCTACTTGTGAGAAGCTGGACAAGTCTCTTAACTTCCATAAACCTCAGTTTCTTCATCTGAAAAATGAAGGGGTGGTCTTTGAGGTTCTTTCTAGCTCGAAATGTATGATCTAAGGGTCAGATAAGGCAAGGGCAAGAGCATAAAAAAAGAGGCTTTTGGAAAACTAAGGATGGGCTCCTAGCAAATTCTTCAGCCTGCCACAGGGCTGTATCCCTTAGTCCCCTTTCACTTTTTTTTTGTCTGTCAGCAAGCATTTATTAAATGCTAGTGTATGCAAGGTGCTGGGTATGAAGAAAGGCAAAAGACAGTCTCTGCCCTTGAGGAGTTTACAGCCTAATGGGACAGGCAACATGTGAACAATGTATACAAACAAGTTGCATACAGGATAAATTGGAAGTATCCAACAGATGAAAGGCCCTAGAATTAAGTGGGATTGGGCAGAAGGTGGAATTACAGCTGGAACTTGAAGGAAGCCAGGGAGGCCAGGAGGCAGAGAGGAGGAGGAGGGAGAACATTCCAGGCATGGAGGGGCAATCTACCCCTCTCACTGTTCTCATCATCCTTTCTGGGGACCCTTATCCTAGAGCAGGCCTGGAAAGGTTCTGGCCCTTCGTGTGCTATTGCCTATGGTAGGGATGTGGATGTAGAAATAGAGGGCGGTAGAAAGGAAGAGGAGAAGGTGGAAGATACGGAGGGAGGTGGGTGAGGAGGGTCAATTATTAGTCTAAATGTGTTATAGTATAAATAGTCCTGGGCTGTAGATAGGGACCACCCTCAGCCTCAGTCTCTCCTTTTATAAAGGGGCTTAGACTACAATAGGGCTTCCTAACCTTTTTTTATAAGTGTCATGATCCCTTTGGCAATATTGTCAAAGCCCACGGACCCATTCTCAGAATCACATTTTTAATGCATAACATATATAGAACAATAAGGAAATTATTCATATTGAAATGCAGTTATCAAAAATATAAAAAAGCCCGTATTTGTGAACCCTCCTAAAATTTATCATACCCCTACCATACAAGGGGTCCATGGATTAGATGGTTTTTTAGGGCCCCTCCAGCTCAACAGCTCAGACTCTAAAAAGTGAGATCAGGGTGGTGAGATCAGGAGCCTCTTACACTTGAGGTTGAGGTATGGTCCCAGTTAGGGCAACCAGAGGAAGGACTTCTTCCTTTCCTGGGAGCTTTCCAACTTTCTTGCTTCTTGATTCCCAGTGGATCCTCTCAGGAACTTGCTCTTTGCCATAATGAGGAGGAATGTCTGGGAAATGATATGGAACAGAAAAAGTCATTGGATTTTAAAAACTGGAGGGAAATATTTCTCCCTTGACCCATTTCTCCTGTCCCATAAGCAAAAGTGTGTCTATGTTCATCCCCTTTCTCTAATTTGTTACTATAATTTGCCCCACAGGTCAGAAAGGAGAGGGAGTTTTCTGAACAAGCTAAGGGCAGGAGTGCAGCTGGCCTGCTCCTTGAAATGAGAAGCCATTGATGAGCAAGAACCTGAACAGAGGAGCTTTGATCTCCCAAAATCTTTCCATCATGGGGAACAGAGGCATTTTGTGGGTTGGGAGGTAATTGGAGGAGAAACTGGATTTAATTTAAGACCTGGGTTCCCTGACAGATGTCACTTGTCTAAAGAAAAAGGCAAGGAAGTAAGGTTTGCCATTTCCCTACTTCTTGTCCTTTCAAGTGTCAGCCTCCAGGCTGTACACACTCACAAACACATGTACCTGGATACAATCATATATTCTCTCTGTCTCTGTCTCTCTCTGTCTCTCTCTGTCTCTCTCTCTGTCTCTCTCTCTCGTTCTTTCTTCTCTCTTGTCTCTCATCTCTCTCTCCTCTCTTATCTCTCTCCTCTCTCTTATCTCATTCTTTCTTTCTCCTCTCTTGTCTCTCTCTTATCTCTCTTTCTCCTCTCTTGTCTCTCTCTTATTTCTCCCTCTCCTCTCTTATCTCTCTCTCCTCTCCTCTTGTATCTCTCTCTCCTCTCTTCTCCTCTTTTCTCTCTCTCTTTCCTCTCTTATCTCTCTCTCCTCTCCTCTCTTGTCTCTCTCTTCTCTCTTTCTTTCTCCTCTCCTCTGTTCTCTCTCTCTCTCTCTCTCTCTCTCTCTCTCTCTCTCTCTCTCTCTCTCTCTCTCTCTCCCTTCCTCCCTCCCTCCCTCCCTTTCTCTCTTTTTCTGCCCCCCCCTCCCAGCTGGCAACAGATGGTTCTAGGCCCCCTATTAGTCAGCCAGTACAGGGACAGAGAATGACTCCTCCAGTCAGTGGTACAGTGGCTCCCTGCCACCCTACCCAGTAAGTTTGCTTATAGAGAAAAGGCAGTGGGAGGAAATGATAGTTTCAGAGTTATTTTCAGAAAGGAAACAGAAATTTTTTTTAAAGGGTGAGTGTCCTGTGTTTTGATACAAAATCCAGGAAGTATGAGGAAAAGCACCTGAAATGTTTCCTTTTCCTCTAGCCCTCATCAGATAGCAGTAAGGGATTGACCTGACTTCAATACTTTTTTCTTTTTTTTGTTTTTGATAGTGTGTGTGCGTGTGTGTGTGATGTGTGTGTGTGTTGGACTGGGGTGACTGGGCAGAGAATATAAGGCAGAAGGAGGTTAGAAAGAAAGCTGGAAAACCTTCCAAGACCCTTCCCACAAAGGCAGCTGCACCCAGGTCTGGAAAATCTGTGATATCTTTGCTTTGCTGGTCAGAGCTAGTTCCTCCCTTTGGGGGTGTGGAGGGGTCAGAGGAATTGAGTGGGAAAACCATGGAATTCTTGAGTTATTGCTTACATGCATAGCCTATGTAGGATTGGCTAGGATGGGAGGGTGTGTGCAGGGAGAGGAACACAGCTAGAGAGGGAGAGGGGGAGGGAAAGAGAGAGAGAGAGAGAGAGAGAGAGAGAGAGAATGTTGTGTGCCTCTGTGTGTGTGTGTGTGTGTGTGTGTGTGTGTGCGTGCATGCGTGAGCGCCTGCTTGTAGGAAAAATGTGTAGGGCTGCTAAATGTGATTGTGTGGAAAGATGAGTATGTGTGTAACCAGGGCTCTGTTTTGAAGAGATAGCTGAAGTTGCTTCTCTTTAAATTTCTAGGAAATCAGACTATAGGTTCATTGATTTAAGGTTGAAAGAGACCTTAATGGTCATCCCTGAGATTTTGTTACTTAACTCAACCCTCTCATTTTATGGATAAGGAATCTGAGGCCCAGAGAGAGGAAGCTATTTGTCCAAGGTCACAAAGTGAACAGCAGAGTCAGGATTGGACCCTAGGTCCTCTACCAAAAATCTAGCTCTTTTCCCCCTATCCAGGTCCAGGCTTCCCCTTCTACAAAGGACATAGGGATATTCATTAGTTGACTTTCAGGGTTCTTGGAATATTTTGTATTTCCATAGGAGAGAGTGGCAATGACCTTTAGCCCCTAGAAACATCTGATCAAGGATACAACATAATGGGAAATTGCCTGGCCTTGCTTGGTCAGGATCATCAGGATTTGTTAGATCCTTCTAGATAAGAAAGTGTGAAGAGGAATGGGGAGGGGGGAGGAAGGGAAATTGGGAGGTTAATGAGGATAAGGAAGGGAGAAAGAAGCCAAGGTGGACATTACTAGAAAGAGAAGGCAGAGAAAGCTGTTGCTCATCTTTTGTACTTAAAGAAGACTTATGATATTACAATGCTGGGGTCAACATTTGTTCTTGACTGTGGCTGATCAGCCCAGTAGGAGCTCAGAATACCCTACCACAGGTCAGGAACAAATAGTCTGAATGTTTAGGTTGGACATGTCTCTAGATTGGAGTATCTTATTTTTCCTCTGTGCTACTATGATTCTGCTTTGCTCATATAGCACAGTGCTTTCTTTAAGGTGGGCACGCCATGCTGGGTGGTCCTGTCCCATATCTCACAATTGATATTAAAGTCCTTCAGAGTGACCTTGAGAGTGTCCTTGTACTGCTTCTTCTGACCTTCTTGTGAGCACTTGCCTTGTGTGAGTTCTCCCTAAAATAGTCTTTTAGGTAAATGTAACTTTGGCAGGTAGGCTATGTGACCAGCCTGTTGGAGTTGTGTTCTCTGCAGTAGAGTTTGAATGCTTGGCAGTTTAGTTCAAGAAAGGACTTCAGTGTCTGGTACCTTATCCTGCCAGGTGACCTTCAGAATCTTCCTTAGAGAATTCAAATGAAAGCAATTCAGTTTCCTGGCATGGTGTTAATAGACTGTCCAGGTTTCACAGACATACAACAATGAGGTCAGCACAACATCTCTGTAGACCTTCAGTTTGGTAGGCAGTCTAAAACCTCTTCTCTCCCACACTTTCCTTTGGAGCCTCCCAAACACTGAGCTAGCTCTAGCAATGTGTGTGTGTGTCAACCTCATCATCTATGTGGACATCCCTAGAAAGTAAACTGCACAGGTAAGTAAACTTATTCACAGTATTCACAATCTCTCCATTTATTATAATCAATGGTTCCACATATGGATGGTGCAGTGCTGGCTGATGGAGAACCTCTCTTTTCTTTGTGTTTATTGTTAGACCAAAATTAGTCCAAGTGACAGAGAATCAATCCATATTCTGTTGCATCTCAGCCTCAGAAGCTGCATATAAAAGAGAAGGAAGAAGTTCTGGGTCAGAACTAATGGTTCTACTAGTCACTTTCAGGGCAGTTGCATAGTAAATGGTTTCAATTAAAAGAAGAAAGAGACAGGAATGATAATTGTAGCCAAGGTGATTAGGAGGACATCAGTTTGATGAACCCCTCCTATTCATTTGATGAAATTACAGGGCATGGATCTTTGCCAGAAAGAGGAATCTCCCTTGGAACTGGGCATGTGGACCCCTTCCTTACTGGGTGGACATGGTGAACTCCTGATTGGTTCCCAGAGACTAGGGCTATGTAAAAGAGAAATGGTGATTGAGGCACCCCAAAAGATGGACTCTTGTTGGAAGGAAACCCCTCCCCCTTCTATAAAGAGCAAACAGAACTGGTTCTGTCTCTGTGAGTCTTTTCTATCACTTTCTCTCCCCTGGACTTTCAATGGGATGGGAGGGGACTTCTCTCTTCCCCTTGATTGGGATGGTGAATTGCAATAGAAAGACATAGCATAGGCTAGAAATCCTGGAAGCAAAGGACATTTCCAGCCTTGGCAGCTACTTCATGAGTCAAGAGTTCCTGGCCAAGCAGTGGAGATTTCCATAAGAGGGTGCATCTAGGAGAAGTGAAACAGTACCAGGGTCATTCTGTACCTGAAGGACTAAAGCAAGCTTTCTGTCTAGGAGAGCTCAACTTCGTGAATTGCTCAGACAGTGCAATGAATGTGAAACATCCACTCACTGGTCCCACAAAATTATCTTTGTCTTTCCAGGCAGTTGGTGATAAGACATAATGAGTGTAATGGGCCAGGTGAGTGTTTGATGAGAACAAAAATGTATTTCTTCATGTGGTCTTTTGAGTTCTTTGTGTTTTAGATAATTTCTGGAGTGGAGGAAATAAAAATGTTGCTTTGTACCTGAGCACTTTTGTAGGAGAGAACTTTGTTACCCACTTTTGGGAAAATGGTAGACAAAAGTCATACCTAAACTTTATTTTAGAGATTTACCTGGAGTTTTAGTTCAGTTGGAGGCCTGAGTTGGAGAGAGAATCTGATGCTCCAATGGGATCAGGTCCCTAGAGTGACCCTAAGTCTCTATGAGTTTATTTTCCCTTAGAAATCACCTGTATGTCAAAGGTGACAGAGTCATAGCATCCCAGAGTTGGAAAGGACCTTAGGGGCCATCCAGTTTAAACCCTACCCAAAGCATGAATCCCTTCTAGAATATCTTTGAAAAGATTCCTGGTTCTGCTGCATTCAACCTTTGCCTGGAGATTTCCTGTAACTAGGAATGTGCTACCTCCATGGCACCCCCTCCAGGACTCACTTCATCTCTGGCAGTTCTAATTTCTTTATATTGAACTGAAATCTTCATCTCTGTAACTTCCACTCATCATTCCTGATCCTGCATTTTGGGATCAAAAAGAACAAATCAAATCACTCTTCCCCATGATTATCCTTCAAATATTTCAAGACACATCTCATGAACTCCTAAGTTTTTTTTTAATCTAGGCTAGTATCAATTTATCTAGCTAAACAACAATTATTTCAATCATTGCTTGGTTTAAAGTCTTCTCACCATCTTGGTCACCCACAATCCCAGTTTATCGATGTTCTTTCCAATATATTATACTTAGAACTGGACACAGTACTCTAGATGGTGACTGTCCAGGGCAGAGCAAAGAAGGACTATCACCTACTTTCCTCTGGACTCTTGCTTTTATTAATGCAACCCAAGATCACATAAACTTTTTTTGGCTGTCACATCACACTTCTGACTCATTTTGAGATTTCAGTCCCCTAAAACCTTCAGGTCTTTCTTTTTTTCACACAAACCACCCCCGTTACTAGCTGTGTGAATTGCTCAGGGTCATATAGCTGCTATGTGGTGGCGGCGGTGGTTGTGGTAGTAGCGATGGTGGTAGAGTGATGTTCTGGAACTCAGATTTTTTTGTTCCTTATTGCAGTTCTTCCCAAGGGACTATGAAGTTATAGGGAATCTGGGGATACTCAGTAGGGCTGGAAGAATAGCAATTTAAGGGAGAAAAAAATTGGGCTGAAGTCCAGGAAAATTCGGATATTGATGAAGGCCAGGAGCCAGAGCCAATCCATCCTCCTTCCTCCATTACCCAAAATGAAGTGAGGGAAGTCCTCTTTTCCTACTAAACCTGAATAAGCCCTGGAGATCTGGGAGGGTATGGGGAGGAGATGGAGATGATGACTCAGTGTATCAAGCAGAGCCTCAAATAAGGAGGAGGAGCCGCACCCTCACAGAGGGTAGATTGGGTAACTGAAGCTGGAGTTGAGTGAGGGATGGAATAAATTAGTGTCCAAAAAGACAAGGGAGAAAGGGAGTGATGAGAGGGAGTGAGGAATTTGTTCCCTCCACCTTGGCCTTGGGAGGAGGGAAGGAAAGGATAAGCAAGTTGTGAGAAGGATATTTTTATCTCTGGGCAGGGGCTTGGGAGAAGGAAAATGGTCATTTTCCAAGATGAATCCACAGTCTTTGCTATAAAGGAGGGGCAGATATAAAAGAAAATGGTGGATCTGCCAATGGAGTTAAGATTCAACTCTTGAGAGACATCCTGGCTCAGGGCCCCTTCTGGGTTTAACTCTCCACCAAACAGGCAGGTCAGATTTCCAGGCTGCCAGGTAGAAACACCATGACTTTTGGATCACTGGGGTAATGCTTAGGTATTCTCTGAGATAATCTAATGACTTCTACCTTAAATCTAAAGAGAAATGAGGCTACTTAAAGCTATTCCAAAGATGTCAATGCAGAGAAAAGGGATGTTTTGAGGACGTGAACTATGCTGAAATCTAGATGGAATTTCACAGAAGTTAGACCCTACCTAGGCAGTTTGCAGGGTATATACTATAGAAACATCCTGAGCAACCGTTCTCTTGCTATTATGGGGAGAAGGGTATTTTGTTCCTCTTCTTCTCATCATTAAACAGGGTTTCAGACAAAAAAGAGCCCACAGAGCACTGCACTTCCCAAAAAGAATGCTCTAGGACTTGAATTGCATTGGTGAGACACATAAATGCTAGTCTAGGGGTATGAGGGTCTAGAATCCCCTCAGAGACAGAGGTAGTTCAAGAAAATGTTGAAGAAAATAGATTGAAACTAAGCCATTTTTGATACTGAACAATATACATAAGTATTTTTGAGGCTTGCATAATTGAATACTTAATACTTCAAAGGAGAAAATATGCCTATTTACCTTTTATCATTAACCTTTATTTATAGAATATAGAAGTTTGGGAAACACTGACCCCAAAAAAAGCCAAGGGAGTTTTAAGCCAAAAACAAGAACGAAGACAGAGGATGTCTTCTGTTTCAGCACAGCTGAGAGGAAACATTATCTTGAAGTTTCAGCAAAAGGAATCAAAGCACAAATTTTTAAGAACAAGCTCCATTCCTCAATGGATAAATGGTCAAAGGATATGAACAGGCAGTTCTCAGAGGAAGAAACGCAAATTATCAAGAACCACTTGAAAAAATTATTTGCAAAGAACAATGAGAGAATGCACCCCCCACCAAAACCCACCAAATCCCAACTCTGAGGTAGAACCTTTCACCCAGTAAACCATCAAAGATAGTTAAAATTATAAAATTCAATGTGGGAGTGGTTTTGAAAGAATAGGCACACTGCTATTACACTGCAGGCAGGGCTGTGAATTAGGGTGTATGCAAAGTAATATGGTAATTAAAAAAAAAAGAGAGAGAGCTACAAAATTATTTCTACCCCTTTGCCCAGGGGTCCTACTACTGGACCAATGCCCTAAATATAATGTACAAGAAAAAAAAGGACTTATTTATCTGTACAAAAATATTCATAGCAGCTTTATTTTTAATAGCAAAAAGCTTCCCATATGTCCAACAATTGGAGAATGGCTGAACAAACTGTGATATATTAACATAATAGGATATTATTGCATTATAAGAAATACAAATGAGTACAGAGAAGTATGGAAAGACATCTATTAAGTGATGCAGAGTGAAGAAAGAAGTATTTGAATAATATATACTATGATTATGCAAAATAATAATGAGATTAGCATTGAAATCTAAAAAAATATACATAGAAGAAAAAGTGATCAGAGGGGAATGTGGAATCAAATAGTATTTTTTAAAAAATTAAGCTCTTTGTAAACCTTATGTAAATGTCATCTTACTTAGAAATTCAGGAAACTGCAATATTCTGGGACCTAATATAGTCAGCCAAATGTCATCCACAAGCAAGAACATCTGGGGGACCTTCCCATCTACAGAAAATCCTTCAATTTGTACTCTATGCTAGGCATTCTCCGTGGATGGTGGCAAATGCCTTTGGCCAGTATGTACTTCCCAATTTTATGACTCATATGACATTGATGATGAGAAGGTCAGTGGCCAAAGTTAGCTTCGTTGTTACATCTTTCGAATGCCTCTGTATGATACTTACACATGCATGGGAGACATCATGTTGGAGGACAGCCTTTAAAGTTGTATATTGCCCTACTGAAGTAAATTTTATTTTATAGTCAACAAATATTAAACTCAGTGGGACCTTGTATTCTATATGCTTTCCTGTCTATAGTGTCAATGAATGTCAGTTCTGATGATTATTATTTTGAGGAATTAAAATTACAAATAATTTAGAGTTTGTAGTTTTACATATACCCATGAAAATGTGCTTTATTTATTTGAATGTGTCATTGCTGCTGGTTGCTAAGTTTAGCTTGGAATTCAGAAATCCCTCTCTCTTCCTAGCACCCCCCCAAAAAAGATTCAAAACCCAAAGTCCTTTTCCCAATTCTACGCTTTCAGTGTGGAATGTCAGTTTTGCTATTTGTGAGTTTATATTAATAATTCTCATATATATTTTTCTTTTTGTTATTGTCGTTCGGTCATTTCAGATTCTTTGTGACCCCATTTTGGGATTTTCTTGGCAAAGATACTAGAGTGGTTCGCCCATTCCTTTTCCAGTTCTACAGGTCAGGAAACTAAGGCCAACAGATTTAAGTGACTTGCCCAGGGTCACACAGTTAGTAAGTGTCTGAGGTCACATTTGAACTCAGGAAGATGAGTCTTCCTGATTCCAAGCCCAGTGCTCTATCCACTGCACCACTTAGCTGCTTCTCATTGTATATAGTGCATTACAGTCCAGATTGTGGATACAGGTTCTGGGATAATGTGAATTTTCCCCAGGATCAACCAATGGAAAGTGCCTTCAGATGGATAGATTACAGGGCCTGATTGGGGTTGATTATCTTGGGTCTTGTTGGTCTTGAATCCACTTGAATCAACAGATTCCACATTTCCACAAACATGTATTAGGCACCTACAATGGACAAGGCACATACTAAATGTTCCTTCTGACCTAGCCTAATAAAGATCTAATTCGGAGGTGCCAGTGCTCAGTAATCATGGCTTCTTCTCAATGCCCTTCCAAGAATTGATGTAACAGTTATTACATCCCACACATGATGGTTTTGATGCAGGAAATGAAGGAACCTGAATAGTAGTGCTTCTCACCTCTAGGGTGAACAAGAGAAGAAGAAAGAGGAGGGGTGAGGTTGGAAGTTGGACCCTGAAGAGGTATCCAGGTGCTTATAATAAGGGGAACCAAATTAGAAGTATTTATTTATTTTTTTTTTTTGGAGTGGGGGAAGGCAGGGCAATTGGGGTTAAGTGACTTGCCCAAGGTCACAAAGCTAGTAAGTGTTAAGTATCTGAGGCTGGATTTGAACCCAGGCCCTCCTGATTCCAGGGCTGGTGCTCGATTCTCTGAGCCACCTAGCTGCCCCAAAGGGGGACCAAATTAAAGCAGATCAGATCCTATCCCTCATCACATAGGTTTCATTTGTCCCCCTAACCAACCTGGACCTCATGGCCTACAATTTTTATGATGGTAGCATCATTTACCTGGCACCCAAGATCACCTTGTCATCTTGATCTGACACCATTCTCATTTTGTTAGTCTCTTATCTCTACTAGCTACTCTCTCCTCTGATGCTCCCTGGTTGCTGAACATTGCCGGAGAAAAATCATATAAGATTACCTGTTGGCTCCACAACAAATTCAGGCCATCTAATGTCAGCAGGACTCTTAAGGTAGGTCAAGCAGTTCCTTGAACTCATCTCTTACTGACCCCTGTCACATTCTCTATAGCAATCACTGCAAATGTCTACTTTCATCAGAACTCATCCCCAGCCCTCTCATTCTCAGATGACGGACATGAACTCCTTCACCTTCTCTTCTCTGCACATCAGAATGTCTTAGTATCTTGATTCATCATCTCCTTTTTCCCTCCTGTCTCAAAGGAAAGAGAGATCATCCTCCTTGGCCAGGTTAAGCTCCCACCCTATGCCTCTGATGCCCTATTTTCTCTATTCCAGGACCTTGCTCCTTCAACTTCCCTTTTCTCTGTCACATCTTTAATCTCTCCCTGTCCACTGGTGACTCTTCCTATGCTTACAGATGTTCTCAGCTATCATCTATTGTTAAAAAGGCCCTCCGTTTGACCCTGCTATCCCCTCTGGTCTTCACAACAGTCATCTTTTTCCTTCCTCTTTCTGACATAATTTTTGAAAGTCTGTACTTGATGCCTCAACTTCCTATTCACTTTTCTTACTCTCCAACCCTTGAAATCTGATTTCTAGACTCACCACTTGAATGGGTCACTAACTATCTCCGAATGACCCTTAGTCTACCTAATCTCCATATAAGGTTAAGCAGCTTGCCTCTTCATTCTTAAAACTCTGAGCTTTTGACTTTCAGTGACACCACCCTGCCCAGGTTTATTTTTTCACCCCTTAAACATAGTAAATTCCTCAGGGTTCTGTCCTTGGCCCTCTTCTCTTCCCTCCTTACACTCCAACCCTTAGAGATCTCATCTACTCTCATAGCTTCAAATATCACATAGTCATAATTTCAGAATTCATATATCTGGCTCTGTCCTCTCTCTACAGTTTTAGGCTTGAGTCTCCAGCATCTCAGCTGATGTCTCTATCTGGATCCATCATAGCCATTTTGAACTCAACAGGTAAATCAGACTCATCATATTTCCCTCTAATTCCACCTAAACCTCAAAGTTCCTAAGCAGAACACTTTGCTAATTTAACAGTCTAGTAATCAATTAGCAAACATTTATTATGCACCTTCTATGTGACGGCGCATTTTTAAAAAATGGAGTTTATTGTAAAACGTGATGAAGCAGCAATGATTTCTCCTGAGTTTCTGCTTCATAGTCCTATATAGAGCATAATGTGACTGAATGAGTTTGTAAAGCCAAAATAAAAACAATGGCCCAATTATGTAGATTTTGCCACTTTAAAATCATCTTCTCTTGATCACTTCTGGTTTCCAACTTACTAGAGCACCAAGGATTCAAAGACGAAAACTAAAATGAAATGATATCTGTTCTTGATGAGCCCATATTCTATCAGGACAGAGAATATGCATACATGTAATTACATTCAGAATAAGAACAAATATAAATTAATACAAAGTGATTGGGAGGGGGAGGGCCCTAACAGTGGGGAGAAGGGGAAGGAAAGGCATTATGTAGAAACTGGTGCTTGAACTACATCTTGGAGGAGGTAAAAGATTCTATGAGGCAGGAGTTTATCTTAACTAAGGAACTACAGGGAGAAGACCAGTTTGACTGTCGGTCTGTGGAGTTCAGCAAGGAGAGTGACATATAATAAAACTGGAAAAATAGGGTGGAGCCAAGCCATGCAGGACTTTAAAAACTAGACAGAAGAGTTTATATTTCATCCTAGAGGAACAGGGAACCACTGGAATTTAATGAGTAGAGGAATAAACAACATAAAATCAGGTTGGAAAATAAATGCACAGGAGAGGTGAGATAATGAGCTGAGATTCAAGGAGGGAAGGATCATTTCTAGCTGAGTGATCAGGGAAGGCAGCACTGAGGAGGTGCCACTGTGGCAGAGAGTAAGCAATGGCCAGGGACGCTCAGGTATCCTCCTGGTGTTACCATTTCTGTTTATGGCACCACCATTCTCCCAGGTACTTAGACTGAAAACTTTAGCTGTTTTTCAGTCTTCCCTGTCTCTCCCCCACTACATCCAAGTCTAGTTAATCCTTCTTCAATCTCTCATAAATCCATTGCTTTATATGCACTCCCATTGTTATAACCCTAGATTAGTTCACTTCTCCCTTAGGCTGGCTTCTGAACTGGTCTCCCAATCTGTAGTTTTTATCCTGTCCATTGGGTATATAACTATCCAAGGAATCTACTTCATGCACAACTTTGATTCTTTAATTTTCCTACTCCAAAACCTTCCCATGATTCTCAATTGCTTATATAATAAAGCCCAAACTTCTGTGTCTGGCACCACTTTTCTGACCTGACTCCAAACCACCTTAGCTCATATTCCCATTTGCATATACCCTATATGCCAGCCAAAATGAACTGCTTGGCACTTCCTGGGCTTGCCTTTACTCACACTGGTTCCTCATCCAGGGTACCCTTCCCTTTTTTCTCTGTCCATTATGGTCTTACCAAAATTTCAAGACTCTGCTGAAGCACCATAAATCCTCCCTGATCTCCTTTTTCCCTGTCACCAAACAATCTCTTCCTCCCTTGAAACCTCAAAGTACTTTTTGTATTATTGCACGGTGGCAAAGTGCTGGAGTTGGAAACAGAGGATCTAGTTCTGCCATTTACTGAGTGACCCTAGAGAAATCCCTTAACCTCTCTGACCCTCTATTTTTTCATCTATAAAATGAGGGGGTGGACTGGATAGCCTCTGAAGACACTTGAAGCTTCCTGTTATCCTAACACTTACCACATTCTGCCCTGTACTAGAACTATGTGTATACTTGTCATAATGATAAGAATAGCTGATATGTAAATGGATTTTAAGGTCTGCCAAACAGTTCCCATACATTATTTCATAAACTCTCTGAGGGTAGGGACTTTTATTTTTGGTTTTGTGTCTCTAGCACCCAGTCACAGTGCCTGGCACATGGTATGTACTTTATAAGAGGCTTGTTGATTGATTGATTGGTTTGGGCCTCACCATGGTTCTGTAAGTTAAGTACTATGGGGTGAGAAAGGTGAAATGGCTCGTCTTGCCTAGTCACGTGTCTAGCAAGTGTCAGAAGTGGGAGTCAAACTCAGATGTCTCCAGACTTTAAATTGAGTACTTACTGATGGCCTTGCACATAGTAGTCATTAGATAAATGCCCTATTAGAATGGAATGATATGTCCTTTCTCTAGCTCTCCTTCCTAGCCCAAGTATTGCATACATGGGAGCCTAATCTGTAAAATGAAGGGGTTGGATTTTTTTGTTCATTCGTTTTCAGTGGTGTCTGATTTTTTTGTGACCCCCTCTGGTTTTTTCTCGACAAAGATACTGGAATGATTTCCCATTTCCTTTTCTAGCTCATTTTATAGGTGAGGAACTGGGGCAAACAGGATTAAGTGACTTGCCCAGGGTCACATAGCTAATAAGCGTCCATGGCTGGATTTGAACTCATGAAGATGAGCCTTCCTGATTCCAAGCCCAGTGCTCTATCCACTTGGCCATCCAGCTTCCCAGGGTTAGATTAGATGACCTTTGAAGACCCTTCTAGTATCCATGATATATGAACTGTGAGCTCCCATAACTTACAGGAATGGATAGAGCCCATTCAGAAGTTGGGCAGGAAACAGATGGAGCAGCCACCAAATGCTGCTCTCTCTTCTTCACTCCCAAAAGCAGAGAAGGAGGGAGGAATAGGCAGGCAGAAAACGACACAGGTAAGTGTCATCAGGTTAGGACACCTTCATCAAGAAAGTTGGACAAAGGGGCAGCTAGGTGGCTCAGTGAATAGAGCACTGGCCCTGGAGTCAGGAGGACCTGAGTTCATATGCAGCCTCAGATACTTTACTTAACACAAAAACGATATGTGTGACCTTGAGCAAGTCACTTAACACCAATTGACCCGCATTCCCCCTCTAAAAAGGAAAAAAAAAAGAAAGCTGGACAAATTCTAATCGTGCTAGGTCAAAGAACAGTACCCCAGGAGCTGGGACTTGCTGTTTCCCATTCTCCTGGAAGAATATCCCTGCTCCCCCCAAAGGCACATTTGGCCTCTTGAGGCACAAAAAATAGGGATGGAAAAGTCCTTAGAGATCATTTAGCCCAACCTTCTCATTTCACAGAGGAGGAAACTGTGGCCCCAAGAAGCTTAAGGAATTTACCCAAGGTCACACAGATAATAAAGATAAACAAGATTTTAACTCAGGTCCTTGGATTCCAAATCTAGGGCTCTTTCAAATTCAAGGTGTTTTAAGTTTGTGAGTCTGAGGGGTCCTGAGGAGTGCCACATGGTAAACTGAGTCAGTAAGACACTGAAAATGGGAACTGGTAGAGTTTGGGCTCAGAATGAGGACGAAGCCACACAAAAATTGATATGGAGATGAGATTTTGTAGAAGGAGTGCAAGTTGGCCCCTCCCCATTTTGGCCAGATTCTGGCTTTGCCTTTGGGAAAGACTTCTGCCTATAATTCCCAAGTAGCCAGGGGCAGAGAAAGGGAGACTAAACTCTTGCTACAGCAGGGAGCCAGTGGTTGCTGGCTCTTTCTGGCTGTGTTGAGACCCTGCACAGTGAAGGTAGAATTAAGATGGAACCCGGAGGGCTTTGGTGGGCAAAGTCAGAAGAGATCAAGGCACTGGTTCGGTACCTGCTAGGTGCAATGAAAACTCAGTAGCTGGTGAGATCAGGTTGCCACACTTGGCCCACATCTCTGGGGCTTTCTCTGTGTTTTCTTTGATTGTTTGAGCACCCAGTTGGTATAGAGAGGAAAATCTTAGCTACTCCATTCTGCAATTCCTTCTCCTTGTACTCCAGGAAGCAGTAAGGATGGATGAAGGATCAGTGGGAGGCAAATGGCTGAGCATGCCTCAGAGAGAACTTAACAAGCATCTTACTGATTTTCTTGCACGCTGAAACGTACAAGGCCATATGGTGGATTGCTTGTATGTTATAGAGAGGCTTGCTTGCATTGAAGGGAATTTCCTAGACAAAAACAGGGGTGGGAGTTGCACTGAATAGAGATGTTCATAATTCTCATGTTTCAGAGTGGTATCAGGACCAAATGGGGCCAGTATTTCTATCTGCTGCCTCCATAAGAGGTTCCAGTGGGGAAAGGGGACTTTTCTAAGAACTTGTAGGCTACCTCCCTCTGCTGAGCAGTGAGAATACTACAGCCTTTAGGGAAACAAGCACATGGGCACTAGCTAGCCTTTGGATAAAACCACCTGGCTGATGACCTAATTATGTACCTTGAATGCTTAATCAATCAATCAATTAATTGACAGCCTGTTTTTCTGTGGACTTGTAGAAAGCAGGGAATAAGCCAGATGTGGGTGGCTACTGCTACTGGAGCAACTTGAGTGTCTGTCATTTGGACACCTGCCAAATGCATAGACAACTCAAACCACTGTCATGGATGTAAAATACAGAAGTCCTCTAATTTTGGACAGTTACAAAGGAAGAACTTGGGAAAACAAGAAATCGGTCTGAAGTTTCAGAGATATAGGATTGTAGAATCATACATTAAGAGCTGGAAGGAATCTTGAAGGTGATCTATTCCAACCACTTCATTTTTACAGATGAGGAATCCTCAGAAGTCAAGTGACTTGCCCAAGGTCACACAGCTAATAAGTGACAAAGGTGAGATTGGAACTCAGATTTTTTGCCTCCAGTGCCAGCACTTTTTTGACTGGGCTATACTACCTTTCTAAGAAGAGGGAAAATACACTTCCTAGGAAAGGGAAGTAAATTTGGGGAATAAAGTTAGGTGGTACAATGGATGGAGTCCTTGGCCTGGAGTCAGATGTTTATTAGCAGTGTGACTCTTGGCAAATTATTTAACCTCTGTTTACCTTGGTTTCCCCAGTGGCAAGATGGGGATGATAGCACTAACTCAAAGGGTTGATGTGAGATCAAATGAGATAATAATTATAAAGCTCAGCATGGTGCCTGGCATATATACTAGGTGCTTAATAAATGCTTATTCTTTCCCCCCTTCCCTTCCTATATATCTTCTTTGCACAGGACAGGGTAAATTTGGTAAAAACAAATGTATTAAATTCTTGCTGTGCTACAAACTGCTAGGTATAAAAAAACAAAAGCAAAGTCATTCCTCCTCTCAAAGAATTTACATTCTACTGGGGCAGAAAGGGCAGGATTCAATATGTACGAAAGCCAGTAAATACAAGTAATCCAGGGCGGCTAGGTGGTGCAGTGAATAGAGCACCGACCTTGAAGTCAGGAGGATCTGAGTTCAAATCTGGCCTCAGACATTTGACACAAAAACTAGCCATGTGATCTTGGGCAAGTCACTTAACCCCAATTGCCCTCCAAAAAGCAAAAAAAAAAAAAAATACAAGTAAAACAAAGGCAAACAGGAAAATTTCAAGCGTGAGGGTGTTAACAATGTGTGTGGAGGGGAATTACAAGAGGCCCCATTGTTAAGGGCACCTGAGATGTGCTTTCATGGAAGCCAAGAATTTAACACAGTTTGGGCAGAGGTGAGGCAAGAGTACAGACCCAGGGGACCACAAGAAAAATTTTGGGCTAGTGCACTTTAATTCAATTGAACAAATATTCATTACCTACTCTGGGTAGGACACCATGATAAATTCTGGGGCAGGTATCAAGATAGGCAATGACTTCATCCTTACCTCTAACTACTTAGTGATTAGTACTAAGTACCAAGTAATTAGTGATTAGTAATAATGACTGACATTTACAGAACACTTTTAAATTCATAAAGTGCTTTACATACATTATTTCATTTAATAGTCAATCTGAGTCATTCTGAGATCAGTGTTATTATTATGCCCATTTTATAGATGAAGAGACTGAGGTGAGGCTCTTAGAAATTAAGGGGCTTACGAAGAGATCACAACCAAGACTTTATCCTAGGTCTCATCTGTGTCACCCCTCAGATCTAGGGGTCTTTCCACTGCACCATACTGCCTCTTTAATGAGGAGATAGGCCCACAAATAACTATACTACAAGAAGATAATTAAGAGCATGGAAAAGGACAGATAGTATTTTGATGAACTTAAGGAGGGAGGGATCATTTCTAGTTGGAGTGCTCAGGGAAAACATCATGGAGGGGGCAACCAGATAGCAGCTATTTTGACTTGGCTAGAGATACCCAGATATTGGATAATGATGGATAAATATGGTTAAGATCAAGAAAGATGTCCAGGTGTATCCCCTTGTCATACCTGAAAGTTTTACTTACACTGGTCACACTACTATAGAAATGGTCTAATGACATTTTTTTTAACTTTGCAGATGGGCCAGCCAACTCCATGCTCCATATTGACATTTAATGAATGGTATTAGAAATGGAAATTCATGTTCTAGAGGTATATATGTATGTGTGTGTATGTATGTGTGTCTGTCTGTCTGTGTAGTGATGGTAATAGTTGGAAATGTTGATTTCAATGTATGGCTAATCAATGGGAAATAGAAATTTATAAAGTAGCAAGTGATGATCATCCCCTGGCTGAATTTGGGCCCAAACCTATCACATATGTAACAAGGACTCTTTTTTTTTTAGGTCATAGCGAATAGAAGAGGAAAGGGTTGAGGTGGGGTGGAATATTAATTGATGGTCCAGAAGAATTGAAGTCCCATTATCAGTGGAATTTGCCTTAGAATTGCCTGTATTTTCTATCCCTTCTCTCCTAAGATACAAATTGCCCAAAACCTTTGGTAGAGAAAGATTCTGTAAAATAATTAGGAAGGGCAGAGTGTGCACTAGACTTCGATGAAGAAGACTTGGGGTCACCTTGGCTCTCCTACTGTGTGACGGAGAAAGTTCTGTTACCTCTGTTAGTCTCCATTTACAATACCATAAAACAGAGCTATACTCATAGTATTGTGAGGAAAGTGCTTTTTAAACTGTAAAATGCAATGTAAATGTGAACTATATATAGTAAGTCATTAATAAATACTTGTTGCCTGCCTATTATTTATTATTGTTGTTGTTTCTGATCAGAGGGAGAGAGGCACTGGGAGACCAGCTGGAGTAGCAAGTGTTCAAAAGAAGGGTGGCATTAGATGAAATTGAACAGAACCTTGGAGTCAAATTGGACCCTGAAAATTTTAGGTTTTTTAAGCCCAGATTCAGTTATTTTTCTAAGCAAAATAAATAACAGGGCAAATGTGACAGGGTTAAATGGGAAACTGTCATGACCCATCTAGAAAATATGAAGAATGAAGGCAGGTTTCAGGAGGTTAGGAAGAGAAGGAAGTACTGGTCCTAAAGATTTTGTGTGATGGATCAGAATGCCCTCCTCACTTGGCAGAAATGATTTTTGTGTTACTTTTAAATTATG
The DNA here is from genome assembly GCA_028646575.1 of Pseudocheirus occidentalis. Taxonomy (NCBI): domain Eukaryota; kingdom Metazoa; phylum Chordata; class Mammalia; order Diprotodontia; family Pseudocheiridae; genus Pseudocheirus; species Pseudocheirus occidentalis. The sequence goes on along the minus strand of CM053595.1, from coordinate 210,501,302 downwards.
CTTAACATATTCAGAGTTTGTAAAAATGTAATGACAGATGTCTAGTCCAGAACTAAAAAGTATGATCAAGGACTAGACCCAAAGAGAATACTTGGAAGAAGGTCCTAAGAAAAACTGATGATCCCTTTAATTTCTGGAAGTCTTGACAACCCAATTCCACCTCAGGCCAGCATCAGAATATCTTCATTTATGTCCAGACCTATCTAGACACTTGGGATCTGTAACTCTTCTTATTAGTTGGGTTTTAAAATTCCTTGATATCTCCACTAAGGTCATCCTCTACTGCCTCATAACAGTATCAAGAATCCAGTTTGATGTAGTGGAGAGAATGCTAGATTTGGAGCCAGAGAGTTTGGGTTCAAATCCTCTCTTTCACTTCTACTTGTGTGATCTTCTCAGTATCCCCATATGTAAAATGAAGACATTGGACTCGACATTTCTCTTAGCTCTAAATCTATGATCTTATGACCCCGGGTTCTTGAAGACTATGCCAATGGACAACAAGTACTGGCAGGCCCTAGCAAGTTGGAAAGGCTTTAAGTATGGGCTGGCAACAGACTTTCTGTCTGTCATCCAAGAACCAGCTTAGCTGAGTTCAGAGAGGCTCCTCAGCAGAAGGTTGGCCCCCAGATGATGAATAATTTTTGGCCAGTGCAACTCATGATACTAAGGTGTGGGGGAAGGGGGACTTGAAGGATCATCCAAAGCAATAAAATTGTCTTTTGGGGGGAAGCATTTGAAGTAGGAGTCTTTATAAAATGAATTGTTACAAAATTAAGCCACTTGGGGGTTTTGCAGTTGGTGTTTCTCCTTAAGGTCTACATAGAAAGGATATGAATACTCTCCTAGTGTCCAAGTGTGATGATGGCAGTCATCATATCAGCTCCAAACCTTAGGGAATCAGAAGTGGGGACAGAGTCAGGGTCAACTGAGGACACCAAATCTTTCTGATTTGCATTATAGGTTAATGAAACAAGGTCTAAATTTTCTTTTTGTTTAACTGTCTAAAATTGTCTCTTTATAAATTTCTGCAAAGATATGATTTTAAGATATTTTAATTAAAATAAATAAAATTTGCTTTGTAAATTAACAAGGGTCTTTCCCCCCCAAAGAGGTGAAGTTCAAAGTTAAAAAGTAGCAGAATTTAAATGGATTTAGATCATGAGGAACCTCAGAAGTCAGACCATGAATAAATAGGAATCCCTTTTATCATATACCTGATAGGCAATCATCTAGCCTTCACTTAAAGATCTCTAGTAAGAGAAAACTACTTCTTGGGGAACACAAAATCCCACTTTTGGACAGCTTTAATTGTTAAGAAACTTTCCTTAAATTGAGCTTAAATATGTCTCTCTCATGCTTTTTATCTATTACTCCTAATTCTGTCCTCTAGGGCCATGAAGAACAAATCTAATCCCTCTGCTATGTGACAATTATCTGGGTTATCATGACTCTCTGTGAGTTTTTTCATCTCCAGGTCAAACATCCTTAATTCCTTTAGCCAGTCCTCATGTTGGCATGTTTTCAGTGCTTTCACAATCTTTCATGCTTTCTTCTGGACATGCTCTAATCTTCCCTAAAATGTGAAGCCTAGAGCTGAACAGAATATTGGAGATATATGTATATCATCTGATCAGGGCAGGGGGTAACAGCATGGCCACCCTGCCTGCCGTAGATGTTATATGTAATTAATTTAGCCTAAGACTGCTGGGTTTTTTTTACACCCCTATCACATTGTTGACTCACATTGAGTTGGCAGTTCATTGAAAATCCCAGAGCATTTTCACATGAACTATCTGTCTAGCCCTGTCTTCCTCATCTCATATGTATGAGGTTGATATTTTGAATCCAATTAACAAACATTTATAACCCAAGTTACATTAATCCTTATTATATTTCTTCTTATTAGGTTCACTCATTGCTCTAACATGTTGAGATCTTTTTGCTTCCTTATTCTGTCATGTAATATATTGGCTATACCTCTTAGTTTTGTATCATCCACACATTTGGTGGCATCTACATCTTCACCAAAGTCAGTGTTAAAACCGCTGAATAGAGCAAGACTAAGGACAGATACAAATTCCTTCAACGCTATACTTATAGACCACTTCCAGGTTGATATGGATCCAATGATCATTACTCTTTAGGGGGCAGTCATTTAGCCCTTCAGATTCCACCTAACTATATGATCCTTTGATTCACCTATTTCCATCTTTTTCTCAAGGATACCATGAGAAACTTCAAAAAATACATCAAGGAAATCTAAACCTCTATGTCTACAATATTTTCATGGTGTATTAGACTAGTGATCCCAGCCATAAAAGAAAATTAGGTTAAGTCTGGCATAGCTTGTTTTTGGTGAACCTGTGCTAACTCTTGTTGATTACTCCTCTTTTCAAAACTATCATGTGAATAATCGGATATAGTATATTTTTAATGATCTAAGTAAAGCTTAGTTTGGAGAATCTACTCTCTTCCTCTTTTTGAAAATAAGGACAACATTTATTTCTCTTCAGTACGGCAACCACAGCCCTATTTATTCTCCAAGATTTTTCAAATATCATCAGTAATCACATTCTCAATATCAAGGGATGTAGTTCATCAAGTCTGGTGACTTCAACTCCTTGAGAGTGGTCAGATTTTTTTTATCATCTCATTTCTACTATCTTAAATATTAATTCTCTGTTAACTAATTTAATTCTAGTGTGAAGATTGCTCTCTTTGTTAAAGAAAATAAATGCAAGGCAAGAGTTCTGTAGTTCTATTTTCTCTCTGATATCCATTATTATACTGCCTCATTCATTCCATGCAGCAGACATGTCACTTCTTTTCTTTCCAATATAGCTTTAAAAGGTTCCTTTTTGTTGTTGTTGGAATTTATCACCAACCCCAATTTGTTGTGAATATTTCTATTTCTGATAGTATCCATATAGGACCATGCCACTCTTTTGTATTCAGTATCAATTTACCTGCCTCTAGCTTTCAGCATCTTAAAAATCTAAATTGGTTGATAAATTTCCTGAGTATCTACACCAGTCCTTTGAGTCTGTTGTTGTCTTGTTTCAGTCATGTACAGCTTTTCATGATTCTATTTGGAGTTTTCTTGGCAAATATATTAGAGTGGTTTGTTATTTCCTTTTCCAATTCTTTTAGGGAGCCTCTTTTCTTTATCAGAATCATTTGTGTTTGTATCATCAGAATTTCATTCTTGAGAACTTTCCACTTCTGTTGGGCTAACCTCCTTAAATAATTTTAAGCCATGGGAATCCATTGATCCTTTCTTTTGACACTTTGAAACCTTAACTTTAAAAGTCTAGTGTACTTGCCAAACTATGAGGAGTGTTCTATACTTTATTTATCATAAACTCTGAGACAGAATTGTAATTCCCTTCTATTGTCTAGAGTCACATCCAGAAATATAAGTTCTCTGTATTGGTCGATATCTCTGACTTTTGAAGAATGAAATTATTAAGGCAAATCAAGAACACACTAGTTGTGTCCTTGCTTTTAGCCAAGTGAGAATTCCAGCAAATGTCTCCATAGTCAAAGACCAACATTATGGCTATATCGTGCTTCTATGCTAGTTTTGTAATCTGTTTCCCAAACGCACCATCCATTTCCTTCTTCTGCTAGGTGATCTACAGCATATTCCTACCATAATATTGCTTCTTTTTCTCTCTATTGATCTTCCCAAAAACATCTTCAACTATGCTTCGCTCTTCTGGTTCATGTGTTTCCCCACATTAAAATATGTTCTTAATAGACAATGGTATTTTGTTACTCCCTTTATTTCCATTTGAATTAGGTAGAGTCATAGGATCATAGAGTCATCTAGTACAACTCCCTTACTTGCCATAGCCATATTCCAAATGAGTTACATACAACCAGGTCTCAATAAAACATCTGGGGTTGATTTTGCCTCCTTGTGTTAAGAACTTGAATTAACCTTGTTAATTAGTCATTCTGTGTATATTTGTGTGTATATGTGGACATCTACAACCATTTATTTTATTGCTGTATGTTTTCTTTAATATTACTGGTCCTGTATGCTGATAGAATTGTTCCTTTGTTGTATCTCTTCCAAAGATATCCTACTTTGATGCCTCATTCTGACATGCAGGTAACCCTAACTTATTGAAAACTGTGTCAGCAGAGTTCCCCATTCTGGTACTTTCTACTAAGGTGGAAAAGTTTCAAGTATAATCTTGGCTAGATATGTACTGGCTATCTAACAACCAACCTTGCCTAGTATTGAGAAGCTCGTCATCAGGTGTTTTACTTGTAGATCAGGGTGGCTCATGAACCAAAAATAAAATACAAATACAAAAAATGGTCATTAGTCCTGAATGCTTTGTTGTAACTGTCCTAAAGTTGTGGCTTAAGGGTCCTAAGAATAACATAGTTTTGGGATCTTTTACAAACATTAATTCAACTATTGCTTCTTTTAATGTGAGGTCTCAGTCCAATGACTTCCATTGATATCTGGAGGAATGGAACCCAATACATGTTGACTTTCTTGGTTATAAATAAAACTGGGGGTAGCTAGATGGTGCAGTGAATAGAGCACTGGCCCTGGAGTTAGCCCAACCTGAGTTCAAATCCGACCTCAGACACTTGACACACTTACTAGCCATGTGACTTTGGGCAAGTCGCTTAACCATAATTGCCTTCCAAAAAGTAATAAATAAATAAATAAAGCTGGAAGACATAAAGAAGTTGTGGTTAAATGGAGGGAGGGCTCAAGGGTTCTCAAAGGAAATAATGAATTTGTAGGACCTGCTTCTATTATCTACCCAAAGGCAAAACAAAACAAAACATCATTTCATAGAATACCTGGTCACCTCAACTTATAGTATTAATGATGAACATAAGCAAATGAACCATCATAAAGACCGGTACAGTTTGTACACCAACATCTATGGAAGCAGGTGAAGTGATTTAGGAAGACAAGCTCTATCCATTGTCAGTAAACATGCACTACATATGTGTGTGCATATATATTTTATATATGTATAAATGTATGTGTGTGTATACACACATATATCTTATACTTGGTAACTTTACTGTAAAGATAAGAACAGGTTAGAAAGATGAAAAATGTTTAAAAATGTTTTGAGATTAAGAAAAGTGGTCAATGGCTTGAAAATCGTTAATACAGACTATACAAAACATTTGTATATCATGAATACTTTTTCACAAAAGGAGTCAAAAAGGGCTTGATATGGCAGGAACTGAGCATCTCAAAAAATGAAATTGAACATACCTTAACAGAGGGAATTACCAGTTTCCAATGTGTTAGTTGCTTTAGACTCAGGGAACTGTATAATCAGATCATCTATTGATTATATCAGTTTTCAAAAATCACAAAATTAGAAGAAAATTTTAAAAAGAGAGAGAAACCATCACATTCAATGACAGTATCTCCAGGTGCAGAGAGCTGTCAGGCTACCTAAACAGGGGTTAACTGACCAAATTAGGAAAAAGAGAACAGGTTAAAACTTCCATGTCAATCAGTTTTGGTATTGGGCCAAATGAGTGGCTAGTATACTTCCAGCTTACATGAGATGAGGACAAAGTCTCAAAAAAAAAAAACCCAAATAAACAACCCAACAATAACACCTCAAACCAACAGAGGGGAAAACAATCTGAAGAAAACTTGGTATTAGGCCCAACTTAGCCTGACTATCCCTAGAGCATTTACAGGTGAAACTGGAAGGAGAACAACAAAGATATAAAATGGAAAAGGTCTGCCTGTATTTTGTAGCAACTTATCCTATCATCAGTGACACTGACCAATGTATATTTAAGCCAGATAGATCATCTTGAGAATATGTGTGAATGGAAATGGAGGAAGGAGAACATGTGAAACGTAATAGGTCCGCCAGCCTATAATTATCTAGTCTTATTATTACTGACTCTGGAAGCACCATATCTGGACTCTATAACCTCAGTACCTGGAACCATAGGAGGAAGTAAACATGACCCATAAGAAGATGAAATCGGGAAGAGTGTCTGGGCCTGGCTGTGCTATGCAGGACTGGAATTTTAAGTAAGAGACAAAAATCTCACATTGAATCAATCTAATCAATAGTAGATCTATTGTTTACGTAATTAGTTAATATAATGAAAAGAACTGATAGCATAACACACACACACACACACACACACACACACAAAGGACACAAGATGTGCCCACCTGCCATTCCAGGGGGTCCCTTCTCGGGCCTGGTTTGGGAGATGAAGCTGCACACAATCTAGGCACCCTTACCTCCGTCTAGGTCACCATCTTGTGGGCTGTAGGCTTTATAGTGAGCCTGATGCACAGGAAAAAGTATCAGCCTCCTGGAGTTAACAAGAATCCTATACTTGCTTGGACATACCAATTATATTCCAAATTGGGGGAAAAGCACATTCAGGGGTGAGTACAGTTTCTTTGGTCCTAGTAGCTTCATTAACCCTTCACAGACTAGTTGTATTTTTTTTGTCTTTTTTGCTTTTTGGAGGGGGGAAGGCAGGGCAATTGGGGTTAAGTGATTTGCCCAAGGTCACACGGTGAGTTTTGCGTTGTACCTGAGGTCATATTTGAACTCGGGTCCTCCTAACTCCAGGACTGATGCTCTATTCACTGCACTGCCTAGCCGTACCTAGCTGTATTTCTTTCTCACTCTTCCACAGGGAGAAAGGGTTGAATCTGAAGCAATCTGGTTAATTGATCACACACAGAAAAAATCTATAGTATCCCCCTAATCTGTACTGTCTTGGTGCAGTTTTAAGCATTAGTAGTTTAAAACTGAGCTAAAATTTGTGGTACATCACACATATGCTGAACTGACATAATTTTAATGGCAATCAGGGATTGATATTTAAGGTATCTCTAACAGACATCCAAAAGAAATGAGAAATCATAGAACAGTGGTTTGTTGATTGTTTCTTTAACCAGAAAAAGGTATCAAAGACTCCTTACAGCAACTCCTTACAAGTCTACTTGCTTCTGTCTACAGAATCTTAATGCAAATAGTCTTAGTCAGGGGTAGGGAACCTGCAGCCTCAAGGTTCATGTGGCCCTCTTAGGTCCTCAAGTGAGGCCCTTTGAATGAATCCAGACGTCACAGAACAAATCCCCTTACTAAAAGGATTTGTTCTGTAAAACTTAAGACTCAGTCAAAAGGCCGCACCCAGGCTTAGGCTCTAAGCTCACACAATGTGGGTGTCCTCGATGAAAACATCATAAAGGTACATACAGGTAAGTTTTTGAAGACAATTTTCTGTAGCAGATCTTATTTTCAGTCACACAATTGCATGAGAAGTATAGTAAATATAATAATCCATTGTGCTTATTGCTTTTGACTGCATTTTCCTTGAGTGGTGACCATCAAGATGTCTCCCATGCACATAAGGTCATACAAGATTCCATGACAGTTGTAACCATAGAGATGATTTCAATGATATTTGAGTACCAATATCATAAAACAGCATAAAACAGGGATACACATTCGTGAGACAGCAAACACCGGTGGTATCAAACTCACAATAGAAATGGATCCCTGCTGGTGTATATTGATTTAGAAAACTACAAATTAGCATCTTCTGTGTTGCATTGTATTTTTATTTATTACATTAAACATTTTCTGAAAATCTGGTTGGTTGCATTCAGGAGTTTTTGCAGGCTAACTGCAGTCTCTAGTTCTGAGTCTGACATCTCTAATGCCATGCCATACTGCCATGGAGACTATCTTAAGCAAAGACCAAGTGAAAGAGGGATTGCTTATAGATGATGTATTTCTCTAGAATGTTTCTTTCTGATGACTCCATCAAATCCTGGAAAACCATGGGATCTCCTCACTGTAAACCACAGTTAGCCAAAGGAGGTTGGCCTAGCAAACTACACAGGAAAAAAAAATAAGGAGATGAAGAATGCCTGTAACTCAGATTATGTAATGCAGTTTCACTGAATTAGTTAATTGAATTAGTTCATCAATACTTACATCTTGAACTGTAGGTGGATAAAGAGCTAGGTCCAGAATTGAATAGGAGGGAGATTGGAATATATTGCGTTTGGGAAATTGCAAAGCGCTTCCAGTGACTCCAAGCTGCTCATTGTTAGTCAAGCCCATCTTTTTAAATACCAGTATTATCTTGGTAATACTATATGGTTATAATAATGGAAGAGCATGTTCCATGTGTCTTATACTTCACCCCCCTTATGCAAACTCTATTATCCAGCTACATTGGCCTATATGTTCTTCCTCACACATAAAACTCTGTCTTCTGATTCAACTCCATGCATTTTTTTCTAGCTGTCCCCCAGCTTGGAATGCTCTCCTTCCTCATCTCTGACAATGCCTAGCTTCTCTGGTTTCTTTTAAGACTCAATTCAAATCTCTCTATAGAAAGCCTTCCCCAGTTCCCTCTGTGACTAGTTCCTTCCCCCTGAAATTAGCATCCATTTGCATTGCATGCAACTTGTAGGTATGTAGTTATTTGCATGTTGTTGACCCCATTAGAACTGTGAGCTCCTTGAGAACAAAGACCATGTTTTTAACCTTTCTTTGTATTCCCAGTCCTTACCATAGTTTCTGACATATAATAAGTGCTTAATAAATGCCTGTTGGCTGGCCGAAAATATAAACCAAATAAAAATTATAGGTGGTCCAAAGAAAAAGAGACGCCTTGTTGTTGTTCAGTGACTTGCCTGGGTTCACACAGCTACTAAGTGTCTGAACTCAGAAACAGGAGTCTCCCTGACTCCAGGTCTGGCACTCTGTCCGTCCACCTCACTGCCCCAGAAAGATATAACGTGTTCATCAATAGACTGCAGCATGTTACCAATCAGAAAAATTTTGGCTCCTGGGACAAGTTTCACAAAATTCGCCCAAATCCAATTCAATAAGTATTTATTAGGTACCTGCTGCATACCAGGCATGGAAACAGAAGTATACAAGAAGGGAATACTAACAGCTAAGGGCATCAGGAGAGGCTTCTTGCAGATGATGGCACATGGGCCGATTTTTGAAGGAAGGGATGCTAAGAGGCAGTGGTGAAGCTCAGTTTATTCCAGGTTTTTAGGACAGGTTATGCAAAGGTGCAAAGGCAGGAGAGATGAAATGCTCAGTTTGGAGGAGAGGAAATGAACCAATTGGCCAAAACATAAAATATATGAAGGGGAGTGATGAAAAAACAGTGTGGAAAGGTAAACTGCAGCCAGATTATGAAAGGCTGTAAATACCAACCTGAAGAGTTTGTGTTTTATCCAAGAGACAGTAATCAATAAAAGTTCTTAAGCAAAAAAGTGACAGGGTCATCTGTACTTTAGGAATGTTATTTTGGCAGTTGTGTGGAAGCTGTTTTGGAGAGGAGAGAAGTTTGAAGCTAAGAGTCCAATCAGGATGCTATTTCAATTGTTTGGGCAAGAGGTGATAAGGGTTTGAATGGGGGTACTAGGCATGTAACCAGAGAGGAGGGGATGTATTCCAGATAAGTTGTAGAGGCAGGATTGGCAAGACTTGGCAACTGAATACGGGGTGTGAGGGAGAGGGAAGAGTCCAGGATTGCAAACCTGGGCAACTGGAAGTACAGTTGTACCCTTAATAGAAATAGGAAAGTCAGAAAGAGAGGTAGATTTGAAGGGAAGGAAGAAGATAATGTTTTGTTTTTGACATTTTGAGTTAAAGAATTCTTGTTGGAGATATCCAACAGCTGGTTGGAAATACAAGAATAGATGTTAGGAGAAAAATTAGGGATGGATATTAAGATTGGGGAATCATCTTCAAAGAAGATGACTGATAGACCCATGAGAACTAACGAGGTAGCCAAGTAAGGAAGTACAGAGAAGAGGGCATAGGACACTGCCTTGGGGGTACTTAGAGGCCATGACACAGATTATGACTCAGTAAAGGAGACCAAGGAGAGGTCAGACAGGTGGGAGGAGAACCAAAAAAAAAAAAGCAATTTTATGAAAAAGCAGAGGAGAGTGTAGTCAACAAAGTCAAAGGACTCTACTTAGAAGTCTTATTTTGCAATTAAGAGTTCAACTGAGTGGTGAGGTCAGATGCCAGATCCAGATTGCAAAGGGCTGAGAAGTGAGTGGGAAGAGAGGAAGTAGGGATAAAGGAGTACGGATGGCTGTTTCTAGAAGTTTGGTTGTGTAACAATAGAGAGATATAAGAGGATAGCTTGAGGAAGTGGAAGTCAAGTGAAGGATTTTTAAGGAGAGAGGGGAAGGACATCTGGGCATGGTCTTAGGCAGTAGGGAAAGAGCCATTAGGGGAATGATTAAAGAGAGTGCATGTGATGGTACAATTCTCAGAGAAGGACCAAGGACATAAGTACAGAGGTTGGCTTTGGGAAGAAGGAGGGATACCTCTTTGTCAGATATTGGAACAGGGTAGGACAGAATAGGGGATGGTGAAGAGGTTTTGAAGTACATTTAAAGGTGTTGAGAAGAGGTAATTCACATTATATGGCCTTTATTTTCTCAATAAATAGAAAAAGGTTTCTGCTAAGAAGTCAGGGAGAAAAAATGGTGTAGGAGACTTGAGGAAAGACAAGTGGGTTTGAGACAACCACTAGATGGAGTGTGATAATCAGTCAGGGAAGAATAAAAAGATTGCTGTGCAGCGGTGAGTGTCCATCTGAGACTAGATTGTTGTTTATTTTCATGGCATTTCTAATTACTAGAACCCTCTTGCAAACAGAAGGTGCCCTTACCCTTTGTCTGTTAGAATGTTTTGTGTAGAAATATACCCTCCATTCATTTTTCTCTTTCTTTTCTCTCAACTCAGACTTCAGAACCTTTTTGCTCTCCTTCCCTTCCCCCATTAGCTTTTTATGTCTTGTTACAGAAAAGAGTTATCTTCAAAAAGAAAGTCTGATTTTGTTGAAGCTGGCACTGACTAACCTGCAGTAAGCCTCACAAGTTCTTGCTCCACAAAAGAGGGCTGATTGGTGGAAATGAATGGCTTTTAGTTGAAGCCGTTTAGAGGTATCTTTGAACTGTCTCCAATGACCAATCAACCCACATGCTTCTGCCATTAGCTCACTGGCTTTAGAAAGGCCTCTTCCTTTTTTCTCTGACTCTATCTTTTCCTCCTCAACCGTCAGCGATCAATTTCTGAATGAGGACCTCTTGGATAAGAGGTTATGAACCCATTTTTAAACCTTATATTCCCTTTTAGAGAGCCATTTCCTTCTAGTCTTTAAGGAATCTACAATATAGTTTCTATTCTACGAGACACACAGAAACCTCCTACTTGAACTTCAAATTGTTATTTTAAAACAGAGAGAGGAAAGCCATCATGAGCAAGAAATAAAATCTCAGTGTTCATAATTATTTTCTCAGTGTCCTCATTTAGGCCACACCTCCATCCCACTTACTCAAGTCCCAAGTTTCAGAGTTGAACCTTCACTCTCATCTCATTTCTGCCCAAAACCTGGCAGATTGGGATACAGGTGTGATCATATCTGGGGCAACCTTATCTGTTTACAAAGTGTGAATCAGTGATTACACCACATAGGGCTGGGCCAATCAGGCAGGCTGCCATATTGCCAAGTAACCCATTGGTCAAGTCATGTTGAGTAATACCTACTAATGAGAAGCTACAGAACATACATTACGCAGTATATTCTTGAATAAAAGTACAAACCTGAAGACTTAATTTAATTGAAAAAGATGCCTACTAAGGCATCACGTTAAGGACAATCATTCACATGTCATGGTGTAGAAACCAACACTTAATAAGGAAGAGGTTTTAATGAAGTTCACAGGCACTATGTACTAAGCAGGAATCAAGACTGTGGGAAAAGAGATAAAAGGACTGAAATAAAACCTTGGAGGTAAATATCATATTAGAGGAGCTTCTATGGTCACTCATGTTCCCTGTCTGTCATAGGTAATATCAGTAAAAAAAAAAAAACTAGCCCCTTTCCCCACTTGTCATTATGGAAAACTACAGTTCAGATTGTTAAGAGTTTCTTAAGGTGAGGGAGGAAATTCAAGATGGTAGCCAACACTGGCCTAGAGTTGTGTGGGTGGGAAACTTTACAAGATTCCATACTGCATTCTCCTTGTGTGTCTCTCACTTCAAAGTCATTCTGCTCCAAGGCCCTAATGCACCTGCTCCACCCAGGCCTGGACTGAGCTTCTTGGTGACTTGCCAATAAAAAATACCACCCACCACCTCCTCATTGAGTGGCGAAGTGGGGGGAGGGAGACAGTGAGAAGAATGGTCCCTTTAAAGAGTAGTTATTGAACATTTTCCTTATTATTTTATCTAGTGTTTGTTTTTGTGGCTAAGATACCCATTTGCCCACCATTCTCCCCTGCCAATCTTGTCTGCTATTGGCCCCCATAATCCCATGTTAACACATTGTCCTCAGTGAGGCTGAAACTATGGAAAACTCTCAATAAAGATGCTCAGAGTCTTCCCAATATGTAGAGGAGGGGGAGAGTACTGGTTACCATCTAGAACCCTATTATGACTCTCCCTCAATAAGCCTCATACTCCCATAGGTGCAAAAAGTGATAAAGAATGGGAGATATGAAGACAGCTAATGCGAGGCAAAGATTTGGGTGGGTGGGAATGGGGAACACATTTCTGTGCTGGCTCAGCTGGAGATAAGGGAAAATCATCTAACCTAGCAAATATACTGATTAAGAAGGGGATGGATGGGGGGGAGTACCTGGTAGGAGACTTCTTAAGGTGAGAGAAGTGCGTATGTTGTGGAAGACAAAAGGTATGAAACAAAGGGAACCAATATGCAAAGACAGACCTGAAGACAAACTTTGGGCTTGTTTTTCCCTTTTCCTAGCGCCACCACCCCATTCTTACTTCCCATGGGGAAAAAAAAAAGATGTCGGACTTATATTTTAGCAGAAAACAAAGGCCAAGCATAAAAAGAGTACCTTCTGTGCCCTGCTTCCTTGGTTAGTCCATATGAAAAATTTCCAAAAGCCAAAGCCACCTTCAAACCAGGCAGTCAGCTCCAAATGAGACTGAAACAAAGCTCCAGGAGTCCTGTCCCAGTAGGATTAGGGTTGCTGCATTTAGCTCTTCTCTTCCCATCCCTACCCACCCTCACCTTTTGTAGCTGCCAAGGCAGTTTCCAAACTACCCAGCAGCACACTTGACAGCCCTGGGCACCAAGCTCTCCCTCGCAAGTCTTCAGTCAAGCTGTAGGCAAAGCAATCCTCCCATTTTCTGTTTTCACAAAGCTTCAAGCAAGAGAGTCTCAACATGGCTGCAGAGAACCTTCAAGATCCTGTTCTCTTTTCTTCATTCCCCCTGGTCATTTCAGCAAGATTCCACAAACCAAGGGGGTTTTCTCCAAGGTTACTGATTAGTAGAAACCCAGGGGGCAATAGGGACGAGGGCAGTACAAATTCCTGGTATATCTCAAGACCCCAGCCATTGACTCTTTAGCATTAATGTATCCGTGACTGCTTCTCTGGGGTTCTCACCTCGGGACTGAGAATGAGGTGTCAGGGCAGAGCAGCACCCCAAACCAACTAAAGCCAAAAACCAACCATCAACAACAACAATAAAAAAACCAAACCCCAAACCAACAACCACCAAAACCCTCTAAACCCAGATTCCAAATGGCACGTGAAGAACCCAGACAAAATCCATCCTCTTCCCACTTCACATTCTCCCTAGAAAGGTTTTCTGAGCATGGGGAGTAAGACCAGAAAGTAAACCAATCAAAATAAACAAACCAAGGCAAGAAACAAAAATAAACATGCTCTACACAAAATTAAAAGACCCAAACACGAAATGAAATTTACAGCCCAGTTGATTGTCAGCAAACACAATATATTTACTGTATTAGCATTTGCTCACAGTGCAAATGGTACGACGTTACACCATTTCAATATTCCGGTTTTTAAAAATGCTGTTTGCATTAACTATATCATATTGGCATTACAATGTGACAAATGAGCAAATGAAATGCTGGTGAAGAATTTCACCTTTTCACAATATCAAGCATACTTTTGGTTACCTTAGTATAAGGTACTATAAATCCAAGAAATAAAAACATCCACAAAATATATTACATCTGGTTTGTCTTTTTTCTAAGTACTCAACTTTATACAAAAGTCTTTCAAAAAATATCATTCCCCTTAGGTTTTCCTGTTTAAAACCTGATTTTGTTTTGTTCCTCTCGGTTCACATAAGTTAAGAGTGCATTTTCTAGTTGTTTTGTTTTTACATGCAGACATAAAAACCTGGATAGCACAACCTTTTGGCAACAAAGTTTTTTTTTTTCCTCTTAGTTTAGCTTAAATGTCTGAGCACAGTTTTATTAAAACAAAAGAAAACTCAGAGCTGTCATGCAGTGACATGCATATACCAGAAGGAGCAAGAAAAAAAATATTAAGGGATATCTTATTCCTCCTTCCAGCTTTGAAGTGACCAAAAATTTTGGTTTTGTTTTTGTTTGTAATAATTATCACATTATAAAAAGTATTCAGCAAAATACTGTCTCTGCAAAGAAAGATTTTACCCTTCAGCTGAAAAAAAAATGTGGGCCTTTCCCAGACCTTTTCTCTCAAGAATTAGGAAAAGGTAAAAACTCCCCTGAAATTTCACAACCCTTTGCCTTTCCATTTCCTTCTGTCTCAAGTCCTTTAGTATTATTTTATCTACCACCAAAAAGGTGCTTTTTTTCTTCTAAAAGAGAGGTGGGAAATGCATAAAGTGACTTTAAAAGCAGACCCACACTGTAAACTCCAGACCTATACACCCTCTCTCAGCAGCTTCCTAACCACAGGAGAAATAAATCTAATAGGTACATTCAATCAGACCTGTGCTGAAAGCTGCTGGGGAGAGCAACTTCCCCTCTATTTCCACTTCAAATGAGCCACCATAACACATTCAGAGCTGCTTTGGGGTTGGGTTCCGGGTCAAGTTAGGGCAAGAAGAAAGAGTTGTGGGAGGGGGAGAATAGAGAGGTTAAGGTTTGGGTATGGGAAGATCATCCAGCAATAGAGGTCAATGCAAAAATCCCCATCTTCCTTTGAGGAAAGTTTGGATATAAACACACACATATACATACTAGTTATGTATATATATTATATATATGTATATATAATCTCCTCCACAGTTAGCATTTCTTCCAAAAATAAAACATTTAAAGCTGTATATTTAAAGATTATCCACGTGCACTGCACCAGATAACCAAGTACCGTAGTGATATTATCCGGCTAAGGGAATACTCTGTGTGTGTTTTCACACATACACACATATATTTAAGTTCAATTTGTTGTACCATTTTTTTGTGTGTGTGATGACTAGGACCAAAAAAAAAGGGCCATCTCTCTCTTCCGTGAGGAGAGGTGGAATATGTGACTCTTCACTGTATGTGAGAAACAAAAATACAACCGCACTCGGGGCAGGGAAAAGGGGTTGCTAGGCCAGCTAAAGTTAGAAGTTGGGTGGGCCTTGCTCTTTCTGGAGAAGGGTGGTTTGAGAAGGGAAAAGTGGGGGTGGGGTGGGAAAATGGTGAGAGGGCTGAGGAAGAGAAGGAAAGGGGGGCAGAATCTGATGAAAAGTCAGTTTTCTTAAAAAAGAAAGGGAAGGGAGGAGGGAAAAACACGTGGAAAGGATGAAAAGAAGAAAAAAGCAGGCTCAGTCATGGCCGCCCCCTTCTCCAGGTAGGTGAGAGTAAGCGCCCTGAGGGCCATGGAGGGAAAAGGTTAGGGACCCAGGGACCAAAGGAAACCCCCAAGGTGGCGGCATCCGAGGCATTTCTCTGAGAGATGATTTCTCATCAGACAAGAAAGCCCACATCGTCCCGCCCTGCGGGCCGACCCCTCATGCCAGCTATTTGCTCTGGTTCTCCTCCAAGAAGCCTGGGGACGAGGTGTGGGAAGGGGAGTATTTTTGAGGGAAGGGTGGTAAAACAGCCCAGTTGAGAGCTCAGTCACAAACATACATAACACACACACACACACACACACACATACACATACACGCGCACGCAGGCGCGCACACGGCGGGCAGCAAGCACTGCGCTTTGGTGCGCTCATCTCCCCCCCTCCCACCCCCGTCTCCAAGATGGGGGGCGGGGGAGGTGGAGACTGAGGGCGGTGGGGTGTGCAAGGGTCGAACTAAGCTCCTCACCCCACCCACAAGTCTTCGTAAGGTCCCTGGTGAGTCCCACCTGCCCCCTGTGGATCAAGGCGATCCGAGTTGAACAAAGCGGGCTAGACGCCACCTTTCCACACCCCCCTACCCAGTGAAGGGCGGCGGCGAGGGGGAGGGTTCCCCCATCTGGACCCCGACTCCTAGGCTAGTGCCGAGAGGGTGGGTAGGAAGCATCATTGGGGAGTTGGGGGCCGTGCGTCCAGGGAGAGGCCAGGGCGCGGCCCCTGCGCCTCCGCGGCGGGGTGCCCCATTACTTTCAAGGCAGCAACGGGGAGGCACTGGAGGGGAAAAGTGGGGTCTGGAGCCGGAGCCAGGTCCTCAGGCGCAGGTGGTGACGACGGGAGCCAGAGATACAGGGGGCGCCGAGGAGGCAGAGGCCGCTCCCCCTTTTTCTGCCTTCTTCTCCTTCTGTTTGAGGTGGATTTTGGCGTGGCGCTTGCGCTCGTCGCTGCGCGCGAACTTGCGCCCGCAGAACTCACAGGCGAAGGGCTTCTCGCCCGTGTGAGTGCGGATGTGGGTGGTGAGGTGGTCGCTGCGGCTGAAACTGCGCATGCAGATCCGACACTGGAAAGGCTTGTGGCCAGTGTGGATACGCAGGTGCCGGGTCAGCTCGTCTGAGCGGCTGAAGCGGCGGTCGCAGCCCTCCGCCGGACACGCGTGGGGTCGTTCGTGGAGTGGGGTCTTGCTGGGTCGGTTGGGGTACTTGCGGGGCCGGATGGGCTTGAGAGTGAGCGGCGGCTGGGGCAAGCTACCAAAGCCGGGGTGGATCTGTTTGTCCTTGAAAGCCTTGATGGTCTCCAGGGGGGTGATGGGGGGCGGGTTGACCCGGATGGGATCCATGCTCTGGAAGGGCTTGTGCTCCGTGACGGATCCCATCTCATTGGGGTGGTGGTACAGGTTGTAGTCGGGGATCATGGGGAAAAGGTTACTGTCCAAACCGGGCTTGGCCGACTGGTAATCCTGGGGTGAATAGGCGAGCCCGGGGTTGCCCTGAGGGTCATGAAAAGACACGGGCTCAGAATAGAGGTCGCTGCAGTTGGAGTAAGGGGGCAACGCCGGGTACATGGGTTCCACCTCGCCCTGGGGCTGCACCATGCTGGCGGTAGAGGTCTGTGTACTGAGCGCCCCGGAGGCCGGGGGCACCCCTAGGATGCCGGCGCTCATGAGGCTGATGATGTTGTCCTGACACCAGTTGGAGGGGGAGTCGAAGGCGAACTTCCCCAAGTAGGTCACCGTCTTGTTGCCCGGAGCGGGCTGGAAGGAGCCGGAGTAAGAGAGTTCCTGGTTGGGCTTCTCGTTCGCCAGACCGATGTCCATCACATTCTCTGTGGAGAGGGGGGAGGGAGAGAGGGGAGGGGTGAGTGAACCCGAGCGCCAGCGCCGCGCAAAGCGGGCCCAGGGGCCCAGACCCTTGCCCAGGTGCCGAGCGAGGGTGGGGTGTCAAGGAGAGCGAGCGAGCTAATGGGGCAAAAAGCAAAGCGCGCCCTGGCGCGAACCGGGCGGTGCCGATCTACCGGGCGCAACCTGGGATACAGCAAAATACGTACTATGGCTCTGGGTGTGGAGTATATGCAACACACACACACACGTATAACACACGCGCGCACACTCGCGCATAACGCGCACACACATGCAGGTTTATTGTTTCCCCCGAGGAGGGGCAGGCAGGTAGCTAGCTGTAGCTACAGGTAGATTCAGAAGCGGAGCGCAGTGGTCTCTCTCCCTCAACCCCAACAAACTCAGTCGATTCTCTCAAACCCTTATCCCTGCGAGACCCCTCCCTTATGCCCTAGGATCGGTGGGAAAGAGGCAAGCAACAACCCCCAGTACTATCGGATGCTTTGTCCCTAAAGCAAAGAGGGGGACACCTTGGGTATGGAGGGACACTGAGTGCCGAGAGCTAGCTCCCCTTACTGTTCCTTCTCCCCCGCCCCCACTCCTCCTTGGGGCCTGGAGAGGCTCCGGGCTTTCAGTGGAGGGGGTGGGGTGGGAAACGAGAACGAGCTGGGGAGAAAGGATGAGGGCAACTTGGCCAGCTTTTCCCCTTCCGAAGCAGTCATCCCTCGTCTACCTCCCCTGTCCCCTTCAGGGTCCCCAGGCACGGGATCGGTCGGTCCCTAACCCCGCCACCCCAACCCCCACCCCGGCCGTACCCACACCCAGTTTCTCTCCGGTAAATGCCCTGGAAAGGCAGCGTCGCAGTGCCTCTCCCTACCGCGGGGACTCATCGCACATGGCTCCATTCCGGGGGGGAGGGCGGAAGGGCCGATCTTATATAGAAAAAAGCAAGACCCCCCTACATGCACCCGTAGAAAGAGGAAGGGGGGAGATCGCCACGCCTAGCGTTGAGCCTGAGGATCGGGCCACCTGCAAGGGGAGAGAGCTCTGGAGCCACTAGCACCTACCTCCCATCAGCGGCTGCACCCACCCGGGATAACCGGAGCCTTTACCGCGGCGTCTCCAAGGGAGCCTCCCCGCAGCCCGGGAGGCGGGAGGGGTGGGTGGGAAAAGCAACTCGCCCCCCGGAAAATTCCCAGCGCGCCCCCTCCCTCCATCCCTCCCTCTCCTCCTCTCCCCTTCTTCCTTCCTTCCTTCCTTCCTCCTTACCTGTAGCCATCTGGTTGTAATGAGCCACCGCGTCGCTGCTGCCGGAGAAGAGGTTGAGAGAGCTGGGGATCTCCTCGGGGTACAGATTGTCAGGCAGTTGGTTTAGCAAACTGCTCATGGTCACCGGCAGCTTCTCGGCGAGTTTGCCGGTCATAGCACTCCCGAGCTGCCGCCGCCACCGCCACCGCCGCGGATCGCTCTTAGCACAGCTCCCCGGGAAGCGGCATCCGAGAGGCGATCCGTGGTGCGGGGGAAAAGCATGCGAGAGGGAAAGTTCGGGGGGGAGGGGGGAGGGAAAGGGGGAGAGGGGCGGGCTGAGGGAGGAGAGCCCTTTTTTGGGGGTGTGGGTGGAAGAGGGGGGAGGGGGGAAAGGGGGTGCAGCCCTCTGTGCGCCCTTGGGCGCTGTGGTGTGAGGCTAGGCGCTGTGTGGAGTGGGGGTGGGGGGCGTGTGCCGTGGGTGGGGGGGCGGGAAGGGGGGCCCTGGCTTGCAGGTGTTGGAGGCTGCCCCTTTACTGATCTCACACACACACACGCGTGCCTGCTTTCCTGGGACCCCCCCACACACTCCACCAGCGCCACCACCGCCACCGCCACTGCCACAGCCGCCGCCGCCGCCAGCACCAGCAGCCACACCGCTTCTTAGCAAGCTCACTGCTGCCCAAATGCTCCCAGCCAGGGAACTCCACCAGCCTATTTATCCGAGCCCCGGGAAAGCTCCGTGACGTAGCTGCCCATATATGGACAGACAAAGCCCAGCCGAAGGGGCGCGACGTCACAATGGAAGCTCCTCACAATGGAACATTAGAAAGCAGGAAGCCGCTGCAGCCAGTGTTGCAGCGCTCGCACCGCTCGCGGTTCTAGTTAGCTGGAAAAAGAAAAGAAAGAAATAAAGAAAGAGAATGGAGAGGAGAAAGAGAGAAGAGAGAAAGCAGGGGGAAAAAGGAGGGGAAAAGAGATTAAGGGAGAGGGGGAAGGGGAGAAGAAAGGAGAATTGCAGGGAGAGGAAACCAAGGCCCATGTTTCAGTTTTCATTTTTGTATCTACGTAGTGCCTTGCACACAGTAGGTGCTCAATGAGTGTGTTGAATTTAATTGGGTGCAGGGGAACAGAGTAGAGGGGAAAGTGGGAGGGGGAGGTAAAGAGGGGAGAAAGGAAGATAAGACAGAAAAGGGGGTAACAGGAGGG
>CM053595.1:210351145-210480868 GCA_028646575.1 Pseudocheirus occidentalis | reverse complement strand
GTCTAAGAACTTTGTTTGGAAACTAAAGTTAATGGTTACCCCAGGAGTGGAAGATCAGTGTATTGTGAATTGTTGATTGAATCAACTCCCTCTTAGGGAAACTAGGTCATTCCTTTTGTTAATTGATTGATTGGATCTTTAAATGTGAAGCTGGTTTCTCTCTTAGGGAAACCAGGTGATTCTTTTGTTCCTTGTTCTTTTCTGTAATAAGATATAACATTGAGACTTTCCTTGTTCTAAATATTGTATATAATATTGTGAATTGTTGATACTGTGAATATTGTACCGAATATGGAATAAACAGAGTGTTCACTAATACTGTGTAATCTGAATCTTAAAAGCTGTTCACAGTAGCATTCTCTCAGGAATCTACTGTTGATTGGCTTTACAAGGGTATTTGTGGTTTAAATATTCTACTCACCTTTGGGGGGGGTGTTGTAGGAACATTTGAAATTTTTCTCTTTTATGTTTTGCTTGAAATTACTTGAGATCCTTTGTTTTGGGGACTTACCCTGTCACATTTTTCCCCCCTGATTTTCTCATAGCTATGTAATAATCCTCGTATATTTGAGCTGCTAACCTTTTGTAGCTGAAGGTTTTTCTTGTGTCTGCTTGTTAAATGTGTTCTTTGACAATGAAATTTTAAAAATTAAACACAACATGCCTTGGGGTTTCAAGAGTAAAGTTTTTCTTTGATGGAGATCTGTGGATTTGATCAATCTATGTATTGTTGTTTGTACTCAATAGTATCTGCGTTTTTCTTCTGTCATTTCCTGCAGTATAGTATTCAGGTTTTTAAACTGATAATGATGGGAAATTTTTTGTAATTTCTATTATATCCCAAATTAGGAACCTATATCCCCAAAATCCATATGAAAGATTCAGTCAAAAAATAGGAAATAGGTGGAAGCTATAGCCATCAGGCTACCACCTTGCCAAGAACTTGTTTGATTGGCTTGTAAATAGTTAGGGTTAGAGACAGAAACCAGGTGAAACACTTGGTCCACATTTCTTTATTATGCCTATCTACCAGCAGCAAACCTCTCATTTTTATTTAATATTCTGACCAAGTCAAAACCTCACTGTTTCCTACCACTCCCATGAGATTTTGGTGTCATGGTCTCATTTAGCAATTTCAGGGTTTTCCTAGCCCTCAGGCCAAGTCTCTACAGCAGATTCCTTATGGAGAATGTAAGCAAAGATATGTGTTTGATGTTTTCTCAGAAGAGAAGAGGAGAGAAAGAGGGCATAGCATACTTTCAAATACATTTAAAGAAAAAACTGTGGGAAATATTTGAGGCAGGACTCTTCGTTTTTCTTCTATTTCTTTTTAGCCTGGAAAAGCAGCCCCTTAGTATTTTGCTTTTGACATGACCATTTCATTTAGTTTTGTATTCCTTTTCATTTAGTCCTTTTCACTTAATTTCATTTATTTTTATATTACTATGTAAAAATACAGTGCATTTGGGCATTGGGGGAAGTGTTGGAGTGTACTTTTGCAAGGAATTCTTGAATGAATGAAGTTCTAGGCTTAATGAAAGTAGGTAAAGCTCTAGTTTTCTGTCTGTGGCCACTCTTTCAAAGTATTGTTATGAGAATATAATCTTCTCCTTTTCTCCCTCACTACATTTTTGGGGGAAGGGGGAAGGCAAGGCATTTGGGGTTAAGTGACTTGCCCAAGGTCACACAGCTAGTTAAGTGTCAGGTGTCTGAGGCTGGATTTGAACTCAGGTCCTAATGACTCTAGGGGCAGTGCTCTATTCACTTACCTAGTTGTCCCTACATTGCTATATTTGTTGGAGCAAAAGCAGTTACCATCCCTGATTTCTCATCCTAGCAGGATTTCCCTTGTTTTCTTTTCTCTTTCTCTCTTAAAATAGCAATTAAAATTTTTAGTCCTAGATGCTATGGTATTCTGAGAGAAAGAAGAATACTAAGGTAACAATTTTGCTTTGCTTTAGAATTTGTCATATTGGAGGACTCAATATATGGGAAATATTAGCATTGTAGAAACAGTTGGAATCATGTTCATTCTTACTTGATTCACTCCCCTTCAACTCTAATCCTCTCCCCATGTTTAAAGTATACATTTAATATCTTATGGCAGACTGGGTACAGAAACATTTCTACCAATCTCTGATGGGTCATGCATTCCATATTGACATAAACTCTCTTAATTACAAAAAAGCACCTCCTAGTTATTGGGGAGTCATAACCACAGCATACCAGATGCCCAGGTGGGTAAGGAAAACAGACACAACATATAGCTTCCCTGTCTGCCTACTTAGGGGTTGATATATCTGAAGATAAACAGAGAAATGCTGATATCAGGCAAGGCTCCTGGTTATTACATAATGCAACCACACCCTTCCGCAATCCTGATGTTTCATTTGATTCCGAGTCATTTTGCAAGAAACCCAAGCTTCCCAAAAGCACTACAGAAGGTGCCAGAGTCATAGGCAAATTCCTGTAAATTCATTTGAGTAGAGGATGAAGAGGTTGAGGAGGGTAATGTGATGTTTCTAAGTTATGGGCACTCCTGCTTGTGGTTAAGGTAGATTGGAGAAGATATCTTAGAAGTTGGAGAGGTTAAGGTATTGGGAAGGAGAGGCAGGATATACAAAGGGGGAAAGACTTGGGGTGGAGATGACTGAGCTCCATACCAAAGGAGGAAAGAATGGTGTTTATGTCATCTATGGTGGTCCATACACAACAGCAACAAGCACAGGAACAAAATGAGTGAATTTGTTGAATGAATTGATTGAACTCGTTTAAGTTGTATGCAGACATAGTTTTAAAATATAGGCCAAGGCATCGAAAATAGAAGGAATTAGAAACATGTAAAGAGAGAAATAAACTCTGAGGCACTGAAGGTAAGAAATGTTAAGGTCATACTCAAGAAACAAAATTAGAAAAAGGGGTGTGGTTCTTGACAGACTTTAAAATTGGATGCCCCAATAGTTAAATTATGTATAAAATATGAGATAGTTCAGAAAATAAGTGACTTAGAAGCCAATAAGATGGGCAAATACAGTTGGGGCATTATGATATGGATGTAAAAGAAAGATTAGCTGTTAACGCAAGGGAGAATGCTCACACGTGAGACAGGAGTATGAGTTGGAATATAGTAAGAGACAGAAGTAGAAAACAATGAAAGGATTTGAATAAGATACTGAAGTCATCATAACATTGACTCCAAGAAGCTCATCTGGCTGCTGACTCATCCCATGTGGATATATAGGAGTAGAGGGAATGATTGGAGAAGTAGCCTCAAGAAAATCTCATTAGGGCTAACCATCCCTTTGGTTCTTCTTGCCATTCTCTCTGCCGAGTTAACCCTTGATTTCCTCCATTCAGAAGGGGAGTTCTTCAGCTTTGAAATCCTCCTGGTGGGAATCCTTTCTGGGATGCTCCAAAGATAATGACTCTACTAAAGGTTCAGGCATATTTTTTTAGAGCCTTTGTTTGGGACTCTGCTAAGAGTTCCTATGTCTTATGTTTGTGGGAATGGAGAACTGTTGGAAAAAATAAAACCAGTGCAATGCACTTGGAAAGAGCCTCAGTGGCTACCTAGTATCATTCAAGGTGTGGAATGATGCTGCCTGACCAAACCATGCATCCTCCCCATCCTCCTCAGGAAGGAGGGGTTGGGTAGGCACCAGCTTGCCTGAGCAATCCAGGAGCATGGCTCTTGTGACATGAGAGGAGCTCTACCAACCCCTATGTATGTCCTTTTTAGTTTACTTGTGATTGGCATCTTCAGGAGGTTTGCTGGGGCTCTGCCTACCCTAGGCTAATGCTTTTGAAAAATGAAGTTCCAGAGTAGTTGATATTACTACCATCCACAACCCCTCCCACCCTACCCCCCAGTCATCCCATAGTATAAGACACTGCTACCCCTAACCGCTGTTGCCACCCAGACCCATCTGGACATATTTTGCCTCTCAGGAACCAAAATGAAACTGAGAAGCCGAGTGATTGTTGGAGCTGATTAGTGCATGTCTTTGTATCCTTTCTGTGGTTAACACTGGTAGTTCAGATATGATCAATAAACTCTGTAGAGTTGGATTTAAGGAATGTTTTTATTCCCGGAAATCTAGGGCTATACTCAGTTACCCAGGAAGTAGAAGAGGCTTCTAACCATTTCTTAAGAGTTTGATTTCACAGATCTTTCATTCAGTTACTTTGATGCCTCATGGTGGTATGAAAATGACCCTAGATTCTCCATGCCAGTGGAATGAATACTAGCACTCACAGTTTCTACCAGGCTAGAAAGGCTTCAAGTACAGACGTAGGGACAGGCTATGTGTACTATGTCCAAAGATCAGAAGACTAGGTCTTAGGAAGCTCATTACCAAGTTTGGCTATCGGGTGTTTCAGGCCCAGGAACTCTTGTAGACCATCTACTAGTTTCTCTTTGGGTTATGATCTGGGTTGGGGGAGGGACTACCCACACTGACAAAATCACAGATCCTTGAAGTATTGAAATAAGTGATTTCACCAACTCAGAAAATTCCTGGCTTGGATTTGGGAAAAGGTAGCTGAAATCACTGTACCATGGCACCAAAAGTTGTGCATTTGTCTGAGGAACTTGGCACTGCCCACTGGCACATGACTATCTTGCGAAAAAATAGGAAGATTTTTCAGTTCCATGTTTAGTCACATTTTAATGTACATATGCATGCATACATGCACATGCATATACACCTCTATCTGTATACACATACACATTGAGTGTGTATTGGTGTCAACTGTCCTGATGGATGCTCCTCTGGGACAGGATGTAGGGAAAGTGATGACTTCTGTGCATATATGTACATGCCCACTGGGTGTGCATACATCAGGGTACAATACATTGGGGTACAAGGAGTTCCTTTGGTTCTGGAACATCAGGTGTGTTGCTCTTTCAAAGCAGAGTCCAGAGGGAGCCAACTTGGGTAAAAGAGTCATGGGCAGAGAAACCAGCCCAGGGCAACCAGGCTTTCTCCCAGAGCACCTACATCAGAACCAGGGAGGGGGTTTAACTTCCTGGAAGAGAGTTGGTGGGGGAAGAGGGTCACTTCTTCCTCATGACAACCCTTATTCCCATGTAGTTGTCTGGAGATATGTGGCAATCTGTCCCTAGTTGCCACTCCCAGGTTGTCATCCTGGAACCCCTCTCCAGGGCTGTCTTCCCCTTCCCCTCCAACTCGTATGGATGTGAGAGCCAGGACACCATTTTCCAAGATGCCCTGGTGGGACTATCACCACACTTCCCTCCCAAATCTGGCTTGTATAAAAACTAAGCATGGCCTATAACGTGTTATTTTTCAGCGTATACCTATACATATTTTTGTTTCTTTCAAACAGATTTCATCTTAGGGACTCAACTTATATTTGGGGATGCTCTGTATTGAGAGCAATAATACATTTTTGATGAGGACCTCATTAGAGTTGCTTGATACCTGCATCTAGGTATCTTTTCCTAGGGACAGGAAATCAGGATCTGAGCACAGCTTTCATCACTGATCACTCCAATTCTGGTGCATGCTACCAGGATTTTAGTGCAGCGCAGACCTTGACCCTGGAAGGATACAGTCACAAGTGAACACCCATGTGCACCCCACTGATTACATAAACGGAGAGGACTCAGAACCAAACCCCACAGCTGGACTGTACCTCTCAGTTATAACTGGCCTCTGCCCTACACTCTCCCTACAAGCTTCATTTATCTCTAGTCATAAGCCCATCTGATCCCAAATGTCCCAGCCCCCTGTTCCTAATAAGCCCTGGCTCCTCTAAACATCCTAGAAGTACCAGGGAAATCAGCCACCTGCCCCTTGCTTAAGCTATTCATGGAAACCCTAGGCTTGAGGGAGAATCCCAGCAAAGTCTCCTACGTGCAGATCAGACCTGAACACCCCCTGGTGACTCATTCTTCTACGACAGTTGGTTGGGAGGGTCACAGTTTAGAAGACTCAACTTGAAAACCTGCAAGAAACCTTCATACCATTATGTTGGTATGGGCCTTCTATCACTGGGATTCTACCAGATTGAAACTTTGAAACTACTACTGGAGAAGGAATGGTGTTAGGTTCTTGAGT
The DNA here is from genome assembly GCA_028646575.1 of Pseudocheirus occidentalis. Taxonomy (NCBI): domain Eukaryota; kingdom Metazoa; phylum Chordata; class Mammalia; order Diprotodontia; family Pseudocheiridae; genus Pseudocheirus; species Pseudocheirus occidentalis. Next base: position 210,474,785 of record CM053595.1, on the reverse strand, counting down.
CCTAGTGTGTCCATCAAAAAAAACCCTATAAGCTGCCTCTCCTGTCTGTTTTCTGGAAACTTCCATATTCTGTGCTTATATTCCCTATTTTATTCTCTAGGTACTATCTAGTGTCTCTTTGCCTGTGACATAAGAGATGGAAAACCAACCTGATGCCCTGAGAACCTGCTTGTTCTTTATGAGACTTATGCTCCAGGAGCTGCCCTGTCCATGAATTTTACCATCTCCAATCTGTTTTTCATGTTGGCTAGCAGCAAAAGAGAGCCCACTGAAAACATGGTGCTGAGTCTGCCTGTGACCATTCCAAGGTACCATTACTTATCCCCTTCCTCTTCCCAGTGGGGCCTAAAGTCACACACTAGGTTCTAGCAAACGTTTTGCTTTATTTTTTTCTATTGTGGTCCCTACATCATAGTCTTGATGACAAATACACACACCTACACATTCCACCAAGGTGTTTTATTTTAGGCCTTGGGCACTCCCCTGTGTGTTAAAATGTGTCATAATAAAGGCCTATTTACACTTCTCTGGACTATCTGATTTCTTTTGTGAAAGCCCCTCTACAGCCCATAATTTTTATAAAGGACACTGAGGAAGCTTGTCCTTTTAAGGACAAAGGAGTGGGGTGGGGGCACAATGGCCAGTGTATAGCAACTCATTAAGAGGATAAGCCTTAGAAGGGGGATCCCTTTTCCTTCCCAGTGTGTCTCCTTAAGCTTCATCCACACTAGTTTCACTAGTTCCTGATTGTTATCTCCCAATTTTGTCAGGTTCAGATTTCAGCCGGCCCACTCAATTTATTTTAATGTAGCCGGTCTACTCCCATGGCTTTGATGGAATGACTCCATTCCTTGTCGTGGGCCCAACCATCCAGAAAGTCTTTGTCCATGATTCTCATGGCTCCTGGACTCCTTGGAGAAGGCAGAATATTCTGGTCCTGACTCTCCCAGGTTCTAGGCTTATTTCCGAAACTGTTTACTTCCCTTCTTTCCCTATTTCCCACAAAACTGCCTGTATTGTTTATATGGGAACAAGTTTCTAAGCCTCTTGAACATAATTTTATTCCTTCTTGAGCAGTCTAGGCTAGGTTTGTCAGACGGAAAGAGCTATACATTATAAGCCTGCCTCTCATCTGTTTAAGGAAGCTGTGTCACATCTCTATAAGCCTCAGTCTCCCCATCTGTAGAACACCCCTTTATCGGCAGCATCTTGAGGAGGGTGAGGGGCCAGATTATATTTGCCTGCACTATCTCTTCTGAACTCATGAGGGAGAAGAGTACAAAATCCAAATAGGACTTTTCCCCCCATAGAAGTATATCTTAAGCACCCAGGACAAGGGAATGGGAGGATTTTGCAGACTTGACAAGGAAAACTGAGCAGTGAAGGCAAACTGTATGAGATAAACAGAATTTTATTTGGGATATTTTAAAAAGCATTTTAAAAAGACCTAGCAAAGTCGACTTACTTATAGGCTAAGAATGTGACAAGATAACAGTCCCCAGATCACGCCTCTCTTTTCCTCAGGCAAATCCTGGTCTTTGAAGAGATAACAAAACTTCTCTATGATAACCCTATGTACCCATGGCTAGCTGGCTCGTCAAGAAGAGAATCAAAATAGGACTGCCTGGGGTAGTAGATCAGGCAACTAACAAAATTATCGGTAAAAGGAACTGTAAATAAGGGGCCTTGTGAGTCAAAAGATAATGGAGATGTTTTGTGCAAAGCCAGGCAGTGACAAAAAGAGAAACAAATGTCTTCAAGGTCAGGAGAATGAGCAAATGCAGAGAAGGACAAAGGCAGCTTACAGGAACGTGCCAACTGAAGGAAGCTGGAGGGCCAGCCCACGTGGTGCTTAATTACCGCACTACTTTACAGGTTAGGAAAGGCAACATGGTAGGCCTTTGACCTTTGCTTACCTGGAGGCTCTCTGACCTTTGACTACCTGGAGGCTTTCTGACTAGGCTAGCCTGGCAAATAATATTTTCATTGTGTGGACTGTCTTGCCCAGTGGGGGCCTCGGATCAGACTCTTTGCACCGAGGCCTGAGGGATTACAGGCAGCCAGCCAAACCACCAAATGAAATGAGGGGCTGGGGTATTTGGGACAGGATCTGTGTCCACAGGTACTGCTTGACCCAAGGGCAATTCCTGCTCTCTGGCCCTGAGGGAACTTGCCTACGAGCAGAAAGGACTTCTGGGGAAAACTTTGTCCCACTCTGCTTACACAGAGGGAGCTAGAAGTACCCTATCCAGGACCACTGACTCTGAAACTGGGGAGAAGAAGCTAGGGGCTCTTCTGTTCTCCTTCCAGCCCCCACTTCTTTCCTCCCACCTCATCAATTCAACAACAAAGCTTGTCAGTTTGGTCCCCCTTTTAGGAAGCTTTGCTCTCAGTTTCCCCCTCTGTAGAACATCACTCTCACCCACTAGCTAACTCTCAGTGAGTTTATGTCTTCCAAGTGCCTAAAAAGAAGGAGGCCAGAATCTCTGAGTGGTTATTTGGGGGCTGTTGGGAGAGTGGGGCAGATCCTAAGCATTAAGGGTAAGGAGACCTATTTCAGCCTCAGTTCCTTGAGAAAGAGAAGTCTGTGGATTTTGAGACCTTGGGAGTAAGTGAGTGTTCCAGCAATGATGACTTAAGGGCTTGGTGCTTGAACCCACATCTCCTATTTCCCAATCCCTTCCCTGATTCTATAACACTGGGGAATAAAAATATTTTTCACCACCTTCAGGACAAGCAAGGTTCAATTCTTTCCTGTCTACCTCTGCTTTCTTTTCCATCTTTCTGCCCTTCCCTCTATTTCTCTTTGTCTCCCTTGAGTCTCTTCCTTTAAATATTTCTCCTTTCTGTATCTTTTTCTGGCTCTTAATATCTCTCTCTCTCCTTCACTCTCTCTCTCTCTCTCTCTCTTTCTCTCTCTCTCTCTCTCTTTCTCTTTTTCTCTTTCCCCTTCTCTCTCTTTCATTCTCTTCCTCTCCCTCCAGATCCCTTGAGCAGTAGGAAGATCTCAGCTTGGGCACTTGGGAGAGAAAATGCTCAGAAAACCTATCCACTCTTCTTTTCCTAGTAATTCCAGGTCAGGAGCCTGACCTCCTGACTACCGCCTCCTCTTTCCCCAGCCCAGCTACATGGATGCAGAGAATCTTTGTAGAACCCTCAGAACTATCTCACCAACGGCCAACTGTCACACAGGTTGTCAAGGGCCTTTCCTCAACACTGGCCACCTGCCTGCCTCTGCAGGCTGACTTTGTCAGTCTACAGTGGCCCAAACTGTGGTTATCCGTGGTGGGAAGAAAGGTATCCCCACCTTCTCTGGCGCAGGTCCCATATTGACACCCAAGCTGTCCCTCGGAGATCATACTCTTATCCTGAATCCCCCTACCACCACCATCATTCCTCATTCCGCTCTGGGTAGGTCATAGGGCTTGTTCTTATCTACTAGCTGAGACTTATTTAGATTCATTCAGAAGCTGGTTGAAATTTTAAAAATTAGACATCAAGAAATATGACATGGGGGTGGGGGGGTGCTAGGTGGCACAGTAAATAGAGCACTGGCCTTGGAGTCAGGAGGACTTGAGTTCAAATCCAGCCTCAGCCACTTAACATTTACTAACCATGTGACCTTGGGCAAGTCACTTAACCCCAATTGCCCCACCTTCTCCCCTCCAAAAAGACCAAAAAGAAATATGACACAGGGAGCCAGAGTAGGTGCAAAAAATAAAATAAGCTTCTATATTGATCCTTCTAAACTCTTGTCCTTGAGTGCAAAAGTACTTATGAAATAATTCAATCTTCCCAAGTTTTCAAGGGTTTTGGAAATATATTTCTTATAGTTGGAGGAAGCATGGTATGGGAGGGGGAGGAGTAATGGATCCGAGTTCAAATCCTGTCTCTGCTACTTATTAACTGTTTTACTTCTCTATAGGCCTCATTTCCCCATATGTGATGTGATAGCATGGGAGTAAATGACCTCTTATACACACACCTCCTAGCTCCAAATCCTTTGATGTTATTAGGGGCTCTGAATTCAATGTATCCTTATTTCTGACAGGCTTGAAAAATAAAGTCCCATCTCCTCTCAGTGCCTCCATTTCCCCCTGCATGAAATATGCAGAATTATCCCTAGACCCTCCCTGCCTCAGATGTATTTGGAAAAGTAATCGTGCCTATAATAAAAGGCCTTTAGTACCTTTGAAAAGAGATGCTAGTAAATATGTGACTAGTTTGGGTTATTAAACTCAATTCTTCGCTTCACGAAGCTCTATAATAAAGCTCAGCCCTTCAGAGACTGGATGAGGGGACAAATGTGTCTGAAAGTATTTCCAAATCCCCACCATGTATTTCATCATGAGGACCTTGGCTCTCCCTCTCACAGAAGACCACAGATTTGGCCTCAGGCTCCTTCATTTTCTGCAGTAGATGGGTTCATTAATATGGTTTGGAGCTACACAGAGAGTAAGTATGCTCTGGTCTAGCTGTTGGCTTCTGGGACATCACCTCTGGGCACATCTGGAGAAATGAGGCCCAGTGTCCTCCAAAGTAATGAAAGCCCATCAGAAGCAGGCCCTGAAGGATGCTGAGCTGAGCTGTTCTCTAGCCAGAGGACAGCATGACTGAGTACCTACTGTGAGAAGGTCTGCCACTGAGGATCAGGCTTCCCTATCAAGGCCACATGGATTCTTAGCCTTTGGCTCAATGGATCATTTATCCTTTGTAATCATGTCAGTTAGGGGGCACAGTATTCAGAGGGAAGGGAGCTGCTTTGTGCTGAGCCTCTGGAAACTGTGTGAGTGATCTAGCATCCTGGGAAATCACCCCAGCCACATGACAGAGATCTGACTTCCACCCCTCTTTCTGGTACCCCCATTGTGAAGTTTTGCTTCCCACTTTCTCCATCTGCAGAACATCCTCTCCCCCTATATACAAAGGTGTATAGCTTTTTTCCTAATACAAAAAAAAATACTAGTTTTCATAGGATCCTAACTATTAGGAAGAAGAAACAGACATTTCTTCCTTTTACAATGCCCTTTTTTTTTACATTTGTACAATATTTTTATTTTTATTTATTTATTTACTTTTAGTTTACAACATTCAGCTCCACAATCCCTTGAGTTTCAGATTTTCTCCCCTTCTCCCCCACCCCCATCATGGTGACAGTGGACTCAGATACAGGATCTACAAATATCTTCCCACTGATCATTAGTCAGGTTGTAAAGAAGGATTGTAACTGATGGAATGATCAGTGGGAAAGAGGAAACAAAACAAAACAGGACAAAGAAACAGAGCAAGTAGTTTGTTTCAATCTGCCCTCAGACTCTGCATCTCCTTCTCTGGACGTGGATATCTCCTTCAATCATGAGTCTTCTGGAGTTGTCCTGTAACTTTACATGGCTGAGAGGAGCCCAGTCTGTTGAAGTTAGTCATCACACATACATTGTGTCTGTCATTGTGTACAAATTTCTCCTGGTTCTGTTCTTGCTCAGCATCAGTTTATATAAGTCTCTCCAAGTTGTTATGAAGTCCGTCTACTCCTCATTTCTTATAGCACAATAGTATTCCATTACATTCATATACCAAAACATGTTCAGCCATCCCCCAATTGATGGGCATCCCCTTGTTTTCCAATTTTTTGCCACCACAAAAAGAGCCACTATAAATATTTTTGTATATATGGGTCTTCTTCGCACTTCTCTGATCTCTTTGGGATACAACCCTAGAAGTGGTATTGCTGGGTTAAAGGATATGCACTTATTTATAGTCCTTTGGCATGGTTCCAGATTGCTCTCCAGAATGGCTGGATCAGTCCACAGCTCCACCAACAATGCATTAGTGTTCTGATTTTTCCACGTCCTCTCCAGCATTGATTATTTTGCTGTTTTGTCATCTTAGTAAGTCTGGCTGGTGAGATGTGGTACCTCAGAGTTGTTTTGATTTGCATTTCTCTAATCACTAGTGATTTGAACCATTTTTTCATGTGCTTATAGATGTTTAATTTCATCTTCTGAAAACTGCCTGTTCATATCCTTTGACCATTAATCAGCTGGGGAGTGGCTTGTATTCCTATAAATTTGACTCAGTTCTTTGTATATTTTAGAAATGAGGCCTTTATCAGAGACATTGGTTGTAAAAATTCTGTCCCAATTTTCTACTTCCCTTTTAATCTTGGTAACATTGTCCTTGTTGTACAGAAACTTTTCATTTAATATAATCAAAATTATCCATTTTGAATTTTGTAATGCTCTCTAACTCTTGTTTCATCATGAAGTCTTCCCTACTCCACAGATCTGACAGGTAAACTATCCCTTGCTCTCCTAATTGCTTATGATATCAACCTTTATACCTAGATCATGCACCCATTTCAACTTTATTTTGGTGTATGGTGTTAGATATTGGTCTATGCCCAATTTCTGCCGTGCTGTGTTCCAGTTTTCTCAGCAGTTTTTGTCAAATAGTGCGATCTTATCCCCGAAACTGGGGTCTTTGGGTTTATCAAACAGTGGATTACTATAGTCATTGGTTGCTGAGTCTCATGTACCCAATCTATTCCATTGATCCACTACTCTATTCCTCATCCAGTACCAAGTGGTTTTGATAACTGCTGCTTTGTAGTACAGATTAAAATCTGGTCTGGCTAGGCCACCTTCCCTAGCATTTCTTTTCATTAGTTGCCTTGATATTCTGGACCTTTTGCCTTTCTAAATCAAGCATCTGAGCTGAAAAGGACCAGTACTTAGTAAGAACCAGCAGTATTTATTAATAGCTGACATTTTTGTGGTACCTTTTAGTGTTTTCCTTACAATAACACTTTTAGGTAAGTAGTGTACATATTCTTATACCCATTTTACAGGTGAAGAAACTGGGGTGCAGTGTGTTGATATTTAATAGATAAGAGATTTTATTTATTTATTTATTTTGTTTCTGTGTATTTGCTTTAAATACAAAGGACAGCAAAAGGTAGACCTTAGATTTATGGAATGTCAGGCACAGTAAGAAGCCTTAGAAATGGTCTAATCCAACTCCCTCATTTCACAGATAAAGAAACCAAGGCCCAGAGAAGGAAAGTGATTTATCTAAGGTCATACAGCTAGCTATACCTACACCTCTCTCCTTCCCCTCCATCTGTTCTATCTTTATTTTGTTTTTTTTTGGTTTTTGGTTTTTGGAGGGCAGTTGGGGTTAAGTGACTTGCCCAAGGTCACCACGGCTAGTTTTTTGTGTTAAGTGTCTGAGGCCGGATTTGAACTCAGGTACTCCTGACTCCAGGGCCGGTGCTCTATTCACTGCGCCACCTAGCCGCCCCTTATCTTTATTTTGTTAAGAGCTACCGAGTCTTCTCCCCCCTCCCCCCTTTGCTTCACCACTGAGAATAAACCCATTCCACGGGGCAGTTAAATGGCACAGTGGATAGGGGCAGGAAGATCTGAGTTCAAATGTGACCTCATACACTTCTTAATTGTGTGACCCAGGTGAAGTCACTTAACTTCAGTTTCCTCAACTGTAAAGTAGGGACAATAACAGCACCTATCTCCCAGGGCTGGTGTGAAAAACAAATGAGATAATATCTGTAAAAGCACAATGTCCTGCACATAGTAGGTACTAGATAGATGCTTATTCCTTCCCCTTCCTTTCTCAGTGACAATAGAATCCAATCTCTTTGTTTCTTAGAAAACTTTTCTTCAAGGCTCAACTCAGGTTTGCCTCTTAAAGGAAGCCTTTGTGCCCTTCCCCCCCCAAATTATTAATGTTCTTACCTTTCTAAAATGATCTTGTATTTGCTTCATCTGTTCCAGCAACCTAGATGTAAACTCTTTGAAAGCAGGGATTATTTTTTAATTTGTCTTTGGATCCCTAACCTAGCACAATGCCTCATACACAGTAGGTATTTAATAAGAGCTTGTCATTGAACTGACGGCTCAGGTCTTACCTGAGGAAATAAGAGACCCACTGATGAATAAAGGACTCCTCGGAGGCTAGAGCAAACACATAGGCAGGGGTGGAGGAGGGGAGAGGAGGTAGAGTGAGATAAGCCTGGAAAAGGGCCTCCAATGCCAGGCTAAAGAATGTGCATTTCTGCAGTGCTGTAAGGTTTGTAAGGCATGTTACACATATCCATCTGATGTTCACAACAACTCTGACAGGTAGGTGCTATTAGCATCTGCATTTTACAGACGAGGAACCTGAGGTAGACTTGCTCAGGATCACACAGTTAGGAAGTGTCTGAGGTCAGCTTCGAGCTCAGGTTTCCCTGACTTCCAGTCCAGGAGGCAGGGAGAACCACTGAAGGCTTTGGAGGCAAGGTGTGGGGGGGGGGGGGAAGGGGGGGTTGGGAGTGAAGGAATCATTTGAGTTCTGTATTAGGGGGAGATTAATCTGGAAGTGGAATGAAGGATGGATGGGAGAAGGGAAAGTCTGAAAGGTGATTCTTGGTCCACTCAGTTTTATCGCACCTGGCTGGGAAAGGGGCAGGAGCGGGTTAGTGGGAATGACCACATCAGATAACACTAGCAGTTAAAAAATGCTGAAAGCGCCTTATTCTAGTGAATATCCCTTCCCTCCTCCCACCACCCAGTCTAGGGTCATAAGCTTCTAAGAAAAGAGATTATGCTCTGTGGCCTGAAAGCCAAGGAATGTTAGCCTTCAGTCCAATGGCCAAGGAGAAGCATGGGGGCCAGCCAAGGAGGGCGTACCAGTGGATTATATAAGAGCCTTGGCCATCTAGAGGTGCAGCCAGGAATACAGTGACAGCAGAACTTCACTCTGGAAGCTGCAGGGGCTGAGGCAAGGTCAGGGAAGGGGTGTTGCAAGTTGGATCCTGGTTGGAATCCACCCAAACTACACTGTTTACATCTCCAGTGACTAAGAGCTGCATAGAAAAGGTTGCTTTTGTCTTACTCTAAATCCCTTCCAGGGCTGACATTGGCTACTTGGTTTGGAGGAGGTGGAAAGGGATCCCTGGGAGGGGAGAACCGATGTTTCTTTCTAAAGACTAAGTTCTTGTCTTGTTGAAGGTGCCAATGAAGCTGCTAATGGCAGTGATCCTGACGTTGGGCCTGGTGGTGATGGTCCCTGGCCTATTGCCAAAGAATGAGGATAGGATGTGTGTCTACCAGAGGCTCTCCCAAGAGGATGCATTTTTCTGCAAGTGAGTAGAACCCACAAAGTTGGAGTGGGGGTGAAGTGAAGGAAGGGTCAGGATGGAATCGGGCATTTGTTCTGGGGACCCAGGGTATAGGCTTCTCCTAAGATGAGAGGCAAGATTCCCCGGTTCTAGGTGACCTGGCTGAAGTCCTAGTAGAAAAAGGTGTCATCTTAGAGATCACCTTAGCCAAGAGTACTATTGAGTCAACTTGCTTTTTTTCTGGGCCTGAGCAGGGTTTGTTCTCTGAAAGCAGCTGGCTTATATCTCAGCCTCTCTTCTTCCTGCTCGGATGAATGGGGAAAGGTGCAATGAACCACTTAGACAAAAAGCCCTCATTGTAACAAAATGCACTTTTCTGCAAAACAACCTTTTCCCCTGCATAAGAGGATTGCTTTTTTTTTAAGATGACAGTAATTAGGCCCCGAATATGATCATCCCTCCTCTCTCCAAACAAGTACATAACTATTTTTGCCAGAGAACAGAGCACTTTGGCATGACCTAGGGCCAAATGGGGGAAAGGTTAATAGCAGTAGACATAGGAGACCAGTCCTTACTGACATATGGACATATTGCTCGACCTGGAAATCCTAAGGCCAGCACTCTACTCAGGATTTAAAAAAAAAAATTTTTTTTAAATAACTCAGCAAGGTCAGCATGTACTTCATGGGCCAAAAACTCTGCTAGAACAGTCTCCAGAGTGTTCCTTTGGGGTGTTAACACCCCGCCCCCTTCCTTCTCCCTCTCCCTGCCTCCCCCCCAAGGCCTTGGTCTTTGGAAAAGATACTTTACTTTCTGCTGAGCTTTAATTCAGAAAGTGGATTTGCTTAGGTTGAAGAGAACAGCCACTCCTAGGATTGCTATGACTCTATGTCAAGGGGGAAAGGAATCTGATAAGACAATTCATTTATATTTTGCCATTCTTGTTTTAATGTGCTATTACCTACTTGCCTGCCTGTATTTGGTTTAAAAGGGAAAGTGGACAGCAGCCAACTCTTGTCCTAAAGAACGCAGTTTCAGACATCTTGGGGAATATTGTTGGATAAGAAACTTTCCCAGCACCCTACCCCCAATTCATACTAGTTGGCTAGCTACCTTCTGAGTCTGTGTACAACCCTGGGCCCTCTACTTTGCTTTAACCATTTCATTTGTTCCTAAAATAATCCCTGCACAGACCAAGCTCTTATCAACCAAATCCCATTTAAAAATACTCTTTGAGTTTACTAGAGGGCCCCTACATTAAAAGAGAAAAGAAAAGACAAGAAAAGAAAAGAAAAAGAAAGGAAAGGAAAGGAAAGAAAGGAAGAGACAAGAAAAAAGAGAAGGAAAGAGAAGAAAAGAAAGGAAAAAAAGAAGAAAAGAAAAAAAGGAAAAGAGAAGAGAAGGAAAGGAAAGAAAAAGAAAAAAGAAAGGAAAAGAAAAGAAAAGGAAAAGAAGAGAAAAGAAAAGATAAGAAGAGGAAAGAAAAGAAAAGAAAAATATGAGTAGAGGCAACTAGGTAATGCAGTGGATAGAGTGCTGGGCCTGGAGCCACAAAGACCTGCTCAAATCTAGCCTCAGACACTTAGTATGACCTTGGGCAAGTCCCTTAATCTTGCCTCAGTTTCTTTAACTGTGAAACAGAAATAATATTTGAGTCTATTTCTAGGGTTATTGTGAGGATCAAATGGGATATTTGTAAAAAAAAAATAATAATACAGTGCTTAATACAAATGTTTATTCACTTCCTTCCCCATCTATTTTGTAAAGCTGAGTTTTTTTCCCCTTAGGTTTCAAAATGGAACCTGATTGTTTTTAGACCCCAGAACTATTCTTGGGTTTCTAGGCTGAAGCCTAGTAATGCCGGTAACATCTTTGGAAATCCAAGGTTCAGTGTCCTTTCTCTCTCTCCTTTGCAGAGGCAACCTCAGCGTGATCTACCCAGAGATAGGGGACATTGGCTGCATGTATGTCCCTGAGTGCAATCACTTCAGGCAGAAGATTGGTAGTTGGAGCAAACCTTCCATCAAGTACTCCCAGGCTCATGAGGTGAGTGTACCATGTGGGAGGTCGTCAACACAGTCATTGTCACCAGTCAGATCTTGAACCCCTGCTGGGAGCAATGCAGAGCCTCAGATGGCTGGATGCCACCTGCATTCCTAGAAACCAACAGAGGCAGGTAAAGCCATCGACTTCCTTGGGTGAAATGTGCAGCGGGTGCAACAAAGGATGCTTTTAAATATAACTTCTTCCACATACACACTTTTTAATAATACTAGAAAGCCCTTCTCTCTGTGGCTCATGGGGATTTTGTTTCTGGTGACACCAGTCTCATGCATTATAAGGAAGGTTTTAAGCGTTGGACAACAAAAAGTTAGGAGGAAGAGACACATTGTCAAATCTAGGGGAGGTTCAAAGATTCTTTGCCCTGGACATCCACATTTTCTTAGACTAGAAGGCCAGGGTGAGGGATTCTGAGAAGACAATGGTATGGATACTCCAGAAATCAAATCCTTCCTAGCCAGTTCCCCCATCTACACCCCCTCCCCACTGGCTCCTTCATTTTCTCCCAGGGTCAAACCCTGGTGAGATTAGAGGCATTGCCTGCCTCAGAAGGCTGGATACACCTTTTAGGGGCTCCAAAGTTTTTTCCCCAAGAGTCTGCTTGTTGACATTGTGGGAAGGAAAGCACTTAGAAAACAGAAATGGGCCAGCCAGTGAAAGGTTCCTACCACCTAGGGAGGTATCACTGATAATCCTAGAATATGGGAAACTGCGTTCTTCACTTTGGTGACATGGTTTACTGTATTCTTGACTCTTGGCCAGTACCATGAGAGATGTGCTCTGATATGATGTAAAGCATAAATGTAATGACATGGGCCAAAACATTATGAGGAATTAAAATAATTGCTCTTGCCACAGAGACTTAGCTTTAAGTAGCATCATTTTGTTCCCAAAACTGCCCTGGCTTTGTGGGTAAAGGGTGGTCTTTGAATATTATGAAACTGATATACAGGAAAATATCATTGTGTTTCTGGGGAATGGGAAAATGAGCTGATGCTTCTGGGAAATCTGTTGTGAGGGGACCTTTGTGATAGCTTTGGATTTCTTACCTGAATGTCATTTCCTCATCTTTCTCTTGGTTGGCCATGAGAGTTTGGTAATGAACAAGAATGTCCTTGAAGGACTAATTCTTTCTGAATGGGGCTGGTTTGAGACTGTGGGCTCTGGATCCTGGATTGAGCTGTCTGAGAATGCCCTTTGAACTCAAAGAATCCCCACTGAGGATAATTAAATTAATGATTAGGATTATTGGTCAGTTGTGTCTCTGGGTCCAAGAAGGGGACTCAAATGTAGAGGAGGTCTTTAGGGATCATCAGCCTCTGACTCTCAGATCAAAGGATCAGGGTGGACCAAGGATTCACAGGAGGAATGTTTAGTCCTAGAAGCTAGATAGATCCACACACTGGGGACAGACTTTGGATAACTATTATCTCTCTCTCTTTTTTTTTTTTTTTTGCTATTTCTGAACGTTTATATTGTTTATCTTCCCAACAAAAAGACATTTGGGTGTCAAAGGGAAACTGGGGAGAAAGAGCTGGAGCTAGGATCACTCATTTTTCTACTCTGGCTCTCAGTCAGCTCTTATCCTCCACACCCAACCCCAACCCAGACAGTCTCTTTTTCTGTGTAGAAACTACTGAGAGCTCTGAACTTTATCAGTTATATAACATCTGCAAGCACTCTGATGTTATGGACCCCAAATACAAAAATTGCTCCATAGACACTGGCACTAGGACCCACTGTGGACTCAGTGCTGCCAGCCTGTTGGACATGAGTTGGGTTTATCTGCTTCTGCCCACTGCCTCAATGCTCCAACACTCCCACACTCCTCAAAAAGGTATCCTTTGAACCCCCTTGGTATCCTTGCCCCATTGCCCAAAATGTTTCCTCAAGTGATCCAGGGATGACCCCAATGCATGTACCACTTTAAAGTCAAACAATGACGCCCTGTTTCCATACCTTTGCATTAACTAATCACTCTGCTCCCACAGTCACTCAGACCCAGCACAAACAGCTGGGGGCTTCCTCCTTAACAAGCCCCACTACCAGTTACCAGTGTCTGAAGAACATACTGTAAGGCTTTTTAGAACCAGGGGAACTTCATACCCCTGGTAGCCATACGTCTCCCTCACCCCAACACAGAGCTGCAGCTCCTCTGAAGTTTTGTTGTCCAGGTTCTTGCAGGGGCCACAGTGGGACATGGAGCTAGGTAACTAGAGATGAACCGCAGGTCTCCGAGGTGCAGTGGAGAGAGTGCCAGGCCTGGAGTCTGAAGGATTCCTATTTGTGAGTTCAAATCTGGCCTCAGACACTTAGTAGCTGTGTGACCCTGGCCAAGTCACTTAACCTGTTTGTCTCAGTTTCCTCATCTGTAAAATGAGTATATAATAGCACCCGCCTTCCAGTGTCTTTGCCAAGAAAATCGCAGACGGGGTCACAAAGAGTCAGACATGACTGAAGAACAACAATGACAACAGGAAGCCTGCGCCCGGGGAGCTGAGGGGCCGGTTCTGTGATCAAGAAGGTCAGGAGCTGGGCATCTTGGGGCAGGATTTAGAGGTCACTGAGATTCAGCTAAGAGAAATCCCTGGGCAAAGGGACTTATGGTCTCACTGGTGTCAGACTGGCTCCACTGACACAGACCCCAACTTCCTTATCATCAGCAAATAAGACTTGGAGCGCCGGTCCCACGCACTCAATCCACGCCTCCACGACCACCCTGGCGACGATCCTGGCCCAACCTAATCAGGCTGGCATAGCCTTTCACCAGACACGTGCACAGTCTTCCCAGCGTGGAAGAAGCTCACCAGAGCCTGGACTCTGTTGGCATGACCTTTGAAAACTCAAGCCATGACAACCTCCTTGCCATGATAAAAAAAATGACAGGATGTTAATGGAAACAGTTAGTCCAAAATCAAGGGCAAGTTACCAACTCGCAGCCCAAAAGAATAGGCAAATCAAGAGCCAAGTGCCATCCCTATCATTCATTGTCATCGTCACAGCAGCTAACATTTATATAGTGCTCACTATGCGCCAGGCACCGTACTAAGCCCTTTACAATTATTATCTCATTTGATCCTTACAGCAACTCTGGGAGGTAGGTGCTGTTATTATCCTGATTTTACAGATGAGGAAACTGAGGCAAACAGAGGTTAAGTGACTTGCCCAGGGTCACATAGCTAGTAAGTGTCTGAGACCGGATTTGAACTCAGATCTCATACTACCCAGGTGCCCAAATATCTTTCTTTCTGATGTTTTAAAGGCAGGAGCAACATGAAGTCTTCTCAATTGGAACAAACTTAGCATAGGCATAAAAGTCAAATGTCTACACTGTGTATAAGAAACATATGGTAGTGTCTATCTATGCTACTTATTTTATGTCATGGAAGGGGCTGAGAAGACTTTATCTTCACCCCCTCCCCAACTCTAGCCCTATGTCTCCCTAGATGCTTTTTGGAACTTTGGCCAGGTTAATTGATTACCCTCTTGCCATCAACACTTGCTTATCATAGGACGCATTTTTTGGTCCCTCCCCATCTACGGACACTCGGCATTCCCTGGAGATGACGTCTAGACTAGCCCTACATAGAGGCTATGGCTTTGCGTCAGGGCTCCGTGCATTGTGTCTGCCTAAGCCACCAGGTGGTGCTGAAGATTGACTCTGCCAGCTTACTGCCAACTGTGCACTCCAGCCTTCCCAAGTACCCTGGGTACTGTAAATGTGGGCTAACAGATAAATCCAGATATGGCTTACAACCCCACCCACTAGGATCTCTTCACCTTCTCACTTTCCTTTTCAGAGCATCCTCAGATAATTAAGTTGCTTCTTATATATACTAAAAACATTTACTGAATGGAAATTAGAAGTAAATTGCAACCTCTGTTGAGCATAATTATTACATTTCTAAGTCCCCTCTTCCCTCTCTTTGGATCTGTCCTCTTTCACCACAGACATGGACACACTTAAAGGAGTTTTATCAAACAATCTCTATCTCAAGATCACCACTTCACTGTGGTCTAGCCACTAATGCCACCATGAATGGCCACTGGCAATCATTGCCCCTATATCTACTCTACATTTATCAGCTACCGACCCTAGGCCATCCATGTGGCCCTTTGCATTGTATCTCTGCATTTCTTTGCAGTGTCTTTCAGCCATGTTCAGCTATGTTTCAGACGTGTCCAAAAAGTGTCTGTTGCTCAGTAATTCGATGGAATGTTCTGTAGAAATTCTGTCTCAGTCATCCATGTGGCCAGACAGCTGTCCCTTGGGAAACTAAGTCCAGAAGTCTAAATACTACAGAGCTTGGCTCTGTCCTTTCAAAAGTTCTGCCAGAGAGAGTGATAGCAGCACAACCAATGGACAATGCCCTTAGCAAAGTCTTTAAGAGGCAACTAAATGCCCCCACCTGCAACCTTTCTTAGCATTTAAAGACCCTGAGAAAGTCAGGGGCAACAGGCACCTGGTGTGCAGTGGGAGGCTGCTACAGAAAGAGCTACATTAGACCTTGTTAAGGACTCTTGAGGTCTCCAACTTAGCAAAGGGGCAATGGACTTCCCAGCCTAAAACCCTTAGCCTCTTTCTGACTAGGTCATCCATTAGGACAGCTAAGGGGAATAATGGAAGGGATAGAGGTTGTGGGCTCAGTACAGGGTATGAGGGATTTGAAGTCAGATATATAGGTGCTCATCCTTAAGTGGTGGGGGAAGTAGAGGGAGACAGAGACAGAGACAGAGAGTAGAGTTAGTTTTATGAATTCAGGGTCTGGGGAGCTGGATTTCTGGTGGGATGACATTTGTGAAGTTCTAATACAAAATAATTATAGGAGTACAAGGATAGAAGCAAATGTAGCTTTCCTGTGCCTTGTTCTTCCTTCAAGAAGCCCTGATTTTGTCGGGATGGGTGTACCCTTGATGTATGAGCACTGCAAACCCTCTGTACCGTAGTACATGTTTTAAGAGGTGCTTTGACCTCACCTCCAGCCAAATGATGAGCCTTTCCAAACCTAGGTTGATCCTTTTCAGCTGGGTAAGCGCTACCAAGGACTGAGCTCACTCAGGTTCCAAGAACGCACGGTCTGCCAACAACAAAGCACGGAAGTGCACTTGCATAACACAGGGCCCTTGTCATACTGCAACTTGTATTGTTTCAATTCAACTATATCATTTCGATTCAGCTCAAACATATCTTGAGTATTATCCCTGTATAAGAACTATGTAAGTTGCCATGTTAGGCATAAGGAATGCAAACACAGACCCCATGATGGATTATATTCTCCCATTTGAACGTAAACTTCTTGAAGGCAGGGACTAGCACATACTAAGTCTAATGTATTCTTCATGTAATCTTTCTGTTATCCTGGCCTCAAGGAGTTTAAAATCTAGTTAGCTGCACAAACAAAACCAATGCAAACCAACAGGGAAGTTGACTGAAAAGACTTATATGAACTGATACAGAGTGAAGTGAGCAGAACCAGGAGAACATTGTACACAGTAACAGCCATATTATATGATTAACAACTGTGAGTGACTGAACTATTCTCAGTGATACAATGATCCAAGACAATTCCAAAGGACTCGTGATGAAAAATGTTTTCCACTTCCAGAGAAAGAACTGATGACATCTGAATACAGACCAAAGCATACTATTTTTCACTTTTGTTCTTTCTTTTTTTGTTTTGTTCAAGTTTCTTTTTTCCACAAAATGACTAATATGGAGATGTTTTACGTGATTACACATGAATAACCTATATCAGATTGCTTACTTTTTCAGAGAGAGGGAAAGGAACGGAAGGAGAGATGGAATTTGGAACTCAAAACTTAACAACGAATGTCAAAAGTTGTTTTTACATGTAATTGGGGAAAAATGATTATTTTAAAAAGTCTAGTTCGAAGGAGATAAGAAGCATATAAATAACTAGGGTCCAAGCTGCAGTATGACAAGGGCCATAAGTCCTATGAAGTTTCAGAGAAGGGAGAGATCACTCCTGACAAGTTGGGGTGAATGGGGGAGCACTGTCAAGATTGGAAGGAATCCAGGAAGACTATGGAGAAGCTGGTTTTATTTGAGGGGTAGGATTACAACATGTGGCAAATAAGATTAACAGTAAGTCCAAAAGATTATGCTTTGTCATGAAGGATCACGAGACTCAGTTCAGCTCCTGCTCATCTCATGCAACTGAGACTGTGACCTGTTTCTCTGAGGGGACAGGACACACAGCTAGCTGCATGGGGGCAGGCACTAGCTTGGTCTACACAGCCCTGTCGGCAAAGGCTTCCGGTGACTTTGGGCTTGCCAAGTATCCTTCAATTCTTCCACTAGATGGCAGCATAAGACTTTCTGAATACAGCCCACCTAACGTTGGCACTTAACACAATTCGCAGATGTTGTTGGATTCAGTGAAAATTTACAGTCCTAGGAAACTTGGCTTTGGAGGGGACCTCAGAGGCCGTAAGTCCAGCCTCTTTACAAGAAGAGGAAACAGCTTCAGAGAGAAGCAAGTTCGTGGTAAAGCTGAGACTAGAACCTGGGATTCCTGGTTCTACGCAAACATCCAGCAGGACTGATAGATAGGGGCATGGGCTCTATGATTCTCTAGGATCTGGCCACAGAATGCACATACTTTCCAACCAGAAGGAGGTATTGGAGCAGTTTGCCAAATTATTTCCTAAACTTTCAGGCAATGTAGGTTGAGAGTCTGATGAGCCAGACACCATAAGCTAGTTGAATGGACATTAGTTATAGTTGTTTACCCAGCAACCTGGGAGAAGGTAAAGGGTGTTGATTAGGCATTTGCTCAGCAATTGGCATTCAGGAGCCTTTGGGTCTGAAATATTTTAAATCTCAGCACCAGATTTGCAGGAAACTTGGAAACCTGGGGTCATGGCTTTTCTGGACAGGGATCGTAGGTAGGAGGGGTGGAGCCATTGCTACCTGACATGAAAGAGGAAAAGCCTCTTAGAGCTGGGAGGAGTTAAGAGACAGGGCAGCCCAGCTTCCTCCTCTCCATCCTATGTCTCTCTGCTCAGATCTTCCCACTTGGATCAGCCTCCCACCAGGTCTGCTGCAAACCTTCCCTCCAACCAAGTCTTTGTGGGGGTAGCATCCTCATCTGCTTTGCTCCATACTGGCTTATGGGGGATGTAGTTCCCAAGAAGACTATGCTCCCCTCTCCTCACCTCCCCCATCCCCCATCATACACAAATGAAGAAACTGGAAACCAGAGAGAAATGGCTTCTCCAGGGCAGGAAACGGCATCTTACCTAGATGTGCTTGATAAATGTCAGCATGAGTCCCTGGAGGTTGGAGGGCAGGCCCTGCAGTCAGGGCAAATAAGTGGCAGCTATTACAGCGTAAAAGCCAAGAAAACAAGGGAGAACAATTCAAATTTCTTCTCTCAGGTACAATAGATGGGGAGTTTCCTGAGGGCAGGGACAATTTTTTTTTTAATTTTCTTAAGTATCTCCAGAAATAGGTGCTTAGTAAATACTTGTAACTTGACTCAGTGCCCCAAGGTCTGAGAGAGGCCTGAGTGGGATGGTGGGGAATGGTCTGGCTGACTATTGCTTCCCCCAGGAGAAAGGCTCGAGCTCAATTTGACTGGCAAAGAGACAAACTAGTGTAGGACAAGCCGACTGGTTTTTGTTACATGCCTCATCAATCACAGCAAGCCAGAGATTTAGACGGTACTGGCTGAAAGGCGTGGTAAAATCTGTGGACCACCAGCTGGCTATACTGTGGCCAGAGGGAGTCTGATCATCTCTACAGCAGCTGCCTTAGGGACTCCTTCTCAAGGGCTAGGCAAAAATTGCAGCAAATCTCACTTGAGCCTGACAGATTGGAAACATACGGAGAGAGGAAACGCACGCTATGGAAAACATAGCGATAGCTAAGAGAGAGATATACAAATATATACATATGTATGTATATATTTGAAGAACACTTCATAGTTAATTAAGCGTTTTTCAAATCCCTTATCCTATTTGTGCCTCACAACAAAGCTGTGGCAGGGTCAAAAAAGCCCCCGAGGCAGAAGACCCTGAAACTTAGTGTTACTTTGGGCAAGTTAGCTAACCTCTCTTTCTCTCCTTTTTTTTTTTTTTTTGCTCTTTTTTTGGGGGAGTGCCTTGCCCAAGGTCACACGTCTAATAAATAGTAAGTGTCTGAGGCCAGATTTGAACTCAGGTCCTCCTAACTTCAGGGCTGGTGCTCTATTCACTGTACCACCTAGCTGCCCCCTAGCTAACCTTTCTCAGCCTGTTTCCTCTTCTGTAATATGAGGGGATTGGCCTAGATTGGATTAGAGAGCTAAGGTTCTGGTTAATTCTACATGGGTGATCCTAGGACGCATGGGTATTGAAACAAGTCACTCCTTTTCCAGCCTCAAGTTTCCTCACTTGTAAAATGGAAATAATAGTACTCGCCCTTCCTATTTCACAGGATTATTCTGAGGATCAAGTAAGATGATGAATTTTTAAAAGTCCTTCCTAAGCGGCTAAATAAAGATATCTTATGGGAAACACAGGAAGGTCCAGTCTAACACCCAATGGCTCTGGACTGTTCAAAGAACAGAGGCAAAACGAGGCCCAGATTTAGTAAGAATATTCTTGAGTAAGCTTAGACATCAGAGGCTATGACTGTTTTTACCAAAGGAGGAGGTCATGGTCTTGATTCAGAGTCTCGGTTTATTTATTCCTATTATTATCCCCATCATCATCATCATCATCATCATCATCATCATTTTAGTATAGACTGGAACGGGATTATTACACTTACAGAAACTGAAATTCAGAAAAGTCAAATGCCTTGTCCAAGGTCACACAGTTAGTGGTGGAGAGAGAAGGAGTTGTTGGGTCTCCTGACTCTAAGCCTAGTACTATTTTCACTAATTGTGTTGTTCTTCTATTTCAATGTGGAGAGAGGACTCCTATAATATTTAATATTTTTGTCAAAAGCTTGGCTAAGGGAATACTTATCAAAAGCAGAAAATGATATAAGCTAGAAGAGATAGTTAATAAGGTAGATGATGAGTTAGGATCCAAAAATGTCCCAAGATAGTTAATAAGGTAGATGATGAGTTAGGATCCAAAAATGTCTCAATAGACTGAAGTCTTAGACTGACTCTAGTAGGATGACATTGAATAGGTATAAATGTAAAGACTTGTATTGGGGTCAAAAAATAAATTTCATTAAAAAAGGGAGGTGGTGGCTGGGTGGTGCAGTGCAGAGCATCGGCCCTGGAGTCAGGAGGACCTGAGTTCAAATCTGTGCTCAGACACCTAACACTTACTAGCTGTGTGACTTTGGGCAAGTCACTTAACCCCAACTGCCCCTCAAAAAAAGCGCCAAAAAAAATTCATGTTTAACATGATTGTATATGTATAACCTATATCTGATTCCTCGTTGTCGTGGGGAGGGGGAAAGGGAGGGAGAGAGAAAACTTTGGAACTCAAAACCTTATAAAAAACGAATGTTAAAAACTTTACATGCAATTAGAAAAAATAAAATACTACTTACAAAAAAAATCTCAGAAGCACAATGTAGAAATATAACTAGAAAACATTTCATCTTTGCACCTTTGTTTTGTTGTTGTTCATTCATGTCTGACTCTTCATGACCCCAGGACTTTAATCACGGGGTTTTCTTGGCAGAGATACTAGAGCCATTTCCTTCTCCATCATGTCCCCATTTTGCAGATGAAGAACTGAGGCAAATAGAAGTTAAGTGACTTGCCCAGGACCGCAAAGCTAGTAAATGTCTGAGGCTGGATTTGAACTCTGTCTTACTGACTCTCTCCCAGCAGCCCCCTATTAAGGACCTACTTTGTTCAAGAAAAATTGTGTCAAGTGATCAGGATATAAAGACAAATGACAGTTCTTGTTTTCAAGGAACTCACAATCTAAAGGGGAGACAACACCCAAATAACTATATACACACAAACTATGAACATAAAGGATAAATTGGGGAAGGTCTCAGAGCAAGGCACTAGCATTAAAAGAGGTCAGGAAAGGCTTCCTGCAGAAGGTGGGAATTCAGCTGGGACTCAAAGGATGTTAAGAGGGTGAGATAAGGAGTCAGAGCATCCCAGGCACTGGGGGGGGGAGGGGAAGAGGAGGGAGGAAGACAGTCAGGGAAAATGCTCAGAGTCAAGAGACGGGCACGTCCTGTGCAAGGAATGATAGCCAGGAGGTCAAGTGGAGAGGTTTTTGTGAACTCCAAGCCCCAAACAGGTTTGATATGACAGCTCAAAAACCTGATCTTAGATTGCATTGCGAGGTACAATGTCTAGGACTAGGGGAGTCCTCTTGTACTATGCTCTGGTTTGACCACATCCAGACTATTGTGTTTAATTCTGTGAATCCCACTTTAGGAAAAACATTAATAAGATCCCTCCCCAAACTACTACTCATTTTGTATATTTTATATATCTCTATAGGCATATATACACATATATGCAGATGCAGATATGTGCCTCTAGTCATATGCATTCATTAAAATATAAGCTGCTTGAGAACAAGGATTATTTCCCTTTTCTCTTTGCCTTCTCAGTGCTTAGTATGGTACCTGATGTGAAGTAAGTACTCAATAAATGCTTGATGATGGATAAACAAGAACATTCAGAGGAGGGCTACCAGGGTGGTGAAATGTCAAAGGTCCATGCCATGAGAATACAAGAAATGGAGGCTATTTGACTTGGAGAACAGATAAAGGAGAGGGAACCATTAACTATCTTCAAGATTCTGAATTATCAAGTAAAAGAGAGATTAGATTTATTCTTTTGGAGAGGGGCAGAATTAATCTTGCTTTAAAGAAACATTTCTAATGATGAGAGCTCTCCAAAAGTGAAATGGGCTCCCCTTCACCAAAGGTCTTCAAGGAAAATCGGAATGACCCTTTGCCTGATCTGGGGCAGGGGATGAAGTGGGGGAGGTCCTGCTCAGATATTGGTAGAACTACCTGAATCCTGGTTTGAGATTCAGGGACTCTGCAATTCATATTCTTTCATTTATTTTGGGAGAATCAGAGCACTGTGCCATGGAACAGCTCTGATCTTGAAGTTGAAAGACTTGAATCAGTCGGTTGACAAGCATGAAGCTTGGTTTGTGCCAGGTTCTGGGCTAATTGCTTCCTATGAGGGCCTTCTTCTACCAAAGCAGCTCAGCCCCTTCTAGTATAAGAGAGTTGCCTAGATGAACACAGAGAGGTTCCATGACTTGCCCAGGATAACACAGCCAGCCTGTGTCGGTGATAGGACCTTCTGGAATCCTAAATCAGCTCTCTACGCAGGATACAACATGGTCTCAAGCTCTTAGTGTTATTCCTTTAATATTATCTTAATTGTGAGATGTCTGTGGCTCCTTGGCTCCATCTTGGACCTTGGTGTGAATGAGACAAGACACAGGTGCAGCCCAGGCCAGAGTCAGTCTGGCCGGCTGTATTCCATGACCCAGACTTGTAACCTGGACTTCAGCCAAGCTACCCCCAGAGACTCCTCAGCAGTCAACTGCCCTTGGTCCCAAGGGGTCCTAGGAGAGAAGGGCAGCTGGGACAGAGCCAACAATCACTTCTGTTTGCAAAAGGCTTTCCCCGTCAAAAAATTCTTTTTAATTCAACCAATATATATTGAGTGCCTACTATGTTCCAGTCATTGTGTTAGTTACTGGGGATAGAAAGACAAAAAGGAAATTAATCATGCGCTGGAGGACTCCATATTTTACTGGGTTGAAGCGACAGCTACTCAAATAAGTATAATACCAAATATATGCAAAGTAAATAAATACAGAGTAATTTCAGGGGTAGACAGCACCAGCAACTGAGTCGGGTAGGGGTAGACTTAAGGATGTCTTCCTATTTAAAAAGCCTTAATTAATAGGCCTGGCAAACTCTTCCTAATAACTACTCCAGGACACCTAAGCCCTCAAACATTAAAAGGTTATCTTACACTAGAGCTTCTGAACTTTTTTTTTTGTGGTATGGACCCTTTTGGTGGTCTGGTAAAGCCTATGATTCTCTTCTCAGAATGATGTTTTTAAATGCATAAAATGAAACATATAGGATTACAAAGGAAACGGAAAACTAGTGAAAATAAAGATAGAATTTTTTTCCCATTCAAGTTCATTGATCCCCATGGGATCTATTGATGGACCCTTCATGGAAGCCAGTTTAGAGGAAGGGAGCAGGAAGGCAATGCTGAGGATCTGCCCAGAGCCACCCTCCCACCTTAATTAGGAACACCTAATTAAGCTACTGCATTCTTCCTCTAGATGGGGAGCCAGGAGGTGACCAAGCAATTGAGGTACAAACTGAGGGGTCCAAGGAAGTTGGAGTATAGAGCAGAAGAACCACAAAGGGGGCCAGGGAATTGGGGAACAAAGTGAGGGACCCATCCTCCTTGTCTGTCTACCAAATACATCTGGGGAGCCCTCTCTTCTAATTTGCTCTATCTGTTGTTCAGTCATTTCAGTCATGTCCCCAATTGGGGTTTTCTTGGCAGAGATACTGGAGTGTTTCTGTCATTTTCTTCTCCAGCTCATTTCACAGATGAAGAAACTGAGGCAAACAGGGTTAAGTGATTTGCCCAGGATCACAGAGCTAGTAAGTGTCTGCGGTCAAATTTGAACTCAGGTCCACCTAGAGGTTGCTCAGCAGTAAGCCATTGTCTTAGGGCTAAATTTGCTTTCTGCTGACAAAAGGAGTCTTAAAGTGGGAAAGATGAGACATCAGTTTACAAAACTTTTTATCTCATTTTATCCCTTACCACCATTTTAGGCAGTAGACAAGACAGGGAACAATGATAATCCATAATTATATAGATAAAAACTAGAATCAGAGGAAGGTCAATGACTTGCCCAGGGTCACACAGCAAGTTAGCGGCAAAGTTGTGACTAGAAGTTTGACTCCCAACGTGGGGCTTTCCATGCTATACAACACATCTCTAATTTACCTCCACTAGTGGAAGGAAAAAACCCAGCTCAAAATGTTGATACCTCCATGAGGAAATGGTGTCAGGGAATGATGTAGGAACCAAACGTTAGAGCTGAAGAAAAAATCTTAGAAACCAAATTACCTGATGTCCCCATTCTATAGATGAGAAAGTTGAGGTCCAGACAGAAGTGGCTTGCTTGAGAGTTTTTGTTGAACTACCAGGAGAAGTGTTAGTAGAATACTGGTTTCCTGATTCTGAATTGAACGCCTTGCTGGTCCTCATTATCTTACTACCAAGAGCTGGCAGAAAATGTGTTCATGCAACTCATTTCCAAAACAGCAGTGAACTCTATTGTTGAAGGTCTTGGCAGTATGTTTGACCTGTGCCCAGTAAATGCTGAATGAATGAACAAATGAATGAATGTTTTAAGCTTTTTAGTGTGGATCTTTCGGCACAATTCTCATCACTGACAAATATTTATTGAGAGCCTTTAGCCTGCCAGGCACTGGTTAGACAGAGTTCATAAGATCATAGATTTATTTAACGCTGAAAAGGACCTTAGCTTCTCCTGAAAGAGCTTACAATAAAGAGTTCAAATTGACCCTACCAGAAACATGGGCATGGTCCACAAATGGACCATGCAAGAGAATCTGTTATGTTGATCTGATAATGTTCATCAATAATTGGACAGATAGATGAACAAACAAAGCGTTGAATGCCCATGCTAAGCATAAATTCTAATCCTAGGAAAACATGTCCCTGACCGTTACTGCAGATGTTTTTCAGATCAAATAATGTTTCTTTGAAAAATTGTGTAGGATGTTTAATGGATGGAACATCAGACATGAAAGGCGAGTTCAGTGAGTTAACATCCTGGCTTAGGAAAAAAAAAAGAATTATTTAGCCAAATTTCTGTGTGGGGTTATTCTCGTATTTGGAATCTGGTAACAGTAGATCTACTGGGAATGTCGAAGAGGCTTTTTGGACTTTTCAAAGACTGAGCTACATTTGTAATGAGACACAGGGGAATGGATATTTGGCGGGAATGCTGAAGTGACTCTTGGCCCTCTCTCCTTAGAGAAAAAAGGGTGATGGTGTAAAGAAGTAGCTTTGGAAAAGTGCTGGAGGCTTTACAGGGTCATTTGGCCATTTCAGTCATTTTGGGTTAACTTTCAGGTTTGAAATAGCAGCATTCTTTCTCTATGGGACACCCACTAAAGCATAGGGGGTCACCAGATCAGACCCAAATGAAAATCTGGGCGAGGGGGAGGGTTGGGGAAGGGAAGCATCAATTTAATGAAAACTTGACTGGTTGTAAATGCACTTATACGAAATACTTTGTACCTTAAGTTTGCAAATTGTTTTATAATGTTCAAAGAACTTGAGAGATACCTGGTATGCAGAAGGAAAGCTGGATTTAGACTCAGAAAACTTGGGTTTAAGTACGGCCTTTTAAGCTTTCAGGTCACTTTGCCTCCTTTCCCCTTCTGTGAAATGGAAGGATTGGACCACATGACCTCAGAGACCCCTTCCAGCTCTAGATCTATGACCCCTGGATCCTACTTTCACACTTTTTATCTCTGTTGATCCTCATGACAATTCCCCCTGAAGGTAGTATAATATACCCATTGCACAGATGAGGAAACTGAAGTACAGAGACTAAATGATCTGTTTAGCACCTACCTCTCAGGGTTGTTATGAAGATCAGATGAGATAATATTTGTAAAGGGCTCAGCACAGTGCCTGGCACATAGTGGGCAGTACATGAATGCTTATTCCCTTCCCCCTTCTCCTTGCCAAGGTCACACAAACAGGTAATGATAGGTCCAAACTCAAGAGTCCACTGAGACATAGGTGTGGACATAGGTCCACACTGAGTCAACAGTGTGATAGAACATCTAAAGGAAACAATATGATCCTCAGCTCCATTAAGAGAGGCATAGCTTCCAGGCATAAAGATATCAAGATTATACAAGGTTTTTTAGACGCTGTATCATACTGTTGGCTCTCACTGGAGCCTACTTCTGGCCCTACCATTGACCTGTTGTGTGAACCTAAGCAAAAACTATCTAGAGTCATGTGTTTCGTTCCAGGCACCACGTTTTAAGAAGGACACTCAAAAGCTGGAGAATGTCCAGATGAAGGCAACACAGACAGTTAAGGACCCAAGATAAGGACCTACCATATGGTGTCCAATTGAAGGAACTGGAGAAATTTAGCCTGGAGAAAGAAGACTGAGGTGGGGAGGGGGAGTGGAATTAGAAGTGTTTGAAGGACTAGTATGTGGAAGAGAGATTCAACTTACTCTCTTAATCTGTGGATGAAAATATCAAAGAATCAAATGGGTTTGGGAGCAAGAAAAAAAACCCAATCAATTAGAGCTGCCTAAAACTAGTACAGCCAAGGCCTCAGGAAACAATAGGTCTTGATTGGAGGTCTTCGAGTAGAGGCTGCATATATTATTAAGGATGCTAGAAGGAGGATTCTTTGGGCAGTCTGGAGAGGACTTGATGGCTGATGGCTGCTCAGGTCCCTTCCAAATGGGATAATCTATGATTCCTGACTCCTCTTCCATCGGACTTTCCAGTACATCACAGCACATGAGAATACTTGTGGCATGAAAATCTTGCCCATATTTGCTGAAGCCAGCTGGCAACACTGTTGTTACGACTGCAGCCCCACTGCTGGTATTTGCCCCCTCTTTGTTGAGTGTTTCTGCCAAAGCTCTAGTGTAGACAGACAGGCCACCCACTCTTGCTTCTATCACCAACTTCTTAAGAGTGCAAAGTGTTTCCTTGGAGTAATCCTTTACACTTGGAATTTTCTGAGCACTTACTTATCCATTTTCTCTTTTGTCCTCACTAAGATCCAATGGAGTAGGCAAGGTAGATATTACACTGATTGATATCAGTCACCAAGTGTTTAAGTGACTATTATGCATCAGGCACTATGCTACAAACTCGGAGTAGGGGGGGAAATGAAACAGTTCTTGTCCTCAAGGAGCTTACATAGTGTTGGGAGGTGGGAGTGGGGAACAACACGTATAGAGAAATGAAGTGCCTTTCCCAAGGTCAACTACGAAGTCATCTGGGACTAGAACTCATATGGACCTAAATTTTAGCCCAATGATTATTCCACTGTGTCAAGCTATTGCCTACACTATCATTATCATCACACCTGCTTTTCCCATTACTACCACCATCATTGTTAACACCGCTCTCAACAGTCAATAAACATTTATTAAGTGCCACAGTCTAAGGGAGGAGACAACATTTAAAAAACGATGTACAAACACACTATGTACAGGATAAATTGGCGATAATCAAGAAGGGGAAGGCACAAGAATTCAGAGAGATCAGAAAAGGCTTCCTGTAAAAGATGGGAGTTTAGTTGGGACTCAAAGGAAGCCAGGAAAACCAGGAGGCAGAGAAGAAGAAGGAGAGCATTCCAGGCATGTGTGACAGCCAGGGAAAATGCCCAGTGAGGAGAAAGTGCCTTATCTGAGAAACAGCAAAGGGAGGCCAGTATCACTGGGTTGCAGAGTATATGAAGTGGGAGTGGGGCCATAATACATGATGACTAGAAAGGCATGCTTGTGGGTATGGGCCCAGGCTATGAAGGACACTGGATGCCAAGCAGAGGATTTTATATTTGGTCCTGGAGATGATAGGGAGTCACTTAAACGTTTCTGAGTATGGGTTGACATAGTCAGACCTGAACCTTTTAACAACTAAATTGAAGCTGGATTGGAGAGAGGAGAGACTTGTGGCAGGGAGACTAATAGGAAGCTGATAGTCCAGATGTGGGTGATGATGGCCTGTATCAGGATCATGGCAGTGTCAAAGGAAAAAAGGATGTTTCTCAGAAATGTTGCAAAGGTAAAATCAACAGACCATGGCAACAGATTGGATTTGGGTGTGAGAAAGAGTGAATGCCTCAGAGAATAGTGGTACCCTTCACAGTAATGGGGAAGTTAGGAAGAGAGGGTGGTCCAAGTGGAAAGATAATGGATTCTGTTTGCGACCCATTGAATTTGAGATATCTACAGGACATCCAGTTTGAGATGTTGGTTGGAGATGCTAGACTAGAGGTTGGGGCAAGATAAGTCGTTCTGAGGGTCATCAGCATTTTTTTGAATCAATGGGAGCTGATGAAATCACCAAGTGAAGTAATATAGAGAGGGAAAAGAGAAGCAGACCAAGAATAGAGCCTTGTGAGACACCCACAGCTAGTGAATGAAGATCCAGCAAAAGAGAAAAGAAGCTGTTGGACAGGCAGGAGCAGGAGCAGGAAAGACAGGAGAATCCATAGGAGGGTAACCAACAGTGTCCATGGCTGCAGAGAGGTCAAGAAGGATAAGGATGGAGAGAAGGGTCCTTAGATTTGGCAAAGAAAATATCATTAGCAACTTTGGAGGGAAGAGTTTAGGCTGAAGGATGAGATCAAAAGTCAGATTGAAGGGAGTTAAGAGAGTGAGAGGAAAGAAAGTGGAGGCATCATTTCCACCATCAATCATCTTTATTGTCCACACTGGAGGGGTTTGTGAAAAATGCAGATGACTTCTTGTCAAGTATGTTGTAGAGGGAATTCTTATAAAGATGATCTCCCCAAGCTTTTAGATTCCATGACCAATACCACCAAGAAGTATTTTATTTAGCATATAACCACTAGCAATCAATCAACACACAAGTGCCAGAACTAGAGTCAGGAAGATTCATCTTTGGAAGTTCAAATCTGGACACTAGTTGTATGACCCTGGGCAAGTCACTTACTCCTGTCTCCATCAGTTTCCTCATCTGTAAAATGAAACTCCTGTCTCCATCAGTTTCCTCATCTGTAAAATGAACTGGAGAAGGAAATGGCAAATGACTATCTTTTGTCACTCCAGTATCTTTGTCAAGAAAACCTCAAATGGGGTTACAAAGAGTTGTATATGACTGAATTACAGGCACTGATATAGGCCCTGGGGATACCAAGACCAAAAAAAAAAGTTCCTGCCCTCAAAGAGCTTACATTCTATATATTGTGTAGGGTACTTCATTCCAAATGCCCTGAGGTTTCTCAGGCAGGATGCAGCCTCCGCTTCCCACCCCAAATGATATGCAAGATGTAAAAGGAGACCATGAAGGAAGTATTGATTAGGGTAGAGCTCAGAAGATTTGACTTTTTAGTGTCAGAGCCATAACTAGGGCTTTATCTCAGGGTGCCACAATTTAGAGGACACTTATGGAAGGAAAGCAAAAAAATGTTCATAGAAACAGCTGACTTTAACACCTTATTAGCAAGAATGTTTAGTCAAAATAAGAAGCCACCAAGTGGTGCTTGTGATTTCTTTACCTCAGCTGCTGCACTCCAGGTAAGTTCTGCCCTGATCCTCCTTCTGACCCCTGGGGGGAGCAGCTTTGGAGTTCTCCACCCCTTGGGGTCAATTTCGAGTTCTCTTTATGCATTTTATATTCTTTGCAGCTTGCGCCTGGTGTGAAAAATGCTAGGAATGGTTCTGCCAGGAGCCCTGGGAGGAGCCCCAAAATCACCTTCTATTATCCGGGTGGCTGCCTTTCAAAGTGCTGCCAGCAGAGAGCACTCGTTGAATATCATTTCTCTCCTACTGGGGAGGTAAAGCTGCGTGGTGTTAAAGAGCTCGACCAGAACTGGTTCTTTGACCTATTCAATTTCTTTGGAAGTTAGCTATTTAAGGGGGAAACTAGACATGGACAGTGAAATGGCCAGCAGAGAAACTCAGTCTCCTGATTCTTACTGAACGACATGAATATGCTTCCATCTTCCAAGGTACCTGTGTGAGAATGACCCTATTTCCTTGTAGATTTCTATAATGTGGAAGACAATAATAGCAAGACTAGGGGCAGGGTTAACTTTTCAAGTAGACAGAATTTAATTTGAGACTCCTGAGGAAAGCTCTTCCACTTCCCCCTATTCCTAACTGATATTTTCAAAATAAATTTTTATTGAAATATTTTGCTTTCACATCAATTTCCCCCTATATTTAGCCTTTCCCCGTCTTAGACAGTCATCCCATTTAACAAAGAATATTTTAAAAAAGAAACAAAAATATCAACAAAAGTATCAGAACATTAAAAAAAAACTCACCTGAAAACCTATGCAATGTACCACTTCATGAAGAGTAGAAGGAAGTTCATTCTTACTTACATTTCTTCTTTGGGGGTAGTGCTTGTCCTTTGTAAATTTGTAGTCATGACTTTCAATTATTTTATGGTGGTTGATTTCATTTACACTGCTGTAGTCATTCTGTATTTTTCTTACTTCGTTCTGTATCAGTTCAATAGGCCTTCCTTCTCTGTATTACAGCAGCACAGCAATATTATATTATGTTTGTGTACCACATTTTGTTTTCCCCCCAAATGATGTATTTATCAAAGACTTTCTCTTTATCAAAGACCTCTTTGTGGTATATAACTAGTAGAAGAATCTCTGGGTCAGAGGATATGGATGATATTTCCTTTTTAGAGTGTAATTCCTTTGCATGTTCAAGACTTTTTGGGTTTTCAGGAGTCCTGTGTTAAAATTCTTATCACCTTGGGAGAGAAAACACTGTAGTCCTTTTCCTAATGGAACTGGCTTTATTGACTGGCATTAGAATCAGAGAAATTCTTTGGGGGCCTTAGAGATCATCTAATAAATTACTTTCATTTTATGGATGTGGAAACTGAAAGCTCACAGAGAAGTGATATTGCCCAGTCATAGAGCTAAAGTGAAGTTTGATAGAAAAAGCACTTGACTAGGAAACCTGCAGTCTAATATTAGTTTTGCTCCTGTTTGTAGATCTGGGTCAGTCCCCTTCCCGTTTCCAGACCTCAGTTTCCTTATCTGTAACATGAGGGTGTTGGACTAGCTAGTCTCAATCCTCTCTGATGATCTAGAATTCTATGTTGTCATTTGAGAACAAAGGCCCAAATTTCCTGACCCCCATTCTGTTATTTCTTTGTTCCCTCACCAACCATCCCAATGAACTGAGAACAAGGGCCAACCACAATTGGATGAAAGATTATGCCTGGGAGATAGGATAACTATGGTGAGAAAAGATATATGAAAAGCAGAAAACAAAAGAATAAGCAACTATGAGTCCCCAAGAGAAATAAATATAAGAATTCCTTATAGCCCCAAATATGAGGTTTCCCCCAACCCCAAATCCTGTCTCAGCCTGATAGTCCTGGCTGGTAGAAGAAGATGTATTTTTCTGAGTCTTGCTCTCTAACTTCCTTTTGTCCCTCATGGTGATCCCCAGATCCATAGCAAAGTTTCTCAGAGAAGGTAGGGATGAATTTTCAAAGTTCTCTAATCTTTTGGTACAAGATGAAGAAAAATCTCCTGATTTTTCTCCCCCTGGTTGCCATTATTCCCTTCCTCTCCAGCTCAACCCTTCTTTATCCTCTCAGCCTTGACCAGTTGTCAACCTGGACCCTCTAGAGGCTCTTACTGGGCAACTATCTACTCTCTTCAATTACTCAAATGGGAGATTGAGGGCAAAGGGATATTGACTCCAGCACCTGCTACATGGTAAAAGCTCTAGGACCCTAATGGTGAGTGGAAACACCTGAGAGGTAAAATAGCTCCTCACAGCCTGAAGAGGGCTCAAACAGGATTTCAATTATCATTCATCTTTTAAATGATATCTTATGTACTAGGCACTTAGCCTGTGTACCAGGTGGTGCAAAATGAAGCAAAAACAACCATAAAAGTTCTCAAGGAGTTTACATTCTAGTGAGGGAGACAGTATAGACATAAATAGGGACATAGCTATATATATATATATATATATTTAAAGGCAGCTAGGTGGTACAGTGGCTAGAGCACTGAGCCCTGGAGTCTGAAACATCAGAGTTCAAATTTGGTCTCAGACCCTATCTATCTTGGGCAAATCACTTAACCTCAGTTTCTTCAACTGTAAAATATAGATAATAAAGGTGAGGATCAAACCAGGTATTCGTAAAACACATAGTAGACACCATATAATTACTACCTATTATTATTTCAAATTTTGCCCGCTACACAGTGCTGCTTGGGGTATTGTCCTCAGAACTGGGAACCTCTCTTTCCACAAGTTTTCTTTCTTGGCTGCAGATTTCACATAGTCAACTGAGAATTCCATTCGGGCTAGAGAGGCAGTTGAGTTACCAGTCCATACTTTTCACTTCTCCTCTTTCTCCCTCCCAGGTCTATCCATATTGTTCCATTGCTACAATTTTAAGAATGAAACAATTCCTACTCCCGTAGCCACAGTATCTACAACAGTGCCTCATCAGTAGCAGACACTTAATAAATGCCTATTTGTTCAATCCCTGGCACTCTGTGTGTAGGGAGTTCCTTTGACTGGGGGTGGAAGGCTCTTTTCTTGA
Organism: Pseudocheirus occidentalis; assembly: GCA_028646575.1. Classification (NCBI taxonomy): domain Eukaryota; kingdom Metazoa; phylum Chordata; class Mammalia; order Diprotodontia; family Pseudocheiridae; genus Pseudocheirus; species Pseudocheirus occidentalis. Next base: position 210,442,305 of record CM053595.1, on the reverse strand, counting down.
AGTTAGTCCTCTTCCATCTGAACTGCCACCCTTCCTCCCTGTGGCTGAAGCACTGTGGGCAGCTTGCTAGGGTTTTGGTAAAGGTGGCAGGGTACTACAAAGACCTTTCCAAATCTTTTGACCTGTTGACCTCTCCTAGAGAGGCTTCCAGCCTAAGAGTCTAAAGAGCTGATTAGTGCTTCTGAAGCCCCACTGTTTGGCTTCAGCTAAGCCCCTTCTGCTGTTTGTTTCTCAGTCAGTCCCCCTATAAAATCCGTCTGCCCTTTTACATTGAGATGTCAAGCGTCCAGGGCTCAGAGGTGATAATCCCACTGCTCAGACCACAGGGAGGGTTGGCTGTAGGTGCCATATTTTAGGAAGAACATTAACAGGTTGGAGAATAGCCAGACTAGGACAGAGTCAAGTGCTCAATTAAGTATTTATTGACTTAGCCAAGGAATTTTTTTGGTGATGGTTGCTGATTGAAGTATTTTATTTTGCAACAGCAGTGAGCTTTCTTATAGGGAGGAATGGATGTTCTGCAGGCAATACACAGTCCTGGGCACCTAGCAGACAGTCCACAAATACCTGTGGTTTGGAAGAATGTATGCAATGACAAATCAACATAGAAGAGCCTTCTTTGACTTGGTAAAATTTGGCCTGACCCAGAGGAGAGGCAGCTTTGGCAGGCAATGCAGTCAAACAGTCCTGAATTTGGTTTCTAGAGTCTTTGGGTTCATGGATAGCTGAGTCACTTGTTTTCTGATTCTCCTTTTTTTCACCTGTTAAATGGGGATAGTTGTTTTTCTACTACCTGCCTCACAGGTTTACTTTGAGAGTCAGATGAGATAATAGAAATAATTGCCTTTTGTAACCACTAGGTTCTATGTGTGCTTCAGCTATCATTATCATTGGTGACAGAAAGCAACCTTCAGTGAGGGGCAGGATTGTTCCAAACTGGGACAGCTAGAATTACCAGCTTCAATGTGAGGACCGCTGGTAGCAAGCTTAATTCTTTGGTGTTTGGGGCATTTGGCTTTACAAGGAGAGCTGCACCTTCAGAATAGAAGGGGCCACAATGGCCTTCTCCCTTTGCCCTTTGTTTTGGCTTCCTCACGAAAAGCTTCCATTCAGAAGTTGAATCTGCCCATTTAGTGTAGCATGCAATGCCAGCAGACAGCCCGCGTGCCCATTGCACGGAGCGGGTGGTGGTTAGCGTCAGTTCTGCGATCAAATTCTCTTGATTGCCAATGAGTTGAGCCTAAAGAAGCCGGTGCCGCTGGTCCGCTCAGTACACCTGGAGCTGCCTCCCCCGCCCGTCTCGGAGGTAAACCAAGTCTCGCCTGCCGTGCCTCTCTTCATGTGTAATTGTGAAAAATCGGTTTCTCCCTTCTCGGGAGTTTTTTTTTTCCATTCACTTGCAAAATCTATCACAACTCGGGCAGGCGGCGGCGGCAGCGGGATCTGGGATGCGTGCGAGGCCCGGGTTCACTCCCCGTCTCCCTGGCAACCACTCCTGCTCAGGCCCGCGCCTCCAACTCCGCAGCTGAGCGGATGCTGACTCGAAAGAAGGCTCCATCTATCCAAATGGTCTGAGTTTCGGTTGCCGTGGAGACCGGAACTTTGAATTGATCAACTTTTTTGTGAATCGCTTTCCAACTTGGTGCTGGTTCGGAGTTCAGCCCTGGAGCAAGGGAGAGCTCCCGGGACGAGGACAGGCAGAGTCTAGAGTGGATATAATACGAGTGCCCATCTTACCCCAAATGCTTTCACATCCTTTTCCGTGCCAAATCCTGTGAAAGGTGGCAGTGCAGGTGTGATGAAGATGAAGAACCCGAGGTTCAAAAATGACTTACCCAAAGGTTGCCCACAGCTCAGCGGTGCGCTCAAATCCAGGACTGCTGACCGCGAGTCCAATTTTCCCACGACAGTATAGTATGAGAATCACGTAGAGCCACATCTCCCTCTGAGGGGCAGTTGTCGTGGGATTAGGTGGGGGTGAAGGCAGCAGTGAAGCGGGAACAGCCTCCAAGTACTTGAGGAACTGCTTAGTAGTGGGGGGGACGGCGCAAAAGAGGGAGAGTAGCGCCCTATGGCTGGAGACCCTCAAAAAGGCAGAGACTGAGACTGTAAACAGCGCCAAACCCTGTGTCCACGTGCCTTTTTTTTATGAGTTTCCCCACCCCCGCGTATAGAGCTTTGTTCACTGTTTACTGTGCAGAACTCAGTCGAATTGTTAGAGAGCACAGGTCCCTTGAGCCTTTCGCTTCCTAGGAAAACCTGGTAGGCCATATTAATTTCTGGATGGAAACTCTCCAAGCCTGCATGCATGCCAATGAACTCTAAGCTCTCTGCCTATACACACCTCTTCCCAGGGTTGACTACAATGTTTAATTTCAAGTGGAGCCGGAGAGGGACCTATTCAGCCTCATGATTGTCCTAGGCTCCCCCTTCTGCGGGCCATCTTGTGTACCGTCATGAGATTAATCCTGCAAGGGTACAATTCAGATCACAATAATCTACAGCTCACAAGCCTGTAAAATTTCCCAGTTGCTTACCCAGAAAGTTCAAGATTCTTTGCCAGATATTCAAAGGCATTCCATAATTTGTCTCCAATCTACCAATTGATCAATCAATAAACATTTATTAAGTGCCTACTGCATGCCAGGAACTGTCTGTGCTAAACACTGAAGATGCAAAAATAGTCCAAAGACAATATCTGCCCTCAAGGAGCTTACAATCTAATGAAGAGACAACATACAACAAATAAATATAAGGCAAGCTATATACTAGATTACCATTACTTCCTCAACCTACCTTACACTTTTTGTTTCCTGGTAAGTTCCCTGATGGGTGGCTAGGTGGTACGATGGATAGAGTGCAGGGCCTGAAGGTGGAAAGACTCCTCTTCCTGCATTCAAATCTGGCTTCAGATACTTAGTAGCAGTGTGACCCTGGATAAATCACTTAATCCTGCTTGCCTCAGTTTCCTTATCTGTAAAATGAGATGAAAAAAGGAAACATAATTAAAAGCTTTGTTTTTTGATTACTAAAAGAAAAAAAGGAAATGGGACCTATTCTGGGAACCACTTCAGTATCTTTGTCAAAAATGGGATCATGAAGAGTTAGACAGACCTGAACAAGTTCCCTCATTGTCTCACCTCTTCCCCTTTGCACAAAGGATTTCCTCAGACTAACCAACCTTCTCTTCTGTCTCTGCCATCCGAGCCCAGCTTGACCTCCTCCAGGAAGCTTCCCATTTCTCCCACCAGCCAGATGCAATTTTCCCTTCCTCTCAATCATTTTGTATATACCTGTCATGGCCCTTACACTTTATTTCGTGTGATAACCATGTGTCCTTGACCTTTCTCCTCTTGCCTCTAACCGTAAACTCCTTAAGGAGTATTATTCTTTTTTATGTCCCCATAGCTCAAAGATCCCTTCTAACTCTACTGTAATTCTACAGTTTCCTGAGTGTTGGATACAGGATGCTCTGAGGGGGAGGGGGAGGGTTTAAGTGAGGACAGCACATGTGGCTGTGGTCAGTGTGACTCCAAAAGGCATTTATGAAGCACCAGGTCCTGTGCTAAGCCCTTTACCAATATCATCTCATTTGATCCTCCCAACAACTCTGGAAGGTAGGTTCTGTTTTTATCTCCATTTTACAATTGATGAAACTGAGACAGGGTTTGGTTTTTGTTGTTGAGTTTTTTTTTAAGGTAAATTACCCAGGGGCACATAGCTAGTAAGTGTCTGGGGTCAAATTTGAACTCAAGTCTTCCTGATTCTAGGCCCAGCACTCTATACACCATGCCAACTGGCAGCCTGGATACATTAGTATCAAGTTATCTTTTTCAATGAAGGAGAGGAGTTAGCTGAACTTGGGGAGACAGTGTAGCAGGCTGGGAATTTGGGATGGTTCAGTCTCTGTGTGGCTGAGGGAAAAGAGTCATCGGTAAACAGACAGCACCTTAAAGGTGATCTAGTTCACAAATCTCATTCTACAGGTATGGAAATGGAGGCTTAGACAGGTGAAGGGGGTCCCAATGCAGCATCATGTGGAAGGTGTGATGCTTGGAATGTGAGAGTCTTCCCCACCATGAAACCTCCCACTTGCTCAGAGATGCAGGGTGTAGGGAACCGGGTGATTTCTAGATCATGACAGCCACAAGTTGGAATCTGAAAATGCAATGTGTCCTTGGAGCGGGAGCCCAGGTTGGGGGCTGGGCTGGGGGCTGGGCAGGCTGTTGCTTGGTCCCAGGGCCAGATGGGACTTGTTTTTCTGTGCACTTGGGGTTTAACCCTTTGCAGGCTGCCTCCCATAAGGGAAAAGCCAAGCAGTTCAGGATTACAAACCTTCTGATGCCCCCCGCCTGCCTTTGCTCCAGGAGTCCAAAGTAACTGACAGAGGAAATGTGAACCACATTGCCGACATCTTAGAAATCAGATGGGGTTCTTCTAATGGAGCAGGTGAGAAAGGTAAAACATTGGGGGCAGGGAGATGTGCTACAACTCCCACTGGGGGTCAGTGACAGAGCCAGAAATGGAATAGAATTCTGACTCCTAACATGGCACTGTGGTCTCCACCCCATTACACTGCCTCCTCTCTTGCTTCCCCCTCCCCCCCATCATCAGCGTGGCAACCTTGCTTTCCAGATGGAAGATTGGCTTAGAAAGCTTCCACCACAGTGCCACAGACTGAGACTGAGGCTTTAATGTCCCCAACCAACTGGCAAGTCAGATCCAGGCCTGCCCTGTGGAATTTCACCTTATTCCTGGGTTTAGAAGTAGTGTTCTTTGGGGGGAAAACTCCACCCACTGAAGTTTCCTCCTGGCACCTATAGGCAATCTGCCTCTTGAAAATTTCCTTCGCTTACCGGGCTGTTCTGTATGTAGCACCTTGCAAGGCAGGTCCTCCAGAGAAAATTAACTCAAAGTCGGGATATTTTGTGGGTCCACATCTACTAACACCACGGCCTCAGAGCCAAGGAAGGAAGGTGGCCCAATGGATAGAGAGCTTGAGCCTAGAGTCAAGAAGACCTGAATTCAAATATGGCCTCAGACACTTCCTAGACCCTATGACCCTCCAGCAAGTCACTTAACACGTCTGTCTCAGTTTCTTCAACCCGTAAGAGGGGATTAATAATAGTACCTACCTTCAAAGGGATCAAATAAGATAATATTGTAAAGGGCTTAGCACAGCACAGTTTACAACATTGTCTTATCTGATCCTTTAGAAGGTAGGTGCTTATTATTAATCCCCTATCCTTCCTCACAAGCTCCCACCAAATAATAAAGTGAATAATCAAAAGCAATAAAAACATATAAAACCCCACAAACTCAGGGACTAATTTCCCAAAAGTATCTACACTACTAGTGGGGTGAATGGACACATACTGAGAAACACATGTGAGTAGCGCACATAATGTGTGGAGGGGCATAGGTTGTAAGGGCACACTTCTACCTGGTCTGCTCCTTGCTGGTCTCCACCCGAATCACAGTCTCTACTCAATGCTTTTCTCCTGGACACACAATCTCCACCAAGGGCCAATCTACCAGTTGCATCTCTAGTCTCTTTCAGACGCATAGTCTCTGGCAGACTCTGTCAGGTGTTCATGGTCCACGGGCCATAGCAGTAGAACTTCTCTTTGCTTCCAGCTTCTAACTTGAGCTGAAGTCCTGAGCTATGGGGCTAGCTCTCCTTTTTGAGAAGACTACATTCTACTATGTTCTTTCAGTTTAAAGGCAGAAACGTATAAAAAACAACTCTTTTAGAAAAGCATCAACCTTAGTCTCAGTCATATGACCAGCAATAGCTCTCTCTAGGGGGAAAAATCCTTTCTCAGTCCTTTTTTTCCTTTATGGATATTGGTTCATTGGTTCTTTGCCAGTCTTGGCTAAATGGCCTATGTCTCACAGGAGAGGCTTTTCCCCAAGTGCTAAGCTCCTGGATATAGAACAGCGGCCTCCTACCTAGCCAATGCTCTCAGGCTTAAGCATTTCTTTAGACTGAATTTCCCAGTCACTGGACTTCTTCACTATGATTCTGGTAAGCATTCTTTATATTTACCAATTTTAGTTTCTGAATTCTAAATTATACCAATGACCACGCACATGGGGGTTACTCACCTAATAATTGCAAAATAGTTCTGGAATGTAGAATTCCATAGCTTTGTTTTGTTTTGTTTTGTTGTTAACTCCAAATCCCTTTTACTGTCCCAGGTAGATTAACAGTCAAAAGTTACCCAGGCTGTATACAAAGCTAAGCCCAGAGCACAACATCATTAACCCTCCAACCTACCTAACTCAATTTCTGGCCTTTTACATATAGATACAGCCAGCAATGCCTGAAAAAAAACCCCTTTTGAGTTTATCCATACAGGTACAAACCCACAATATTTTTTGAATCCCTATTTGATGTCAGGGAAAACTTGAGCCTCCTCCCCATTTATATGGAAATATGAGGCTGGCAGAGACTTAAGGCACAATGCATGTGGTTTGGCCAGGGCCCCAGAGCTCAGCACAGAAAAGTTGCTAGAACTATTCAAGCTACCATGTGAACATGGGAACAGGCTCATCTGCAGACTAGGTAGAGGCAGGCAGGCCAGTGAGAAGATGCAATCATACCTCAAGCATCCTAGGGGTATATTAAATCCAGCCCCCAGGGCACCCTGCCCAGCTCCTCAGAGATCTGAGGGTGAGCATCCCTGCCTGGGGGGTGTCCCCCAACTAAGTAAGTTACAGATGGACCAGGGAACTTGGAGTAATCTAGTTAAAAGAGCACTGAGCTGAGACTTGGGTGACCTGAGCTTCCATGTTACAGTGGGTTACAGTTTACAAAGGACTACTCTTATTCAATAGCAGTACAAGTATTATCTCCATTTCTACAGTTTCATGTCTTGGGGGGAATGAGCTTGTCCACATTGGTGAATTTTCTAGGTAACTAAAACTTACCACTTTAAGTACTAAAACTTTAAAAAAAAATTTCATCATGGGACGGACCAGAGCATCTCAGAATTGCAAGGGTCCTTAGAGATCACGTAATCCAAACCATAAGTGAGTACTAAATAACATTGCTGCTGGGTGGTCATTCAGCTTCCACTTGAAGACCTCCAATGATGAGGAATCCACTCCCTCCTAGGAAAGGCCATTTATCTTGGGATAGCCCTAATTGTTAGGCAGTTTTTCCAGTTACGGAGGCAAAATCTACCTCAATATAATTTATATCCATCACTCCCAGAAGCTGTCCCTCCATCTAAGCAGAAGAAATGTAGCCCCTCTTCCACATAAAAGCCCATCCATACCCACCTGCAGACTGGCATCGTGTCCCTTCTGCCAAGTCCTGTCCTCTACAGAGTAAGCATCTCCAGGTCCTTTAAAAATATGTATATCATTCTTTTCTTTATGTGACCCTTAATTCTTTAGTTTCTTTCTATTCTATTCTGGTTATCTTTCTATTTTAGTGTCTGCATCACCACCACCACCATTTTCCTGGTCACCTCCCATGCACCCTTGATTCCAGTTCTTTCCATATCCTACAGTAGATGGTCTCTATGGTCGTCCTCCTCTTTTTTATAATCTTCAATTTCTTCACATCTATTGTCTCCTTCTCTGCTGATTACAAACATGCCCATGACCCGGACATCTTCATTATTTAACAGAAACTGTTCTCTCTAAAGTCACCAGTGATTTCTGAACTGATGAATTGAATGGTCTTTCTTGATCCTCATTCTTTTTTATCTTTCTGAAGCCTTTGATGTTGTTGACTACCTTCTTCTCCTGGATACTCTCTCCTTTCTGAGTTTTTATGACACTGCTCTCTCTTGGTTCTCCCATCTGTCTAGCTTCTTAGTTTCCTTTTTTATACATGTGATACCTGTGTCTCCCCAAATTCTGTCGTGTTCCCTTTCTAGTCTACTTTACTGGAACCTCATGGTAGGCCAGCATCATGGCCCCTTTCTCTTGCTTCTCTCTAGACAAGTATTAAAATCTCCCTTGGAAAGATGTGAGCAAGATTCCAGAGATATTTATTTATGCCTCCCTTCAAGTCTTTTGACAAACCCAAGGTGAACACATAATACATATATGAACAACACATACCTTATATACACACATGTACATATACATACAAAGTAGTTAAATACAAGGTGGTTTGGGAGAAGTAAGGTAGCATGAGTAAAACGCCACAAAAAGTAAAAGTAAAAACCCTGTACAAATGTGGAGCTTTGTTGTGTTTTGCTTTGTTTTATTGAAACCTGATTGTATGAGGTATGTCCCTCAGCCTTATCCTTCAGAAAAGTAATGTTGTTGTCGAGCTTCTGGACTTAGAAGATTCGGGCAGGTCCTGGCTCTGATGTTTCCTTGCTATGTGATCTTGGACACGTTGAAACTTCTCTGTGCCTCTGTTTCAGTCTCTGTAAAGTGAGAGGGTTGGTCTAGGTGACCTCTTAAGTCCCTTTCACCTCCAATAGTTAATGAGTCTGTGACTTCAGAGATGAAAGATCCATTATACCAAGATGCTTCTTGCCAGACCCCAGCTGACAGAGTGAGGTTCAAAAAATCTGTTAGAGAGATTCAGCCATAGAAAGCCACATCAATTCCAAAGGACTCCCAGAGGAGAAAACTAGGGTCCATTCTGCTCCCCTCCTCAGTCTCACCCCACCACCATTGGTTCTGGGAGATGCCTTAGATTGTTTGGTTCTTTTTTTAAATCTCCCAACAATCTCAGCATGTGCTTCCCATACTTGAGACACTAAGAAAAGAACTGAAGCTCTCCAAGTTCAAGCCTGATGGGCAAAATTATAGACTGGCTTAACTCTGACCAGTCCCACAGGCTTCCTCTTGAGGTAACTGAGGATTTGTTCAGTGGACCACAGGGTCACTTGCCCCTAGGCTTGAGGAGTTAAGAAGCAACTGCCTTGATGGAAACATTGACTGCCCTCTGATTCTTGATGGGACTTCACCCAGTCTACTCTGTATGAGAGGCTGCCCTGGTAGAAAATACTAAATTCTCAGTACCAGAGTTATATTTCCCTGGAAAATACCAAAAGGAGAAAAACAAAGTGAGTTTGATATCAGTTTTCCTTCCTAAGCCTTCACTTCTTCCTTTCTACTTCCTTAAACCATTCTTCTTTGGGTAAACCTCTCCCTGGGCTCTGTGACATCAAATGGGCTCTTTGACACCACCCAGTATTTACCTATTCCTATCCCCAGCATTAAGTCATGGATCAAAGCACTTGAGAAGTCCTCCTAATCCAACTGTATAATTTTGCAGGTAAGGAAACTGAGGCTCAAATACATTTAATGACCGGTACCTCTCTATCCTTTTCAGATAAACCATGCACCCCCATTCCCAGAAGACTGTTGAGACTGCTTCTGGAAGTGAGATAGCACTCATAGCCTATCAGGAAACAAAGCATTGATGTCAGACTGCTCAGGGACCTAGAAAGAGTTATCTCTAGCTCCACCAGGAAATTACATTGACTAGGATGCTCGCACCAGAAAGAGTTATCAATATAGCAACAGAGTCACAAATAGAGAGCAAGCATGCTGTAGGGATCAGAAAACCATGGCAGGTGATGTGGAGAGGGAGAGATGTCTGTAGACTTTCCCATCTAGGCATACTCCCCCCCACCTTTACCCAAAAAAGGAATCTTGATAATCCAGGAAGCCTTAATAAGAGGAAGTGACAAAGGAGACAGCCTTGACTAAAGAGGCAAAGGAAATGAAACCTTAATGTAAATCAATCAATCAAAAAGCATTAAAAATCAACATTTCCAAATTCAAAATAGAACTGAAAAAGATGATTATACACAAACCTGCAAATCATGCTTTTCTTTTTAAATATATTAATTCAACATGGAACTTTCAAAGCTGTCCTGACTATCTGTGTTTCATTCTGGCCTTCCATCTGTTTTTTTTTTTCTTTGCACTTAAAAGATACTCCAAAGACCTTATTTGCTTTGTCTTTCTTTGGGCAACTCTATGACTCTTCCTCCCTGTTCCCCTCTGTCCCATCCACCTCCCCATTCCCAAGTGACAAAAAAAGAAAACTCTTGTAACAAACATGTGGAGACAAGTATTGGATGTTTCTCAAGATCAATGTATAATTCTGTATCCTAAGTCTAACACCTCTTTGTCAAAAGGCAGGTGGGGAGCAGGTATCACCATAAGTCCTCTGAAGTCCTGGTTGGTCACTGCATTGATGAGGGTTCTCAAGTTTCTCATAGTTTCAGCATTTATTATGGGCCATGCTAGATGAGGGCATTAGTGAATACAGAGGTACAGTGAATAGAACACTGGGTCTGGAATTAAGAAGATCTGAGTTCAAATCCAGCCTCAGACACTTATTAGTTGTGTGACCCTGGTCAAGTCACTTAAAACTTATTTGCCTCAATTCCTCATATGTAAAATGGGACACATTGGGGATGGAAATGACAAACCACTCCAGTATCATTGTAAAGAAAACCCAGTCGATAGGGTCATGAAGAGTTGGGCATGAGAAAGACAGAACAACAACAATAACAGCTGTGCTAGATGCTGGTGGCACAAAGACAGAAATAAAATGGTCCCTGTCCTTAAGGAGCTTGTATTCTATCAGATGAGATACATGTTCATATATGAAGTAAATGTGCAAAATAAATAGAGGGAGGGGAGCGCACTAGCAATCAGGAAGATTAGAAAAGGCTTCATGGAAGAAGGGTTTTGATCTGAGTTTTGAAGGAAGTTAGGGATTCTTAAGAGGTAAAGGAAGCAGGGAATATATTTTAGGAACTGGGGGCAGAAAATAAAGTACCACATAAAGACAGGAAAGAGAATGCTGTGTGTGAGGGATAACAGCAATAAGGTATTGGGACAGGCTTTGTGAAGAGGAATAATGTACGATGAAATTGGAAAAAATTGGTTAGAGCTTTGCATGACAAACAGAAGAATTTGGATTGATCCTAGAGATGGATACGAAAGAGTTCATAGAACGGGAATAACTTGTGTTTTCAGCACTGATGGGGGATAGGACCCAGATTCCTAAAGTGAAAAGACAATGTCTTTGCCCCTGAACTTTTCCACACATTTCTACCTAGATATTCAACAATCCTTTAAAGTTTAAACTGTCCTTTCATTGTGGCCCAGACCACTTAACACCCCAGGCTACTTGTCACTCTTTAATCCCATCCAGATCTTCCCACAGTCTTTTTCTGTATAAAAGTACCAATCTTACCCCCATCAAATTTAGAAGATTCTTAGAATCTTGCCTGCTCCTATTGGCAACACAATAAACTTGTCTCTTGACTGAAAGAAGGCTTGAGTGGTAGAATTCTTTGGAGACAGACCCGTCCTGTATCCTTTCATTTCAAGGTGCCCAGCACCCCAAAGCACAACAAGCAATATCATTTTGGCAGTTATGTGGATTGGAAAGGGAAAAGACTAGAAACAGAATCACCCATTAGAAAGTTATTTCAGTGTTCCAGGTGATAAGTCGAAAGAGCCTGAACCAAGGTGTGACTAGAGAAGGGTAAGGGTGCAAGAGATGACATGGAGGTAGAATCATAAGACTTGGCAACTGATTGAACTGACTGAACACATGAGGTGAAGGCAAGGGATGAGTCAGAAACTGGGGTGAAAAAAGAGAGGCCAGTCTAGAATGGAATCATGTTCCTTAAGAGCCACCCTTTCCCTGGTACAGTGATTCATGGGCACTGATTCAGGGGCAGAGCTGAAAGTACGCTCTCTCGAGGGTCCCAAGTTTTTTTGCCATGTGCAAAGTATAAAACCAGGAGTTCAGACCATCCGTGTCAAGAGATTTTATATAAGATCAGTTCTCTATTGTGTGTGTGTGTATGTGTGTGTTGGGTTTGGTGTGTGTGTGTGTCTTGGTTTGATGGCATACCTTACATAATAATCAGATGTAATACCTAGAAGAGATCTTAGAAATCATCTTGTCCAAAGCCTCATTTTATGGTGAAGAAATTGATGACCCCCTTCCCCCCACCTCCAAGAGTTCAAGTGATTTATGTAAGATCCCAGCTAGTCAGAAACATCGCTGAGACTAGTACCTAGGTCTTGGCTTGTAGGCGACTGCTCCTCCCACTGTACCACATGATGCCAAGTTCGTGCTAACAGGCTCTCTTAGGACCTCAAATCTGATACTTTTTTAGAGTCAGGGCTGTGGGCATGAGAAAGAGGAACTAAGAGGACTGGGGAAAAAGGTTTTGGCTATTAAAGAATTCTACCTCCCAAGCCCTAAAGAAAATTTGTTATCATAGACACTTTTTGTAATCATAGACACTTTTTTTTGAGCCCTTGGTCCTCCCTTCCCCCTGGGAAAATTGTGCTCTCTTTCTCTGCTCCCCCCATCAGAAACTCATTTACACTAACAAAAGCTAAAAGCAGTATTCTTTCTCACATAAATTTGCATTTTAAGAGGTTTTTTTTGTTGTTCTGTCCTTTTAGTGTTTGACTCTGTGACTCTATTTATTTTCTTGGCAAAGATATACTGGAGTGGTTTGTTATTTCCTTCTTTAGCTCATTTTACAGATGAGATAAACAAGGTTAAGTGACTTACCCAGGGTCATGCAGCTAGTAAGTTTCTAAGGCTAGATCTGAACTCAGGAAGAGGAGTCTTTCTGATTCCAGGCCTGGTAGTCTATCCACTGTGCAATCTAGCAGCCCCGTTTTAAGAAGTTACTAAACTTTAATGTTTTTCATTAGATACAGCTCTTCTTCCTAGGTCTTCCTTTTTAAGTGCATGAAAAGAATATGAAGAGAAACTCTTTGGGAGCTCCCTGTTCAGGGATGCTTCCCCATAATTTGTCTCCTTCCAGGGCCTCACCTCCTTCCACCTGCAGATTTGAGTGTGCGCATGTCTCCTAATTTCTTCTCACAGGAAGTATGTGGTTTTCCAGGTAACATCTGGAAGTGCCCTGTGGCCTGCTCAGATGCCTCAATATTGCTTGGCTCAACCAAAAATAAATTGGAAAAGAAAATGGAACATTGCATCAATTTGGAGCAAGTTTATAAATTCTACAGCTAAGCAATACCAATAGAAGGTGATAGATCGCTCTGGAGCAGGGCGTCTGTGCAGTGATGTATAGTCACATTAGTTGAAATACCGTATTACATGATTTTGCGTTATTACCAGTGTTGGTGGCAGACAGAAAAACAGATTACACTTGAGTTCAAATCGATAGGAACTTTATTTACTGGCCTTTTAAAAACATATTTCTGCACTTTATAAAAACATACGGTAGATGCTATTGATAGAGCTTGTCTGCTTGTTAAAAAGCAATTTGCCCAAAATGAGGCTTTTAAGCTGTAATTTACGGCATTACCCTCCACCTCCTCTTTGGGTTTCTGTTTTCTTGGCTATGCTTTGATGACTTTCTTAGGTTTCTCTCAGGTTTAAATTTTCTCCCCTTTCTGTCTTCAGCTCTCATAATCCATTGCCCTGGGGGCAATAGACAGTGCCAGCAGGACCTTGGTTGCTTCCAAGGGCCATAGTTTGCCTCCCCAGTTCTCTGGCCCTGCCTTCCAGCATCAAGGGGCCCACCGGCATCAGGGTCTACCCTTCCTCCTAGTCTCATCCTCTCTCTCCTGAGAAGACCCTGGCTACCTGCCGGCTGTATTCCTTATAGAAACACACAGTTTCCACAGAACTGTCAGTCCCAAGAAAGTTCCAAAGAGGACTTGAGGTTTAAAAGAACAAAATGTAAGCAACGTTATAAATATTAGAGCTGAAACAGACTCAGGGGTCTGAGATGTGGAACTAGAAGGACCTTTAGAGAGCTTTGTGTATGGTCCCTAATTTTATTGATATGATACTACTGCTGTTGCTGCTGCTGCTGTTACCACTACTACGCAGGAAACCAAGACTGAGAGGTTAAGTGATTTGATCAGGGTCACAAAGCTGGTAAGTGGCTGAGCCTGGATTTGAACAACCAGGTCTTCTAGACCCCAAGGACAACATTCTATACGCTGCACCACCTGTTGGCCTAAAGAGGTCATAGAATGGTTAGCATTCATACAGTGCTTCAAGGTTTTCAAAGTTTTACCAAAATTATCTCATTTTATCCTTATAACAACCTTGGGAGCTGAGCCCTAATATTATCCCCATTTTACGTATGAGGGAACTGAGGCCCAAAGAAGGAAATGATTTGCCAAAGTTTATACAGTCAGTGGCAGGCTCACCAGTCAAACTTTCATCCTCTGACCCAAAATTCCATAGCTCACAAGCCCCTATCAGTATGTTTATCTTTCAGAGTTGGCCAGAGGACACAGATAATTACAATTAAAGGAATTTAATAGTGGAACTGAGTTGTAAGAAAAATAGAAACACAATTTTCCCCCTATAAACTTGGGATCAATTTTCCCACAAACACATGTCATTCAGAAGAACCATACACAGGGAACACAGTGTACATGTGGAAGGGTGACATATGCCTCCAGCACCACTGGGCCTGTTATCTATCACTGTTTGAGCATCGCCATTGTTCCACACTGATCTCTTGACTCTGCTGGACACGGTTCTGACAGACATTATCGAGCTGAATTCTGCTCCGTAGTCTCCAGTTTCTGGCTCAGCTGAAATCTTTGACTATTTCTTCCTCAAGGGAAAAGAAAACTCTGCCATGCCCTTTTAGCTTAAAGCCTATAGACTCTTCCTGCTGTAATCTTTCAGGAAAAAGCAGAAACCCTTACTTTAGATCCTACCCTCCTGTGAGGAAAAAAAAAAAGACCTCTTCTTTTTCCCTTTATGGAGTAAATTGACTTATTCCTGTTAGATTCTTGGCTATAAAACGTTTCATCTCCCCCAGCAGGAGATTCTCAACCCTGGGCATCAAGCTCATTAGAATAAACAATGCAGTCTGTCCTCACTCAGTTGCGATTGCCCTCAGAACGATATTTTTTTCATCTAACATCATCCATGGACTTGGGATCATTGTTGATGACTTTACTCTAGTTCATGGTAACCATTCCATGCTTCTCTCAGTTTCAAACTGGGCTAATCTGTCTACAAACGAGGTCATGATTGTTTGACCAATAACCATGATATAGGTCTTGGGCTGAGGGCGGATTGCTGAGGGCTTCCTAATTTTTCATCTCTATTCTCTTATAGAGAAGTGCACAGAGAAAAGGTACTAAGTCAAACCTAAGATCAAGGGGCAAGATCTTTGTGTCTCCTACCTTCCTAGACCTTTGGTGGGCTTTCATATACAGATGTGAGAAGCCTGAAAGGGGCTTTGAGGCATACTGTTAATTACACGAATAACAACAAACAATAATTACAGTATTCATATACCAGTTGAGCTGGATGTCCTCTGAGATTCTCTGATTTTGTGAAAGCCTGGTAGAGAGTATTAGACTTGATCCAGTAGGCAACAGGAACCATGACACATATGTTGATTACATCATGGGCCTTTTCAGGATGATCATTTCAGGGAGTAGCTCAAAGTCAATTAAAGAATTGTATGATTTCCCAAAGACAATCTAACCTAACCTACTCTCTTCCTCCTTTTAAATTCTGGGCCCAATCACAACCAATTGTCCATTTGTATTGTCTCTCTTGGATATTTGTACTTTGAGGTCCAGGAATTGTCTATCATGGTCTGAACAATAGGCATTCTCCATCTACTTGGTTTTTCCTATGTACTATGTGGCCAAACTCTTTTGAGTGATTATAAATATTCTTTAGGAAGCTCTGTAGTATTCTAGAACTTGATGCAATCTGCACAAAGTCATCTCAAAGCAAAAATATACAGAGTACCTCATCGTCTATTGTGCATCCCTCTTCAGTTTGGACTCTGGTGCTGCAAATTCTACTTGACAGGAGCAAACATCTTTGGCAAGCTTAAGTTCCCTATTTTATGTCTTGCCTGATATTAATAACAAGAGTATTGTTGAACAATTCTTTCTCCCAAGGAATCCTGTTTGATTTTGCCAAATGCACAGGACACCTTTTTGGAAGAGAGCCTTTAAGGTGGCATTTTGCTCTAGTCATTTTTTTTTCTTTTTGTGATCAGCAAATAATAAGTTCAAAAGAATCTTATATTCTGGACATTTTTTAATCAATAATATGACTATAAAGAAAGGGTCTGTTTTAGAATATCATCTGTGAAAGCCTGTTTGTTACTTTCTCCTCCTTTATCCAAGATACCTTCAATGTGTGTGTAAATTATTCTCATAAATATTTTGTATAAATTGGAAAATAGGCATATGGATTCATAATTAATGATATTCTCTCAGTCTCTGCCTTTTGGTAGAGATAAAATCTGAAAAAAATGTTCACACCTTTGGTATTTTCCTTTCAAATACTTTGATAATCAATCCTTCCATATCCTCAAAATTATGTCACTTCCAGAACAGACTTTCTCTGTGTATACTTGATCTAATTGAGTTGTACTTCTCATCTTTGTTTTCTTCAGTGACATTTCTACTTATTCATTTAGCATATCTCGGGCACTAGCACACCTGTGATGTTGGAGTCTAAAAGGGCATGGCTCTATTCTCCTTGATGATATGAAGAGTTTGTTATAAAAATAATCTTTACATGATCATTTCCATTTTCCATATAATTGTTATTCTCCCAGTTTCATTCTTATGTGTCTTTTGGTGTGGCTTTGTTTAATTAGGTCTCTTGTTAAGCTTTCTTTAAATTTGATTTTTTTTCCCTCCACTGAATCTCACAGTTCTTTTGTGGCAATATTTTTCAGTCTTGGGGAATAACCCTATTCTTTTGGCTTATGCCACCACTCAGTGTTTTTCCCTGAGAACATTAGGGGGGAAAAAGGCTTATGTCTAAGTCTCCACAAGAAAAGGAAAAGTATTTTGGTTCCCACATAATCATTCAGACTAATATGACACTGAATATTCAAAAAGTTTCATTTAACAAAAAACATAAAGGACAATACTTGAACCCATCAATGGTTTCAACAACTCCTCCTTCGGTAAGCTCCATGTCCCCAGAGACCTTTAAAGACCTGAAGATTCATGATGCTACTACCTTGGGTAGCACTCTGTATTGATATGGAGTCAACCCTCTCCTCCCCAGAGGAGGTCCTGTATTATCCACACAACTCATAGTATCAGTAAAGAGTAAAGCCTGTGTTTACTTTGAAGTTCTGTTTGATTACCATTTCCCCACTCTACTTCCTACTTGGTCCAAGAACTCCCCATCTGGATCCAATAACTCCTCCTCTGGGTCCAGGATATTGGTCCTGAAACTCCTTCACATGGCCATGAAATTTCTCAGCTCACTACTACCTCCATGCACTGCAGTCTTTGGAGCTTTGTGGTTCCCCTAGAGTACCAGCATTGATATGCAGGCCTCTCTCATTGCCAAGGAAAGTCTCATTCTCAGTATAAACATTGTCCTTTCTGGTCCTGCCTCTCTCCAGCTCTTCAATTTTGCCTTTGCCTTTTTCTTTGCTCCCTTTTAAAGACCAAGACCAAGAGTAAAGTTTGGGTATATGAAATAGTCAAGATTTCATCATCAATCAATGTAGTGTCAACAAGTACCCAAGACAAAACAAGAAATTCACATTTTATCAAGAAGATAGTACCAGAACCAATATCTCTTCAGTGGGAGCAATGAGAATGTGTCCTCAAGGAGGCTCATTACTAGAACAGAGGCTTCTAAGAGTTAACTTTAAACCTTTTCAAAGAGACTTACTTCATCCATGCTAAAACCAAGGTTTTGCCAGTGGTACAGCAAGGACCCAGGATAATAAATATCAGGGCATATTTACTATAGGTGTATCTCCAATAATACTTAGTACAGTATGTTTCACAGATCAGGCACATATGTTTTGAATGACTGAGAGAAATACAAAGAGAGAAAGCCAGTCACCCAGAAGGGGAGACCTAAAGAATATATGTTAAGGAGACAAACACTGATCAACCAATCAAAAAGCATTTATTAAGCATAGACTGCATTGTGTTAGATACTAGGCATATAAATACAAGAAAGGAATCAATCCCTACTCTCAAGGGCTTTACATTCTAATGGGTGAGACCAGTATAAGTACATATAGAATAAATATGAAAAGAACAAAATACAGTAATAAATATAAGATGGTTACAAGGTACTTGTGGACAGAAAGGACAATCAGGAAAGGCTTCATGTGCAGAAGATGGTGGTTGGGTTGAGCCTTGAAAAAATTAAAAGATTCTTTGAGTTGAAGGAGAAGGGGAAGTTCATTTCAGGTATAGGGACAGGCAGGGAGAAGACACAGAGACAAGTCAGTTTCATGTGTGAGGGACAGAGAAAAGGTCATTTTGACTGGATTGTAGAATATAGAAGGGGAAGTAATATACAATGGGGTTGGAAAGATAGGCTGGGACTAGGTTGTAAAGGGCTTTAAAAGTGAAACAGGAAAGTTTATATTTCATCCCAGAGGCAATCAGCAGCCACGGGAGTTTATAGAGTAGGAGTGACATGGTCAGGTTTGTGCTTATGGAAAATCACGTTGGCAGCTGCTTGAAGGATGACCTAGAGTGGCAAAGAATTGGGGCAGGGAGCTGAATTAGGAGGCTATTGTAATAATCTATCAAAGGAGTGCAGATGCTGGATTAAGGCAATGGCTGTGTAAGAGTAGAAAGAAGAGACTGGAAATGAGAGATGTTCTAGAGGTAGAAATGGCAAAATTTGACAACTGATTGGATATGTGGGGTGAGTAAGAGTGAGGAGTTGAGGATAAGGCTGAGGCTACAAATCTGTTAGAAGAACAGTGGTGCTTTCAACAGCTATGTCATTTTTGTTGTTAAGCCAAGTCCAACTCTTTGTGACTCCATGTGGGGTTTTCTTGGCAAAGATACTGAAATGGTTTGCCATTTTCTTCTCCAGCTCATTTTATAGATGAGGAAACTGAGGCAACCAGGGTTAAGTGACTTGCCCAGGGTCACACAGCTAGTTAAGCATCTCTGAGGTCACATTTAAACTCAGGAAGAGGAGTCTTCCTGACTCCAGGCCCAGCACTGTATCCACTGTGCCACCTAGCTGCTAACATAAAAAATATATAACCATATAGAGAATTTTAAAAACACAGGTTTTGTAAAAAAGATGAGATCTGTTTTAAACATACTGAGGTTGAGATATCTCCAGCATATCCAGTTTAAAATGTACACTAGACAGTTGATCATGCAAGACCAAAGACCAGGGAAGGCACTGGACATCAACATAGAGATGACAAAAAAAAACCAATGGAACCTGATGAAGTCACGAGAGTGAGCAATAAAGGACTGAGTGGGAGACATATACCTGAAGACTGAGAAGAAGGTGTCAGACAAGTAGGAAGAGAACCAGCTCCAGGTACTCAGAGGAGGCCACAGTCACAGTCTTCCAGGGAGGTCAAGGAAGGCTTCATAGAGCAGGGGAACTTGAACTGGGTCTTGGAGAATGGGTAGAACTTTGAAGCAAGCAGAAAAGATAAGGAAAGATATTTTGGTTTAAGGAAATGGGATGAGCAAAGTTGATGAGGCAGGAGAGCATATCAGAGGAGGAAGCAAAGTACAGAGGGAGGTATGAATTTTGGAGATCTTGGATTGTAGGAGCCAAGAGAATGAGTGAGGAACCTCAATTGGTAGGCTCACTCTATTAGGCATTATAATGGTGAGGGGTCAGATGCTCACCCAAAGAGCACCCCATTTCCTACCCTCTTCTTACAAAAGCTGATGAGTTTGAATCAACTGAAACTTATCAGAACCATTCTGGATTGATGTTTCCCATCCAAGTCTAGAATTCAGTTCTTCCTGACTCTAACCCCATCACTCTCTCCACCACATCATGCTCCTCTACTACTGGAAAGAGACAAGATATCCTGAGGCAATCATAGCCACCATTTGAAAAGGAAGTATAGCTCACATTCTTAAGCTACTACATCAACTCTTAGCCACTGATGAGTGGGGTCAGTCAGTCAATAAGCATTTATTAAGTGCCTTCTATGTATCAGGCATTGTGCTAAACTCTGGGGATACAAAAAAGGCAAAAGATAGTCCCTGCCCTCAAGGAGTTCACAATTGAATGGGGAAGACAAGAAGGAAATAAATATGTACAAACAAGCTAGGCACAGGAGAAATAGGAAACAAAGAGAAGACTCTAGAATTAAAAGGGGATGAAGAGGCTTCCTGTGGTAGGTATGCTTTTAGCCAGGACTTGGAGGAAGTCAGGGAAGTCAGTAGGTAGAGTGGAGGTATGCCTGGAACCAAGAGATGGAGTGTCTTGTTTATGAAACAGCCATGGGGCCAGTGTCACCAGTTCAAAGAGTATATGGTGGGAAATAAGGCACAACAAGACTGGAAAGGTTGAGGGAGGGGGCCCTGAAGGGCTTTGAAAGTCAGTCAATGGATTTTGCATTTTATTCTGGAGGTGATAGGGAGCCACTGGAGTATATTGAGTAGAAGAATGACTTGGTCAGACCTGCACTTTAGGAAAACCATTTTGGCAACTGAGTGGAAGGTGGATTAGAGTGGAAGAAGACTTGAGTTAGGGAGATTAACCAACATGCTACTGCAGGCCTCCAGCTATGAGGTGATGAAGACCTGCCCTAGAGTGGTGCTAGCATTAGGGGAGAGGTGTTGAAAAGATGATGTTGACAATATTTGGCAATAGATTGGTGAGAGTGAGGAACTGAGGACATAAGCCTGAGAAATTGGGAGGATGGTGATGCCTTCTACAGAAACAGGGAAGTTTAGAGGGGGACAGGGATGAGGAAAGATGGTGATTGCAATTTTGGATATGTTGAATTTAAGGTGTCTACTGGACCTCCAATTCAAGGTGGCTGAAAGGCAGTTGGAGATATGAGCTGGAGGTCAGGAGAGAGGTTAGAGCAGGACAGGCAATTTGAGAATCATCAGTGTAGAGATGATAATTAAATTCATGAGAGCTTGATGAGATCACAAAGTGACCCTGGACAGAAGGAGAAGAGAATGAGGGCCCAGGAGAGAACCCTGTGGGACACCTAAGGTTAGAGGTGATCTGGAAGAAGATACAGCAAAGGAGACTGAGAAGGAGTGGGTGGGAAGAGAACTAAGAGAGTGGGACCCCCAAAACCTAAAAAGAAGAGTATATTGAAGAGAAGAGGCTGATCAACAGGATCAAAGGCTGCAGAGAGGTCAAGGAGGAAGAGGACTGTGGAAAGGCCATTGGACTTGGCAAGTAAAAGATGGTTAGTAACTTTGGAGAGAGAAGCTTCAGTGAAATGATGAGGGAGGAAGCTAGAATTTAAGGAGCTAAGAAAAAAGTGAAAGAAGAGAAGGTGGAGATACCTGTTGTAGACAACCTTCTCAAGGAGTTTAGCAGCAAAAGGAAGAAGAGATATAGGATGACAGTAGGAATGGAAGGATCCGGTGAGGGCTATTTGAGGATGAGGGAGATATTAACATATTTGTAGGCAGCAGGGAAGGAGCCAGTAGACAGGAAGAGATGGAAGATAAGTGATAGAATGTGGATACCAGAGGGTGCAATCTGTTGAAGGAGACAGGGCAGGGTGAAATGGTATCATTTGTACAGGTAGAGGGGTTTGCCTTGTAAAAGAGTAAGGCTACCTCTTCACATGAGACAAAGGTGAAGGAAGAGATATTTGCTGAAGATATCTGAATCATATGAGATGAGGAAAAGGGAAGAAAAGGGAGCTCACAGTGAATGACCTCAATATATACATTTTAAATTCCAAGGCAAGGTTCTCAGCTGAGGAATTGGGGAGATGAGGAGCCATAGGAGATTTGAGGAGGGATAAAAAGGTTTGGAAGTGCTACCATGGGAAGTAGAATAATGAGCTGATGGTAGAGGCATATATATATATATATATATTTACCTACCAGCACCAAGGGACCAGTTGAGGTTATGCAAAATAAATATGTAGTGGACCCAATCAGAATAATTACATGATTTTCTCTACCTTCATTCAGCAGCATATGTGAGTCCTTAAAGCAGATGGTGGAGTGATCCAAGGCTGAGGCTTGGCAGGGTGAAATCAGCAATATGATAAGGGGATCAGAGGATCAAGAGAAGAGGATGGTATAGAGTTGAGCTGGTTCACTATGGGATCAAGATGGGGGAATGAGGAGAGAGTGGCTGGTGCAGGGATGATGAGGGATTGGAGGTCACAGTGTAGATGAAGAATAGGGGTTTGGTAAAGGAAGGCAGAAGGATAAGTGGAAAGCCGACAGATCAATGGCAGGTAAGGGACTGTTTGGATTCTTCAAGCTGAAGGTGGTACATTTGTGGGTGATGACAAGATCAAAGGTAAAACCATTTTTTGTGTGTGGTTGAATAGGTGGATGAATAGGTCATGGGAAGTTAGTTGAAGAACGGAATGGCTAGAGTGTTTGAGGGAGAGTCAATATGTATATTATATAATTATATTATATACTATTCTATTCTGTTACGCTATGCTATGCTATGCTATGTTGTGCTGTGTTATAGTCCCCTAGTATGATGGCAGGTGTTGGGAAGGAAAGAAAAAATATGAGTCAGGTACTAAACTGGTTGAGAAATGAAGGTGAATGATCTGAAAATATGTAGACAACAGATACTAGGACTTTGATCTGGTGGGAAACGTTTTGTACGAACCTCAAAGGAAGGGATGTTGCTGAGTGATAGAGACAGAGAGAGAATCTACAAGTGGAAATGGGGAGCAAAAAGTATTCCAACTCTCCTACCTTGACCAGTAAGCTAAGGGGAATGAATGTAAACGCAAACAGTGCTGGAATGGGTGCCCAGGGTGGCTGTGTCATCAGCAGGGAGCAAAGTTGCAGTGATAGCTGTGTAAGATAGGAAGAGTGAAAGAGGAAAAGATTTAGGATGAAAAAAAGTCTGTTGTCTATGAATGATTACCTAAAGATGTTCAGAATCAGTGAGATATGTAGGGATGACCAGGTGTGAGTATGTTCATCATTGAGTAAAAGGTACCATTCCTCTTCCCAGGGGAGGTTGAAGATCAGGCAGATTACAAGCACAAGACAGATGGAAAGCCCTGTTTCACTTCTCCTTTTCCCTCTGAAGGCTCAAGATTAGACAAAAAAAAACCAAAAACAGCAAAGCAGAAGATGGAAACTGAACTTGTGTGGCAGAAGACAGAAGTCACACTCCCCATGAACTTTCTTCCTCTCACCCTGAGGGTACAGGCTACCAGGAGATGGAAGACATGTCCTCACAGAAAGGTCTCCATCTTCTTGGAGTTGAGGCTATAGAATTCAACTACTACATCCCCTCAGCACTCTAGGATTAACCCCTCAGGAGTGTCTTTTCAAGTACAATAGCTCGTGAACCCCCCACTGGTGTGCTTCCCTCCATGATTATCCATTAAGATAAATTAGTCAGCTAGATTTAATTACATTTGAGGAAGGGGTATTTATTAAAGTGATACAGTAAGAACAATTGATAAAAAACATCCCCACTCCCACCTCCCCAAGTCTGTGATACACTCTTTCCAAATGCATATATAGAATCCAAGGGAAAGTGGGCTCAAGTTTAGAGAGCAAAAAGTGGCAAAAAGGATACCCCAGAGCTCCTGAAAGTCCTTTGCTGACATCTTCAATGTTTCACCCTTAGCTTTTCTATTGAACTCTTTGTACAGCTCTGAATCTCTTCTCCTCCTTGAATCTTGTCCATTCTCAGCTCCCAATGCACGCACTACTCTGACCCATAGAATACCTAGGAAAAATCCAAATCCTCCAGATCCTCCAAAGTTCAGAAGCTCCTCTAGCAACATTGTTCATACCTAATGAACAATTTGAGATATTTTCTCACCTGATAAAGGTATCTGACCTAAAAAGGATGAGGCAACTTTGACCCCCACCCTTACAGAAGCATTATTTCCTAGAGTGATAATAGGCCTCTAAAGCCCTTCCATTAAGTGATAGCATCTCCCCCAACACATTGTCCTTTGTAGTCTTGGTCATTCTCACTAAAAAAAAATGATCCAAGATTCTGCAACCTTTGTCTTGTTTTTGCCTAGGCTGTGGAACTTCTTACATTATCTTTAGGGAGGCTAAAGTTGAAGCTGACCTATAGAGAATTCTTTGTTGTATCAGGGCAGGATCAACTAGGGTGTGGGGAGACCAGAGGGAATCTGTCTCCATTTCTCATCAATTTCATCTGATCTTGCCAGCTTTTCTAGTTCTTGCATCAAGACAGACCAACTTATCTGCTTCCTTGTTCCCCTCCCCTTAGCTAAATGATTATTTCTTCTACCAGGTTAGGAAATTCTGCCCATCCTGTGGCTGGGCATTATTGCTATTCTTTTCACATTAATCCAGATATTTGTGAACATCAAGGCTGGGAGATGGTGGAAGCAGCTGATGGTGGGGATTTTTCTTCTTTGATCTCCTGTAAATAGTATACAGTAATCAAAGTTTAAGCCGCCTGAGATGAAATAATTGCTTAACAATCATATAAGACAAAATGATTCAACAAATGACAATTAGGACTTGTGATATACAGAACAGATGCATTCAGTGTACCATATTATAATGTGCTAATACAAGATTGACAGCACAATAATAGGAGTGAACAGCAGCTCAGCCTATAATTCCGAACCAAATGTGAGGCTGTCCACAAAACTCAAATCCTAGCAGGCTGCAAAATTAGAGGTAACACCGTGCAAGGTTCAAGACGACTCATTAGCAGGTTGGCAGAGTGTTTCAGGAGCAAATTTGCCTGTCGTAGGAACTAATTTTGTGCCATCTTCAGTTTAAGGTTTTTTTTTTAAATGAACAGATGCCACTTTCCCTGGATAGGAATACAGGGGTGGGAGTTGAAATTCTGGTCATAGCCCCTGGGGGCCCAGTAAAGTCTGGGCTCCTGCTGCCTTTGGCTTCAGCTTAACTGTGATTCTAGGTTGGTGTCAAGCTTCCAGGTGTGTTAAGTGATGCTGCACAAAGCTGACAGCCCAAAGACAGATGTGATTCAGATTGATCTGGGTGTGTAGGTGTGATTAGCAACCTTGTGGGTTATTTGGGCTATTCCCAAATGCTAAGTGGTTTTGACCAAAGAGGTAACTAAGGTTGTGTGGAAGGGGTGGGGAAGAGAAGTTGCTAAGGATTAAGGCATGAACTAGAGGTGGAAGAATGGTGAGGGGAGCACAGCAGCCCCAAACCCTGAGCTGCCTTTTACTGAAAACTTCTGCCCCAATCCCTTCAAACAGGAAGGGGAACATCATGTGTATGCATGTTATCCATCCCAAAATATCTCCCAACTCTACGACCAGGGTCTGAGTTGTCATAGAATCATAGAAAACTTCCAAAATGGGATCAGCTTAGGGATCCTTAGGGATCAGCTAGCACAATTCATACTCTTCCTGTTAAGAGGGAAGAGGAAGGTTGGTAATGGAGTGAGCAAAGGTGCTGTGGGGGAGGACTCACCTGAAGAGGCAGTGAAGAATAGGCAGTGAAGCTACTGGGGAGATAGGGGAAGACTGTGGAAAAGAGGGAAATCTACTGTGGAGGAGTATGGTTAACTGGAGGGAATGCTGCACTTGGAGTCAGGAGAGAGCTGGACTAACATTCCTCCTCGACACTTGTTAATTGTGCAATCATAGGCATGTCATATAACCTTCTGAGCTATTATCTTCCTTTGTAAAGTAGGAATAATAATACCCATAGTACCTATATAATGGGTATTATAAACAGCAGTTACTATTTTTCCTGAACAGGCATCCCCAACAGGTGGTCATCTAGCTCTCACTTGAAGACCTCTGGTGACTACAGACTCCCTCCCTCCTTCCTTCCTTCCACTTTTGGACAGCTTCCATTGTTAGGAGGCTTCCCCTTACAGTGAGCCTAAATCTGCTGCTCTGTAACTTCCCCCATTGCTTCTAATTCTGTCCTAGAGAGACAAATCTCAGCCCTCTTCCACTTGTCAGCCCTTGGAATACTTGAAGACAGCAATTATGTCCCCATAGGAATCCCCCCTAGGAAGTCAGCACTCTACCTTCATCTAAATGTTGAACCAGCTGCCCAGTCCACAAACTCCTCTGTCTGAAGATACCTTGTGGTTGAAAACACATTGAATGATACATGGCACTAAGACTGCATGACCTTCCCCTTCCCTTTCTACCTTGAGGGTTTGTTTCTTCAATTTGATAAATGATGACTATCCCTCACTCTTTGACCTTGGTAGACTGGGATTTCTTGATGAAAGGAAAGTGAGAGAAGAGGGTACAAGACAATCATCTAGGCAGGGGGCAAAGAGCCCCGAAGAAGAGGAATGGAATCTGCAGTCTAGTCTTACTCTCAAAATTAATTCACTATGTGAAGAATCACTTCATCTTCTGGGGCCTCAGTGTTCTTATTTGTTCAATAAGAGGGTTGAACTATGTAATCTCTGAACTTTCTACTAGCTCAAGCAGTCTATGATTCTCTGAATGGGGAAGAGAAAATGGTACAATTGGTCACAGGTGCTGACCATCATTCTTGGCATGGAGACAGTCTCCAGAATTGGGGAAGCCTTCAATTACTCATCAGCATTTCTATCAGCCCTCCAACCTCCCGGCTAACATCTTTTTGTGTAAATACTTTCCAGCAAGGACTTCATCTGCTTGCATTTCTGATTTGAGTTGGAAGAGAGCTTGAGGGTGCTAGCACAGGAAGCAGGAAGCAGAGATTTCTCCAAGATACGGACATTTTCCCTTTGGGAGAGGGCTAGATGGGGACTTAGGAACTATGCTTCTCTATTGCCTCCAGATGAGTAAATCAATCAATATTTATTAAGCACCCACTAAATGGCAGACACCATGCTAAATTCTGGGGGTACAAAAAGAGTTCCTTAAGGAACTCATGAATTAATGGGGGAGACAAGGTGCAAACAAATATAGACAAAGCAAGATGAATAGGAGATAAGTAGCCAAAGGAAGACCCTAGAATTAAGAGGAGTTGGGGAAGGCTGCTGGTAGAAGGCAAGGGTTTAGAAGCTGGGGAGGTCAACAGTGGAGGGCGAGGAGGGAGAGTCTTCAGGGATGTGGATTCTTCACAATCTGGTTCACACCTACCTTTCTAGTTTCACTTCATGTTATTGCTCTTCCTACTCTGTTCATTTCAATTAGAGTGACCTGATAGCTATCCCCCCACACAGGACATGCTATCCCCCATCTCTGCACCTTTGTACAAATGATCCTCAATGTCTCAAATGCACTCCTTCACCTCTGCCTCAGTAAACCCTTAACTCCCTTCAAAGCACAGTTTTGGTGCCTGCCACTTCCCAGAAGGCCTTTCCTACTGTAACCCTCCATTTGCCAGCCCTAGCCCACTCGTCACTCTTTTCCTCTGAAAATTATCTTGTACTTTGCATATTTGCTTATTTGTGTACACATTGGATCTTCCAAGTAGAATGTAAGTTTCTTGAGGATTATTTCTTTTCTATCTTTGTATCCTTAGATTCTATGTATGTTGGAGGTTGGGGTTTTTTTTTCTACTAAATGCTTATTGATTTGAATTGAATTCCTTACTTCCATTTGCTATGTAGTTCTTTGGCAAACCGCTTTTCCTCTCTAGGACTTGGATTGTGCTGGGGAGAAATATCTATGCCAGAAATCCCAGTACCTCCGGATATAGCAAGACCACATTAAGGAGAGTCAGTAAAACTCTCTGACCCATAGTAGTAGAAAAAGCAGGAGGAAGCCGTGGGTGTGGACAAAAGAAGGAAAGAGGGAAGCAATCTCCAGATCATCCCTTGGTCTTATAATTTTCCCCTTCCAGTCTAGGCCAGAAACCCTGGGCTGCTTGAAGCCTCCAGGATAGAATTTCTTTTGTATGTAGTTATTCATGCTTTTCAGAGCCCTTCCTACTGTTCTCTGACAGAAACTCACCAACACCTATGTGAGGCAGGCTGAGTGTGATTATATGCTCCCCTTTTATAGGTGGGAAATCTGATGCCTTGAAAAGTAAAATGGTTTAACTAAAATTGCACAAACCTAGAACCTAAATCCTGACCACTGGGCCCTTTCTTTGAGATGGCCTGCATCCCAGAAACCAATAATGTTCAGCCTTCAGCTCCTCCTCAGACTGGGTTCAAATCCTTGCTGGGCTCTTTATTCTCTTCCCCATTTCCTTTGTGCAGGGCCTCAAAGAAAGGAATCAGATCTCATATCCATAGTCCCCTAGCTGCTCATTCCCAGGTCTAGTTGAAGCTTCCTCTGCTCCTGAACTAAATTAAGTATAAGCCGCAAGTTTGCATTCTGTCTGATAGATCGAAAGGAATAATATTTTTGGCTCTGGTGACAAAACAGTGCTGAGTATGGCACCCCCTTTATGCACACACGACGTGCCCCTCTGTCTAACATGTAATTTTATTACATTTTATTATCAAATAAACATGCCAGAAAATATTTTTTTCCTTTCCTTCTGTGGGGGAGGATGAAAAGGTTTTGGTAATTAAAACTCCTATCCATCAATTCTTAAATCCAAGAGATAATTGCATTGCTGCTAGAGATGTATGTTGAATCATGCCGTTTTGTTTTAGAGTGTGTGTGTGTGTGTGTGTGTGTGTGTGTGTGTGTGTGCTGTATGCTCATGCACCAGTGTACACCAAGATTTGTAATCATCAATCAATCCTCAGTCGCCATGTCTACTCCTTCCTACCTAGGGACAAAAGCTCTGATGCCATGTAACAGGACACACTGACATTTTCACTGACTGAGGGAAACAGTGCTGGATGATGAGTCTGAGAGTCTGGGTCCAAATCCTAGTTCTGATACTTACTACCTCTGCACCTTTGAGCAAGTCACTTCAATTCTCCAGCAGTGTAAAAATATACATTATAAATGGAAACAATATAGATATGAAAAATGTTAAAATGAGCAGACTGAACTAGATGATCTCAGAGGTCTCAATACTGTGATCTCGTCCATTTCTTATCTTCTTGTTGCCGCAATGACATGGGGAAACTTGGGTTTGGACTCTATGGCCCTTTAGCCTACTTGTTTAATGTCTCTGGGTCCATTCTCCTCTTCTGTCAAATGGGAACACCTGCCTTACCTACTTCAAACTAGAACCTAGATCAGGGGTGGGAAACCTGCAGCCTTGAAGCCACATGTGGCCCTTTAGGTTCTCAAGGGTGGCCCTTTGATTGAATTCAGACAGATAAAATTTCTTCTATGAAGTTTGGATTCAGTCAAAGGGCTGCCCCTGAGGACCTAGCAGACCTAGATCATCTCTTCTTGTGAGGTTCAAGTAAGCTGCCAGATATGAAAATGCCTTGAAAAGTCTACAACACTGTATAAATATGAAATAGTATGAAAAAAATGAATGAATGAATGAATGAAAAAAATTAAGGGCTTTCTATGTGCAAAGCACCAGGGATACAAATAGAAGAATAAGACACTCCCTGTACTCAAAGAATTCACCTTCCAATGAAAGGTAACAGTACCAAAAGTATTTTTAGCCTTGAGCCAGATGGAAAAGCCCCCCAGTCTTTGGGGTACAGTGGCAAATCGGATGACAACGTCTCTTCTTTAATGTTATTTCTACTAATACAATCATAAATGTTCCATTTGGCAGGGCCAACTGTAGTAATCAGTAGTTACAGTTTTCTGCTAATTTGCCTCTTTAAAAAGTCTAGAAGTTTTCATAGTTAAAGATGCTCTCTGGGGCCAAAAGAGAAAGAATGAAGAAAGAGTGGCCTCATTAGCATCTACACTGGAGATAGGATGAGAAAAAGGGTGAAAGAAGCCTGGACATCCTCCTTCCCCGCCTCTTGTTTTCATCTTTTCTGTTGTGTGATAGAATCCAGACCAGTATATTTCTGGGAAACTTCCTCTACTCCATCTCCATAAACTTATAGCCTGGGCTATTGTGTATGTCAAAGTTCTTGGGGGCTTCCCACCTTGACCTTTGACCATAATGACCCACAATTTGAGTCATATGAACTTTGGCTACTGGTTAAATGTACTTTCTCAGTCTCCTGCCTATCTAGTTATTCAGTCTGGTACTCTGCTACTCTTATGAGCTCATGGCCTCTTGCTTGAGCAACATATGTTAGTTGTGGCCAAGAAAGAACCACTCAGGCCTCAGCTTGAGCTTGTAGGAATTTGATCACTCCAGAAATACAGGGATCTATACCCTTTCCTCCCCAGGGAAATCAGAACTCCACTCTGGCCACCCCCAGCAGGACAAGGCTCTGTGTTTGCAAGAGGGAAGCCCTCCGCTCCTCTGCCAACTCTGTAAGCAGATTTGAGCAATTGGATGACTCAGAGCCTGGGTAGGTGGAGATCCCACTGACTTGGCGGCCAGGTAAATTAGAGAGGAGGGAAGAGGATCAAGCCAGCACTTGGATGAGACCTGGGTATTCATCAGCAACCCCCTCTACTTTGTAAGGGAGTTTTCAGCCCCCAGCCAATTAATCCCCTCACCACCCCCTCACCCCTTACCCAGACTATGAACACAGTCCCATATGGCTCATAGTTTCCTCCATTGAATTCAGAACTCATACAACTTGTGTGAGTCTATATCTGAGACCCCAAAGTCTGCTGTACCCTCAGCAAGAATCCCCTCCTTTTGCCCTGAAGGCTTTGCCAGAACTCTCTGGGTGGTAGTAAGTTCCCCTTGCCTACAGTCTTTTCACCTCCACATACCTAGTCCCTCCTATGATAACAAATGAAAAAAATCCTGGGGTTTCCTTTTGTTGCTGAGTTATATTTGGAAGGGAGTGTGTGTGTGAGGATGCGTGTGTGTGTGTGTGTGTGTGTGTTCCTGTGGATACGTGTGTGTATGTGTGTGTATCTTAGGTGGAGAGGAGGGGAATTCAAATTTGTGAGGTATCAGAAATATTTGGTTTGGGTAACCTCATCCCTGCCTACCAATTACAGCTTAGAGTATGACAAACCTCTTGAGTCATAACTATATATGTGTGTGTGTGTGTGTGTGAAATACGTATATTTATATACACATATATTTAGATACACATATAAACATCTATATGTATACACATGTGTATATGTATATTCCATTGTCCCCCTCTGCACCACCACCACAGGGGGTGAAGCTGTTCACTATCTCTCTCTATTCCCAACAACCCCCCCACCCCCACCCGCCACCCCCTGACTCTGTGCATCCCACACTGCAGGTGTCTCTGAAGCAGTGTTTATGTAAGCTGCTCATGTTCTACTGAGCAGCTCTGAGAAGCTGTTGTGGATTTGAGGAAAGCCCCCGGCTGCCCACATATGTGGATGTCCCCGGCAGGGTTTCGTAACCAGAATTGGGGAGGCGGGGAGAGGGCGGGGGAGGGAGGGAGAGGAGGGGAGCCTTGGAGCCAATATCACTCCTGCTCTGCAGAGCAGGTCTTGAAACATGCCCTGTGAAAGAGTGTGCGTGTGTTTCAGGCATAGTGTTGGGAGAGCCTCTCACCCCCTGCTGTCTGATGTGTGTGTTTACAACCTGTCAACACACAAAGGATGCTTTCTCTGCTGGCAGCTCCAAGAGTGGTCAAGGGGCAGGAAGCATTAGTCCTTTCCTCCCCACCCCACCCTCCACCAGCTCCAGCTTTGGAGATTTGGCTTTGGAGACAGCATAGAGCCTTCTGCCTTTGGCTGGCTGTCTTCCTCTCTCCTCCTCCCAGAAAACCCTAGGGTTGCCACTAATTTCCCCTTTCTTGAAATTTTACAGTAGGTGCAAAGCATCTCCAGACCCCGAGGAAGGTCAGGAGGGTCTAGAAGGCTCCTACAGCCATGGTTTATCCACCCAGCTCCTCATCTCAGTTTCTTTTCAAATAGAGGGAGCCTATTTCTGTGCACCCAAATTGCTGCACATAGTGCTTTTAAGATATCATTTCATTTTTAATGTTTTAAAGGAAAGATGTACTTAGAGGAACCGTGTCCCATATATATTAATATCATACAAGATTCCTTGATAGATGGAGCCACAGAAATAACTTTGGTCAGTGAATCTCTTACTCTATCAAACAAAGAACAAAAGCGAGAGGCAGCTGATTGCCACCCAAGACTGCACTAAGACCAAATGGAAATCTTGAAGTCTGTTATCCAGATGCTCCCTTTGCAGATGACATTGTGCTAATGGCATAGAGGCTTAGGGGCTTCTTAGTAAGACCCAGGACAACTAAAAGAGATCAGCCTAGCCATCCACAGATGAAAAATAAAACAAATGAAAAATGCAGGTTGCCCTGACTATGGCAGGTGGTTGACCAAGCAGCCAATTGAAGTGGTCCATAAGCATGTACTGTTAGCCAGTCACTACATATAAACAGGAGCTAGACCTAAAATTGGATGGGAGGAGAACTGGCTGTTATCACATTAGGGAAATGCTCCAGTGTTTTTAACCAGCCCAGGATACTTTTGGCTATAAAACATTATTTTTCAACATCATTATTTTCCCAGCGATGCAATGTGTCTGTGAATCACAGATCACTATGATCTCAGAAGAGTCCAAATCAGAGACACATAGGACAATAGGACAATGGAAGGACGTGATGGATTGTCGGGAAGCTGTAGCGTATTGCCAACAACAATATGACCTTGGAAAGTGATTTAAAAGATATCATTAAGAGAGGGAATGACTGGAAGAGGAGGCAGTGAATTGATTGCCTGGTGAGGTTGGACAAGATGGCTTCTGAGATTGCTTCCAATCTTCTTTGAGATTCTGTTTCTGGGATATTTCATAGATAAAGGGAACACTTTGTATGATATAACTGTTGACCTATCTAGGACTCTGCCAAACCAATGTAAGGTGCAATCTCATTCATGGGAAGATGGAAAACAGCTGAGAATCAGAAAGGAAAGAATTCAAGGATTCAAAGTAGTCAAAACAAACATTATAAAGTCTATGCATCTGAACTCATAATAATGCCTTTCTTTCATAGATCAAGTTCAAGGGTTTCCAAGTACTTTCCCATTATTTCACATGACCGTTACTATAGTCCTCATGACATTGGCAAAGCAGGTGAAGCCTGAGGCTTCAAGCTGTGAAATAAATTGCTGAAGGCCAATTTTGGATATTTTAGTAATTAAGACAATTCATTAGATCCTTACTCAGAGTCTTTTAAACTTATTTTATACACAATTCTGACAAGCTTGGTTATCTGATTCCCTAGTTCACTGAAGATTAAAAGAGAATTTCTTCTATCTAGGTAGTTACAGTAGTAAGATAAGAAACAAGAAAAAAAACTATTGGGGAAAAAAAGATACTAGAATTCAGCACAGCAATCTTGGGGGCATGCAGGGCAGGGATTCTTAATTCTTTCTGTGTCATGGATGCCTTTGGCAATCTGGTAAAATTTCCAGATCTTTCCTTAGAAAAGCAGTTCTCAACCTGTGGGTTATGTTCAATTTGTAACAATGAAAATACATCCTGCATATCAGATTCATAGCAGTAGCAAAATTGCAGTTATGAAGTAGCAATGAAAATAATTTTATGGTTGGGGGTCACCACAACACGAGGAACTGTATTAAAGGGTCGCGGCATTAGAAAGGTTGAGAACCACTGCCTTAGAATAATTATTTTGAATGCATAAAATAAAATATAAAGGATCAATCAGCAAGGAAACTAATTATATTAAAATGCAGTTATCAGGTTTGTTTGTTTGGTTTTTAGTTCCAGGCTAAGAACCCCTGTTTTAGGGCAAGACAAAAAGCTCTCTTACTTGTCTTGGCTCTGAAGACATTTCTGCATCATTGTGATGATTGATGTACATAATAAAGACCTGGAGTCATCAAAAAAGGCTTAAATCATGTTCTTTACTGTCTATTTAAGAACATGGAAGAAAATATATATTTTCAAAAGTTTTGCATTCAAAATGATTGAAATAAAATAAGATTTGCTTAACTATTAAAGAAAACATTAGCTATCCAATCAGTTCCCCCATTAATTCATTGTGTGACCTTCCCTTCTCTGGGCCTCAGTTTCCTCATCTGTAAAAATGAGTGGGTTGTACCACATGTTTCCTACCAGCTCTGACATTATCATTCCTATGACTCATTCCCTGCTGATTCCAGATCACTAAGGTTTTGTTATATGCACCATAATAGGTCATGTGATCAAAAAAACACTGGCTCTAGAGTCAGATGTTCTGGGTTGAATCCTCTTGATACTTAACCTACGAGCTTGAGCAAGTCACTGACGTCCTCTCAGCCTCAGTTTCCTTGTCTATAAAATGAAAGGGTTGGTCTAGACTAGATAATCAGTAAAATTTCTTCCAACTCTCACTCACTCATGGAACAGAGATTTATAATTCAATGTCCCCATCCTGAGGATGTACCAGGAAAAAAAACAAACCAAAACAGAACTAGCAACTATTTCTGAAAGAAGTCATCTTTATGACTTGTGAAACAAATTATTCTTATCTGCCCATTCTGCTGGGGAAAGTCTTCACTTGCTTGGAGTAGACATCCCCTTAACTCACTGATGAAGTTCCCTTCAGTCAGGTTTACCAGAGTATAGCTGTTGTGCATACTATAACTTCTTAGAGCCACAGGTGAGAGCTGGGTGACAGAGTGCACTGAATATGGACCAGCAGCCCTAAAAAGGGCTTGACAAGCCCTCCGAATACCCCAATCATCTCAATATTGGGGACCCTGATGAAAGAGTGACCCAGGCCATTATCCAGCTCCTCTCCCTTCGTTGTTGAGGATTGGATACTTAGGAGCCACAAGGTTACCCTTACTGTTCCTGTCAATCCAAATTTTTGTTCTCATGTCAGGGATGTGGTAGACCTCTACATTCCTCATTTGTAAAATGGGCTGGAAGAAGAAATGGAAAACTACTCCATCACTGACTTAGTTCCAAGAAGTCCCAACCAGCTCTGAATTGTTTGGAAATTACAGTTTGAGAAGAACAGGAGAGAATGATGAAGGTACCCTTGATACCTTTATATTCTAAAGATCTTGTAAAGACAAAATGAGATTCCTAAATCCTAAACAATTTCATTCATTCATTCATTTAATAAACATTCTTTGAGAATATTCTCTATATGAGGATTTCAGCTAAACCCTGAAGATACTAAGATGAATATATATGGCTCTTGCTCTCATGGGCCTTACAGTTTGGTAAGGGGAATTTGAGAGGTATGCACAAAAATGGCTAAAATAAAAGGCTGACTATTGAAAGTTCATAAGAGAAAAAAAAGTGCACAAGAGGAATTGTAAAGTGCTCTGAGAGTTTGGAGAAATAGAAATAAACTTTTACTTGGGGTTGAGGGTCTGTGAAGCCTTCATGGAAAAGATGACTTTTTCCCCCCTTTTAAGACTTTCAGATTTGGAAGGGACCTCAGAAATCATCTAGTCCAACCCAACTCTGAGTAGAGATCTGCTCTGTAGCATCCCTGATGCCTGGTCATCTGTCATCCACTTGAATATTTTCAGTGACTGAGTGCTCACTACCTTAGTAGGCTGCACACACCACTTTTGGACAACTCTAATTGTTAGCTTAGGAAACTTTCCCTCATATAAAGCTGAAGCATAGAGGGATGGGTACAATTTTAAACAGTCAGAGTTGGGCATTGATAGCATTTCAAACATCAGAAATGGTATTAGCAAAGGCTAATAACAGGATGTACCCAGGGGATATTGAGTGGTCTGGGTTAACTGAAGAATTGGGTGTGTGAATAGGGGCCGGACATTAGAGTTGGAAGGGATCTATAAGATCAAAGTGGAAAGGTAGGTTGGGGACAGATAGAGCATATCTTTGAGTGAAGAGCCAAGGAATTTGTACTGCACGGAATCATTGAATCTCAGAGTTGAAAGGGATGTCAGTAGTCTTCTAATTCAGTCCCTACAACAGAAATCACTTTTACAGCCTACCTGAGACATGGTTGTTTATCCATCCTCTGCTTAAAGACCTCCAGAGAGAGGAAAACTTTTGCTTCCAAAACTTGTTCATTCCTTTATTTGGGAGTCAGAGAATATCTGAATATTCCTTTCTATCCTTGAATTCCAGAAATTTGCTCGTTGTTCCTTTCTGTACCAAACTAGATTAAGGCATTGTTCTATGGCTGCCAGATAGTCCCGCATCAAGAAACAGTAGAATTGATTGATTGCCCACTGTCTTCAAGGTGCTGAATGATTAAATCAACCAAGTCCAATGAACACATACTGGCATGAGTGCATACAGAATTTGCTTTTTGAACCTTGACTTTTGGCTTAATTCTTGACTTCCAAATAATCCCTGAAAGTGGAATGCCCCCAACTCTTTCTAAAAGAAGCGAAAGATAACATCTGGAGACTTAAAACATTGGTCTCCATTTTTGAGGATGCTTTAGGTGTGGTCCTGCCTAGAAGCAGGGAAACGGATAGCATGACCTTGAAAGATCCCTTTTAGAGCTGTGATTCTCTCCCAGGAGCAAAAGAAAACAGGCCAAGGGACAAAGAGCTTTAGAGGCTGTGGGGTGAATGACAACATTGGGATTCACCTGGGAGGCCCTTAGGTTTATAGTATAACATAAGGCAGTCTGGTTTAATGGGAAGAGCTTAAGTCTGAGAGGTAGAGGATCTGGTTTGAATCCTAGCTTCAAAATTGTGACCTCAGGGCAAGTCTGGGCCCCAGTTTGTTAATTTGCTCAATAAGGGGGTTGGATATTTTCAGTCAAATCTTTGAGGCCTTTCCAGCTCTCTCTGCAAGGAAATTCCAGCAATAACCTTTGGGTAGAGTCCCAGCCCAGACGCCACCCAGGGAAGTAACGATGAGGTCGGCCACCAGAACCTCTTTTTTCTTAAAACCTCAATGAACAGTTGAAAATTACTCGCCCTTGAAAAAAAATAATAAATTCTGCATTATCATTTCAATGCCTCTTTACATAAATACCAAAGGCTCAGAAAAGCTGGTGTCGCGTGTTGCTCCCAGGCTGAGAAATGGTATCTTTCAGTTATCGGATTTTATTTCTTTCCAACGTTACATTTTATACATATTTATTCATGCAGAACAGAGGTAGCCAGGGGAGCGGAGGAAAAGCTGCTATACATAAGAATGCACTACACTCACATTGTTACCACTTTGCAACAATTGAACTATGTGCAACTGGGTTTGTGTGTGTGTGTGTGTTTTAAAAAAAATAATAAAAAATTTCTAGTTTGCATTTAATTTGTCTGATTTTTCCCCCTTCCTCTTGAATGCTCATAGAAACAGGGAAGGGAATCAGGGTGCTTAAAGAGACATTGTGGCGGGGCTGGGGAGAGGCAGGATTAGCAGGGCCAGTTCGAGGATGAAGAGCAAGTTTGTAACTATTTCTTTTTAACAGATGCAGTTAACTGAACTGCAAAACATTTATCTTCCGATTTAATAATTCATTCTCCCGGCATGGAGACAGGGGTATTATAGTGCTAGATATTGCTTTTCGGGCTTTTGAGTGTCAATGATGAATCCCCATCTTCTAATAAAATACATTTTCATAGTAATTGAAATAATAATTTTCTGCCTCTTCGTTTTCCCAGGTACTTAAAAAAAAGCTTTTTACTTCTTTTCCTTCCCTCTGTCCTGACCTTATTTTATTTTAATTGAAATTCCTGCAGCTGCTAGGCAGCCAGAGCCAGCATGTGTCCTGGGCCTCAACCCCATAGCTTCCAGTCCCAGAGGTGTTGGCATTTATTGCTATGGTCTACCCTCTTCCCCACACTTGCAGTCAAACAATAGGCTTGGAACATGCTGAACAAGTTAGGGATCTGAGGCAAGGGAGATCTGGGATTCTCTGCTTGGTTTGGCTGCCTGTCTCCTTTTGATCAATGATTAGACCCTTCACTAACTTCAGTGAATCTGATCTGCCTTTTTCGGGGTTGGAAGAGGAGGAGGGTTATTGCTCTGTTATTAGCACCAGGCAGCTGGTAAAAAAAAAAAAAAAAAAAAGAGGAAACTTTCTGTTCCATAAGATTTACAAAACACTTTTCCCAGAATAACTCTAAGAATGATGAGCCCCATTTTATAGATGAAAAACAGACTCACAGAGGCAAAGTGACTTGCCCTAGGTCACAATCTGAAGTCAGAGGTGAGATGAAGCCCAAGTCCCTGGACGCAAAATTGATCCAGTGCTCTTTCCATTAAAGCCCATCATTCATTCACCACTGGTGGGTTGAGTGGAAGCTAATGGCCATTTGCTGAAGATGTGGAGCAGATTCCTGCATCAGGGGATGGATATTAGACTAGATGACCCCTAAAGGTTTCTTCTCAGTTGTTGTGATTCCTATACACTTACTACCTGCTAGGGGCAAAAGGCCTGAGCACCTGGGTTGCTATCAGAAAATTACTTTCTACTTACTTGATTCCCTTCCCCAAATCCAGGGGCAGCTATACTGTGCAGCCCAGAACCTAACTATCATCAATTCCTCTCTTTAAAAGCCTCTTGGACAAAATGTACTACAGGCGAATTTAATTCACAGGATCATAGATGAAAAGCTTGGAGAGATCTCAGAGGTTAGTTGGTTCAACTTTTTATTTTTCAAATGAGAAAACTGAGGCTCAGAGAGGCCGACTTGTCCAAAGTCACATGGGAAGTGGCAGCCAGAATTTGAACCCAGGGTCTCTAACATGAGATCCATCATTCTTTTTACTTTAGCATACTGCCTCAAATGAACAAAAACAAGGCCCACAACTAGCTTTTAGTGAACACAAAGTTCAAATACTGAAAATCTGTGGATAGATATAGCTCTTTTGGAGACCCCAGGACTCCTCCACACATCCTCTTCCCTCTTTTTATATCTGGGTCCTCACTGGGTCTTCTTTTGGGGGGCCAGTGCCTTTGTGGAATTTCTGTCACCATACTTCTTAAGCTCATATTCCCCCACTCAAGGGTGAGATATTTGTTTCC
Source organism: Pseudocheirus occidentalis (assembly GCA_028646575.1). Classification (NCBI taxonomy): domain Eukaryota; kingdom Metazoa; phylum Chordata; class Mammalia; order Diprotodontia; family Pseudocheiridae; genus Pseudocheirus; species Pseudocheirus occidentalis. Next base: position 210,403,601 of record CM053595.1, on the reverse strand, counting down.
CATCACCTCTCCTCTATCCCCAAAGTGGCATTCTTACTCAGTCCTGGGACACCAAAAATGTAAAAGTCCTTTCAATGTAAAGGCCTTCCACAACTGTCCTGTGTTACACTCTCACACATTCAATATATTACCCCTCTTCCCTTCCCCACCATCACTAAGGCAAAGTGGGACTGTCCTTGCCCTCTGGACACAGATTCCCAGGCTCCCCTTTTGTACCTTCTTTTCCCTTTCAAGGAAGACTTTGATATTCATTTTCATCTGATTTCAACCTGGTATCTTTGTTGAAACGCAGCAGACCATAAAGCTTGGTCTGCCCAGGTTAGTGGGGATGACTTTAAAGGGTGTCTTGGTGAGCTGAGTTGAAAGGGAGTCACACAGAAAAATCAGAAGTTGTTCCCTTATCAATCGGCCCTTTTCCCACTTGGCCTCCCTCTCCCTTTTCTGTGGCTGTCATTGTGAAGAAACAAGATTAAATAGAACCAAGGCTCTAAGGTAAGGTTATACTCAAGCACATCTAAGCAACAACTATTCCCAGTCTTTTCGAGAGTTGGGAAACCGAGCCCTGGTGAGATCTTGTCTGCTCTAAGTGGAGATTGTCCATGTTTTGGAGGCTCATTGGATTTAGAGCTAGAAGGCATTGACAGGCTGTGGAATTCAACTCCCATTTTACATAAGAGGCACTGAAACACAGAAAGGTTAAGTGATTTGCCCAACATTCTTAAAGCAAATAGCAGAGCTGGGATTTGAACCCTGGTCCTCTGAATACAAAACCAACCCTCTTTCTACTATATTATGCTTCCTTGACTAGAGTTGTCTGATTTGTGTTGCTGCGTTTGGTCTTCCAATGCTATTTGAAAGGGAGTGGAAGTCAGAAGGAGGAATTTGGTCAGATGATGACTTGGCCCAGACAACAAAGCAGTTGTAGCTGGAGTCAAGGAAGCCTTTGAGGGGTATGGAGTAAAAGGGCAGAACTCCTTTACCAAAGGCAAGATTTCAGAACTCATTTCAGAAGGGGCAGAAGTTAATGTCTGTAAAGCACTTAACATAGTACCTATACACATAATAGGCACTTAATAAACCCTCATTCCTTTCCTTTCCTCTTCCCTCTTGGAGGAATGAGAGGTAGGAGTGAAGCCAAAACCCACGTGGTAGGAAAGACAAGTGAGTGTTGTTGTTTAGTCATTTTTTTCAGTTGTTCCTTACTCTTTGTGACCCCATTTAGGGTTTTCTTGGCAAAGATGCTAGAATGGCTTGCCATTTCCTTCTCCAACTCATTTTATAGATGAGGAAACTGAAGCAAACAGAGGTTAAGTGACTTGCCCAGAGTCACACAGGTTGTAAGTGTCTGAGACCAGATTTGATCTCAGTTCTTCATGACTCCAGACCCAGCACTATCCACTATGCCACCCAGCTGCCCAAAGTGAGCATTAGGGTTCTTTAAAATGGGCGTGCTAAATTGAAAGCACTGCTTTACTAAAGACCTGATTTGTTGGAGATTGGAGGGAGCAAGGGAGCCTTGAAAATAAGACGTCAACTTCTCAATTTCCTTGCAATTGATGGGCTCTGATTCTTGCTCTCTGGAATCATCTCCCCAGTTTCCTTGCTTCTGTCTCAATAGAAGCAGCTTTTCAATGGATTCTATTGTGGATTCTGTTTTCTCCTTATCCTTAAACCTCAGGAGGAGGAGGATCATGGTTCTACAGGCAGGCATCAAACCAGAACTACATCATGGTAACATAAAGAGTAAGGAAATCTTTCTCACTTGGTTCTATTGTGGGGACTAGGTCCAAGGTCCTAGGTACAAAGGGTCTAACCAGGGTCCAACCTGGCCCACAGTGATGAAAATGCTTCCTGAAAATTCCTATGTTAGAAGAGTTAGAAGAGACATTAAGAGATCAAGTCCAATCCTCTCACTTTATAGAGAAGAAACAGACTTTTAAGGGAACCCAGGTTGGTCCAAGGGTCAAACTCATTTCACTTAACTGAGGAGACTTTTTTTTGCTTTTTGGAGGGGGGAAAATAGGGCAATAGAGGTTAAGAGACTTGCTCAAGGTCACACAGCTAAGTTTTTGTGTATGTTAAGTGTCTAAAGCTGAATTTGAACTCAGGTCCTCTTGATTTCGGGGCTGGTGCTCTATTCACTGCAATACCTAGTTGCCCCCTAAGGCGACTTTTTAAAGGACTGGAGTCACCATTTGAAGCCTGATAATCTAGTGTTTTGGGACACTTGCGCCCCACTTTCCAAAAACAGGATTTGAAATTTGAAACTCTGTGACTTTATGTTACAGTTGTGAAACAGCCAGACTGGGTTGTCTGTGGAAAACAAGTGGGCATTGTGACCCTTGAAGTAAGCAGGTAAGCAAACCTCATTCCTTGGGGGAATCATAAAAGAGTAATTCACCACTGCTCACAGTTTATATTAAAACACAATAGCTTAAAAAAAAAACCATGATTTCTCACTGAGAAAAGATGAGAAGAGGAAAATACAATTCATTTTTTCTTGTAGAGGCAAATAGACCTGTCCACTTTCTAAAGATGAGTATTTTTTAAAATCACAAATGTATCTTTCCATCCAGTTGTCTTCTCATTTCAACCTGCTTCACCCAAATCAACAAAGGCTAAAATGCCTACCCTTCCTGCAATCACTACTGTCTCCACCATTATGGATCCTGCAAACACAGTCTGGTCCCCGTCCTTAACAACTCATGCTTGCCTGAGCAGGTGGTCCCTCCCTTGACTATGTGAGAGCCCCTTGACAGTCAGTATGAACCAGTCCTTGATAAGGGGTTTGTGGTGTGCAAGTGTGCTTTTTTTTTTTTAACAAAAGCAGAGAGCAATGACCAAACTCCTCACATATCAGAGCCCAGCCGCCTATAACCTGGACCCCTAGGTTAATGCCCCAGCTGTGGTCATCACCCCCAGATTTGTTCAACTGCCCAAGTAAAAACCATGATTTCCTATTAAACATCTCTGAGTTTCTCCTGCTTTAGTGGCAGATGGTGAATTTCATGCAATGACGTGAGCAAAGGCCCCTCTATTTCCAGCCTGGAACTTGGAATCTGCTGAGAAGCTGCTACTATACATTCTGTGCACCAATTGCTAAGGCTCAGGGGAGGGGGGAGTTGGTAAGTGGGTGGGTGAGTTGGGGGGTATTTCTTACAGGGTTGGTGCCAGGGAGGTGAATACCATTGGTCTGGCGCATGTCCCAAGATACTCCAGCATGGAAACCAGGGACTAGAGCAGTCCAGTGGCCCAGGGCTGGCTGCCAGGTCCAGTCGGTTAAAGCCTGAGAATCTAGTGTTTTAATAATCCAAGGTTGATATTAGGTCTGGTGCTTCAAGGAGACCAGAGAGAGAAAAGTAGAATGGCACAATTGATTGAATACCTTTTCAGTCCAGATCTCAGGGAGAGTAAAACCGAGTTATGAAAGTAAGCTTAGATTAATGAAAATGTGTGTAACAGCCCATCCTAGACCATTTCCACCAGGGCTGTGGAACCATCCGACCCAAATATACTGAAAGAACCAAAAGCCTAGTTCCTTGAACTTGGCTTTCTGGGACCAAGGTAAGAGAGATTTACAACACAATATCCCTTTAAAGGAGTTTCCGGCAGCGGTGGGTCTGACTGGGCTACACCCTGCTCTCCTCCTCCCCAGGCAGGGTTGATGGAATTAAGCCCTCAGGACAGATTCTTAACCAGTGTAGACCTTCAGGATCAGACTTTCTAGGGTTGTCCCTATTTCAAGGAAAGTGTGTTTTTAAGAAAGAAATATTACAAAAAGAATATCCTTGGTCAGACTACTGCTGGATCTTTATTCAGAAAAAGGGGGGTCATTTTAGGGATAAGGGTTGAGTAGTCCCTTGTACTCCCATAGTTTCCTAAGAACTGGTTGAGGCTAAAAGCAAGGTAAGGTTGATGCAAAGTTGGGAGCTCCAGGAAGGATCAGGAGCGACGGGACCGGCAGATTTTAAAAGTAATCGAGGGGAGGCGGCCCGGGAACGGGAGCAGGATGCTGGCCACCTGTGCGGGCTCTGGCCGCTCATGCCGGCTCAGAGTGGGGCCCAGGGCAGCGCAGGTGGATGGGGGTGCCGCTTCCGTCTAGCTCTGGCTCCCCCACCCCCCACAGGGCCACGGTTGCGTGGCAGCTCTCGCCCCAGCTCCGGGTCCCCGCGGGGCGGGCGCAGGGGGCGTAGCTTCCCCACCCCACCCCACCCCGCCCGCGCCGTGGTCCTCGGCTACCCCGCGCGGGCTCTCCATCTCTCCCTCCTTCCCTCCCTCTTTTCCTGGGACGAGCCCGCCGCCCACCGCATCCGGTGGGGAAAATCCTCTCCCCTTTTCTCCCGGATCCTGGGGGGTGGGGGAACGGGAGGGGAAAGGAGTCGTGTCTTCCTCTACTCCTACTCAGAGGCAAAACCTTCTCCCTCCCCCCCCCCCCCCAAACCGCGCGGAAGGGCTGTTTCTGCAGCGGGGCGGAGGGAATTCCTTCTCCGTCAAGCTGCGGCACCTTCCCGGGGAGGGGGAAGGGGCGCTCGTGCCCGAGGTCTGCGCGCGCCCGGGGCGGGGGTGCGGCGGGCGCGCGAGGCGGGGGAGGGCGGCCTCGGGGGAGGGGAGACCGGCTGAGGAGCGCGCAGCTCCCGCCCCCGGGGCAGCCGGTCTGGGTGGGGCTCGCCGCTGGGGACACCCGGGGCGGGGCCGCCCCCTCGGTGCTGAGTCAGGCGTGAGTCACCCCCTGACCCGGGTGCCCGCACCTCTGGTACCTCGGGAGGCAGCGGCCTGGACGTGACAGGGATCCGTCAGCTGCGGAAGAAGCGCTGGAGGACTGGGGCGCGGGTTCAAATGCTACCAGGGTTTCCCTGTTGGACGGCGGGGAGGCGAGCCGTCTGTGCTACGTCTGTAAACCCCCCTGTATATCTGAGACCCCTGAAGATCAAACAACTCGGGGAGGAGGGGAAATAAGGGGGCCAGTGTGGTCCTCCGATAACAAAGTGACGTTATTTGTGTCTTTACAAACACTTCGCTGTTCCTTACACATTCATCTCCTAGAGTTACCGAGACTTGTTGCCTCCCCTCACCCCAGACTCGCGATAGAACGGTTGTCTCTGCTTCTGGCACAGCTCCCCGCCTGACCCCAAGTTCAGGTCCCCCTCCCCTCTCCTAGACTCTGCTTTGACCTCCTGCCTGGGCTCTGTATCACGTCCCTCCCCGCTGCAATCCATCCTTAACACCGCTAGCCATCCATGTCGAGAAATGTCACTCCCCAATTCAGTACTTTCCAGGGGCTCCCTCTTGTCCCTGGGGTAAAGTCTAGACCCCTCGGTTTAGCCTTTAAAGCCTCAGGACCTCAAAGGCGTGGTAAGTTCATTGATGCATTTCACCTCAGCCAGAAGTGCTTTAAATCTGGCGCCGACCTAGCCCCCCTACCCGGACCTGCTGGTGCTTCCTCCTCCAAATCCATACCTTTACATAGATTATCTTCTGTACCTGGCACAAATTCTCTCCTTACCTCTGCCTCTACAATCCCTTGCTTCCTCCAAGACAGCACCAGAGACACCTTCTACATGAAGCTTTTCCTGATCCCCCCAAATGCTAGTGCCCTCCCTAAACTACCTTGCATTTATTTTGTATGTCATATATACATACATACATAATGCACATATGAATAGATGTGTGAATGTATCTAGCGCATGTGTATGTCTTTGTGTGTATGTGTACATGTCTATACACATAAATACACACAAGCCACATCCCTGATGGAATTTAAGTTGCTGCAGAACAGGGACAATTTCATTTTTGTCTTTGTAGCCCCAGCCCCTAATTAATGCTTGTTGATGGATCGATTCTTTACATGATCACATTTGGTCCTTACCCAGCCTTGTGAGGTGAGTCATACAGATATTATGCAACTGAGTCTCATAACATTTGAGTTACTTGCCCATGGGCATACAGTAAATTGTTGATTTGGGATTTGAACTCAGGTCTCCTTGACTTCTATCTAGTCCAGCACTCCAGCCACGACATCCCACTGCCACTTTTTAGGATATCCTGGAGCAATGGCTGGAGAGGAGAACTGAGGTGAGTGCTCCCCTGCTGTTGCTAAGGATGGGTTGGGTCTGGGGAGAGGAGATAGATTTATATTCCTCCTCCCTGAGACCAGCCACCTCAGTGTCTCCCAGCTCCAGATTATCCTCTTGAGAGCCGGAGGGGTTCTGCTGAGCTGCCCAGTTCTAGAGACCTCAGGTCTACCTCTTTCCCCCACCCACAGCACCCTTTCCAGAGCCCATGGTAAAAAAGGTGCCGAACACAGCCTGCTCTATTTTTAGTCTTGTCACAGAACAGACTCCATCTGCAGCTCTCAAAGCCCTTTACAAATGCTAATGAATGAGTACCGGCAGCTTTCTCCTAACAGGCTACATTAGGATTTCTCTCCCCTCCCTTTTATTAGTGGGTAAACTGAGGCATCTCTAGGGGACCTTACCCCTTTACACCTTCAAGCTGGAGAACTGAACCCCCTGTCCCTCAACTGTTTAGGATTTTTTATTTTTTCTCTGACTTATGTCATTTGGTTGGGGAACATGGAGTGGACATCAAATAAGATGTTAGACTTCTCCAGGGCTGTCTAGAGAGCCCTAGGCTGTCTCAAACATAATTTTATCCATCCTCCTCCCCCATATCCCTTAACAAAAGGACTTGCTCTCATGAGGCCATTAATACATGTTTGTTGAATGGATGGATGGGTCTTTGCTTTTGCTGGAGAAAGGACCAGAAAGAGGCCCTTTTGGTGGTGGTGGTAGGGGCAGATTGATCCAGGACTCTTCCCCCTCCTTTTTCCATCCTCCCAGTTAAAGCTCAGTGTGTGCTGAAGATAATTCTCTCTCCTCAGCACATGGAATCATGCAGTGATTCAGACTTGATTCAGAAGGTGCAGCAGAGGCAGAGAAGTGGCTGCACTCACCAGTGGAGGAGCCGGCTTTTCCAGCTAAAAAGCCACCAAGTCACCACATTATTTGAAAACCTTGAGATTAGCAGAGATGTAGTGGGAGATTTGTAGGTAGAGATTACATGACTGGCCTTTCAACACAACTTTCTTCCCCTGGTAGTGAGTACATCAAGGCAAGCCCAGGAGACAGCTGCCTGGAGTCAGAGGAGTGTTGCACCAGCAGAGAGAGGTATAAGATAATATTTACTTCTCCTTTTCCTGGCTAATTGTGGTTTGGACCAGAGGTCTCCATCAAACGCTTTCTGCTTTTCAATTCATTGTGTCAGTACCTAAACCTGGTACTTCAGGGGAATCTCATCTTCCCCTTACCTGCGCAGTCTCACCTTACACCTCTCCTGCTTGACTCCTGTCACCTTTCCCCCTGCAAATCCTCCATAGAGGCCTTGCTTTCATTTTTAAAAAAGATTTCACACACAGACACCTCATTAGACTAAGCTCATTGAGAGCAAGACCTGTGTTCCTAATGCTAGGAATACAATATTCCTAGTCACTGCTGACTCAATGTTTGTTGAATTTGTGGATGCCAGTACCATACACTAGTGATAGTGATATCTCCACCATTCCCAAACAACTGGTCTGCCTCCTTTTCTAGTAACACTCACCCTTGCTTTGGGGTAATTGTTGTTTTTTAATGCCATGGATCTTGTACAAGTCACCTTTATTAATATGCTACAATCAGTCAATTAATAAGCATCAGTAAGTGCCTATCTACCAGGCACTGTGCTAAACACTGGAGATGCAGAGAAAGGCAAAAGACAGTCTCTGATCTTAAGGAGTTCATAGTTTGATGGAGCAGACAGTTTGAGAACAACTATATGCGTGTGTATATATGTGTGTGTGTGTGTGTGTGTGTGTGTATAACATGAATTGCAGATAGTCATGGGAGGGGAGCACTCATATTAAGGGAGATCAAGGAAGGCTTCTTGCACAAGATGGAATTTTAACTGGGACTCAAAGCAAACCAGGGAAGCTAGGAGCAGGGAGAGTTAGCCAATGATGATGCCATAAGGTGAGAGGTGGAATCTTGTTCTGAGGAGCATCAAGGAGTTCAGTGTCACTGGATTACCAAGTATATGGGAAAAATAAGGTTTAAGGAGATTAGAAAGTAAGGGAAGAGGTTGTAAAGGACTCATAAGGACAAACAGGATTTTTTCTTACTTGATCCTGGAAGTGATAGGGAGCCATTAGAATTTATTGAATAGGAGGGTGACATGGTCAGGTCAGCACTTTATGAAGATTGATTTGACAGCTGAATGGATGATTGACTGGAAGAGAGACTTGTGGTAGGAAGATTAATCATCAAACTATTGTAATAGAGCATGAGGATCACCTGAAGGCCTGCACCAGGGTGCGGTGCAGGCCGTGAGCAGTGTTGGGAGGGGGTTGGGGGAGGAGAGGAATATATGCAAGAGATACTGATGAGAAATTAAAATCTACAGAACTTGTTGATAGATTGGATATGGGAAGAGAGAGAGGGACAGAGAGAGAGAGAGAGAGAGAGAGAGAGGGAGAGAGAGAGAGAGTGAGTCTCAGTTTCTAACCTGGGTGACTGGAATAATGGTGGTACCCTTGATAGTAACAAGAGTGTTTAGAAGAGGAGAGAGATTTTTTTGGTGGGGGGAGACAATGAGTACCATTTTGGACATATGGAGCTTAAGATGTCCACTGTACATCCAGTTTTAAATGTCCAATAGGCAGTTGGCTATGCAGTTCTGGAGATCTGGAGATAGATTAGGGTTTTATACCCCGCATTGACTTTCCAGACTTACAGTATGAATTCCTCTGAGATAGGGGTATCTCATGAATCTCAGCCATATAACATCACTAGGAGAATATTGATGTTAAAATATTGGGTTTTAGTGACCTCACAAAGCTTGTAATTATTGGAAATGCAGCATAATTTCCCCAATGGAATCTTGCCCAATCATAATATTATATATGTTATGAACCTTAGCGTCCATCTAGTCCCATCTGATCACATTATAGATGAGGAAACAGATCCAGATGGGTTAAGTGATTTGCCAAGGTTATACAGGTAATGAGTAACAGAGCTGAGATTTGGACCCAGGTTTTCTGATTCTTAATCCAGCCCTCTTTCCATTGTACCTTGTTGCTCATCTGTAGTACCTTTCTGTATTCATTCAATGGCTACACGTCATAATCGTGGTAATACACATTCTTTATCCACTTTGTTTTTTTAATGTGGATGGCTCAACCAATTTCTTTTTATTTTATTTTAAATATACATTTTATTTGTTTTCTTGTTTACATCATTCATTTCCATTAGATTTTTGAGTTACAAATTTTCTCCCCATCTTTCCCCTACCCCCAACCCCCAAACAGCAATCCCATTGTAAAGCCCCTCCCCCAATCTGCTCTCTTTTATGTCCTTCTCCAACACCCCTCTAACTTTCTGGTAGGGCAGGGAGGGTCTCCCTACCCCAGTCCCTGTATATCTTAATTCCTAGCTCAACCAATTTCTTGTGAGTAAATATGAATCTTGTTTAGGAGTACCTGTAGTATTTTTCATTAATTTCACACAATGTTATTTGCAAATAGGAGCAACTAGACAATCTTGTTGTAGACTCTTAAAATCCCCCTTAAGCCCTTCACAAGAAATCCTTCATAACACTAGCACTGAGGCATGCATCTTCCTGTTGAGCATACATCTCAGTGTTAAATGCCTCAATTAATATTGGTACTCAGAGAATAGTTGAACAAAGTTATCTTGGTGGTTGCATCTGTCTTGGAATCTCATTTAATCTTTACATGTTTATGGGAGACATCTTGCCTCAGGAGAGTTTTTAAACACTACATTTCATTGTATCTGGTCAAATGCCTTTTTTTCTTCTAATGAACAAACAATAGGTATGGTGGGATCTCATGTTTTCTATACTGCTTAGTCAGTTGTGTACTTATGCATATGTGGACTGCTCCAGAAAAATCATCTTTGAAAACCAGCCTATTCCTTTTCTCACATTTTGATCATGAATGTCCTTAAATAAGTGCATAGAGAGAAAACAGGATGGGGCAGTAGTTTCTGATATCATTTTGGTTGACTTTTCTGATCCCTGAGCTAACAAATCTTGTCACTTCTAGCAAAGGTTTCTTCTATATGTATTTCACACACAATTCTTACCGTTTGGTATTTAAAAACATTATATAACAGTATTATTGTCATTATTTTGAGGTATCAAATGCCTATAGGTTTTCTGTGTTTTTTTTAAAAGCTCATTACCAGATTCCTTTACCTTATGCTAAGTTTAGATGAGATTCCCAATTTTCCTCACTTCCCACCAAAATAGAAGCTAGATTTGAGATGCTATGATGACTACAGACTATTCCATGCTCTGCTATAGCCCCGATCTCTAGAATCATGTAATTTGTTCAAAGTTGGAAGGGGCAGTAGAGATCTCCTAGCTTATTTCCCCATTTTACAGATGAGAAAATGGAATCCTACTCATGGAAGTGAAGTTATGTAGCTGATCAGTGGTGGACACCAAATGAGAACCGAGGTCTCCCAACTCCGAGGTCAATGTTCTTTCTCCACAGTTCATCAAGAGAACTCTAATCTACCCTATGAGCTTAGAATGTGTTTTAGTCTAAGGCAGGGACACACCAGCATGGCTTAGAGTCAAAAGCTTTGACTTGAGTCCTAGCTCTGACACTTACTAGCTTTGTGACCCTGGATAATTCACTGACCTTTCCTTAACTCTAAAAAGAAGATGCTGTCACTTACCCTACTAACTGCCTTACAGGCTTATTGTGAGGAATATATTTTGTAAAACTGAAAGCACTATAGAAATGTATTATTATCTTCTTCCTGGAAAAAGAGTGCCATTTTTAACAGGATAAGATAATCTTATAGCTTAAACCTGCAATTGAGAAGCCTTCAGGGTTGCCATTAATAGAAATTTAGAGCTGGAGGGAACCCCTTCTTTTTTCCAGATGAAGAAACTCCATTCTTCCTTCTGACTTCCTTATTTCCTGCCAGTAGCACCATCATTCTCCTGATCTCCCATGTTCAGAACCTAGGTGTTATTTTTTACTTTTCCATCTTCCTCACCTCACAGATCCAGTAGATTGGCAAGTCTTGTAAATTCTACCCCTTTGATAGCTTTGGATTTCATCCCCACCCCTGCCTTTATTGCCACCAGGCTAGATTACATCACCTAATTTTTCTTCCCTCCTATACTTTATTACCTCTTCAATCCATTATTCATACTGCCAGTAGAAGAATCTTCCTTTTGCATAGATCTGGTCATGTCACCCTTCTGTTCAGAAAATTATCAATGGCTTTCTACCGCTTATTGAAGTGAAGTTCCAACTCTCTGGCCTGCCATTGATGGACCAGCACAATCAGGCACCACTCAGCCTTTATACCTTTATTTTGTATTATTTTCCTCTTATGCTCTGCGCCAGCTAAACTAAACTACTCTGTCCTTTGAATATTATCTGCATTTAATTACCTCTGCACCTTTGCTTATGTTGTTCTTTATGTCTGCACTGCCCTCTCTTCCCCTTTCCAATTGTCCTTAAAACAACTGTAATGCTATCTTTTCCATGAAGTCTACCATGAATCCCAAGAACTAATGACTTTTCTCACCTTACATAATGATGTACTGTCCTGATCCATTATTTTGGATCATAATTATTTCTATAAGTTGTATTTTCCTCTCCTAGACAATACCACTTCCTCTAATTCAATAGCTTTTCCTCTTCTTTCTCTCACCTCATCCCTTCTACCTAGCTTGCCTAAATCCCAAATTTTACCTCTCCCAGGAAAAATCTCTCTCTTCCCTATCTTCTACCTCCATGTGTGGCTCTGTACAACTTGCTGGAAAATTGGGAAAATATTCAGCTTGGGGGGGGTGGGAAGAGAGAGAGAGAGAAAGAGAGATATGTTATGCATGTATGTATATGTACACACACGCACACATGCACACACATACTTTCTGTTTTCTAAAGAGATGAGGATCTTAAAACCTGAAAGGTGGAAGGGAATAATGGGAGCAGTTGGGAGTGGGCAGTTGGAGGAAAGGAACTTTATTCTCCTTTATTCAAACCATCCACTGTGTTAAGCATCTGTTCCCACATGTTTCAAACACAATGCACATATATTGGCTAAAGAATTAGGTGGGTAAAGAAGTGATGGCCTAATTTTCTGTTTTTTCTTCATCTGCCCTCCCTTCCTCTCAAGAGGAGGTCCAGAACCAGGGCAGAAAGGGAAGCCATGATCACTAAAAGCCAGCATGGCTTCATCAAGAGAAGGTCAAGTCAGACTAACCCTCATTTTCTTTTTTGACAAGATTCCTAAACTGGCAGATCAAGGCAGTGTTGTAAACATGGCATACCTAGAGTTCAGCAAAGCATTTAACAGTCTCTCATGCTATTCTACAGCCATGGGATAGATGGTAATACAGTTAGGTATATTTAAAACTGATTGAATGACCAGACCCAAGAGAAGTCACTCATGGGTCAATGTTGAATTGAAAGGAAGTCTCCAGGGCCTTAAAGATAGATTCCCTGGCCCTGTACTCTCCAATATTTTTATCAGTGACTTGTTTAAAAGCATATATGTGTTGGACAGTAGACTTGGGATCCTTAAAGATTTTGACAGTCTAATATAAAGGATCAGATACAAGAAGATGAAGCTAATGTGGGCAAATGTACTATTCCATACTGCAGTCACATTCAAGAAAGAGTGCACCATACTGTGCAGAGTGCCAACCTTAGAGTCAAAATGTCCTGCATTTGAGTCCTACCTCTGGGCAAGTCCTCTGAGTAATCATGTTGATCTGCATGCATGGAACAAGTTTCTCCACTGTGAATTCTCTACACTAATAAAATTGTTTATCTGGAGCCCCCCTTTTCCCATCCACCTCCCAAAGTCCTCAGTTTCATAAGTACAAGATGAGGTGGTCATGATTAGACAGCAATTCAGATGATAAAGATGGCAGGGCAGTGGATGGTGGTGCGCCACCTAGGTGGCACAGTGGATAGAGCACTGATCCTGGAGTTAGGAGGACCTGAATTAAAATCTGACCTCAGACATTTACCAGCTGTGTGACCCTGGGCAAGTCTCTTAACACTAATTGCCTCTAATAATTTAGAATTATGGGGGTTTTAATGGACCACAAGCCCCAAATGGGTCAACAGCATGATAATTAAACAAACAAAAAAAGGCGATGTGGCCTTAGGGTGCATTAAGAGAGGAATAGTATCTATAATGAAAGAGGTGACAATCTCATTGTACTCAGCCCTAATCAGAACACATCTAGAAAGAATTATGTTTAGTTCTTAGGACTTCATTTTAGGAAGGCTATTGAAGATCACATGACCTTTCTTACCTTAGATCTTGCAGTGCCACACCCAGCAGGCAGTCAGATTGGTTGAAATAGTAACCATCTCATAAAGTCAGGATGGTGCTAAAAAAAAAAAAGCACCATACTTGGAATCAGAGGACCTGGGTTTGAATCATAGCTCTGATACTACCTGTGTTCACTCAATTTCTCTGGGCTTTAAAATTTCCTTATATAAGGGATATATATGAGTTTGAATGACTTCTCTTAGATGGCCTCTAATGATCTTTCCAACCCTGAGATTATTCTTAAGATTTTCTGATGCAGCTTGCAGGCCATAGACATCTTCAGTTAAAAAAAAAAGCCTTTTTAGTATGTAACTATTGTAGCTCATGTGATAAGGGGGAAGTGTGGGTTCCTACCCATAAGGAAGCCCTGGTTCTGGACTCACATGGACCAGATTAGTCCTGGAAAGAGCATATCCCCAAAGAGAGGAGAGCCAGGCTTTTCTTGGACTCTCTGCTCATTGTGTACCACTACCACCGCTACCTCCCAGAGAAAAATTTGGTGAGGGGTGGGAATTTCTTTAGTAAAGCTTATATAGGATTCATGTCTAGGGTCTCTCCAAAAGAGATTAATAGAATTCTTTCTAGGAAAGTTACTAAATGTATAAAATAGTAAATACCAGGGATTTATCAGCTGTATATTTCTTCTACCACAAAATAAACATTTAAGATACAAAAGACTGATAAATGCAAATTAACAAATATTTGAAGCAAATTGCTCTAGCCTTATTCTGTGAGGCTAGCTACATCTTATCCTCAGGGCTCCAGAGGTACACCTGAGGGTTTAGGATGTCTCTTCTTTGCTTTCCTTGGCTGCAACCTGTTTCAAATGTGTTCTCACTGTTAGCCTTCAGTGATTAGGCCTCATAATCAATTAGCTTTTATAAAAGGATATTTATTTAGAACATATAGGAAGAACAGGAATACAAACATTTCTTCTCTCAAACACCTGGGATAGGATTGGTCTCTGGAGAGAGTAGGTTCAGACAATGCCATTTTTATGTTCACATGCAAATTCAGTATCCCTACTGGTTGAGTCCCATTTCAGCTATTGATGACTGAGTCCTTGGGGGTTTCAAAGATGTGTTGGCTGCAAAACTTCCTGAGGACTCAACTACAGGACCTTCTGAATCTCAGATGACTCATTTTTCTGGCTTTTCAAAACTCAAGGTCATAGACACCTCCTTCACCTAAGAAAGAGAACAAATGCTAAGGTAAAGAACCAAGGCACTCATTCACCAGGCCATATGTTAGCTTTGGCTGAGGAGGTTGAGGCTTCTTCCCTTTTGGCAGTCTCTTCTCTCTTGTCAGAGTGGAAGAAGTCAAAGTCAAATGAGAAGATGAGGCTTACCAAAGTCTTTGGAACCCCCAAATCCAACTCTCCTACTGCAGTCAATGATAGGGGCTGCTATTTATCACATGGTCATCAGCCCAGAACAGTTTTCAGAATATCTGCATATGCTCCAAATTTCTCCAAGACATTTCACTTATACATCATCATGACTCTTCCCAACCTCTTCCACATGAGGAACTGCATCAGCAGGACGCTGTGCATACTCATAAGGACTGAGCTAAGTGGACAGTAACCAATTAAAACACGAAAAAACTCCTATTTTATTCTCCCAGGTGGTAGAAAAGGCACCAGGGAGACTTGTGGGATTGTTGAAGAGGCATTTTATTTTCACCTTGGATCTTTATCATTTAAGAAAACTGTGCAAGGTCTATAGCTTCAGACCAGCCAGGCACAAATGGTTCTCCTCCTGGCAGTGGTCATGGTATGGTATGGTATGGTATAGTATATAGTGTAGTGTAGTGTAGTGTAGTATAGTGTAGTATAGTATAATATAGTAGTAGCAGGAAGCACCTGTTGCTGCCAGCCCCTAGATGTCTCAGGGACTTTGAACCTCTCAGGTTGCAAACACCCATCTTAGGTAACCTGTGCTCAGGGGAAAAAATACCCAGCAGAAGAGACAGCTAGGGGATTTGACATCTAGTTTCAGGCTTACTTAGAGGGTCACATGCTCTCATTTGCCAAATGCTTATAAGCTGCCTTAGCTACAGCTGGAGTCTCACTAGAGTCTACGGGAGAGCTCCCAGAGTCTCAACTTGCTCAAAAGAGAGGAAGAAAGAGAAGGGCAGAGACTTTGGTTTCTTTAAAGCTTACTGAGTGGGTGACTCTTTCTGTTTCAACCACCAATCCTCTTTGGCTCAGCCTCCAGTGACAGGGACCATGGAGACTAATATAGTATTGTTGTATCACAAGATTATAAGTCTTTCAGTTTGAATCCAAAGCACCTGTCTCTCTTTTCAGAGCCAGAGCACGTATGTCGTGCACTGTAGGAAGTGCCCAGCACATTACGGAGCTTTCTTGATTACTCTCACTACAAATATAATCTTTGTGTCAGAGACACAGGACCTGATGCTCTGGTCACTCTCCTGGCTTAGGGCCCCCATCCAAAACACCTGTAAAAAATGTAGGTATGGTACTTCCCAGTATACCAAGACCAACTCTCCCTTTGCAAGTATGCAGTTCATAATATTCTCCCCCCCAAAATAAAGTTTTATTTAGCAAAGGAGAAAATCAAAAC
Organism: Pseudocheirus occidentalis; assembly: GCA_028646575.1. Taxonomy (NCBI): domain Eukaryota; kingdom Metazoa; phylum Chordata; class Mammalia; order Diprotodontia; family Pseudocheiridae; genus Pseudocheirus; species Pseudocheirus occidentalis. The sequence goes on along the minus strand of CM053595.1, from coordinate 210,387,649 downwards.
AGACATTCAAGTGAGTAAGCATGAAACCCAAAGACACACATAAATCCTCAGTGTTACAAAAGCTTTTCCAATTCTCCAAAAGTGATTCCAACTTGGACCACTGATCTCTGTCGTTTGACGTAGAGGATAAGAAGACTGTTGTTTTTTCTTTCTCTTTTCTGAGCTTGTCATTCCTAATGGGACCCCTAGTAACCTTTATTTTCTCATGTAAGGTGAGAAAAATTCAAATTCACTATTCTTTCAGTGCTAATTTCCTTATGTGAAATGCAGACAAAATTTCCGAAGTAAACTTCTGTTGTGGTATGGTGGAAGGATCTCTGGATTGAGAATAAAAGGACCTTTAGTTCAAATATAGTCTCTGCTACTTGTGTGACCACAGGGACATCACTTCATCACCTTGGCCCTGTTTCCTCATTAGTAAAATGAGGTCATTGGCCTAAATGGCCACCAAAGCCCATTATACTTCTGAGCACAGTGCTTAGCACACAGTGGGTGCTCCTAAATGCCTGCTACCTTCCTGCCCCTCCCTAGATCCCCTTTCTTTCCCTGTATACTATGACCCTTCACTCACTCTGGACCTTTCTCTGGATCTTTTCTTTCTCTCCCTTTTCTTTCCTCCAGTCTTTGTCAGCTTCTAGCTCCAGCATGTACACACTGTCAATGTAAATCATTTATTGGATCTAGTTTCTTATTTGGAGAAAGGAAAAAAGAGAAAGATACTATCCCTGTGTTCCTAGAGGTTACTAGGCTAGCAAGGTCCCATCACCTCCTACACTCTGGATGTGTAATGGACTGCCACCAGGTGCCATACTAGGAGACTTGGATCAATGAGTAATTCAAATGGAGACTAAATATAATTAGTTATATGATTAAGTTACAATGGACCCTACAAATATGAATTTCTGATTAACAATTGAGATTAGATAATATGCATTTGTAGTGAATCATTAGTGGGCTCCAGCTACCACAAGATAACTCTTTTACTCTTCCCTAATTCATTCCTTAATGCATTCCTCACAGTACCTATACCAACCTTTTTCTTCCTTCATCAAAACTGTCATGGTACCTCCTCCCCTTCTTTCTCCCTTATATTTTACAGAGAAAAGAGAGACCATTTGCCATTTGCCATTTGCATGCTCTTTTCCCCTGTTCAGCATCTCAAAACTGCTTGACATCATCCTCCATTCTCCCCTTCTCATTTCTAATGAAAAGATGAACCTCGTTACTAACACTAACCCTTCTTCTTGTACCCTTGATCTTATTCCCTCCCATTTCTCTTAGCAGATTGTCTTCATAACCATCCACTCTCTATTTTCTTTTTAAAAATTTCTTTTTAGTTTTCAACATTCACTTCCATAAGATTTTGAGTTCTAAATTTTCTTTCCATCTCTTCCCTCTCCCCATCCCAAGATGGCATGCAATTTGATATAGGCTTTACATACATGCATATTAAACCTATTTTCACATTAGTCATGTAAAGAAGAATTAGAACCAATGGGAGAAACCATGAGAAAGAAGAAACAAAGAAAAAAGGAGAGAGCAAATATTATGCTTCAATCTGCATTCAGAATCTATAATTCTTTTTCTGGATGTAGATAGCATTTTCCATCATGAAACTTTTAGAGTTGTCTTAGATCCTTGCATTGCTAAGAACAGATAAGTCTATCAAAGATAATCATTAAACATTGTGGCTGTTGCTGTGTAAAATGTTCTCCTGGTTCTGCTCACTTTACTCAGCATTAATTCATGTAAGTCTTTCCAGGTTTGTCTGAAGTCAACCTGCTCATCATTTCTTATAGCACAATAGTATTTCATTACATTCATATACCACAACTTGTCTAGCCATTCCCCAACCAATGGACATCCCCTGAATTTCCAATTCTTGTTCACCCACAAAAAGAGCTGCTATAAATATTGGTACATGTGGATCCTTTTCCCATTTTATGATCTCTTTGTGATACAGACATAGAAGTGGAATTGCTGGGCCAAAGGGTATACACATTGTTATAGCTCTTTGGTCATAGTTCCAAATTGCTCTCCAGAACAGTTGGATCAGTTCACAACTCCACCAACAATGCATTAGTGTTCCAATATAATATTTAATTTCTTATGCTCTGCTGGCTCCCACTCTGTTGTCTATATACATGCCTAGTCCTTCCCCATCTTTAAAAAAATCTTCACTTGACCCTATCACACCCCCTCAGGTTTTTGTCTTCTGTATTTCCTCCCTTCCACAGATGTGTGTGTGTGTGTGTGATAACCCTATGATTTTATCAGGGGAGTGAATTAGTAATATATAAAATCAATAGAAATGTGCTGATTAGCAACTCTCCGGGAAAAGCTAGTCTTAGAAAATTGTCTGGGGCATTGAATGTCTATGTGCCAGTGTGTGTCAGGAGCAACACTTGAACCCAGGTCATCTTTATTCCAAGGTCAGTCTTTTCTCTATTATGCCATATTACTTTATATATAGTGAGTACCTAGATGGTAAAGTGAACAGAGTATCAGGTCTAGAGTCATAATGACCCAAGTTCAGATTTGACTTACTAGCTGTGTGACTCTGGCCAAGTCACTTAGCCTCTGTTTCCTTTGGTTTCCTCATTTGTAAAATGGGGATAATAATAGCACCTCCCTCCTAGGTTTATTGTGACAATCAAATGAGATAATAATTGTAAAACACTTAGCACAGCACCTGGCTATATGAATGTTTGTTCTTGTTATTACCTAATAAATGATAGTTAGTTGGATTGGGTTAGAAGCCAGTTGCTGACTAGGAAGGCTCTGTACTAATTCTGTATTCTTTGCTATCTGATGTGTTCCACCATCCAAATAATGTTCTGTATCAAATAAGAGACTGGGGCTGCTGATGAGGTGAAAAAGGTGGCATGCTGATAATGGTAATGATGCATAGACATTCCTGCTGATAGGTTGGGTTATGTCCTATTTAAAAATTTTTTTCTTTTGATTTTGATATCTCCAGCTGTATGGGGATATAAAGTCCTTGTCCTCAGGGATCTTATAGTCTAGTAGGATAAATTTTACTTATACACAAGTAATTCTAATGTAGAGCAGAATATGAAAGTGGCATAAAGATTCCAGAAATCGCAAAGCACCAATAAGGGTTACAAAGAGGAGGTAGCATCTGAGCTGGCAACTTTGTCAGGGGCAGAAGGAAGAGCCTTCCCATCTGGGTTTGAGTAGGAGATCTTTGGGCTTTTCTCTGATGTGAGCTTTGGTTTCTACCAGACCTTTTCCCCTAAATGACCAGTTTCCAGCTGCACTAATGAAAATGAAAATTAATGAAATTTCAGATCCCAGTGATTTTGATCCCAGCTTCTTTATCCTTAAATATTTTGATATAAGCTATAAGCTGCATATAAGCTATACTTATATATGCTTATATATACACTATACGCTGCATACTTTGCTAATTCCTGGACCAAATTATAAACTTCTTGGTTCATTCATTCCTGGTTGCCCCCAGGATCCTGGCTCTATTGAAAAATTCTTAATGTCATTTGTTGAGTTTACTAAATAGGTGTTACTGGCTGACTTCTGTAACTGGGGAAGAGACTCCACCTAGGAAAAGAGACTTAATCATGGGAACAGAAAAAGGCAGATTTAGGAGGTTTAGGAGTTCTATTATTTCTAAATGTTTTAGAGTCATGAAGAGCTCTTTCTAATGTAGTGTAGCAGGTTAAGCCTAGTGCTGAGACTTCAGAACTATATTCTGCTCTGTTGTTCCTCATTCTTAGAAATACCAGTTCCTCATTCTTAGAAATACCAGAATGTATTGCCCTGTGGTAGAAATTTCCCAATGACCCTGATTGCTGTTGTTGTTCATTCATTACAGTTATGCAAACTCTTCACAACTCCATTTGGGGTTCTCTTAGCACAGATAAATGGAGTGGTTTGCCATTTCCTTCTCCAGCTCATTTTAGAGATGAGGAGACTGAGGCAAACAGGGTTAAATGATTTGCACAGGGACACACAGCTAGTAAGTGTCTGAGGTCAGATTTGAACTCAGGAAAATGAGTTCTTGACTCCAGGCCGGGTGCTTTATCCACTGCACTGCCCAGTTGGCCACCCTGATTATATAATTCATTATTAGCCTTTGCCCTCCCTGTGGTTTAGATAGATAGATAGATAAACAGACTGACGGATAATAGATAGATAAACAGACTGACGGATGGATAGATACAATTTACCTTGAAATATCCTCCCTGGGTTCATTCCTCTCATTCTTCAGAGTGTGAGCCCCTCTCCCCCACTTCCCAACAGGAGTTCAAATTCCCCTTCTCCTGAGGCACCAAATCACTACAGATTATACTCATTGGAATTTCTCCATCTTCCTTTATAGAATATCTTTCTTCTCTTGCGCAAACATTTATCCCCTTCAACCAATGAAACAAGTTCCCACACAGACACACACACACACACACACACACACACGCACACACACACAAATTCCTCTGCTTGCCTCTTCACCAACTCTTTTGTAGATTGTCAGCACACTTCCTAAGAGTCTATGGGAATTGTTTTTCCTTCATTGTTAGCCTTTGACTCGTTTAGAGGACAACACATCTTCTCTATATATTCTTCCTTGCCTCCCCTCCTTATGTGCCCCGTCATTCTATAGTTAAGTCCTCCCCCAAAAAACACAACAACAACAACAACATTAATTTGCCTCTAGGCAGGATGTTGTGAGGTTTAGTGCATGATGTTTCAGGTTTGTTTCTCCACCATCACTTGTATTTGTCTACTGCTTTCACACTTGTCTCCTTGTGTGCATTTAGAAAGAAATCTCTTCATGATCTCTAAGGTTGTTATTTTGTTGTTGTTGTCCTTGGTTGCAACATTTGTTTACCTTGCTTATATATCTTCTGTCTGAGGTGTTTGAAAAGCAAATAATTTTTTCGGGTCTGGTTTTCTTTCTAAGAATGCTTTGAATACCTCTTTTTATTGAACAGCCTTTTTTTTCATCAACAGGCTAAAGTCTGAAGGATATGTCATGTTTTAGGTTACATTTTGAGCTCTTTGGAATACATTATTCTATTCCCTCCTGAGGTTTTCTGGTGGGTGCAGAATAGTCTTGGGTTATTTGAATTTCCTTTCCTTTACATTTGAAGGTCTTTCTTGAGGTCACTTGTAGAATTTGTCATTTGTCATTGGGATTGTTAAATTTAACCACTACATGTTTTGTTGATTGCAGCATAGGGTTTGGTTTTGTTTTGTTTTTCTGAAAGAGATCTGTGGATTCTTTTGATTGGCACTATTATCCATGTTTACAAGTTCTAGGCAGTTTTTTGTGTTATTTCTAGCATTATGGTGTTCAGGTCATGTTCTCTGGGGAGACCCATAATTCTTAATTTGCCTTAATTCTTCAGTTGTCTCTACACATATTGTCTTCAAGATCAATATTTTGTTTGCATGGAGATATATGTTTTCTTCAGTATTATTAATTTTAGCTTCTCTTCTTCCAGATTGTTCTTCACTTCTGTGTAATTGCATTCCCAGTTGTTTATTCTCTTTTGTTTCCTTGGTGAAACTTGCCATCATGTATTCAAGTTTTTCTGTTCTGTCAATTATTTCTGTTGTGCAGGCCATAAATTCTGGTTTGACAATTCTTATTTCTGTTTTAAACCATTTAGGAACAAGCTGCCATGGTTCCATGTTTTCTTGGGAATCTACAGGGATCTCTGTCTCATCAGGTGTTGGTTCATTTTCCTTTGTCTTACAACATTTATTCTTAGATGTCTGGATTCTTTTATTCTGATCTGGAGGCCATATTCCCTTACATTAATATTTTCCTTGTTGATGTATCTATTTATACTCACGGTCTTTTCTTCCTCCTGAGATTTTTTTTTCTCTTATTTTTTCCTATTGCTTAATTCTTTGATGGCAGTTTCCCTGGGAAGTGAACCTCATTTCACATACCTCAACTTCTTCCCTATATGACTTCCCAGGAAACAGAGCCTGCCTCACTTGGATACTGGACTCTTTCTCATACAAGTATTCTACCCCAGTTCTCTCTGATTTCTCTAGAGGAGCTCCATTGCTGCATAAAGTACTGCTCTGATGCTATCCCAGCCTGAGTAAACTTCTGCTTTTTGTTTTTCCACAACTGGGGTGGGGAGAGAGGGAAGGAAATAGGGTTGAGTTCTATTGAAAATCTATTAGTTGGGCTTGGGCTGCCCTGCTGCCAGACCATAGTAGATGGTTGAGGAAGTACTGCCAAGAGAGCACATTAGGGCCTTAAGATAATAGCCTTCTCTTCTATAAATTAGTTCATTGAATTGTTACCTTGTTTGATGTTTCCTAGACTGTGGAGACAAGTTGAAATTGCTTTATGTCTTGCCCATAGTACCTGTTTTGAAGAGTTTTAGAGGATAGGATCAGAGAAAATGTCTAGTCCTCCATCTTGTTGTTCAAGTGATCCAGAAATCACATCTTACACTTTTTCTCTATTATAAAAATATTATTGATGTCTTTTTTTTCTTATACAACAATCATCTAGCATACTCCTCTTCCCTATTTAACCCTCCCTTGTAAGAAAGAAAAACCTACTTAATGAAAGACTCCTTCTGATGGCCTGTGCAACATTTCTTGCTTATGGTACCCCATCTATCTACCAAAAGTCATTCATTCAGCAAGCTAGCAATTTTTTTAGTCCTTACTATGTTCCAGCCACAGTGCTAAACGCTGGGGATACAAAAAAGGCCAAAACAATCCCTGCCCTCAAGAAGCTTATATTGCAGCCGAGGAGACAACAAGGAAACAGCTCAGTATGTATTCAAGTTGTATGTACTAGTTTCTTTGTCACCTTTAGACTTTTTAAGCCTGTCTTTTGTACTTTCTTTTACACTATTAACTGATTTGTTTATTTGGGTAATATTTACTGATGTTTTCTGTATTGGGAATTAAAACATCTTTGTATCGTTATGAAAATAGATCTGACTTTGTAGACTCCCTGAAGGGGTCTTAGGTTTCTCCAGGGGGCCCCAGCCCACGCTTTGAAAACTGTTTCAACTGAGCATTTGACACAGCCTTTTACAGAAGCAATAGTAGTGTTGAACTGATTACTCTTCCCAGAACAAAAGGTAAAAGGGTGGGGGGGTGGAGGTTTGGGGTGTCTGAAGTAGGTAGATAAGAAGCCTGGTCTGGGCCTGCTGAATTTGGATTAGCTGAATTTGCACTCCCTCATTTACCCATCATGATAGCTCAGTCTCAGGATGGAGCTCTAGAGCTGCATGGTTTAACTCCGCTAGGAAGGAGGATTATGAACTCTGGCGGTCTCATCTGCAGTGTAGTGTTTCAGGTTGGGAGAGGGGAACAACTATATGGCAGACAAAATGTCCAGGGTAGATATCTGTTTGCCCAAACCATTCTAAAATCCCATATTCCATTTCAGTGTACATGTGCCAAGGTCTCTCACCTCTGAACTTTTTTCACTGAGCAGCATCTTTGAAACTATGAGCAAAGTGAAGCTACATTGGGAAACTTGAGTAAAGGGCAGAAGTCATTTTTTGCCCAGAAATACAGGTAATTATGGTATAAATTTTGAAGCATTCTTTCCCACAAGAACACAAGTTAGTTGTTTTAGACTTTAATTTCCTTAGCCTCTTCTTTATCTCCCCACTACCCACCTTTAGCAATCCACCCTAATTAGCTGAGGACTCATATACCATCTTACCTCTCTCTTGGAATTCCCTTGGAATCAAACACACAAACAAAACATTTATATAATTTCTGTGCTTGTAGTTCTGAAGTCTCGTGAGGTCTTGTTGTTGTTCAGTCATGGACAACTCTTGGGGTGGTCTTGGCATTTGGAGTGGTCTTGGCAAAGATCCTGGAGTGGTTTTCCATTTCCTTCTCTAGATCATTTTACAGATGAGGAAACTGAGGCAAACAGGGTTAAATGACTTGCCCGGTGTCACACAGCTAGTAAGTGTCTGAGGCCACATTTGAACTCAGGAAGATGAGTCTTCCTGACTCCAGGCCCTGCAGTCTATCCACTGTGCCACCTAGTTGCCCTATGTGACCAACAGAGATCTCAGCACTATAGCTTCTAGATCTGTTAGAACCAAGGATAAGGTTGTAAATATGACAAACTTTTTCCCCCTGAAAATAAAACACCCTCATGAGGTCATACTCATTCAAAAATGGAATTGACTGTCAGTTGAGCTCAATCACATTTAATTGCCTGCTATGTGACTGGTACTGTATTGGGGGCCAGAGAACAGGACATAATCCAAACTGACTCTGCCATTTTGGAGCTTACATTCTACTGGGTAGAAATAACTTGTACTCAGATAAGTCAATACAAAATGTATAGAAAGTACATAAACGTTAGTTGTGGGGAAGGGCACAGGTTGAAGCTCTAGCAGCTCGGGGCACAAGGAAAGACTTGAAGGAGTTAGTTCATTCCAGGCATGGAGATGGCGAGGTGGCAAGTCTATGTGAAGTACAGAAAGTCAGCCTCTCTAGCTATGAAAATGAGCGAGGAAAGCAGTATGTATTCTGCCTGAAAAGTGTATGCTTGAGTCGGGTCGTGAAGCTCTGTAAATGCCAAGAACTCCTTTCCAGAGGATATTTGCTAGTCCAGGGCCTGCCATCAACACAGTTCATGTGATTGTTGAAGTTAAAAACTAGCTGAAATAATGAAGAGGCCCCGGCTACTGAGGGGGCTCCCTTCCCAAACTGGCAGACCCCTCATCTTTAATGATTCATTTCCAGGAACTTGATTCACTATCTACTCCGGCAAAGGTGATTAGATTCTGGGAGGCCGATTTCATTAACTAAACTACAAGAACTGGCTGGACTTGAAGTCAGAACACTGGGGTTCAAACCCTTGCTCTTTTACTTACTACCTGTGGACCTAGGTCTAATCATTTCTGTTCTCTGGGCCTCAGTTTTCACTTCTACAAAAGAAGGGGCTGGAATTCTATGAGGCTTTGATAAAACATAGTGTCAATTTACAAGCTTAACAGTAAGAGAGATGTCTGACAAGCAGTCCTTTGTTCAAAGGTACTCTCTCTCTCCTGATAGCTTAGTCTATGCAGGAGATCTAATGATAAAATCAGAAAGAGCAGAAATCACAGTGATGTTTGGCTAATCCTATTCATTGATCCTTCCTAGCTCCTCTTATAGAAAGTGACGTTTTGGGCATGGTTTCCATACCTGGTAGTATACCTTGTTTGAAATTTGCAGTGCCACTCCCCACCTTCCGTGTGCTGTTTGCATATCCCTAAGTTTGGGGCTGTTTTTAATTTTTGAAAAATAGATACAGTCAGGAAGTCAAATCCTACCCCCTTCTTTTGACACTAGGATATTAGTACTTGGCCAGGCTTGGTCACAGAATGCTAACAAAGAATTCTAAAGGCGAACTTTTACAAGCTGTTTTTGTTCTCTAGGCTGGGGGCCTCCTAACCCCTCTCTGTTTGCATATGTCACTGTTTTTGTGCATCCAGCTTTCAGTTCCACTGTGCTTAGAAAGAACTGCATCTCTTCATTGAACGTCCTCTATCAGAGTATGCTGGCTAGTCTTCCCCTTTTCCTGGCTCTGGAACCATTAGAGCAACCCGGGAGTAGTACATAGTCAACTGTCCTCCTACACCTTCTGCCCTCAGGGTGAAGTCATACAGAAGAGTCTCTCCCAGTTCAACAGGAGGGTTAAATGAACAACTTCTTCAGGTATGAAGTGTGAAGAGGAAATGTAACTCAGACATTTCAGAGAGGCTTGCACCAGAATGTAGAGAGAGCCTCTCAGGAAGTGTTCCTTTTCTAACTTACTTTCATGGATGTTTATGGGACATCTCCCTGGATGAACTACCAGATTTGGTCCCCAGAAGATGGATGACTTCTGCTTCCCTCAGGGTTTTAGGGGTAACCCTAAGGAATTGAAAATTGCAAGTACTCACTCACCCTTATCCAGCATACTCCCCCACCAAATCAGTTAATCCAGGGACATAAATTGGCATTTACAAAAGCATGTTTACTGAGAAGATGTAGCAAGGACAGAAGTTACAAACACATGCCACCAAACTGGAGATAACAATCTTCCCTCTCTACAGGTTGGGTCTCTGTGGAGAGTGGACTCAAACTTAAAACAGAAAAGTAATGAGCTGGTTATTCCAGTTTCCCCTGATATTTATATTGGGATGGGTAAACTCTATGTGATTCCTACCATCACTGATCAGCTTGTGCTGGAGCCTCACAGATTACCTTCAATAAACCTCAAAGAAGCATTTAGCAACACAGGAAGGGATGTGTTTGGTTGCTTCCTCTATTTCTGTCACTATTTAGAGGTTCCTGTCTCCCTTACATATGTGAAACTCAAGCACCCTCTCTGGGGCACCCCTGAGTTTGAGACAGGAGTCTCAAATAATAATTTGAGATATTAAATTATCTGATAATTTAATCTGATAATCTCATGTTCTAGTGTATAGTCTGTGGGTCCTGGCTCCTACTAGTGGAGCTGATGAGCCTCTACCAGTAGGCTTCCCATTAACCCTTATTTAGTAGACACAATCAGCTTTTGGTAAAGGCATTTTACGAAGATGGCACAGTAAGAATAGTGGCTATAAAACATTCCCCTCCAAGAAACCTGGAGTGCACTCTACAGCAATTACACACAGCACCTATGGGAAAAGTTGGCAGACATTCAGAGTATAGTGATAGCAAGGCACAGATGTAAGGAACACATGTGGTCTAGTTGACTTCAACTCTGAAAATACAAGGCATCAATCCTTTATGATAAATCCTTAATGGATTTCTCATAAACCTACAGCTTGAACACAGCATATCTGTTTAGTTAGTTACTAATCTGGGATCCTGGGGTCTTCACAGTTTGACTCTTGATTGCTAGGGATAACTCTCTTCTGACTCCATAGCCATCTCTCTTCTTTGCTCCCAGAGATTCCACTCTTTGAAGCTGCTTCTAGCCTCAGGTGATTGTCTCTCTCTATCTTTTTCTGCATGGAGTGTGTTTCCCTTATCAGTGCCTTGAAATCTCTGGAGCTAACTCTCCAGTCACTAGATGGAGTGCCTCCTTCTGGCCAAGTAGCTCTATTGCTACATGCCATGGTAAATGTGATTATTATCAGAGGGAATATCAGCTTTTTTTTTTTCCTGAGACTTCCCCGGGAGAGAAAATCTTTCTCTTCCCTCTCTTTCCTTCCATGAGTTGAAGAGCTGAGTTCTCCCCCAGCTGACGTCTCTTGCATCAACTACCTCTAACTCATTGGACCATATCCCTTAACAACATGTCCAGTCATTGTTCATACAATGACATTGCTTCCTCTGACTCACTCAAGAGACTTGTTCACATCTCATAAAGAAAACACCTGGCGTAGGCAGTTTGTACTTGTTAATAACCTTTTTTTCCCCTAAAGTTAGGTCCTTGACTTTCAAGGACTAACTCCTTTATGTACACATGAAAAAAAGAATGCATGGTGTATACTTGTGTGTGATTAGTCACATCTATCATGAGTAAGCTAGATAAGGATATATACATGAGTTGATGCTTTTGGTGTCAGGGGATGCATTTATTACTTCAATCATTCTAGCTATTTTTGTATACCTGTCCCCTCCCTTCTTTCTCTAGAAGAAGAGGCCTGATTTGGCCAGATTATATTAGTTTATAATCAGCAGCAAGGATCAAAGAGTATGCCAACACCACTTCTTGGCCTTTTGAGTTGGGGGGACGAGTTGGAGGACTGATCAGCAGTAGAAAAGAATTGTAAGCCACGTGGTACACTCATGGGAATCCCAGGCTTCCTGTTAAAGTTAAAAGATAAAAAGTTAAAGTTAAAAGATGAAAAGTTTAAGGATGGGAAGGCATTTTATGAATAATTAAGTAGGGGTCCCATAGGACATAGTGAAATGAGCTAGGCAATGGATAAACTGGGCTTGATTGGAATTTATGAGGAGTAGGAGTGATTGACACAAGAAGTATGGGTTGGAGAATGAATGTCTGGCAGAAGTTAGGGTGGAAATCTAAGGTGATAAGATAATCAGGATTTAGGAATCTGTAAAATAGGAGCTAGATTGCTGCAGTATGCTTCTTCTACACACCTAAACCGAATAGAAGATTTTCAGATTAAATCATCTCCACAGATTGAGATAGAATTTATAACCTTGGTGTTTTAGAGCATGTTCTTCCAAGTATATTTCCCCCTAAAATTTCTCTTCTAGGCATAATATGGCTCTTTGATGAAAGAAGCAGGGCCTTGGGTCCCTGTGCTCTGAATCTCTGGGCTCTGATTAGAGGCAGGAGAAAGGGAAGGACTGCTGAATGGCTGTCCAGCTTCCTAATTGCTCAACTCCAACTCATGACGCCAAGCCCCCTCACCTTCCCAATCCCTCAGAGAACTTAGTTCCTTGAGTTCAGAGATCCATGGTACCCAATCCTAAATAATCTGCTTTTGTTCTACCACCATCTCTCCTGATGCAAACCTTTCTCCCCTACCCTTTTGCAGAGAGAGAGAGAGAGAGAGAGAGAGAGAGAGAGAGAGAGAGAGAGAAAACAAGGTAGAACATTTTCTAGGTTTTAGTTACAAAGGAAAAGAAAACAACAAATTCAGATTTAATAGACCAGGAAATAAAGAAGCAGGAGAACTGCATCTGACCTTGAACAAATCACTTTTCTTCTCTAGCCTGAGTACCTTATTTGCAAAATGAGGATCATCGTACTTGCACTCCTTGTCTTACAGCATTGTTAGGAAAATACATTGTAAACTTAAAGGTGCTATGTAATAAAAAACTCCTGCTTAGTATTAGTATTAACAATAGCAATAGTACTGAAATATTAGTACTAATGGGAGGCAGTGTAGTACAGGGGGACAAAAACCTGGCCTCAGAGTTAGGAGTTCTTGGTTCTATGACCTTGGACAAGGGATTTAGTGCCAGGAAACTCTAAAACTTTAAGTTTCAGAGAAAGTGGTGCCCTGCCTCGGTAGAGAAAGTTTCTATACCAATGATAATTATTCTATCCCAGTGAGATCACAATCCAGTTCCTATCCTTGTGAATAGTGGTACATAAGCAATGAACCTTCCAACCAAGCCTATAGGGTTTTGTGAAATGCACATGCAGATGGAGACGTGATTCCTAATTGGTACAAAAAAATGCTAAGAATGATGTGACACTTGAGAACCTGTGGAGCAAGGGGTGGAATTGAATTCAGAGCTTTTGGGGATATGTGTGATTCAACACACTCTTTGGGAGAGAAAGAAAGTGGCAGGCATCACCAAAATCCCAGAGTCTTTCTAGGTAAGCCTCTAATTGCCCAGAAACCAGAAAATAAAAAAGCCACAGATATATATAAGGGAATCAGGCTCCTCAATGTGTCCCTAATTTCTAGCTTGCCTCTCAAGAGTCTTTGGAGAGAGAATTTCTCCTTAAGGGAGATCAAGATCTCTCTCTTGGTCGAAACCTAGTTCTTATCTCACCCTCATCAGAAGAAATCCTTCACTCTTGTGTATTTTCTGATGTGTAGATTTTTGTCAGTTGCTATAGTCACGTTCTCTAAAATCGCTGCAAACACTGAATTAACAAATACTGAGCCATTGCTCCTACAGGAAATACAGGGGTAGGCTCCTGTGAGCCTCTGATCACATTTATTTTGGCACTTTCTGGAGCAGCCTCCAGAATCATATTCATCAGAGAATTTCCTCTTCCTTTTTCAGAATGTGCCAAATTGTCGATTTCATTAACTCATGGACAACAGCATCATAACTCATGCCTGAATGAGGCTTATCTTATTTTCTCTGTAAGGCGCATCGTGGCTTTTTTGTGCTTAAGAAAACTAGGTGACACTTGGGGGTCATTTTAAACAGCAAAATCACCAACAAAAGGCACAAAAATGCTAAAAACCTGGTACTAAACAGACCATGAAAAAGATACTTGTTTACAATACAAGAGTTGAACCAAGAAAGCTGAGCAGTCTCCTTGTTCAACCTCAACTCCAAACGTGCACATCAGGTGACTCATTTTTTTGTTTTTTGTGGGGTTTTTGTGGGTTTTTTTGCAATTCTGCACATCTGTAAATGATAGTGAAAGCATACTAAACTTTGATTTGGGAGTACAAATAAATTTCAGTGAATGGGTAAATTCACAAATATGGAATCCATGAATCATGAGAAATGGTATTCTAATCTGTGACTTCTCTGATTTCTTTTTGCTATGCGCATGATAGATGGTTTTACTTGCTAGTCACTATTTGAGATGGAGTTTTGTGTAATTAGTGTTTGGTGAGAAGGAGCTAAGCAGACTCATATAAGCTTGTGGCTCCCCTTGCCTCTTAAGAATTACTAAGGAAGAGGCTTTTGTTCTAAATCTCTTTTGTCCTAGTATTAGCTTGGAGTGAGGGAGAGAGTGCAGATAAATCTAAATGATGCCTGCTAACCCTTTTGGAGAGAGGCAAGGAATGGGAAGGAATAAGCACTCAGCCACAGCTTTTTTTCCTGCTCCCTTCTAGGCAGGAAGTCAAAATCTCCTTGGAATGGGGAGGGGACAGATTCCAGAGATGTTCATCCATTCTGTCTATGAACCATCTTTAGGTTCCACCCGTGTGAAAATTCACATCTTACATGGGAACATGCCCGTGTCTACATGTAAAAGAAATTAATTAATACTAGTCAGAGTAATACCTAAATTTTCTAGCTTAATCCTTAACTGGAGTTCCCTAGACCTAGCCTGGCCCCTGATCTTCCCTAAGACAAGCCAAGGGAAACTGACCCTATGAATCTAAGCAAGAATCCTTCTTTAACACCCTGACCATAGTACTGGTGTTCACTTAGTTTACTACCTATTTCCTTTGCACCTTTAATACTTTGCTGAATGTGTAATTTCATTAATATAGTTATTCCTTCCACACATTCTTGTCATACCTAATTTTTGCCTGTTTTCCTATGTAATCTCAGCAGAGGCTCCAACCAATGTCTTTAAGGTTTTCCTCTAAGCAGCACCACTGAAGCTTTCATAGAAATCCTACCCAGATATGATATTGAGGCCTGGAGGTAACCCCAAGCTCTTGTTGGCCCTGCCAACAGAACTCAGGTTCTAACTAGTTTTACCATGCTAGAATGGCTTCAAGTAAAAACTATCCCTGTTGTCTAAGGATTTACATAGTTATGGATGTCAAGGCTCAGAATTTTTTGGCCATGTCAACCCAGGAAAAGGGTTAAAAAATACAAAATGGACCTCAGTTTCTGCAATGATGATTCCAGAGTTCTGGAAAAAGGGACAAAAGGGTGTTGAGTCATTCAGATGTTAAACCAACCATAAATATTAATTTGAGCACTGGTACTCTAAATGTGAGAAGGCAGAGGATAACTCATCTAATTATTACTAATTATGACTGGATGGACTAAGCCACATCAACATTGATAATCTTGCTATAAATGAAACCATAGGACATACAGGAGTGGTGGTTGAATGGAAGGATGGGCCACAGTTTCTCCTCAGAGAAATGAATAAAGGAGTTGGTGGCATTCGTTTTATCACATATCCATAGTCAACAAGAAATGTCATCTCATGGGATCCTCAATGTGCTTGAGTGAGGCATCACCTTGAAGATAATTGAAATATATGTGGCATAATCGTAGGTCCTGTGCTTGGAGTGGTTGTGTCTTTCAAACAAAAGGCTAAAATCCAAGGTCAATCACACTTGCCCTGCTGCCGCATAGGCCTTTATATTACTTCACAAGGCATAATGTGTGCGAACCTTATAATTAGAAACATGTCAGCCAATCACGGAAACCAGTTGCTGCTATCAAACTGGCTGGCATGTGTGCATCGTGCTTATCACCACACCACTGACACATGGACCATACGCATTTGAACTAGGCAGATAGCTATTGGCACACATAGTACACACATGTTTTCATGAGTTAAATGTGGGCTTTCTTCAGCCTTCAATTCACTGTCTTTTTGGTGACTTTTTGACTTCTTTTTATACTTAACTAACTTGATTCATTCAGTAACCTTTTGTTGAAATTTTGGCATTTGTTAGACATTTCAAAGATTTATTGGGACAGTGGGGGATAATATTTGGAATTGGCTTATCCTGGAAAATCTGGTGTACGTGATTGCCAAAGCTATAACTTTAAAAGATTATGAATTAGAAAGTTAAGGCAACAGCCATGCAATTTAGCTAGGCATAGAGAGGAAGAATTTTAGGGGCAACCAAAGTACCATCCAAGGTTCTGATTCTAACTTATTGCAGGAAGAATAAAATACACAGCAGCCACTGAGTTTCCTACTATCCTACTCCAAGAATTCACTAAAGAGTCAAAGGCCTTAGTGTCCACGGTGATCACTGGTCTGGAGAGTGAGTTGATTTTCCTGTGTTGGGTGTCTGGAGAGGTAATGTGGTCTAGTGGGAAGAACTGGCTTTGAAGGCAGGGGACCTGGTTTCAAGTCTTGCTATCAATTATATCTGTTTCATGTTGGGCTGGTCGTTAAATTTCTTAACCTCATTTTTATCACATATAAAATGAAGAAGTTGAGTTGGAAAGCCTTTAAAGTCCTTTCTAGCTTAAAAGTCTATAATCCCTGGAAACCAGAAGAAGCCTTTTGGAGTGTAATCCAAACCCTGTGTGTGGCATGAAGGAGGAGAAGCAGAGTAGACAGGACCTGGGGGAGAGGGAGATAATGGACTGAGGGGTGTCTTGTCAGGACCAGCTCTGCAGCCCTTTGAGACAACACGAAATGTGTAGATTTGATGCACCAACTTCCTTTCCATACATTGTTTTGACATTTTAGAAGCTGTTCACCTTAAAGACCTGCTTTGGCCCAGCAAGAGATTTACCCCTTCTCCTTAGGGAGGCACAGGACATTGCAGGGTAAGAAAGAATGAGTTTGAGGCCACAGGTTTCAATCCTCTACTTCACCTCAGGCAAATCCCTTCTTTCCCTTTCCTGGCCTCAATTTCCTCATCTGAAAAATGAGGGGGATGGATTAGACAAGCTCTCTGTTGTTCAGTCATTTCTGACTCTTCACAACCCCGCCTAGGGTTTTCTTGGCAAAGATACTGGAGTGATTCACCCATTTCTTTCTCTAAGTCATTTTATTAATGGGAAATCTGAGGAAACTGAGGCAAACAGGATTAAGTGACTTGCCCAGGATCACACAGTTAAATAAGTGTCTGAGGCCAGATTTGAACTCAAGAAGATGAGTCTTCCTGACTCCAGCCCTGGCACTCTATTCATTGTACCACCTTGTGCCCCCATATAACTTCTATGTTCCCTTCTAAGTCTGACAGCCTGTCATCCCCTAGATTTATATGGGTAGTAAGAAGCCCTCCTTCTCCATGGAAAGGGAGCTCCTTCTCCTTAAACCTGGGTACTATAATCTGGATTCTCAGGGTCAGTGAGAATTCACCTCAGAGGAGTTCAAAGTTGTACTTGTTCACCTCACTTCCACGTCCACCTCGGACTTTGGGAGGTGCTTCAAGGGAGAAATGGAGGCAACAATGAGAAAGGGCCAACTCAGATATCCAATGTGTCACCATCAGCAATAGAAATCAGTAGCCTGGACTCCAAGCCTGGGGTTTTATTCACCTCTAAAACAGTTGTTAAATGTTTTTCTTCTGTGGTGTGTGTGTGTGTCTGGATGTGTGTATCTGTATGCACACAACTGTGTGTGTGCATGCCTATAATTGTGTGTCTTTGTGTTTTCCAACCACACTTTTCCACTAGTTAATCTATAATGGAGAAAACTGTCTCAGTAATTTTGAAGGGGGGATAGAATAAAACCTTCTTCAGTGTCAACATTAAGCAAAAGATGGGCACTGAGCATGTGCAGAATAATTTTTCCTCCACATGCTTTATTAAAGAATTATATGACATAATTACACGTTATCATGTCTTTACACATATTTATGGTAATTACGTCAATGCACATTTGATGTTCTGTAATTACAGTAAATACACAACAACCCTGACAAATCACTCGATCAAAAATTCAAATTTCCCAATTGAAAGCTGAGGGGAAGAGAACATTAACCCCTTTGGCTCCTGGCTGGTCCCTTTCCCTCACTGATCTCTTGCACTTTCTGGGCATGTTAGAGATGCCTACGTGAGGACTATAGGAGTCAGGAAGGTCCACATCCATTCTATGATGCTTCCCTTAAAGAGATATCCTTGAGGCTGGTCAGCCCCACAGTATTCTTCATTTGCATCTTCCCTTTTATTTCAAGCCTGTGGTATAGTCTCATTACCCAGGAGAGGAGAGGATGCTGTTTCCTGACAGAGACTCAAAAGATGTCAGCAGTCAGTAAATTTAAGTATCTCAGATGCCCTGCAGGAAGGAAACCCTACCAGGATCATGGGGGGAGTCAAAAGGAGATATTACACCAGTTCTCTTTTCTTGAGATTATGTAGAATGAGTTTTATCTCCATGAATCTATTTCCTTCATCCCCTTGGCCATTGTTAGTAGCCACATGAATCCTATTCCCTAGGAAATTCTAAATGGGTATGCCCACTTCCCTCTCTGCAGTACCCACAAGGACCTCACACACAGATGCTTAGAAATGCTATTCACAACAAGGATTTCAATGCATTGCATGCCTGCCTGTCTGAAGTCACGTGGAGTCATGAGTTTGGTTAAAGGATTTTCTTTTCATTCTATTAAAGAATTTTTCAGTCTCATGAATCCTGCAGTCTAATATTAGGTGTTTTGCTGTTTTATGTTTAGATTTATCCAACTAGCCAAGAACTATGCTAAATGGGATAGTGGAATGAAAACAGCAGAGTTTGGAGACAGAGAACCTGGGTTCAAATCCTGACTCTGCTCTTTACTTCCTGAGTGTTTATGGGCAAGTTACTTCTTCTGAGTCTCAGTGTCCTCATCTTAAAATAAGAGGAGAGGGTTTGACAAGGTCTTCTTCTCTGAGGTCCGTTCCAACTCTAAATCTGGTAAATTCAACAAGACAAACCAACAGCCAAGCTTAATACCTGCTGCAAGAGATGAAAGGTTTATGTTGTCCATTAATCTCACTGGCACGGCCACCGGAGGGCTTATATGGACAGTCCCTTTAGTCCAGAAAGAAAATGGTGGGCATAAGAGCACAATACAGCAGAAAGCAGCCAGGCCACCGGGGACGCTCAGGGGCAGCAGCTTTCCGAGCCCCCCAAAACCTTCTTAAATGGCTCGTTATCTACAGAACTTCCTTAACAGATAGCATCTGGAAGGTAGCCTGGTTTAGTGGAAAGAGCATCGGGAAAAGAATCTATAGCTACAGTTCTATGTAGCTAGAAAAATACCACCCAGTGTTAGTAGTGTTATTGTTAATCTTCTCTATGCTTCAGTTTCTACATCTGCAAAATGGATATAATGCCTTGACTCTACCTCCTGTCTCCTCCCAGTACTATCTTTGTGAAATAAGTACTGGATTTAGAGCCAAAAGACCTGAATTCAAATCTCTGCTCTGCCCCAGACTACCTTGGAGACTTTGAGCTTGTCTCTCTCTATACTTCTGACCCTAATCCTTTTTTTTTTTCCTGTAAAATGAGGAAGTTGGACTAGATACGCTCTAAATCCTATGATCGTGTAAGTTTAAAATGTTATGCAAATTCAAGGCATCTGTAAGAAACTTACTAGCTGCCAAATAAGGACTTCCTTCTGTAGCTGAAACAGAAAGAACATTCCCTGCTGGAACCCACTGATGGAATCTTACTTCTTAAAACCTGAATGGAACAATTACCTCCCAAATAGGTGGTCTTTCAGTCGGGTCTCTCTGGTCCTCCGCACACACAAACCCCACCCCAGTCCAATCTGCTTTACTGTCTCAACTCAGTGTGGGAAAGGCTGAAAAGAGAGCTGACTAATGATTCATAAAAGGAGCAAAGTTATTGACTAATATAATTCTTAGTCATGAAGTCTCCATGTCCCATACATATTGGAATCAAGGCAATTACTGATTTAAATGAAGCTGGAATCCTTAGTGCAGAAAATGCTTGTTTTAGCCCAAGATGGGGGCTAGAGGTGAGTGACCTGCTACTCCCCCGGTAATGAAAGCTCTTCACAGCTTCCAAGGTTTCACTGGATGGTAATTGTTCGGTCTATGCTATGGTTCTGACTGCGCTAATGATGCATTGCTCCTGAACCCACCGGACTTCAGTGTTCAGATAGTGAGTACCCAGATTTCAAAGAAATGCAGCCTGCTAGGAAGAAACATATTAACACTAGCACTTTAACATTTTGCAGTATTTCAAGACATTGTCTGTGCCTTTCAGGCTTATTTCCATTTAAAGCAGTTGTGTGCTGGGGGGGGGGGGGGAAGAGTGTCATTCATTCAATAAATATTTATTATTGAGTGCCTATTGTGCTCTAGCTTCTGTGCTAAGCATTCTGGGGGGACACAAAGATGAGGAAGCCACAGTTAATTGCTCAGGACCCAATAAATCTAAGTAAATGCCTCATCCATGTATTTAAACATGTGAGCAAATGAGATGGAAACAGATGTAGCATATTCTCTCTCTCTCTCTCTCTCTCTCTCTCTCTCTCTCCATCAAGGACTTTGTATGGCTAGGAACCATAATTCATATTTTCTTCACACTCAGAAAAGACCCTACAGGAACCAAATTTGTGTCAAAAAACAGATTTCGAAAGACTTATTCTGCATTGTGGTTCGACACATTGTATGGTGTCTTTACATATTATCCATTTACCAGATGCTAGCAAAGGTGGGCTCCAAAGGTGGACGGACCTAGGGAGAGGATAACAGCCGTGGCTTCTTTTAAGCAGATTGGAGGGTGGGGGCGGGGAGATGGAGTCGTGGGTACAACTCTGATAGTCTTTGTGAGGGGCAGGGGGGTGGGGGGTTTGGGGACAAGTCTGGATGAATTTGTTCCAATAATCAAGGGATCAGGGTCATCACAGGGAGGCCGATTGGCAAAAGCAATTTCTTGCCTCTCATTAATGCAGAGCGAGGTATCCAATTCGGCAGCCTCTCCACTTTTGAGAACTGATACTTTGGAGGTGGAGGGCAGGAGCCAGACATTAAATATTCGGAGGAGAAATTGGCAAAAGTCTCCTGAAAGGGAATGTCCATTAAGTCTGAAGTGATGGGACTACCAAGAAAGTCTCTTTTCACCTTTTTCTATCCCTCCTCCACCCTTCTCTTCCCCCCTCCACTTTCCTTCAGGCCTTTAGAGGTTCAATAACAGCTCCTGAGGGGTAGTCTCAATTCTCTCTTCAACAGTATAATCTCCCGCAGCTAAACCACCAAACTGCAGTCCCCAGGGATCAAAAATTAATTTCTTTCCCTGTCCTAAAGCGGCTGATCCTGGCTGGCCTGTGGCCCAACGGAGAGCTAGGGTCAGATGCACGGGAGTGCCAGCACTCCCAGTAAATGATCGGGGGCTCTAGGCCTGGAGGCCTCTAACAATACGGAAATGTCATTTTCCAGTTAACTCCATTCCAGCAACGTCTCTTCCCCGCCCCCCCCCCCCCCCGGTCCCCCAGCCAACTCGCAGCACCCCGGAGATTCAATTATCAGGCTCAATTCATACTATGCCTCCCCCCTCCCCCCACCTTTCTCTGTGCCCTCAGGGAAGCGTCAAGGTCTTTTTTTTTTCCTGGTAGGTTGGTGCTGTGAGTGAAGGAAGGGATTTGTAGGCCAAAAAGTGGGGAAGCAAGCAAAGAGTGAGCTTTTCTCCCCACTGAGGCATAGGGAATTAGTAATGCCTAGCTTTCTCCCTAGGGTGAAAAGAAATTTGTATTCTAGCTCTCTGAGGATCTCAAAGTGCTTTCTTGAAATGATAGCATTTACTCAGAAAGAGATCTTTCAGAGTAAACAAGACTTGAAAGAAAAGAAGGAACTGGAACAGAGTGTAGTGAACTTGAACCCCAAAGTGCCAGCTTCTGACCGGGGGCTCTCTACATCGTGAATCCATCTGCTACAGTGGGAGCCTATGTGTGAGAGCACCTAGGGAGAACCAGACTGGTAAAACTGGCCAGAGTGGAAGGAGAGTGGCTTGGTAGAAGATCATCAGGTGAGCTCACTTGGTGGATCTGAGAATCCAAAGACCCAGGTTGAGTCTTCCATTAATCAACCTGGGTGATCCAGGGACTTCAGTTTCCTCATCTACAAAATGAGAGAATTGGTCTGAATGATCTCTGAGATTCCTTTCAGTGCCAACATTTCTGTGGTGCTGTGACTGTCCCTAAGGTTTGCCTTCTACAACTGCCAGCATTTCCAACCGTCCTTTCTTTAGCCTTCAGATAATAGAATGATAAATGTTCAGAGTTGGAAGGAACCACTAGAAGATACATACATGGGATGCAAATGTCTCTGTGACATCTTTGGCACATAGCCATCTTACCGATCTCCAATTAATGGAGAACTCATTCACCTCCAAAAGCAACCCATTCCATTTTTTTGGCACCTCTAACTGTTAAGAATTTTTTTCCTTGCATGGATTTGAATCTGTCTCTCTATAACTTTTACCCATTGCTCTTTGTTGGAACCTCCCGGGCCAACGAAAGCAATTCTAATCTTTCCATTTGAGTGTCCTTTTAAATACTATCACAGTTATGCCCTCCCCCCAAGTCTTATTCATGCCAAACATCTCCCAGTCTATGACATCGGCTTCCCTGCTAAGTATTATCCAGGCCCAATGTCCCCTTGTCATTTAGCCAAACTTCATATGGCATTGTCCCCAGGCCCCCTCACTGTCCTGGCTGCTTGCTCTCCCCTGGACATAGTCCAGCTTGTCAGTGTGGATGTGTAGATGTCAAAGGAAAGTAGATCCAAGTGCTGCTGATTAAATGATGTTTGCCTAAACGCTATTTCCTAAGAACTGTTGGATGCCCAAGATGCTTTCTGAGTCTGTTTTCTTATTCCAACAAACCCATTTCTTTTCCTGGAAGTGGGACATGGCATAGAGCCGATGGAATCTTAACCTAAGTCTATTCCAAACTCCATTCTAAACTTGGAGCCTGCATCATTGCAATAAGGCAAGCTGGGAACCCAGCAGAGAGCCTTCTACCCTCTCCCAGGCTCTGACTTTCTGGGTAACCCTTCATTTCATGCTCAGAACCCCCATGCTACCTTGCTCCCCATTTCCTCCCCAGAGTCCCCTCAGGCCAAGTTCCACAGCTCTATAGCCAAATGTCTTGAACCCAAAGGAACAGAAAACAAGCAAAGGCATTGCGCATGTGGGTATCTTGGACTAGTTCCATGTGAAAGAAGTCAGAGGAATGCTCAACCTTCACACACACACACACACACACACACACACACACACTTTTTTTTTTCTTATAAGAAGTTGGTAGAAGAGCTGGGAGTAGTAGTAACACCCTGGGCCAGGCAGCACGTTTGAGTCAGGATGGCAGGTGACATGCAGAGTGTCAGAGAACGTGACAGCAGCATGGGGCTGCGAGCAGCATCATGTCTCACATCAGTGGTGCAGGCAGAGCTGGTACAACTTGGCAGCAGGCATGGAAATACCGTCTGGGTCAAAAGATGCCAAGAAGAACTGGTGTCTTATTGTTAGCACAAGCAACACAACACACAAATTCCTACAAAGGAAGCGTGGTACCAAATTGCCATTTTGCAAGCCCCTTGCTTTTCCTCAGCCCCTGGTCTCCAGTTGGTTTTTTCTTTCCTTGACCAGTCCATTAGATCTGGCCAGTATTGAATCCTGTATCTCAGTGAGGCCTGTCCTCAGCGCTTATGGTTTTTCTTTGAGATGTATGGGGTATTTGAGGAGTTTTAGCACCTCTGGCGGAAGGGCTTGTTGAGCCCTTTTCAGGACTGCTTATCTACCTTTGGTGTCTGTCTGGGCACTCAACTCTCACCTGTAGCTCTCAGATGGACTAAACTAGGTGGAGAGTAAATGACAGGTCTCAAACCTATCAGTGAATTAGGGAGGAGTCTACCGGAAGATTTTCCCCCTGTGGAATGGGTGGATGAGAACAATTTGTTCCAATGGCTGAGAAGGGAACTGAAGCAGGAGCTGTAGAATGCTTAGAGCTTGGTCAGTCATCGAAAATGCCAAAGTCATCCACTGCATCCTGGGCGATTGCCAGTCATTCTGACTTTTGTCTTATCACTAGACTTTGAGGATGCTGGAGGAAAGAGTGAATCTGACAACTCTGTGCATCTCTGCCTCACCTAAACCCAACTCAAGACATCATTCCATGATGTCCTTGGTCTTCTTTGAAAATGAAAGACAACATGGTTGGTCCCATTGGATGGTCAGCTCCAGGAAAGCAGGAACTCTGTCTGACATGTCTTTGTATTGCCAAAAAAAAAAGTATCTAATATAGTATTTGTGCACATAGTAGATAGAAGCTCAAAAAGTACCTAATGATTGACCAGTTGCCATCTTACTGAATTCCTCTTTTTATCTGTCTGTGAAATGGAGGAAGTAATCCTGATCCAAAAATAAGGAATGGGTGAGAAAACAGCTCAAGCCTTCTCAGAAATGTTAAAATGAAGTCTTGTATTGTTTATATGGCTTTGTAGGAAACAAATTTAAGTTCATGGGCATTCATAGAAACTTAAAGATCATCTAGTCCAGCTTCCTAATTTTATAGGTGAAGAAACTGAGGTCCAAGAGATGAAGTGATTTCCCTAAGGTCTTGCAGGTAGTAAGGACTAGAGGGATTCAAACCCAGGTTTTCTCTTTCCATTAGATGACATTTTAATTCATTTTGGTTCTAATTTCACCATTGCTCACTGAAAGTTAAGGTGATCTAAGAACACCAGATTGAGTAGAATTTTGGGGCCCTCTCCATCTCTTTTTCTTGACTATTATGAAGAATTTTCCCTTGGGGTATTCTGAACTGGGCCTGATAAATGATCAAAATTTTCTCATCATTGCTTCTCAGAGACTAAACATTCTGCCTTTTAGCTTTCTTGCCTTATTTCCAGAAGTGAGGCAGAGATACACAAAGTTTCTGTAGCCCCTTTGACTCATAATATGCAGATATCTCTCTATTTTGGACCCGCCTTCATCCCTGTCCCTGCCCTGCCCTGTACCTTATTAGCTTTTTTTTTTTTAGAAATCAGTTTTTTTTATTTATTTTTATCTTTAAATTAAAGGCATTTCTGGAAATACTCTCACCCCCCAGCTTTTCCCCCTCTCCCTTGTTCTTCCTACCAAACTGAATCCTGCTCTGAAACAGAGGAGACATTTCATCGAAAATCCTAGGTTCAGCCATCGCTTCTGGCAGGTATTCCTAAAACTCTGATCTGCTTGTTGCCTGTATTTCTGTCAGGAGGAAGGACGTATATTTCTTGGTATACTTTTTAGGACTATTATGGGTTTTTCAATTACCTTAAGCTTCATTTTAGTGATCTTTTCATTTACGTTGTTTGTAGTTGCTGCACACACTGTCCTCCCTCTCTTTAATTTAGTTTTGCATCAGTTCGCATGTATCTTCCCATGTTTCTGTGAATTGCCCATACATATAACTTCTTATTGTATGATAACATTCTTTTACATTCATACACTATAATTTATTTAGCCATTTCCCAATCAATGGCCACCCACTTCATTTACTGTTTTTTACAACTACTGCACACACACAAAAAACACAACCAGGAGTATTTTAGTATGTATTGGATCTCTCTCTCTCTCTCTCTCTCTCTCTCTCTCTCTCTCTCTCTCTCTCTCTCTCTCTCTCTCTCTCTCTCTCTCAGTAGTGGTATCACTAGGTCAAACAGTATGAACCATTTACTCACTTTTCCTATATAGATTTCACATTGCTATCCAATGTAATTGAACCAATTTACAATTTCACCAATAGTATTTTAGAGTGCTTGTCTTTCCATAGTCCCTGAAGCATTGACTTTTTCCTACTCTTTGTCATCTATGCCAGCTTTCAGGATATGAGGTGAAACCTCAGAGTTATTTTAATTTGCTTTTCTCTTCTTAATTATTCAAAACTTGTTTTCCTATAGTCTTGCAATTCTCCTTTTGAAAACTGCCCAATCATTGCCTTTGGAATGATTTTTTTTAGTCAGATAGATTTATATGAATATGATCCAATACTTTTATTAATTATTTTAAAAATTATCTTCTACTTAATTTTTTCCATATTGTTTGTGCATTTATTTTGCTTATCTGAAAGCTTTTCAATTTTATATAACCAAAATTGTCTATTTTATGATTGCTCCTATCCCTAGTTTGGTTAAGTTTTCCTAACTATAATTGTAAATGATGCTTCCTTTTATTCTTCTCTATTTTTTATTATGCTATGACCTTTTATGTTTAGGTCATATATCCATTTGACACTTATTGTGGTATATATCTGTTCTAACCACCATTTTTGTCAAACTGATTTCCAGTTTTCCCAGCAGTTATTGTCAAATAAGCAGACCACACCCATTGTTTCTTGATAGTTTTTTCCTTTATGTCTTTCCCCAAAATACAGGTGAGCTCATCCTTCTTTATATACACCTCACAATTGCCACTTGATGACTAAATAGATCCTCCTATTCCCAACATGCAGATATCTCTCTGTTTTGGATCCACCTTCATCACTGTCCCTGGCCTGTCCCTTATTTACTTCTGGGTACCAACCATCAAAAATCGATCTCTTTCTCTGCTTCATTATCTCAAAGTGGAATATGACTGTACGCATGGAAACAGGCAGGGCTGATAGCACTGTCTGTCTGCACAGACACACACGCACACGCATACACACACACAAGCTCTTTTCTTGTTTCTTGAACCCCTTTCTTCTCTCAAAAACCTCTATTCCCTTTATACACTCCATCCAATGACAAAGGTTCATCTTGCCCTGAACTTGCTACCCCTTGGCAGATTGATTGAAAGCTTAACAACCTTCATCTCTCTGTCTGTCTGTGTTCTTCTTTCTTCTGCTCTCTCTCCTCCCTCTCCATCTTTTCTTTCTCTTTCTCTATCTGCCTCTCTCATCTCTCTCTCCCCCTCATTCTCTCTCTCTTTCTCTCTTATTCTCTCTCTCTTTCTCTCTCTTGTTCTCTCTCTCTCATTCTCTCTCTCCCTTTCTCCTCCCCTCTTGTTCTCTCTTTCTCTCTCTCCCCCATCTCTTGTTCTCTCTCTCTTTCTCTCTCTCCATCTCTCTTGTTCTCTCTCTTGTTCACTCTCTCCTTCTCTCTTTTGTTCTCTATCTTTGTCTCTTTGCCTCTATCTGTCTCTGTCTCTCTATCTTTCTTGTTCTCTCTCCCTCTCTCTCTACATCTCTGTCTCTTTCCTCTCTGTCTCTCTCTGTTTCTCTGTCTTTCTCTCTCTGTCTCTGTCTGTCTCTGTCTCTGTCTCTCTCTCTCTGTCTCTGTCTCTCTCTGTCTCTGTCTCTCCTCTCTCTTCTATCTCTCTGTCTCTCTCTGTCTCTATCTCTCTCTGTCTCTTTCTCTCTCTCTCTCTGTCTCTCTGTCTCTCTATCTGTCTCTCTCTGTCTCTCTGTCTCTCTCTCTCTATCTCTCTCTCTCTCTCTCTCTCCCCCTCCCTTACTCTCTCACTCTCTAGCTGGTGACTGACACAAATGGAGTTCATCTTTAATCATCTGTTAGCTCGTTGTCTATTATAGCTCTTTAATAGCACCATAGATATTCTTAATGAAGCATGATTTAAGGTATTTACAGCACATGGACCGACAGACATCACTCACAGTGTGCAGGTAATGAGGCATAAAACGGCTTTTGAATTCCCCCCAAAAGAGAAAGGCAGAAAGGAAGAGAGAAAGTGCTCTGGTACAGGGATGAAATAAATAAATAAATAAATAAATGAATAAAGGCTGAATGTTGCAAGGTTTGTTTTTAAAATGTTTATGCATTTAACATCATTTTAGCTCTTTAGAGGTGTCTATTTGCACAGGGTTTAGCAATTACCACCTTTGAGTACTAGTGCAGGGCCTTGGTTTTTGAAATTTGTGGAAAAACAGGTCCTCATAATCACTGATCATATTTCTTTCAAAATCATTACAGTGTAAGCATATTGTTACAAGGGAACCCTGTTCTCTTCTCCTTAATCCATTATCTTCCAGGTCCCTCTGATCGCCCCATTTTTCCTCTGCCTTCTCTGCCGAGACTTGGGATCCCAGTTGGTGGGTACAGTTGGTAAATGTTTAACAACCAGATCCCTGAAAACACATGACACTTTAATATTTAACCCACCTCATTATCATTTTCTTGACTCTAAACAATCAACAAAACAATATATCAGGCCCTTTTGTGGGTAGCATTTGCCAGTTTTCTGAGGTGTAAATGCTCACACTGAAGATTTCACAATTAGCCCTGGTAAGCTGGCTCCGGCATGCCCCTGGTACCAGTGCTGTTACTTGGGTGGCAGAAGTTGGTGTGACTGGTGGGAATGGCTGTTGAAAGGTGTGATCATCAGCTCCTCAGAGAGAAAGCCCTACTCTGGCACGTGATCTGTCCCATGGCGCAGGCATCAGCCTGCTGCTGATGTCACTGCTTTGTTTCATAAACCCGAACAGCCCTATCCTTAGACCTAAAAACCAGGAGAGTTTGTAGAGAAGGAAACAGAACCAGAGAGGTCTCCCACCTTCCAGGGCACTGCTTCATCTACCATCTCCAGACCATCTCCTTTGTCCTGGATTCCTTCTGCATAACTAATCCCCAGTGCCGCTTCAATTTTCATAGCAAATTTTACCTTGCCTTTGGTGGAACAGGGAAGGCTAAAGAGTCTGTGTCAAACTTAAATTCCATTATTCTATAGACTGTAAGTCTATAGACTTTACAGTATCCAGAAATGGGCAAAGTGGTCAAGGGAGAAGATAGAGAGGAGGGAGTCTTTCTAAGTTTGGGGAAATGACTTGAATAGGACAATGGGTGAATAAGATTCAGAATTACAGGAGATCTTGGAAAAAATTATAAAAAGACACAGCTATGGGGATCTTATTGGGCAGCCTGCGATTGCATGAACAGGGCAATCTTTATATCCAGCCCTGAGCATCACTCCCACGTCTCTAACTGCCTGCTGAACATTTCCACATGAATGTTCAGTGAGCACCTCAACTTCAATGTGTTTCAATGAAAGTCATCTTCTTCCAATCCTTTCCCTTCCCAGTTTTCTGATTTCAGTTAAATCACCCTCCTAGCCATCCAAGCTTAAAATAGCAGTCACCTTTGACATTTTTTCCTCCCTCATCCCCTCCCCTCTCACCTAACTGGCTGTCAAGCCCCTCTTATCCTGGCTTACACAATCATTTCCTTTTGTTTCCAGAATGGAAAATAGCATTTGTAGTTGCAGAGTCATCTACAAAATAAAATCTTCACATTTCCCCTTTCATGATTGTTTCTGGGAGGATGGATTGGCATGGGTTCATGATTTAGTTTCCTCCTCATTAGAAAAAGATCTATGCAGAATTGTACCTTTAGGCTTTCTTTAAAACAATTTCTCTTCTTGTTAATGGCTTTGGGTTTTTTATTACTTTCATTTCCAAATATATTCTTCCAATCTCCTTAACTCGGAGAGCTATCCCTTGTAACAAAGTTTCAACAAGAAAGAGGGAAACAAATATAGTTCAGCAAAACTCAACACATTGACTGTGTCTCACACTAAATCTGACTCCCATAGCCCCTTACCATGATTCAAAGACAGAGGTGTGTTATCTCATTTCTTCTCCAGGGCAAGTTTTGGTCATTATAATTATGCAGCATTTAGTTTAGGGTTTTTTGTTATTATTGTTCTTTCAGTTTACAGTATTGTATATGTTGTTTTCCTTGTTCTCTCAGCCTCAGTCCATATAAGTCTTCTTATGCTTTTCTGAATTCTTCATATTCAATGTTTCTTATACCATAGTTACATTCATGTAGCACAATTTTTGGTCAGTCCTCCAATCAATGTTCATCTATTTAATTTCTAGTTCTTTGCTTCCACAAAAAAAAGTACTATGATGAATAGTTTAATATATAGGACCTTTCTTACTGTCTTTGATCTCTTTGGAGGTACATACAGAGGCAATGAATTACTAAACATATATCAAGTGCCTGCTATGTGCCAGACATTATGAGACATGTGCTAGAGACACAAGAGGCAAAAGATAGTTCCTGCTCTGTCTTTTCTCTGCTCTTGGCCTGCTTCACCTGCATCCCGAGGACACCATGAGCAACCAGCCTGTTCAAAAAGACAATAACCAGTCTCATCCTCAGAGACTGAGACCCAAGCCCCAAGAAAAAGGCCCTCTGAGGTTCCTGGTCGAGGCTCAGCTCTTGGGGACCCTCATAGGGATGAAAGGATCGAGGATTCGAGCCATGGAGACCCTTTAAGGAACTCAGATTAAAATAGATCTGTTCAATTAAGAGGAAGATGGTGAAAAGCCTGAAAAAGCAGAGGTGCAAGTTTTCGGAAGTAACCACTGTAGAATTAGAGCAAAAGAACTGGTTGAATGTATCATCATATGGTATTCACCAGCCTCCCCAATGTTGCAGATGAAGCACAGAAGGCTGTTGCCCAGATGTCCATTCAGGAAAAGAAGTAATATGCAGCTCAGCTGGTTTTTGTTAATTTTATGCAAATAAATTATGTTTGTTTTCTTTTCTAAAAAAAAAAGATAGTCCCTGCTCTCAAGGAGATTACAATCTAATAAGGGATGCAGTTAGTTGGTACAGTGTGTACAATGATGGACTTGGAATCAGGAAGATCTGAGTTTAAATCTGGCCTTAGTTTCCTCATCTATTAAATAGAGATAACAATAGTACCTACCTCACAGGGTTGTTTTGAGGATAAAATAGTAGATAGATAGATAGATAGATAGATAGATAGATAGATAGATAGATAGATAGATAGATAGATAGATAGATAGAAGAAAAATTTATGAATCAGAAGACCATCATTCTCAATATGCTGAAAAAGGACACTCTTGTAATTCTGAGTGACTTTAACACCATAGTAGGCACAGACTATGAGACATGGCATGACAAGGAGTCCACGAGAGGAATGGAATCAGAAAGAGCAATAGCAACGATCACTTGCTACTGAAGATTTGTGCATCTCATGACCTTCTTACCACCAACACTGTCTTCCATTTACCTAAACAAAATAAAACTTCATGGATGCATCCTTGCAGCAGACACTGGCGTTTAATAGACCATGTCACTGTAAGGAAAAGAGACAGACTGAATGTGAGAGTGACTAAGGTGATGTGTGATGGGGAATGTTGGTCCCATCATAGACTTATCCTCTACCAGCTAAACATTTGCAATCTAGGGGCGGCTAGGTGGCACAGTGAATAGAGCACCAGCCCTGGGGTCAGGAGGACCTGAGTTCAAATCCGGACTTAGACACTTAACACAAAACTAGCCATGTGACCTTGAGCAAGTCACTTAACCCCATTTGCCCTACCTTCCCCTCCCCCCTCCAAAAAAGCCAAAAAAAACCCCACAAACAAACAAAAAATTTGCAATCTACAAAAGCAGTGGCCCCAAGGCCAGATGACTACCAGAAGACTTAATGTCAACAGATTAGAGAGCTTCTCCCTGCTTAAACAGTCCCAGTTTGTTGTTAAGTTGGAGGGAAAGTTGAGCCAACACACCCAGGTGGAGCAGAAAAGTAGTGGGGGCTTTCAGGGATCTAGTATACACTGCCATATTTACTCATCTGGACCAGGACATTTGTAAGCATCAGGATTGGTTTGAGGAAAATTATGGGGAAATTCAGAAGCTGCTAAATGAAAAACAAGATCTCCATAGGATTTACCAACAGGATAATTTGTTCTTCTTTAAGAAGGCAGTATTTAACCCCATCAAAAGTAAAGTGCAAATGAAAATTAGAGAGATGCAGGATTTTTGACTCAGAAAGAAGGCAGGTGAAATTCAGTTTTATGCTGATAGTAACAGTCTGAAGCATTTCTGTGATGCCCTGAAGACTATTTATGGGCCAAAGACCCATGGTACAAAGACTTATGGTGCATCTCAACTACTCAGTGCTGATGGAGCCACACTGATTAGTGATAAGGACATAATTGTAGAGAAATGAGTTGAACACAACCATAGTGTTCTCAACAGATGATCATCAATCAGTGATGAAGCCATTGACTGTATATTGCAGATTGAAGTCAATCCCTTTCTAGTCAAACATTCAACTGAAGAAGAGGTTTTGAATACCATTAAGCTCCTTTTATGTGCTAAAGTGCCTGGTATTGATTCCATCCTAGAAGAGATCTATGAGGCAGGGGATCTACTGTAAATAGAAAAGCTGACTGACATCTTCCAGGTTATACAACAGGACTAGATTATCTCCCCAGGAGTTCAAGGATACCTCCATTGTCCGTCTCTGTAAAGGAAAAGGAAATAGATTGTCCTGTGGCAATCCCAGGGGGTTCTTTCTCTGAGCCATTGCAAAGCCACACGCAAGCAGATTTCCAGAGGGCTGCTTCTGTGAACAGCTTTTCAAGGTTCTGATTACACAGTATAATGAACTCTCTATTTATTCCATAACAAATCGGAGCAAAACATTCACAGAAAATCAAAGCACAGCATTCACAATGTTACAACTTATCAGAGAAAGTCAAAATACAGCATTCAACATGTCACAGCTCAACAACTTATCCCTAAAATGGCCACATAGTTTTCACCAGAGTGGTCACATAGTTTTGAACAAAGTACAATCATTTAGTCACTTACAAAGTAATTCAATTACAAAGTACAAAAGTCAAAGTTCTCCACTCCTAGGTCACAGTAAATCATAATCTTCTCAGTCAGTACACAGTATCCAAGTAAAGACTTCTTTCAGCTTGACTTGAGGCTGGCTCTCAGCTTCCATGGTTCCCCTTCCATGGTCCCAGCTCCAACTGTCACTTGGGTTCAAAGGCAGGAAACTCCCAGTTTCTTGTCCAGCTCCTTGTCCAGTTCTTCATCCAGTTTCCATTCCATATTGAAGTTCACAGTGTCCAGACCACCTCAAGTCCTTCACAGTTCCTGTTTCTGGGAAGACAAAGCTTGACAGACCACAATAATATTCATACACATTGCTGGCACCATCATCAGTTCACTATTTGCCTGTGAAATCAACTCAGACCCACCAACAAGGTCTGAGAACTCAACACAAATCATCAACATCGAAATCAACACAGACCCACAAACAAGGTCCAAGAGGTCAGCACAAATCATCAGTAAAGTCCCAGGACCTCCAAAGCCCTCTTCCAGGACTTTGGTAAACATACAACCAGAAAATCCTCTTTCAAGGCTTCAAGTAAAGTCATAGGGCTTCTGTACAAAGCATCACAAACAAACATCAACACAGACAGAGCAGACAGAGTTCCAGGATACCACAAGCTTTCTCCTTCTTGACTCTGCCACCACAAGAGTCCTCTTCTCAGTTCTGCTGTCTCCAGTCTGGGGCTCTCCTTATATATGGTCATTAGCTTCTCCCCTTCCTACTGCAGGAATTCATGGGTTCTAGGGTTCACAAGTTGTGGGGTTCACATGTTCTGTTTCTTAACAGACTTGATACAAGGCTCAAAAGAAACTTGAACTGAAACAAGGTGTTAATTCCATAGATGAAATAAGGTGTAAACTACTTCTGTGCTTGCCGTTACAGTCATTAACAGCAAGATTCTTGCCAGTCCTCCTTAATCACCTGATTCTTCATCTGGAAAATGGCCATCTACCCAAGAGCCAGTGTGGCTTCAGCAAGGGCTGAGGAACAGTCAGTATGGTGTTTGCTGCCCAACAACTGCAGAAATGCTAGAAGCAGAACAGGAGTCTGTACATAGCGTTCTGACTGAGGCATTTGATACCATCAGTTGTGAGGGCTTATGGAATATTAAGTCAAAACTCTGTTGCCCAGAGAAGTTGATCAGTATTGTACATCAGTTTCCTGATGGCATGCTTGCATGGATCATGGATAATGGCTGATGTTTTCACACTTTCCTGGTGATCAGTGGAGTAAAGCAGGCTGTGTACTTGCTCCCATGCTTTTTAGTATGATGTTTTCCATGATGTTGTCTGATGCCTTCAATGAGGACAAAAATGGCACCAAGGTCCACACTAAAGTGAAGGGAGACTTGGTGCTTGACTTTTTGTTTGCAGATGATTGTGTACTTAATGCAGCCTCTGAGGCTGAGATTCAAGACAGTATGGATCAGTTCTCTGCCCCTTGTGCTAAGTTTGGCCTGACAATTAACACCAAGAAAACAGAGGTTCTCCAGCCAGCACCACACCATCCATACATGGAACCATTAGTAACAGCAAATGGGGAAATTTTGAATGCTATGGATAAGTTCATTTTGTTGTTGTTGTTAGGTCATTTTTCAGTCACATCCAACTCTTTGTTACCTCATTTGGTGTTTTTGTCAGCAGAGATACTAATTTGCCATTTCCTTTACCAGCTTATTTTACAGATGAGGAAACTGAGGCAGAGAGAGTTAAGTGACTCGTCCAGGGTCACACAACTAGCAAGATTTTAATTCAGGAAGATGAGTCTTCCTAATTCCAGGCTTAGTACTTTATCCACTGTGCCACCTAGCAGTAAGCTTGACAGTATACTTTCCAGGGATGTACACATAGATGATGACGTTGACACATATATTTCCAGAGCTAACTCAGCACTTAGGAGTCTCTGAAAGAAAATGTGGGAAAGAAAAAGTATCAGACTGCCTACAAAACTGAAGGTCTACAGAGCTGTTGTGCTGACCTCATTGATTTATGTAAAACCTCGACAGCAGCATGTCAGAAAATTGAATGCTTCCACTTGAAATTGTCTTAGGGAGATTCTGAAGATCACCTGGCAAGATAAGGTAATAGACACTGATGTCCCCTCTAGAGCTGAACTGCCAAGCATTCAAACATTGCAAAGATTGTGATTCCAGTGGGCTGGCCACATTGTTCGAGTGTCAAATGTATGCTTGCCTTAAAGAGAACTCATACAAGACAAGTGTTCCCCTAAGGTCAGAAGAAGGAATATAAGGACACTTTTAAGGTCCCTCTCAAGAATTTGGGTTTCAATTATGAGACATGGGAAACTTGAGCACAGGGTCACCCAGAGCGGCATGCCTGCATCAAAGAAGGTGCTATGCTCTGTGAATGAAGAAGAATTGCAATAGATCAAAAGAAAGGGCAGATGTGCACATTTAGAGCCATCTCCATCCCAAATGTCCATATGGATGAGTTGTGGCAAACCTACGGAAGAGCCTTCTGAATTTGCATTGGTCTTACCAGCCACAGTTGGGCACACTGTACTTTGACCCTAACATCATCATGTCATTTTGGTTCTTTGAGTACAAAGGACAATGTCTTCTACTACTACTGCTGCTGCTGCTACTACTACTACTACTACTACTACTACTACTACTACTACTACTATGACTACTACTACCTCACAGAGTTTTCGTGAGGATGTTTATACACACACAAAGCACTTTGAAAACTTTGAAGCTCTACATAAATGATATTATTATTGTAATTATAATTAATTATTATTATATCCCCAACAATAGGATCTCTGGGTCAAAGGGCATAAACACTTTAACCACTGTTATAGCATAATTACACATTGTTTTCTAGAATGGTTGGACCAATTCATGTCTCCACCAACAGTTTTAGTGTACCCATCCTTCTGCAGCCCCTCCAACATTCATTATTTTCATCTTTTAAAAAAATCTTGGGGAACGGAGCCAAGATGGTAGAGTAGAAGCACAAACTTGGCATGAGCTCTTGCTCCAATCACTTCCAATACATTTTTTAAAAATGACTCTAAACAAACTTTAGAGCTACAGAACCCACAAAGAGACAGAGAGAAACAAATCTCCAGCTGAAGACAGCCTGGCAGACAGACAGGAAAGGTCTGTCACACTGATCTGGGAGCCAAGTGCAGTCCCACAGGAACTGAACACAGTCCTTCATGAGCCAAATGGTTTTGGCCCTAGGGCGGCCCCAACCAGTGGCAGCCAGGGCAGACTTCAGGAGAATGAATCACCAGCAGCTGTGGTGGTTTCCAGATTTCTCAACCCATAAATGCCGAAGACAAAGTAAAAGGCCAGTGTGGAACTCTGTTGGAATGGGGGGGATGGAAGAGCACAGTCTGGTCCCTGCCCCTGGGTGAGAAGTGGCAGAGATGTGGTGGCTGTGTAGCCCCGCCACATAGCTGCCTCAGGAGCTCCTGGCCTGTGGATCATAGGAGGACCAAGTGACAATTCAGAGAGTAATTGCTTTTGCTTTAACCTACTTGGATCTGGATCATGGTCTTGGGTGGAGGTCCTGGACTGTGTGGCCAGTGATCCAGAACTTGTGGGAGCTGTAGAGAGGGTGCCCTCCTAATAGCTTTGGCAGCTACAAAAACCCCAGTGATTTGGGACAAAGCTCTCTCCTCTGTAAGCAGAATTCTACCATGGCAAAGACCTCAAAAGTCAAGAATTGGCTGGCAATATGAGCAAGCAGAGGAAGCACAAACAGACTATAGAATCCTTTTGGGGGGACAAAAAGGATCAAAGCATGGAGTGGGAAGAAGACTGCAAAGTCAGAACTCCTGCATCAAAAGCCTCCAAAAAAAATATTAATTGGTTACAGGCCATGGAGGAGCTCAAGAAGGATTTTAAAAATCAA
>CM053595.1:210291722-210350645 GCA_028646575.1 Pseudocheirus occidentalis | reverse complement strand
TGAGTATCTGCCGAGATCCAGACACAAGCTGCATCAGAGACATTGTCTTAAGATTTCCAAGGTTTATTTCTGAGAGGAGACAACATGAGGGAGAGAGGGAGGGGGAGAGAGGAAAAGAGGAGGAGAGAGGGGGGGAGGGAGGGAGAGAGAAGGAGAGAGAAGGAGATATATGAGAGAAAGAGAGAAGAGAGAAAGGAGAGAGAGAAGAGAGAGGAGAGAGAAAAGAGGGGAGAGAGAAGGAGAGAGAGAGGAAGGGAAGGAGGGAGGGAGAGAGGAGAGAGAAGGAGAGATATGAGAGAAAGAGAGAAGAGAGAAAGGAGAGAAAAGAGAGAGAAAAGAGGAGACGAGAGGAGAGAGACAAGAGAAAGAGGGATATGGAGGAGAGAAAAAAGAGAGGAGAAAGAGAAAGAAGAGGAAAGAGAGGAGAGAGAGAGGAGAGAGAAAAGAGAGGAGAGAGAGAGGAAAGAAAGAGAGAAGAGAAAGGAGAGAAAAGAGAGGAGAGAAGAGAGAGAGGGAGGAGAGAGAGAGAGAGAGAGAGAGAGAGAGAGAGAGAGAGAGAGAGAGAGAGAGAGAGAGAGAATGTTGTTGGCACAACTCCAGATACTAAACCAGGAACAAGGAAGCCACCAACTTGGGTTGTAGAAGATAAACATTGCCATTTTCTGCTCTTGTCTTTCTAGCCTCGGCTGTCTTGCTCCTTTTGAGGCTACCTCCAAAAAAGAGTAATTTGGAGAAGGGAGGGTCTTTGGAGGTCACCTAAAGGAATCTCTTCACTTTGTAGATTAGGAAACTGAAGCCTGGAGAGTTGAAATGACTTGCCTAGGATCACAAAAAGATATAGGTGGTAGAGTCAGAGTTCCAATTCAGATTTTAGCTAAAGGAACAGAATTTCATTAAAAATAAAAAGAGCTCTGTGTCCTGGCAGTGCAATGCAGTGGGATCAGATGACCTGGGTTTGAGTTCTAGCTCTTCTGGGTCTGGATCATGACAGAACTGGATTTCTCAGATCCCTTCTGGCTCCAAGCTGAGATGATCCTAAATAGAGATCAGGCAAGACGGTTGGATCCTTGTGATTCCAACATAGGACGTGGCCCAAGGACCTCAGCACAGGTGGCTACGCCCCATCAAATGTGGAAGGCAGCTCAGGGGATTCTAGGACTAGCTTCTTGATTCTCCATCGCTCTCTACTCGATACTGAGAATGCTTAACTACCCTTGAAGAGCTGGAGGCAGCTGCAGCCCAGTGGAAAGAGAACAGAATTTGGAGCCAGGAGACCTGGTTAAGCAAATCATTCCCCCCACTCAAGGCCTTGGTTTCCTCATCTGTAAAATGAGGGGGTTGGACTAGATGATCTCGGAGGTCCTTTTCGAGTTCTAAAATCCTATTATCCTAAGTAATTGAAGGGCTGTTAAGGGGAAGAGTGATTAGCCACTTAGCTGAGCAGGCAAGGCAGAGGTTCCATAGTCAAATTATGTTGTGGTGTGGGTGGCAACGGTGGCCCCAATTCCCCCGGTCCATTTCCAGCTCCTTTGCCTCCACATGTCTAATCCTGTGTTCTCCTTAGGAGCAGAGCCCTGGGGCAGTCTCCCTGCCCTACTTATACCATGGGCTAGTGCTCAGATGTCCTGGCTTCCAGCTTGGTATTTCCCCAGTAGGTTATAGCCTTCATGGAGAAGGTTGTTTTTCCTGACATCCATTGAGGGTCAGAGTTGAATTGGATCAGACCAGATTGGATTGTGCTCTGAGGTTTAAAGGACCAGAATTAAAAAAAAAAAGGTTGAATCCAACTAACAGAAATATCACGCTGTTCCTACCAGTTTCGGATGTTGCCTGGTATCAAAATTCAGATTATAGTGTTGGGAGGGAGGGGGTTGGTGTTTTGATTTGCTAACCACCTCTACAACAAATTCTGCCTGTGGAATCTAGTCAAGAGCCTTCCTGCTCTCCGGGGGTAGGTTAACTTGTGATACCTAGCTCCTACCCTGGAGTAGCTGCTTATTTAGGTCAGGATCCAAGCTTAGCTTTGGGCAGCAGTCCCTCAATGCTGGCAGTGATACAATCAGGAGCCAGATGAAGAGATGACTTTTTTTTTGATGTAGACAGGTAAACCCTCCATTTCCAGCTTACTAGCTAATTTCAGACTTCAGGATGCTTAAGAAAATATGCAACTTCTGAGTAGACCTTGGATCAATAGATGCCAAAGGCTGGTCCACTGCAAGACAACATGGTAAAATAGAACTCTTCCCTAGAATCAGAAGATGTGTGTTTCAGTCTTGGCTCTGATGCTTGGTAGATGCTTAGTGAGACCTTGGGTAAGTCATTTACTCTTTTTTTTTAAGAGCCATTTTATTTTTTTTTGTTTTGTTTTTGTTTTTTTTGGAGGGCAGTTGGGGTTAAGTGACTTGCCCAAGGTCAGTTTTTGTGTTAAGTGTCTGAGGTCGTATTTGAACTCAGGTCCTCCTGACTCCAGGGTCGGTGCTCTATTCACTGCACCACCTAGCTGCCCCCAGTCATTTACTCTTGATGAGCCTTAGTTTCTTTCTGTAGCAGGTGAGGCTGATATTACTTGCCTTGCCAGCCTGTTGTGAGGTAGACAAGGTGGGAGGGGAACAAAACATTTGTTAAACTGGCACCAACTTCTGAGGAAGCGGAGACACAGGAAGATTCAATAACTTGCCCAGTGTCACACAGCTAGTAAGTGTCTGAGGGTGGATGTGAATGCCAATCTTTTCAACTCTAGGTCCAGTGTTTTATCTATTGTCCTTGTAGCCACTGACCACAGAGGAAAAAAGGTCACTAGGACCATGGGATAGAGCTGGAATGGACCAGGGAGAATTTCTCCAGAGGTTCTTAACTTTTTTTATGTACATGGACACCTTTGGCAGTCTGGTGAAGCCAAAGAACCCCTTCTCATAACTATATTTTTAAATGTGCAAAACACAGGATTGCAAAGGAAACCAATTATATTGAAAAGCTATTGTCATTTTTTTTCCCCATCCAAGTTTCTGAACCCCCTGAAATTTATCCACAGATCCCTTGGGCTGGGGATGGGGTGGGGTCCATGGACACCAGGTGAAGAATCCTTGTTCTAACTAGACCAACCCCCTTCCTTTTCACAGATTAGGAAACTGAGTTGAAATGACCTACCCCAAATCTCCCAGATCCTAACTACGCAGCAGAGACAGAAGCTGAAACCAAGTCTTATAAATCCAGATCTCTTGCCCTTCCCTCTGTACCACATTGTCTGTGCCTGTGATCAGGGAGGTAGGGAACTCTTTGAGTTGCCTGAAAGAACAGAATTTCACAGGCTCAGATCTAGAGGGGAAAGGCGGCAGAGACATCCCCCCCCCATCACACCCTCCCACCACCCGCAGACATAGTCATACAGTCTACAGGTGTTCAGAGAAGAAAAGTCTCTTCATCAAAGAGACTGGGTATATTACACTAACAAGCGTTTTTATAAACCTGTGGATTAATAGATATGCGTAGAGTTAGTTGGAGAGCAATCTGAAGAGACTGACAGATGACAGATGGTTCTTAATTGGTCTCCCTGCCTCCAGTCTCTCCCTTCTCCATCTACACACAGCTGCCAAAATAATCTTCCCGATATATTAGTCTAACAATGTGACCCCTGTGCTCTGAAACCTTCACTGGCTCCCCATTGTCTCTGGAATAAAATAGAATCTCCTTAGTTTGGCATTTAAACCTTTCACAATCTAGCTCTAACCTACCTTTCCAGCCCTGTTTCATATGAATTTTTGTCACACACTGTTCATTCCAGACAAAATGGACTACTCTTCCCCAAAACAATATCCCATCTCACACTTCTGTACATTGACACAGTATTTACCAACTTCCTCTTACCTCCACCTTTCACATACCTAAGGCTAAGCTCAGGAGTTCCCTTCTCCGCATAGCTACTTCCCTCACCCTGATTCCTAGTTTTCTTTTCCTCTTCAAATTACCTCATTATTATCTAAAGGCAGCATTAAACTATGGAAAAGAGCTCTGGTGCTGGAGTCAGACAAACCTGGGTTCAAATCCAGCTCTCATACTATATGGCCCTGGGCAATTCACCCTGGCTTGCCATTTCTTCATTCATATGTATTCCAAGATCCCTCAGGGTGGCCTCCTCTCAGCTACATCTGAGTCTTATGGTACTGTTGGAACCCTTAGATGTCTTTTCAAATGTACAGCTCAGAGCCCCTACCAATATATCTCTTTATATTAGACCAAGCCATGTGATGCGTGAATTCAAAGCAAAAGGCATTTAATGAAATAATAATATCAAAGAATTGAAATTGGTATTAAAGGCTCCCTATACTCATTCCCAAATAACCTCCACCTCTGGCAGGAAGGAGACATGATGGTTAACCCATAGAAAGGTAGTAGGGAGACTCCTCACAGTTGGCAGTATAGGAAGTGTTAGCACCTAAACGTAGCAATTATAAAGCATTATAGAGATCTCCCTTGCATCCTCTCAACCAACACAACCGTTTGGGGCAGGTTTTTTTTTTTTTAATTTTTTTTGTCAGCGACCCTTTCAGTAGTCTGATGAGACCTAGGAACCTCTTCTCAAAATAATATTTTTAAATGCATAAAATAAAATACAAATGATTACGAAGGAAATCAACTATATTGCAATAATTATCTATTTTTTTTTAATTCATGAACACCAGATTAACAACTCCTGGTCTAGAGTATGCTGATCTCTCTTAAAATTGAAGCTTGAAATTGATGTTTCCAAATCAGAATCAAGATTGGGCCATAGCTCCAAGCTGCAAAGATCATTCAAAGGCTTTGGGGAGGAATAGACCAAAAAAAGGTTTTTCTCCAATGGATGAAATATTTGTGGGATCTGGGAGTCATGCATGGACACATCTCCCTGCATGTAAGATGGAGAAAATGATAACTATGCTAATTATCTCACCTGATTATTGTGAGAAAAGGGTTTTGTAAGCCCTAAAGCATTCTTTCAGTGCAAGTTATTACTGTTAAACTTATCCAAATAAATGTTATTTCCCACTCCCAGTAGAATATAAGCTCCTTGAGAGTGGGAACTTGTTTTTTTGTTTGTTTTTTCATTCTCAGAACCTAATACAATACCTTGCAAAGGGAAGACATTTAATAAATATTTGTTGAATTGGATTGAGGGAGAGTGAGGCAGGCAGAACCCAGTAGGCAAAGAAATTAAATTGGAGTTGACTTATATTCTTGACTATACGGTATTTGTTTGCATTTCAAAAATCCACTCCACACCTAAATCTCTGGACATTTGTGAAATTTAAAACATATAGACTACAAAGATTTGCTTGTTGGCAATATGTAATGGTATCTCTGAGTCAAACGCCTTCTGCCATTGTGCTACCCATTTCTCCAGGGAGGTGAAATCCCTCCATAGCATCTGCAGTCTCAAGCTGGCTGGGAGAAGCCACTTTCTAGCCTGCTTCTAACAGCACCCGTAGAGCCCCTGGGCAACAGCAGCTGACCAGAAAACTCAGAGGTAATGAGTTATAATCTCATGTTATGCTCCTGACAATCTCTAGGCTGTTTCAAACTCAGTTTCCAGATCTGTCCAAATGAGGCAGAGAAAATGGTATAATTTTTAAAGCTTTGTTCAGCTCTGTACATCCCGATAAAAATCAATACATAATCTGTTAAATGGTAATGAGCACTTCCACAGGACTTGGGTAGGCTGTTCCTATATGCTTTACACACAGAGGGGAGAATCTTTCCAGAGTGGGAAAGGAGGCTGGCTTGTGAGTTGGGACTTGCCTTTTTCACTGCTGTCTGTACCTAGCTCTGAC
This sequence comes from Pseudocheirus occidentalis, assembly GCA_028646575.1. Classification (NCBI taxonomy): domain Eukaryota; kingdom Metazoa; phylum Chordata; class Mammalia; order Diprotodontia; family Pseudocheiridae; genus Pseudocheirus; species Pseudocheirus occidentalis. The sequence goes on along the minus strand of CM053595.1, from coordinate 210,344,838 downwards.
TCACGGTGTATCTGTCAGGACACCGATGCCTATTGATCCCTCGGTTTCTGGAAATCAAACTACAGCTCCTAATTCAGTGGGCTAGACCAAGAGTTCTTAAACTGGGTTCTGTGAACGTTAATCTGAGACATTATTAACAAAATAATAAAAAAAAATTATTCTGAGAAAGGGTCCCCAGATTTGACTGCGGAAGGGTGGATATACAAACAGATTAAGAATCCTGTATCTAGATCCATGCTAAGGAACTAAACTTAGCTTGTCTTCCTGTGATCTATATAACTTCCTAGAGGGGAGCATATTAATTGGGCACATGAAAGTGAACCCTGAGTTTGCACTTGAATGATTCTTTTCCAATCTGATGGCTACAGACTCGTCCCTTCCCCGAGCCTCAACCTGGCCCAAGCCCCCTGTGTGTGAGGGCCCAGGGTGGTCAGGGGAACTGAAGTGTCATAAGAACAAACTAGGACTGAGGTGCCTTTGGTGAACCCGAGCACAAGGGACGACCTGGCCCTTCCTGCTGTAGGCCTAAGCCCCTGTGGTCTCCTAAGCCCCTGGTGTGAAGGAATTTGAGTTCTAACTTTAGGTGGCTACGTGGCTGATGGCTGTTTGTGAATATCTCATTCCTACTTTGGCTGCCCAGCTGGTAGGAACAGAATGGGTAGTCATGGGACTGTCATCATGTGCTGTCCAGGTTAACATGTAGCATTTCTATTACTATTAACAGACTTTCTGCTCCTCACTCCATCTGTTCTCTGAAATAATTGCAGTTGTACAGACCATGCCTTCGCTACAGGCAAGCTCTGGGGAAGAGGATAGTGCTTTTATGAAAAAAAAAAGTGTTAAGAAATAACAGCAAACATGAGAAGGAGTGGGAATGTAGCTAACAGCAGGTTCCCAATTTCTTTCGGATTCTGGCCTGCAAAGGTGGTATTTTCACACTTGTTGGGGGTGACCAAGCCCAGCCAGATGGGGGTGATTGTCTGGGCTTAGTCTCTTGAGGTTGCTGTTGTCTCCCAGCAGAGTTGGTACCTGTGAGGCTAACAGCTGGGAGGGGTCAAGAGTTCCTGGGAAGAGAGACTGGCATTTGGGGAGAGTGTAATGAACCTTCTGGCCAACGACAGTGAACTAAACTGAAACCTGGGGGGGAAAAAAGTCTGGGAAATGTTAAGTCCAAGACGGGCCCTCAGAAGAGTGACTTTTGAGATATATTCCTAATGCTTTGCAAAACTCACCAGAATGATCTTGGGGAAAACCATTAGCCCACTTGGTGCCTCAGTTTCCCTGTTTGTAAAATGGGGAAAGGATGTGCCCTTGCCTTTAAAGACTTCAGGGAGAGTGATTGAGTACTTCAGAGTGATGCCAGCCTTTCCAAGGAAGAGATGAAAGCACTGTGCAGGCCTGTTGTGACACAGCATGTGAAATAGTGACTAAGGTTCCAAATCACCATTTACTGTTTTACCTATGGAACAGCAGTGCCGTGGGAGGCTAACGCACCAAGCTGAGAACCAGGAGCCCCAGATCCGAGGCCTCACTCTGCTTTCCACTCATGGTGTAACCTGAGGCAGATTGCTTAATCCCACAAACTTCATTTTCTCCATCTACAAAATGGAGGTGACAGCACCTGCCCTACCTCTCTGTATAGAGATGCAATGAGAATGGATGTGAATGCTCGTCATAGCCCAGAAAGGGCACAGTGAGCATATGTGGTTCTGATCGCTGGAAATGCTCCAGCTTGTCAGACTGCCTGGAAAGCTAGGAGATCCAAGGCTTCCCCTTTATCAGACTGGGGGACAATGTGAGGCCAGGGAGGGAACAAGCATTTCTCAAATGTCTTTTACATGCCAGGCACCATGCTAAAGTACTTTAGAAATAGCTTGTTTGAGCCCATCTTCTACCTACTAAATCCAATTGGACTTTGTGTTTCTTAGCTCTTCCTATTAAAGCAAAAATGGCTGTGTCCTCTTGTCCAGAGACATGGGTGGTATCAGCTGGTCCTCAGGAGAGTGGACCTGGGGGAGAAGGGAGATCATCAAGTGAATAAGGCAAGTTTCTGAGTCTTCTACTCGACTTGAGGAAGTGATTGTCTAGAAAATAGAAATCCAGAGTTGAACTTTTTTTAAAGTAAGCTGAAAAAGCAAAGACATACTTCCCCTCCCTCCCCTTCCCACCTCCCCCCCCCCACTGCCCCAATCAGGCAGGAACGGTCTCTTAAATGTGTTTGTGGCAGGCAAAGAATTGGTGGGGCTTACTTGCATACTTCAGGAATGCAATAATGCAAGTACTCAGGCAGTGTATGGATTTCCCCTTGGTTTTTCACTGGGGAGATGGTGATGGAAATTCCCGCTTTTAACTGTTGTTTGAAATAGATTGGAGGTGGCAAGATGGTAGTGGTCAGTGTACAGGAGTTTTCTAGCTCCAACCAGCAAATCAGGCATTAATCCCTGGGCCTTGGGTAGCTACCACCCCATCTTTCACCCCAATTTTTAATTCAAAGGTAAAATTCAAACAATTGGTTAATATATGTAACTTGTAGGTGCTAACAGCCTCAGTGCCAAAGGACTGCCAAAGAGTTAGCCCCTCCATAGGAAAGCCTCCTGAGGGATCTGAAGAGCTACACACTGGAATATCTATCTCACTTTCATATTAGGCAAGGCAGAAGTATGATCACCAACAACATGGCAGGCCTAACTTCCTGAAGAAGAGGAAAAAAGCCAAAACCCTGGTTTCCCTGAGAAGTTCTCATGTCTTTTTAAAATTTGTTTATTTACTTTTAGTTTACAATATTCAGTTCCATAATCTCTTGAGTTTCAAATTTTCTCCCCTCCTTTTCCCTCTGTCCCCATGGCGGCGTGCAATCAAGCGTTGGATCTGCAAATATTTTCAAATTGGACATTAGTCTGGTTGTATAGAAGAGTTGTAACCAATGGAGTGAACAATGGGCAAAAAGAAAGAGAGAAGTTCTCATGTCTTAATGTTCTACTAGAGTTATCTGAGGAGTGATAAACATGTGCCCCAGAGAGAATTTATTTAGACTTTTAGTAGGACCTTAAGCCCAAAGTTGTTAAAAAAAAAAAATTAAATCGCCAGAGAATTCAAGCAAGTGGTCCCATGTTTTTGTCATGGATTGGGATCTGGCTTAGGGAGGGACACAAACTACAGGCACAAAAGGGAATTATCTGGCCAAATCCCACATTGACATTGTTTGGTCCAGCCTCACCTTACTTAAAATCTCAGAGGTGTAAGGGATGCTAAAAGTCACATAATCCAACCCTTGCCTGAAGCATTTACAGCAACCCCAAAAAGCCAAGCCCTTCCCAATGACATGGAACTCATTCCCTAATGAGGCACCCCATTCCACTATTGAATATCTCTATTTGTTGGGAAGTTTCTCATTATAACCAACTGAAATCTGTTTCAATACAATTTGGGTTTATAAGAGTGAGAAAAGACCTAGAGGTCATTGAAACCAACCCATTTTTGTAGATTAGGAAACTGAGGCACATGGAAATGTCCATGATCACCCAGCTAGTAAGTGTCTGAGGTAGGATTTGAAACTGTGAACTCCTGACTTTTAAGTTGAGCCCCATCCATTACATCATGCTGCCTTCCTGGGCCAGGAGAAGCAAATGTAATCTTCCATCAAATATTTGAAGACACTATCATGCCTCTTCCTCCTTCTCCTCTCCCTTCCATATCTTCATTTCAATGAGTCCTTATCAAGCACCTACCAGCTAGAAACCACATCACCAGATTTATTACAGAGAAGTGATTTTTTTTCAGCCAGTCTAGAAGACTTTCTATTAAATCAGAAAAATATTGATAGTCTTCATGGGTAAAGGGAAAACTCACTCTGATAAAATCCTAAGCCACTGAAATGTTAAATAAAATATGGACTAGTAATACAAAGATGAAAAATAATAGGTTGAACAGTCCTCATTCCTTCAACCAATATTACAGGATTTCACCTTCTCTCACTATCCTTGGTCATGTTCCATTGGGCATGTACCAGTTTGTCAAGATGCTTCCTAAAATATGGTGCCCATTAGTCTGTGGTGCAGATATGACCTTTCTGGGAAGGGGTGAGTGAGACCATCACCACCTTTTGAAGAGAACATGAAGAACAGGAGAGAGACTGAAATATTAGAAGACTAACATTGCCCCAGTTTTTTTTTAAAGGGAAGAAAATAGAATGTGCAAAATATAGGCTAGTGAGCTTGACTTTGATTCTTGGAAAAATTCCAGAATCTCTCATTAAAGCAATGATTAGAGAACATACAGGAAAAGAGGTGGTGATCACAGAGAGCCAGCATGGGTTCAGTAAGAATAAGTCATGCCAGAGTAACTTTATTTCCTTTTTTGATGGGTTACTAGCTACACGGTAGAGCAGGAGAGTGCTCTCAGAATAGTTCACTTGCATATTATTTATTTTATCTTAATTTTATTCCTAGCTTTTGCTTCTATACCACTTTAATTTCTGAATATATACCTCCTCTGACCCTTTGCCAGGAAACCATTCCTTGTATTAAAAATTAAAACAAAGAGAACAAAAAGCAGATTGGCAAAACCCACCAACATATCAACTGTCTAAGAATGTATTTCATGATATCCATAGTCATCCCCCCACCTTTGCAAAAAAAAAAAAGGGAGGAATATTTTCTCAACTCTTCTCCAGGGCTAAGCTTGTCATTATAATGACAGTATGCAGTTTGGGATTTTTGTCCTTTTCATTCACATCATTGTAGTTAGAATGTTTACACAAAGAGATTTTAACAAAGCATTTGATGTTGATGTCTCTCATACTATTCTTGTGGAGAAAATGGAAAAATGAGAGCTAGAAACGTGGACAATTAGGTGAATCTGCAGCCAGTTGAATGGCTACTTCCAAAGAATAGTCACTAACAGTTTCATATCAACTTGGAGAGATGTCTTCAAGAGAACAACACCCAGGAACTATGACTGACCCTGCTTTATTTAACGTTTTTGTCAGTGACTTTGACAAAGGTCTGTAGATGGCATAATCTTAGCAAATCTCCAGTGGACAAGAATCTGGGAGGGATAGCTAACACACCAGATAACAGTCAGAATTCATAGACTGAAAACTGGAATGAACATTAGAAGTCATCTTGTCCAAGCTCCAAAGGAAAGCAAGACCCAGAAAGGTAAGTGACTTGTTTGAGGTCACATAGTTAGTAAGGGGCAGAGCAGGAAGAATAAGAATTCATAAAGATCTTGATAGGCTCAAATATTGGACCAAACTGAACAAGATGAAATATAATATGGAGAGATGTAAAGTATACCATCTGATACTATAGTATTGTTCTGGGCTTCATATTTTTGGGAACGATCTAGCCAAGCTGAAGCATGTCCAGAAGAGGGCGACCAGAATCATGAAAGGACTTTAGCACGTGCCATAGGAGGATCTCATCTGTGAAGGAACTAGGAATGCTTAGCCTAGAGAAATGAAGGCTTTGGGGGAAAAGCATGGTACCTGTCTTTTGGGGTAGTTGAAGGAGTGTCATGTGGATGAATGATGGACATGTTCTGCTTATTCCCAGAGGGTAGAAGTAGGGCAATGAGTAGAAATTGCAAAGAAGCAAATTTAGGCTTAATAGAAGGGAAAACTTCTTAAGGATTAGAGCTGCCTTAAAATAGACTGGGCTGTCTCCAAAGAGAGTGGGTTTCCCCTCACTGGAGGCCTTCAGACAAAGGTTTGTGGAATCCTCCTTGGGTATGTTGTAGACACTGCTCTTTGTCAGGCATGGCTTGGACTCGACATCCTCTGAGGAGCCTTCCAACTGTGACATTCTGTAATTTTGTGTTTATTATGAGGTAGCTTCAAATCCCATGGCTTCTCTGGCTGCCATGTTGCGCTGTTGATTTCTATTAAGCTTACAATTCAATAAAACCTCCAGTTCTTTTCCAAGTGAAATATTGTCTAACCATATCTTTCCCACATTAAAAGTACAACTTGTGAGCTCATTTTGGAACATTATTCTGTCAGAGGTAGCCCTGCCAACTTCATGTCATCTATAAATTTGATAAGCATGTAATCTGTGTCTTCATCCAAATCATTGATTTAAAAAAGTTTACCGGAACAGGGCCAATGACAGAATCCTGAAGCTACCTCTATAGGTTTCCTGCCAAGTCCTGATAGAGTAATCAATATGCTTTGTGTTTGGCTAGCAAACTAGCTCTGGATCCACCTAACTGTTCCAGCGTTCAGGCCAAATCTTTTTTGGCCACGAGGTTATGGTGACAGATTATCATATTCCATGCGTAAATCCACAAGTAACCAAGAGCCCATTCAGGAGTGCTCCCAGCTGTAAATCCAAGGCCTGATTCCTTTCCCATCAATTTTGTTACACAAAAACCACACATAGTGAATAGGAAAGAAACCCATTTATTCAAACTTTTAGCCAACTGAAATCTGGTGTTATACAGATGAGGATACCCATCAAAGCGTGGAGTGAATGATGCTCTCCTACTGGAAAGAGAAAGAGAGAAGGGGAGAGAAATTCAGAGAGAGAAAGAGAGGGGGAGATCGGGATGTTACCCAAGGAGAAATTCCCTGAAGTCTCTCATGTGATAAGTTAGGGACAGGGACATGATTGAAGCGCTGTCATTTCCAGACTTCAGCTTCTTCTCAGAGTCTTTCTCTCCCTTCAGGGATCTCCCTGGAGGAAATATAAAATATATCTCTTGAAGCTGGCATCCAGAAGACCAGGATCTCTCTTCTCCCAAGCTCTTGCCAACTCCAACCTCTCACGCACTCCTGAAGCACTGAATTATCAATCTGATCAATCAAGAGAGTCTTATGCAAATGGTTTTTAAGTTCCCGGTTACATTTGTATGTGACATCTACAGCATTTTGTTGATTTATCAACCCTGTTAAAAAAAATAACTGGTCTCTAGCATTGCTTTAATGAGTCTATTTCCTCTCACAATGATAACTGAATCTCTTTTTGAGTATGTAAAAACTATCATTTTTAAATTATCTGTTTTTACCAGGAATCAACATCGAATCAAAGTTGGAAAATTTTGCTTTTTTATACCCCCTTTAACAAAATCAATATAACATTACCCTTCTTTTATCCTATAGCAACTCTCTCATTTTCCATGATTCCTCAAATATCACCAACAATGGTTTCATAATCATGGCCACAGAATTCGTAATTCACTAGGCCAGGCCCTTGAAGCTCACTGAGGGTGGCTAGGTTCTTCCTTAGCGGCTCTTTACTTAGCTGAAATTTCAGTTCCCCACTAACCATTGTTTTGTTCTATGCTTTTCATTCTGAATATTATTCTTGGTAACAGAAACAAAAGAGGAACCAAGTAGTTGCATCTTCTCATCACAGATAGTTCTTGCTTTATGTAAATTCATATTATGGACATTCAACTTTATGTAAAGAATTCTGAAAGAAATCCACGTTTCAAAAAAAAAATCACCCATGTTAACTTTATGATACTGTGCTCTCTCTCTTTGCCCCTGCCTCCACCCATATGTCCAGCTCCACTCCCCATCCCACACCATTCCCTGTGCCGCCCCTTCCCTCCATCTCTCAGATGCTGTCTTTGTCCCTGGCCCCTTCCTGTCGCCTGCCCTCTCCTATCTATGTCCATATGCAGCCCCCACATTTTGTCCCCCACATTTTTCCTCTCGATCCTGGCTACGCTGCAGACCCTGGCCTCTGCCTGTTCTTCCTCTTGCTCTGGTTTCTCTGTCCCTGGGCCCCACTGTATCCTTGAACCATGTGGCACCGCGCTCCCCCCACTGAACCATGGCTCTCTTTCTACTTCCCTCCTTCCTTTCCCTGCCCCCACAGGCATATTTGCATTACATAAAAATCACTTTAAATAGACTAGTTCTGAAAAAAGGCCCACTTAGGTAAAGTGGGGACTCTCTCTAATGTCCGTCGTCATCATCTCATTCACGCTATCACTAAGCACACCTTTTCTTCCCAACATTACTTCTTGAAAAAATAAAAACGTTCTTTCTGTTGGCTTAGCACACAAATTATATGACCCTTGGGTAATTTGGGGATTTCACATTCCTGTTTTTATAGGACCATGCCAATCTTTTGAATTTATTCTCAATCATCTTCCTGCTTCTATGTGTTGTATTTGTCTTTTTAAAATTTGATCCGTACGTAGGGATTAATCCCTACGTAGTCACATAAGTCTTTTTAGACCTTCCTTTCCTTTCTCATCATTATAATTTGCATTTACGTTTTCAGATTTTCATTCTTGAGAGCTTCCCAATCCTCTTTCAATGCAAAAAAAAAAGAAAATTAAAATTAAAAAAAAAGAAAATCAGACTACAAAATTTGGCCTATCTTTTTTCTGAATGCTTTGAAACCCATTCCCGTAATGTCTAGAGTACACATCAATCTACAACCAGCATTCCCGTCCTTGTCTACAAGGAATCTTGTGATAGCATGGGCATTTCTTCCTGGGGCTCTAGTAATTTTCTATTTCCTTTTCTAATTCCTTCTTATTGGCTACAATATCAGTTCCCCTTATCAAATCCTCTTCAAAATAATAGGGCAGGCAAACAAGCCTAGCTGAAGTAGCAAGACACTCTGAGGGAGAGACAGAAGATAGTATGTCCCGAACAACTCAAACCACCACCACCTTGACCATCACCTTCAAATCTTGATGAAGACAGTCCAGAATGCTGAACCCAAGAGCCTTGGGGATAGCGATTCTTCCAGCACAATGCCTATAGCCCATCATCATGACCTGCCACCCCTGTGGAGATGTAGCCTGGTAATTGCTCCTATAAGTACAAAAACCACAGCTACTGAAGATCCAGAAATGAAAGTTCTTGTCACCAAAATGCTTAGTATAGTCAATAAATTCAATATCAAAAAACTGTTATCATTCCCACTGTTTTGCCACGACAACCTAAGGACTGGGGGACCTTTCCATCCTACTTGCAGCTGAAACCTTGCCTATGTGTTGCCTCACCTGTCACAATGGGAACTTGGGAGAGCAGTGACTGCCTGGCCTTTCTATTTCTATCCTCAGTGCTTAGCACAGGCTTTGCATATAGTAAGTGCTTAATAAGTGCTTTCCTCCTTCATTCATCTATTCAGTACTTTATAGTGTTTGAGAGTGATGGGAAGATCATTTCTATTTGGAAAATAAAAGAGAAAATCAGTCATTTCTCACCTCTGCTCTTAGCTGAAGAATATATACGTGGGTGTGTAAAACAGCAGAATAAATGAAGTTTCCTATCATAATTATATGTATTTCCTCTCTTTGTGCCCGTTTTGTGATCTGCTACTAGAACTCATCATCCATGTTTTCCTTCTGGACGGGTGGCCTAGAGTAGGTTCTTACTGTAATCCTTCTTTTTTCTCCCTCCACTAATTGTGGATATCCACTGAAGTGCATGTCCTTTTTATAGTTGTCTTTTATCAATCTTGTGTTAAACCTCAAGTTGTTTTATCTATCACCCACTGTCAACCTCTTTGAACTCTTGGCTAAGCATAGCTTTGGAGATAATGGTCTACTGGTTATCTGCTCTGCAGTTGCCATCCGCACTGAGAAATTGTGCATTTGCACCTTTACAGACTGTGTCAAAGTATCAAGGTACCATATTGAAAAAATAATCTGAGCATACTGCCTATTACTGAGGCGACACTTTCATGCATTCACTGACTACATTCCATACAGTCATTAGCAACTAGGCCTGGGAATTTGGAACCATGGCAAGATATAACAAGAAGAGTCCCTTGAAAATGGGGTTGATAGGCAGGGAGAACAACTCAAAAACATTGGAAACATGCAAATCCCGATCTTGAAGCAACTGCATGAGTAAATGCAATCCAACTTCTGAGTAAATGCCCCATGGGAGGGCTTTCTTCTTCATCCCTGCTTTCTTTATGTGCTACCTGCTCCCAGCAGGGGTACATTACCTGTTAGAAGAATCTAGCACAAGAATGGGTTGTACAGCATCTGAGACTAGACCTGCAACTGTTTTGCTCTATGACCTTCAGTGAAATACATTCATAATTGTAACAAAAACCTTGTTGGTTAAAGTACTTTTGCATTCTTTCTGTTGTGCTGGAGGTTCCGTAGGGGTCCTGAAAGGAACATCTTTCCCTTATGAAAAACTGGATGAGTAGTAGAAAGCTTGCAGGACTTGGGGCAGGCCAGGTGAGCTAGACTCAGATCCTGACTCCAGTACTCATTAATCTCTTTGAACTTCAGTCTCTTCATTTGTAAAACGAGAAGAAAAATATAACAAGGACAAAAGGTGATAGATACTATACGTGGAGGGGAAGGGGATTTGAACACAGGTCCTATTGACTCTAAATTCATTGCTCCTTCTAATACATTATACTGCCTTTTGGGGCTGCATAGTTGATATAGTCACAGATGAGGAGTTCTGGATTTGTTAACAAGGTGTTAATATTCAATAATCCCTTTACAAGTATGAACACTTCTCTGATTGAGTCAGAAGATGCAACAGATTGGCTAGGCTGAAAATTGGCCATGACTCTGGAGGCTTTAAATAGCTAAGCTCTGGAGACAGTGAACAGTTCAAAAGTCCTGGCAGGAGCCAGTAGTCAAGGAAGAACCCAACTCTTCATCAGGAGTGGGGGGTGAGAGGGGGAAGGGAGGAAGGGAAAGAACAGGATTTTCTATCTTCTCTTCCCTCCATCAACCAAGGTGTCTTAAATGTGAAGTTCTTTATCCAGAGGGAGATACATACCCCTTCTAGTAGTTGAAAAGTCACTTTCAGAGAATTTAAGGCATAGTTGAAGGGGCAGAGACATACACTCAAGATAGACAAGAATACAGAGATGCAGTTATTTGAGGCTGAAAGCAGCTTCAAGCAGCATGACCTCTGGCCAAAGAGAAGAGAATCAACCTTGGATTTATGAGACTCATTGTGCTCTATAAAAAGTGGAATCATGGGAACCCAGCAGAGATGTTATGCCCACAGAGGAGCTTTGGGGGTACTCCCCTGGGAAGAAAGCACTTTGAGGCCTAACATTATGGGAGGAGTGAATAGCCTTGGACACACATGTTCCCCTTGTGTTTGCCTAATTACTACTGAGCCCAAAGTTTTTACCCACTCTTCCCATAGACTCAATGTGTATTTATCAAAGAGAATGACCCAGGTTTATGGGAAGAATGATTCATTACTAAGGTTCTTACTATGCCATCTAAATAAATACCTTTGCGTTATGTGCCCAACTGTTAAGGGAAGGCACACCAATGGGGGCTCATAAGCTATAATGTTTGAAGCCTAGACCCACAGGGTACCTACCCCAGAATTCAAAGTAAAAGAAACCTCCTGGGTACCTAATCTCACCATTTTGACTGCAAGGTAATAAAGCATCTCAGAAAAGGAATTGCAGATCTAAAGCACTCTGAAAACCTTACATCACTATATAAATATCAGCTATAAATATTATCATTTTGGAGTTGCACTTCTCTCCCTAAAAAAATAGAAGAGAAAAGCCATAATCTTACTTTATCTTGCAGCACTAAAACTAAGAACCTAAATTCTGGATTTCTCTCACTTAGAGACTTCTGTATTAACACTACAGGCACACAGCACTTTATCAACAAGGCTATACATAAACAAGAGATTCAAAGAGAATTTTGAGATATTATAGAGTTTATCTTCTTGCCTCTGGACAAGCTCACACTCAAACAATCCTTTATCCCCTCCTTTAGAATTCATTTGGAAAGGTAGTCACATCTAGGTGCTGGATGGCATAGAGAAGTATGAACTAGCCCCTGCCCTCAGGGGGCTGGCATTCTGTCTTGAACAGTCAGGACAAGCTCACATGGAACAGTTAACAAAAAAATCTCTGGAGAGAAAACCAGACAACCTGTTTTAGTAACACACGTTTTGCTCTTATGCTCTCTGTGCTCATAGATGTGTCAGAATTGCCAGAAATCAATTGCATATGTCTGGGCTATTCAAAAGAATGACTCCCTTCCTCTTCTTCCCTGCCTGGAGCAAAGGCTCCAGTGATCAGAAAAAAGGAGTGGAGGAGCCTGGGACAGACTCTATGGAGCCTAGCAAGGAGTTAACTCCCCATGCCCCATTTCATCCAGTAGGAGGGAGAAAGCTGAGGTGGAAACCCCCCAGCATTTGCGAGGGTGTTTGGGAGCTCCTGCAGGAGGATGTGGTTAGTGGCAGGGCTGGGAACAAGCTCCCTAGGCACACAGAGACAAAAGATTCGAAGGTCAGAACCACAAAAGCCCATTCTTTCCTGCTGAGCTCTTTGAAGGGGGATGGGTAGTTAGGAGCAAAATCAGGAGATGACGGGGAGCGAACCTTAGGAATAGAGGAGGTTTTCTGAGGGCACTGCTCAGCCATCTCAGTGTCACCAGCAGGAGCTTGAGCTCTCTTCCTAGATCACTAAGGAGGGAACCAGCACCACAGAACCAAGGAGTACCTTTGTCCCTGGCTGGGCCAGGGGCATGTTAGGGAAACACCTCTTGGAAATGAGAATAGGTAGCCTGGCCACTGTTTGATTCTGGGGGAAGAGATAACCTGAGTGTAGACTGAGGTTCCTGCAGACCTTGCAGTGAGTTCAATTCTGCATTTCCATGTCAGAATAGATACACACTACTCAGGAGAACTCCTATCTCTGCTGTCCTTCCTCTTCCCTCCATGCTTCTTTGTGTCTCATCCTCCCATCCTCAAGTCATTCCAGTCTGGCCATTGTCATGATTGGGGACTTGGGAAGACACATCCCCATCCATCTTTTTCGAACCTGAACCCTGCCCTTGGGTACATGCCTGAATATAAACTGACTTAGCACCCAACCACCCCATTCCCTGGAACCAGGCAAAGCTCTAGGAATGCTCCTTCACTCCAGATCATCTCTAGTTTAAGAGATGCCTGGGTGGTCCCCGTGGTCCTGGTGCCTCACTTCCTCTCTGGATTACTACGGTTCTCTCCCACTTGGCTTTTTTGCCTCCCATCTTTACCCCACAAATGCATCCTATAAATGACTGCCAATGTAAAATCCCTTGACCACCATTTTTGTGGTTCTCCTCCCCACCAGCAGAATCTAAGCTTAAGGACTTGAGCGCTGGCACTGTTTCATTTTGTCTTTGCCTTTCCAGGGTCTAGCATAGTATCCAGTACATCAGAGGCATGTAATAATTGTTCGTTAGATTGAGCTGGGTGGTTTTATAGTCTTTCAAATCAAGTCAAAACTCAGAATGATAGACTGGTCAGGCTATAGATTTGAATCTGGAATTCCAGAATCCTTGAGCTATAAGTGCTTTCACAGGTCAAGTCTGGCCTCTGGACAATTCTTATTGTTGTTCAGTCCTGTCCAGCACTTTGTGACCCCATTTGGGGTTTTATTGGCAAAGACAGTGGAATATTTATCATTTCCTTCTCCAGCCCATTTTACAGATGAGGAAACTGAGGCAACCAGGGTGAATGACTTGCCCAGGGTCACATAACTAGTTTCTGAAGCCAGATTTGAAATGAGGAAGATGAAGCTTCCTCATTCCCAAACCAGAACTCTATCCACTGTGCTACCTAGCTATCAAATCGAGCCTCAGATGCTTACTAGCTGTGTGACCCTGGGCAAGTCATTTCACCCTCTTCGCCTCAATTTCCTCATCTGCAAAATGAGCTGGAGAAGGAAATGGCAAACCATTCCGCTGTCTTTGCCAAGAAAGTCCCAAATGGGTCACAGTCAGACACGACTGAAAATGACTCATCAACAACAATTCCAGCTCTTTAAAACCTTATAACTGAACCCTATTCTCCCTACCCAACTTTATCCCTCTTCCCTCTCCTTATGGCAATGTTCTCATTCTCATCTTGAGTATGCTCACACCATTCCCTCTAGCCTAGATGCCCTCCCATTCCCTCTTCCCCACCTAAATCCTACCCAAGGCCCCACTCCAAACCCACTTCTTTCATTAAAGCCTTCCTTCTAAATTCAGCCTACTCTCATCTCTGAAATACTATATAAAGCACTTGTAGTTTGTAATACACATTTTAGTATTTGTATTATGTAATAGCATTTCATGAATCCTCCTAAATCTGTATAAGTCTGCTCAGCCTCTAGACTCACTGAGGGCAGGGACTCATTGGATATGTCTTCTGTGTCACCTAAAGTGTCTAATAGAGTACTGAGTACAAGGTAGGTGCTCAGTAAATACTTGTGGATTACTAGATTCTCCTCCATCAAAGGGAGATCCAGGCATCCTGCCTCCCTACTCCCACCCAACAGACCTCAAATCCTATAACTGAACAGTGTCAGCAGTGCCAACTGTGAGAGCATGGAGCAGGGGGGAGGGGAGCAATCAGAGTCTTCTTTTATGCTCACCAAAGCCCTGGTCACCCATGACACTGAATTCTCTTCTAAATTTCTGTTTCAGAATAAGAAGTACGTATTGATGATGGTTGATCCAGATGCCCCTAGCAGGAATTATCCCAGAAATCGCTACTGGAGACACTGGCTGATAGCTAATATCAGTGTGAGTAGATTTGTCAATACTTTCTTATCCATGAAGGGTGATAGTTGAAAGCTTGAGCTCACTGGTGTTTTCGTGTTCCCTTTTGGGAGAGGAGTCTGGGATAAGCAGAGATAAGCAGAGAGCCCCACCAGTTACCAGTCCTCCACAATCCCCTTTCATTTCCTAAATGCATTTCTAAATCAAAGTATGTCCTTTGGAGTCTGACTGATATCTGGTGGCAGGGAAGGACAGCTGGAACAAAATGTTCTAGAGCCATTTCAGGGCTCTAGAACATTCCAGTTGGTCCCATTGGTAGAAGCTCTAACCAGAATGGTTCTCATAGGCAGCTCTTTCATCCTTGTGCTCCTGATGTGGCCTGAAGAGGCTGGGGAGCCATGGAGGGGTGAGCATGTCTACTTTGTGTTTTGTGTTTTGGTTTGGTTTTTTTTTTTTGGAGGACAGAGGGCAAGACAATTGGAGTTGCCCAAGGTCACACAGCTAGTTAAGTGTCAAATGTCTGAGGTTGAATTTGAACTCTGCTCTTCCTGACTTCAGGGCTAGCACTTTATTAACTGTGCCACCTAGCTGCACCCCCCTACCCCCTGCTTTTTGTAATTTTATTTTAGACTCAAATGCCAGAAAACAAATAAAGAACAGGGAAGAGAAACAAACAGATATCATAAATTTAAAGATTGGAACTTAAATAAGAAGTTGGAAAGGAAAAAAAAGAGTGTCATCTGCATAGCAGAACAGGAGAGGATTCAAAATATGATAAATTTTCATTTCAAGAAAGCCTGTGTGATCAATAATACACGTTGTGTTGAGAATTGACTGTCTTTTCTTTGCTTCCTTGTGAGTTTTCTTTTGTTCTCTGCTGTGCACTTTTTCACTTTGTTCTTTTTGTTTTGTTCTTTTAATTTTAGGTTCAGCTCACAGGCCCTTTCTTCCATTAGTTGTGAATGCTTTCATTGTGAATGGGTGTGGTATAATGTAGCCCCACGATGGTGTCTAGAGGTGCCAGAGAGCCCTCCATAGGGACTGGGAAAGTTAAAAGTGGTACGCCAATGCTCTGACCCCTCTACCTCTGATGTCTTGGGAGTGTGCAGTGGGCTATTGACTAGGTAGTGAACTTCTGGACAGGGAATGGGCTTTATCTAGTCAACAGCTCCTGAAAGAGGTAGGAAGTGAGGTGGGAGAGGGATCACCACACATAGTTAAGTGAAAATCAGCTCCCAGCTCTTGTCTGACATATGTGGGTCTCCAGCCTCCAAAGAGCAGTTTGGGCCCCTGCTGTTGGTGGTTGCTGACCAGAGAGAGAGGTGCTGGGTGGCCTCCCTTACTCTATATCTCCGTCCTCCCCTCTCTAAAAGGAAGGGTTGAGCAATGTTGGAACCCATGCCCACTCTTTATCAAAGGCCTCTCATTGAAAGGTACCACGGAGCAGGGGCATAGAGCAGCTCCCCTGAGTGTTATCAGGAGGGAAGGCAAGAGAAGAAAAGGAAGAAGGTTAAGTTAGAACTACCCTCCTTCCAGGGGGCTGCTGACTTTCTGTCAGGAAGTTGTGCTGGGTGGCATGCTTAAGGGAAAGGGCACACAAAAGAAGGGAAGGAATGAGTCTCCATAAGACTCTGGGATCATAGAAAAAATATTCTTATGCTCTCACCCAAGACCAAAGGCTGCCTTCTAAGAAGTGCCTAGAATCTTAGAACAAGAGAATGAGCACACTGGAAGGGACCTTAAAAATCATCTAAGTCAAAGTGCTTATTTCTCAGATAAGGAAGCGGAGGCCCAGAGAGGGGAATATGGCCAGCTGGGCCTAGAATCTGGGCCTTCCGACTCGGGCTAATTCTCTTTCCACTATTCCCCGGTTCTGACTTTATACAACCAAAGCAACCTTAGCTAGAGAACCTAAGAATGGAACAGAACTCTGGGCAAACAAGGTGGCTTCTTGTCTCCTCTGAAGCTCTTACAATGGGGTTATTTTCTCTTATGACATCTTTGGAGTGGAAGGGCCAGCCAAGATCAGCAGCCCAACTTAGAAATGGAGTAGGTGGCCGTCGTCCGGGCAGACAACTGCCAGGACGAGCCTCAATGTTCTCCTCACCACAGTCAAGGGTGTTGAATTTCAGGCCAGTTTTCACCGGCTGTTCCTGGCCTGAGTGCCAAACAGGAAATGGTGGCTTTCTTCAGCTATTTCCCCTCAGTCCTGCCCCTCCCCATAGGCCCCGAATTCCAGGGGGCCACACAGAAAGCATACATCACGTCCTGCAGGACATAGGGTGCTGGATCCCACCCAGGGAGACCCAGAGGGAGGGAGGGCCCTCAGTATAATCTAAGGGTACTTTTTCATTCCTCCTCTGGCACCATGCACTGGGACAATATTTTCCCAAGCACCAGCATCAGATAAAATGTTGTCAGTCTGTAAAACTTTTATTATCAAAGGGCCTCGCTTCTAGATTATAGAAATCTGGAATCACAGGATTTCATAATTGTAGGGGACCTAAAAGTTCATTTGTTTCAACCCACACTCAAGTAAGTATCCCCTCTACAACACTCCTGACAAGTCATTATCCCATTTCTGCTTAAAAATATCCAGGGATGGGGCAACTAGGGGGTGCAGTGAAAAGAGCACCGACCCTGGAGTCAGGGGGACCTGAGTTCAAATCTAGCCTCAGACACTTAACACAAAAACTAGCCATGTGACGTTGGGCAAGTCGCTTAACCCCTATTGCCTTACCTTCCCCCTCCAAAAAGCAACCCACCCCCAAAAAATCCAAGGATGGAGAGCTCACTATCTTCTGAGGCATCACATTCTTTGAATAACTCCAGTTATTATTGAATTGAAATGTGCCTGTACCATTTCTACCTATTGTACCTAGTTCCACTCCATAGAGTCAAGCCAAAGCAATATAATCCCTTGACATCAGGCTCTACCTCCTCAGGTCCTTCAGTGTATATCATGGTTGTGAGTGGCCCTCTTCTATGTGTGTGTCCTTCCTAAAATGTGATAGCCAGGATGCAGTGCCCTTGAAGTAGATGCTTCACCTGGAGGATGGCAATGACCTCAAGTTTTTGTGGCTATATCAATGTATTACAAGCCCTGGGGACTCTTCCTGAATTGGAAATGTTCCAAATACAGGCCTGGGAAGAGACTGTATGACTGTCATCTAAGGACCAGCCTAAGTTAGTTCAAAGAGACCCATCACCATAAGGCTAGCCACCAGTCAAAAATAGATTTATTTTGGCCATTTGAGGCATGAGTGAAGAGGGAAGAAGTGACAGAAGGCATCTGAATGATAGGAGATGAGGAAGAGGGGAGAAAAGGAAACTCACCACAAATGGCCTCCTTTTCCCCCCATAAATATGAAGCAAGGTTCTCATATGGGACAGGGAGGGGGGCAGCGAGAAGCATAGGAAATTTGAGAAGACCAAGTCAGTTTTTCAACTTCTGATGGGCTATACTGAATAAGATAAAGTTTATCTGAATACTTCAAGAATCTGTAGTTTCATGGGTGTAACCACTCTCTTCACCAATAAAAGTTCCACCCCCATCATGGTCTTCCTGAATTGCCATGGCCAAAATAAATACATTTGGATTGTTGCCCAGCCTTTGAGGCCATTAGTCATTCTCTCCTCCTTGCTTCTAGGTTTTGGGGGCACCACTGTCTTCTGGTTTTCTTCCTACCTATCCAGCTTCTCCTTCTCTGTCTCCTTTGTTGGACCCTCCTCCAGATCAGGCCCTCTATCCATAGGTATCCCTCGGGGTTCTGTCCTGGGCCCTCTTCTCCCTCTATACTACTTCACTTAATGATCCCATCAGTTCCCATGGATTTAATTACCATCTTTATGCTGATGATTCTCAAATCTACCTCTAGTGTCCTCATATGTCTCTTGACCTCCAATCTTGATTCTCCAACTGCCTCTCAGACATCTCAAATGTCAATAAATGTTTATTAAGACCCTATTAGGTGCCAGGAACTGTGTTAAGCTCTGGGGATGCAAAAAGAGGTAAAAGGCAGTCCCTGCCCTCAAGGAACTCACAAACCAGACAACATGCAAACAAATATACACAAAGCAAGCTATATGCAGGGTAAATAGTAAATAATTAAAAGTGTTGGAATAAAAAGGAGTTAAGAAAGGCTTCCTGTAGAAGGTGGGATTTTAGTTGGAACTTAAAGGAAGCCAGGGTGCTTCCCCTGTCTCAGTTGTCAAACCGCATGTCCAGTACACATCTTAAACTAAATATGTCCAAACCAGAACTTATTGTTTTTACCCTTTTCCCCCCTATCACCTTCCCTATTACTTTAGAGGGCAACATCAGCCTCCCAGCCCCTCAGGCTCACAACCTAGGAGCCCTCCTGGATTCTTCACTATCTCTCACCCCCCCTTATCCAAGCTGTTTCCAAGGTCCAATGATTTTACCTTTGCAAAATCTCTGTCCCTTCTGTCCTCTGACACTGCTACCACAGTAGTGCAGGCCATCATCACCCCGTGCCTGGACAGATTACCGTAGGACTCCTGATTTTTTGGTGATGGATCAGACTGCCTCAAGTCTCTCCCTCCTCCAAACCATTCTCCATCTAGCCACTAAAGTGATTTTCCAAAAACAGGTCCAATCACGTCATCACCTTATCAACAAACTCCACTGGCTTCTTATTGCCTCCAGGAGCAAATACAAAATACTCTGTTTGGCATTCAAAGCCTATCATAACCTAGCCCCCTCCTACCTTTCTAGTCCTTTTAGGACCTTGCTCCCATAAATGTACTCTTTCATTCAGTAGCACTGGCCTCCTGGCTATTCCACAAACAAGACACTCCATTTCTCAGCTCTGGGCGTTTTCTCTGGCTGTCCTCATGCCTAGAATGCTCTCCCTCCTCCACTGTGACTGCTGACACACTCTGGATTCCTTCAAATCCCAACTAAAATCCCACCTTCTACAGGAAGCCTTTCTTAACTCCTTTTTATTCCAACTCTTTTAATTATTTACTGTTTACCCTGTGTATAGCTTGCTTTGTGTATATTTGTTTGCATGTTGTCTGGTTTGTAAGCTCCTTGAGGGCAGGGACTGTCTTTCACCTCTTTTTGCATCTCCAGAGCTTAACACAGTTCCTGGCACCTAGTAGGGTCTTAATAAAAATTTATTGAATTGAACTGAACACTTTGGATTAGGAAAACATTGATATAGAATAATGGAATGGAGGACTAAGAGTCAGAGTAGTCATTGGTTTCTATTCCCAGCTCTTTCATCAATACACAAGGTCTACAGAAAGTCACCATGCCTCATTTTCCCCTTCTATAAAATGAGAAAAGTCATCTGCCTTCCTTCTCCCATGCAGAGTGAGTGGAAATAGTCAACTTTAGAACCCCAGCTATATTATAGATGGTCAATCTTTCATATGCTGATGGCGTCAGAGAGTGATGGAAAAACCTTGAGCTTCTTGGAAGCAAACCCTACATGAATTCAATGTACTGTCAGTGGCCCTTTCCTCCCCACACCCATCCCGCCTTTTCTGGAGAGTACCCATTTGGTAGAAATGTCTGGTAGAACCTTAAGTGATTTCTTTGTGCCACCATTGCTATGTCCTCAGATTTTACTTAAAAAGAATAGTTTTTTTTCAGGTCTGATTTATCTAATTCATCTAGTAATCTTTAGCATGAAATTAAGTTATTAATAAATTTGTATCATTCATTTGAGGAGAAATATATATAGGCTCCTCTTCTATTTGTCTTTGAAATTAGTGCATTGGGCTTTTCATGCAAGTGTTTTCATTAGAGTCTTTATTGTTAATGGGAATATTGAATACATGAAAATGGGATATTAATACTTTCCACAAAGAAAACCACAGTGGATGCCAAAGAGAACAAATAAACAAAGACATCTCTGTCCACCTGCCCTCACCTCCCTCTTCTCACCCAAAGAGATCTTCCTAGATACTCTCTAGGATTCTAAATTTTGGCCTGGAAATCTTTGGTTTGTAAAGAAGAATGAAAATCTGTTCTTTGGTCCATTGGCCTTCTTACCTCCTCTCTCTGTTCATTGTTCCCAGCTACCCCTTGGATTCAGTCAGGATAGCCAGTACCAACAATGTGTCAGGAGAGTTCAGTAAATGGAAAATCCAAACAACTGAGCAAGGTCACTTTGCAGCACCGGTTTTTTGGTGGTGAGGTCAGCTGCACAGAAGCCTAAGGCAAAGCCAAAGTTGGGATGTTTGGGTCTGAGTCCTCGGTTCTGCTACACAGGGTCTGATCTCAGACAGAGGCAACCATTTCTCTGAGTTTCAGTTTCCCCCTATAAAATGAGCAAACGAGGCTGGGGGATTTTTAAGGCGCCCTGTGAACTTTCTTGGCCACCCTGGACCTCAGTTTCCTTCTCTGTAAAATAGAGACCTCTGAGAATTGGTTTAAAGATCATCTGTGTAAAAAAATCAGGAGTCCTATGGTAATCTGTAGATTTACTTTGATTCCTGGTCTGTCAATTTTCGTTGAAATCAAAGCAAATAAAAAACTAGAATTGGGCACTTCTTTTGTGCCCAGAACTGTATTAGTGATGGGAAAAAAGGTAAGACTGAGAAAAAGAATGCTTCTTACCTTCATGGAAGAAATACCATAATGCATTGAACTTGACATCAGAGGGGTCCAATACATACAACCTGCTGCCTATGTGACTTTGATCAAGTCAGTTAATCTTTATTTTAGTTTCTTTATCTGTAAAATAAGGCTAATGATGCTTACCTTGTCTACTCACAGAGTGGTTGTGAAAAAACAGTATTGCAAATCTTAAAAGTATTAAAGAAACATGAATTATGATTATTATCCAGAACCCAGGGTCAGATAAAGAAATCAAAGCAAGGCAATCCATTAAACTGTGATTTATTCATTAGTACATTTGTGAGTTGGCTGTTGGTATTTGAACAAGTTGTTCAGGTATCTGTTTTCCTGTATTATAACGTCTGCTTTAAATAATAACTGGAGTATATTCCATTTAACTAGTACAACATAAAGTTGCCCCTCCAGTGATATTTTCAATGATTATTATGAGGAAGTTATCCAATTTTAAAATAAGACCTACTTTAATGGCCCACTTCTGAAGACCCCACTCTATAGCCCAGGTGCTATTTCAGCCCCATCCACGGTTCCTGCCCCGCACAGAAGCTGAATTGCTAAGAATGTCAAAACATGCAAAGTCTTACAACAAAAAAGAGTTCATCCGGTTCCTCTCCTTCATCATTGTTGGAATCAGGTCCAGTCATGTCCAAGAGTTTGGATTGGCAAACCCCAACAGGCTGATACAAAGCCTCTCTCTCTCAACCCCTATCACTGATACACACACAATTTGAGCCAGACCCAGGACCATAATAACTAAGATAGAGTGACTAGGGCATTTCCCCATAATGCTGGGTGCTTTCTCCCCACGGTGAAGACCACCAAACCCAGACCCTGCACTTCATGGCATGTCCCCACTTGTTTGCCCATTCCCAAGGTCCTTTCAAAAGGGTACGCATTTTCTGGGGCCTGCATTGCTCGTAAACCCCAATGGAGTAGAAGTGGGACTCTCTGGGCAACAGGCTCACACACACACACACACACACACACACACACACACACACATGAACACATGCACGCACACACCCCTAGAGTCACACTGCCTTCTCCACCACCACCACCACCACCATTACTGATGCCTTTCACCTCCCCAGTTCCACAGCCAAGTTGTTTTTGCCCTGGATGAAAAGAAGTTCTAATAAGAACCCTGGCCTGATTTCCCAGTGTCCTCTCAGACCAGAGAAAAACCCATGTAACTGGTCCAGAAGTGCGCAAAGCTGAAATGTAGGTCCTGGTGAATTGCGTGCTGCCATGGCATCCCGGCAGATGGCTACTTCATTCCTTACCACTGTCTGCTGCCGTGTTGTTTCCTAAAACCCAGCACCCTTCACCCTTCCTTTAGCACCCAGGGGACATAGCACTGTTGTCATTGTCACACCCTACAGATGCTTTCACTCCCATTCAAAATAATTTCAATAAAATGTTGCTATAAAGTAGAATATTATCTTTTGATGAATGTTTTTAAAGCCCTTTAGGTTTTCATGGTAATTGGTGGTGTAAAATTATTTAGAGATAAGAGCCAAATTAGCTCTGGTATGCTCAGGTCGCTGTGTCCTGTTATCCATGTGAGCAGTGTTTAAATATAATCAGCCCTTCGACTAATGCAGCATAATTGTTCATTTGAAAGAGCTTTTTTTACTCCATTCAATGAGTCATTAAAATATTCAAGGGATAATGCAGTGAATTGGAAATGAATTTATCATATTATCCTGTACATACTGTAGTGCCTCAGGTAACTAGGCAGAGAGAGAAAGGAGAGAGAGAGAGGGAGAGGGAGCAAAGGAAAGAGGAGCTGGTTGTTCTTGAGGAATCTGATAAACAAGGCTTTTGAATTGGCGTATGGGAAGGCTATAGAGGAAGGATGGCTAGAGAAAAAGAAATTTATTTTCTTCAAGCAGCTCTCTCTCTCTCTCTCTCTCTCTCTCTCTTTCTCTCTCTCTCTCTCTTTCTCTCAACATTCTGAGAATCTGTACTCCACCACAGCTCTGCTGTTAACTTATTTTTATCAAATATGTTTATATCAGAAAGTCGTTATGGAAACCAATTCTGCCATCCAGGAGAATTCCTGGATCAGGCAGAAAACACACACACACACACACACACACACACACACACACACACAGCTCTCTCTCTCAATCTTTTCTTCTCACACACTCACATTCTCACTATTTCTCTTACACACACTCACTGTCTCACACATACATAACACACGTTTATTTTATCTCACACAGTAATGCTCATTCTCTCTCTTTCTCACACACATACACACACACACACACACACTCCACAAAGGAACACAACAGGCTCTTGCCCACTCAGCTATGAGCTCAGCAGGATCAGTGACTGAGGGTTAATATTGATAAAACAGAGGGCAGCATGCCTGGGTTCCCATAGCCCAGAGATAAGTCAGAAAGAAGCATTGAGGGAAAATGGGGCTGTCCAATGGATAGGGCTGAGGCCAGCAGCCTAACCTCCATCCCTGATCCACAGACCACAGTCAAATCTCTCCTTACCATGCCCTAGGGCTAAATTTCCTACTCAAGATAATTGCCCTTTGAAGAAAGCAAATTGGGCCACCAAAGAATCAGGCCTTAGATACTCTTAAGTGCATGATCAAAAGTGGGTCATATAATTGTAGATTCTCATCCTTAGAAGAGACCTCAGAGGCCATGTAGTTTAACCTCTCCTTAAATAGGAGTCCACTGTACAAGACCCCAGGCAAGGGGCCATCCAGTGATAGGGAACGAGCTGCCTACCAGAGCAACCTTTCCATCACTGCATTGCTGGAGAATCATCCCAGTCATTCCATATATCAAAGTCAAATTTTTCCTCCCTGGAAATTCTACCCATCAGTCCCTAGTTCTGTCCTCTGAGATCAAGCAAAACAACAGTAATTCCTTTTCCACACAACAGGTTTTCAAATGTATGATGGCAACAGTTCATCTTGGGCCTTCTCTCTACCAGGTTAACTCTTCCTCATTTCTTCAATGGCTCCTCTTATGCCTTGGCTTCCAGGTCTGGGTTGCCCATCTCTGGATGCACTCCAGCTTGTCTATGTCTTTTCTGAAATGTGACATTGAGAACTAAGGAGATAGCATGACCAGCCGAGGGTAAAAGGACTATAGACAAACATGAGATCTTCACTCAGAACAGCTCTTGGAGTTCAGACCTTATTTGGGTCTGAGCACTGAGCTTCTGTTAATGTAGCCCTAAGATGGAATTCGCTGGATTGGCCATGATATCACACTTTTGATTCATATTGAGAGTCCAGCCCATTAGAGCTCTCAGGATTTGCTTTCTTTGTATTTTGCATTCCTGCCCCTATCATCTGTAATCATGGTAAGTGTTTAATAAATGCTGGTATTCTTCCTTCCTTACTTCCTCTCTCCTTTCTCCTTTCCTTCCTTCCTTCCTTTCTTCCTTCCTTCTTTCCTTCCTTCCTTCCTTCCTTCTTTCCTCCCTCCCTTCCTTCCTTCCGCCAATCATATCAGGCCCCTGAAGTGTAACTCATCTAAGCCTGATGTCCCGAGTTCATTTAAGGCATTTGGCATTCTCCTACTCTCTCCCTACTCATCTTAGTTTCGAGCACCTCTTAACTTATTTGTGTTTCATCCTTACCAGTCAGAAGTCACTTGTAGAGAAAACAGAAACAAGTTCTGCGTGAAGCAGTGCCCCCTTCCCTCTCTCAGCCATTATCACTGCCCCAGCCACTCCAAGCAGCTCTAGTCTCCTTTCTTTAATCTTCCTCTTGCTCCCAACATGCCTTTAAAACAAGCCCTTTCTGTTCTCCTTTTCATTCTTCACTTGCTCCCAGACACTTTGAGCTTCTGTTTTCCTGAACCTCTGCTTTGAGGACTAAGGAACTCTTTTATACTCCTCCTCCTCCGTTGTGTACCCTTGTTTCCATCTTCTATTCAAGTCGTCGTTTTCATTCTAAATTGGTCCCATAAGTCCGCTGCGCTTCCGCACAAGCCTCTGTTAACAGCTACGTCTTCCTTCTCCGTCCAGATCATTTATGTTTATGTTGTCAGAATTTGAATCTTGAGAGCTTCTCATCCCTCCCGGGAAAACTTCCACTATGCAATGTTGGGCCGTGGGATGTCCTTTATCTGAACTCTGAAATCTGCTCTCTCCAAATCCAGGATGCTTGTCAGACTGTCCCTAGTCCTCCCCCTTACCACATCCTAGGACTTTTCTACTAAGTCATAGATATGTTTTCTTCTCAGGCTAGGATTTTCCCATTCTAAATCATAGACTCTTTGTGTAGTGCGTATTATGTCTCTGGACACCATCCCCGGAATGGGCAGATGAGAACAATTTGTTCCAGCGGTCATGAAGGCAGCTGAAGCAGGTGCTGTGGGGCGCTTAGAGCTTGGTCAGGCATCAAAGACACCGAGGCCATCCACTGCCTCCTGGGCCATTGCCAGTCATCTTGACTTTTGTCTTGCCACTGGACTTTGATGACTCTGGATAAGAGAGAGGCTGATGACTTTGTGCAACTCTGCTTCGCTTCAATCCAATACATGCATGAGTCAAGGCATTACCCTGTGATGTCATTGGTCCTCTTCAAACACAAAGGTCAAACACTATCACCAATTCAAAGTCATTATGGTCACTGTCTCCCAAGGTTCTCCTCATTACTCCCTCGGCAACCAGTACCTCCTTATTGCCCAGAATCAGGCCCCAAAATAGCAGCTTTCTTTGTCACTTTTTCCACATTTTGAGGAATGAAATGATCAAGACAAAGAGGGAATTTACCACCTGTTCTGCTTTTTGAAAAGGGTAAGAATTCCAGCAGATGTCAGGATCATTGAAGTCTCCCATTTGTATTATATCATGGCTCTGTGCTAGGTTCATGATCTGTTATCTGAAGTTATTGTACATTTTCTCCTTCTGACTGTGTGGTTTCTTGTATGCCCACATCCCAATATCACATTTATTTCTCCATCTTTTAATCCCTACCCAAATGCTCTCTACCTCCTCCAGCTTATGACCTTCTTCACAGAAGTCTATCTTCTGTATCTCCATCTCTGTGTCTAGCAGAGGTAGAACATAAGAAAAGGTTGTGGGAATTGAGTAGATTGAGGAATTGGGAAGTTAGTGTATTTAAAGGGGCATTAACATGTGTGTTGAAATCCCCTAGTATGCAAATAGGAGATAGAGAGGAAAGAAAAAATGAGCCAGGCACTGAACTCATTGAGGAAGGAAGGTGAATGACTTGGGGGAATCAACAGATAATGGCTAATAGGATATGGATTGTATGATAAATGTGGATAAATGTCCTTTGTTCTCAAAGAGGACCAAAATGACATCACTATATTAGATTCAAGTACAGTGTGTCCAGCTATGACTGATCAGACCAGCACAAGCTCAGAATGCTCTACCATAGGTCAGCACAAATAGTCCATGTGAACATTTGGGGTGGATTCTCTAAATTCACACCTCTCACAGTTCTTTTGAGCTACTTCAATTCTGCTTTGTTTATAGAGCACAGCACCTTCTCTGATGAGGATATGCCACGCTAGGTAGTCCTGTGCCAGAGTCTCCCATGTCATTCAATCAATTCCAAATAAATGTAGATGGCATGAACTTTAAAGGAGGAAAAGTTGTTTAATGAAGGGAGAAGAGAGAGAGCCTAGAAGTAAGTGGAAATGAGGAACAAGGAATATTCCAACTCTCCCACCCCGAGCCTTGAATTGGAGGGAAGAGGGAAAGGGAATGGTATTAGAGAGAAAGTAGCCAGTATTGGAAACAAGTGAAGGAAGAAATATCAAGAGGGAACTAGGTCTCAGTGAGGACCACAAGATGGAGCAAATAATTAAAGAAGAGGTTTATAATTAAAGGATGTTTTAAAGTGTTCATTATGAAGTAGAGATTTCAGAGGGCAAAGTGGAAAGAGTAGAACATTGTGGGGTAGGGTTGAAATGAATAGAAGTAAGGGAGTAGCCAGTAGGGGATGGGGAACTGGGTTGGTACATCAGCAGTGGGAGGAAGGGAAGGAGGAGGGTGCTGAGAATCACTGGGATAAGGTAAATGTAATGGAGTGGAAGTATGCTTACCTCTGAAGAGTGAGTGCAGACAAAGCATCAGTGACTGGAGAGATGTTCATTGAGAGAGACATAGGATTAGACCATTCAAGGGCATCCCTCCATCTTCAGCTTTATGATAAGGGAAACCAGAGTTTGACTCAGGGCAGCCTTCTAACAATTCAAGATGTCTAATGATGGACTGGGATGACTAAATCACTCAAAACATTTTTATTAAACACCTTGGTGCCAGGAACTGTGCTAAATGATTACAAAATGAAGGCAAAAGTGAAACAGTTCCTGCCTTAACAGATCTTACATTCCAACAAGGGAGGCACGTACGCATTTAAGAATTCATAAAATATCTACAAAGTGAATGTGACGATTTGGTGAGGAAGGGTACTAGCAAGTGGGAGATCAAGAAAGGCTGCATGTAGCCTGGGGCACTTGAACTGCATCTTGAAGGAGTCCGGGGATTATGAGAGGTTACACTGAGAATGTAGAGCATTCCAGGCACGGGGGGGAGGGGGGAGCCAGCCAGTACCCAAGCATGGACATAGGAGATGGACTGTTGGGGATGAGGAATGGTAAGTAGGTCAGTATTGTTGCACCATAGAGTGTATGAACATGAGTACATCTGTATGAAATCTGTAAGGGTAGGAAGGGGCAGGCTATAAGCAACTTTAAATAATAGAGAGGTAATAGAGATCCTAGAGGTAATAAGGAACCACTGAGTAATAATAATAAAACTAGCACTTACATAGTGCTTACTATATACCAGGCACTGTGCTAAGCACTTGGCAAATACTGTCTCGTTTGATCCTCGCAGAAGCCCCAGGAGATAGGTGCTTTTGTTATTATTCCCACTTTACAGTTGAGGAAACTGAGGCAGACAGAAGTTAAGTGACTTGCCCAGGGTCACACAGCCGGTAAGTTTCTCAGGCCAGATTTGAACTCAGGTCTTCCTGGCTCCAGGCCTAGCACTCTATCTTCTGTGCCATCTGATTATCGTTGAGTAGGGAGACAATAAAATCAGACCTGCTCTCTAGGACATTCACTGTGGCAGACTGTGGAAGATGGATTAGAGCAAGGAGAGAAATCAAATACATTTGGTAATGAGCTCCCTGTTGCAGGATCATAGCAGCCATCTGTTTCAGACCCCTTCTTTTATAGATGAAGAAGCAGATCCAGTCCCTAACAAACCTGGGAACTATATCTTCTCAGCACACATGACAGACTAATACCAGCTCTGGCTGCTGAGGACATCTCCGGTGGCACTTCTGGCCTTTCCAAGGTCCTAACTCGGTCAGTCCTCTCTCCAGATACTTGTCTACCTACAATCAGGTAAGAACACTAAAGGCACCGAAGAAACAGAGACACCATGAGTTCACAGACATGTGGCAGCCAGGTGGGAGAGAGGCTTTACTGATCCTCCCTGGCCAGTTAGCTCAGTACAGTCTTTTTCACTGGAAAACCCAGGCCTACAAGAGAAATGAAAGAGTGAAGTCATCTGCTGGAACTTCTTCTGGGCATCAATTCCCCTTCAGTGTCTGCTCTGCCATCAAGATTTCCAGTACTTCCTCAGCGAACCAGAAGACTCTTTGTTCCTCTACAGCATTAGCTCCTCGGTCATTCACTCATGACCACGGCAGGCTTGCCAAGCCTCCTTATTTTATATTAAAACTAGGTAGAGAATATGGCCCTGGCTCTGAAGCACTGAGAAGGATCCCTCCACGAGGTATGCCTGGAAGCAAGCTGAACCCAGATTTCTATGTGCTTCCTCAGCACGTAGGAAAGTGGTGGGTTTGGGGGCAGTGTTACCACCACTACAGGTCAAAAGTAGCAGCAGAGCCAAGATTCGAACCAAGGTCTTCTGAGTCCAAATCCAACACTCTTTTCCTTATACTACATGGCTGCTGGAAATATTCAAGCACAGGCTGGATGACCATCTGTTAGGAATAGTGTAGAAGGGATTGCTTGCATTGGGTGGGAGGTTGGATTAGGTCACTTAAAAAATCTTGTTCAGCACTAACATTTTTCAAGATATCCCTGGATGGGCTATGTGCTTGCTCATTGCCCTTTCAGGGGACTTAGATGGCATAATGGATAGAGAGTTCAGCCTGGAGTCAGGAAGATCTGAGTCCAAATCCTGCCTCACACTCTTACTAGCTGTTGGTTTTTGTCCTTCGTTCTGGAAGAGGAGCGAACTGACATCACTATGCAAGAGTCAAGGTACTATGTGTCTGACTGTTGATGATCAGACCAATATGAGCATGGAAGGCTCTATCAGAAGTTGGGCACAAATAGTCCCTGGGAACATTTGGGGTGGATTCTCTAAATTTGTGCATCCTGTGTTTCCTCTGAGCTGCTTCAATTCTACTTTGCTCATAGGGCACAGCACCTTCTCTGATGAGGGCTCGCCATGCTGAGTGGTCCTGTGCCAGGGTCTCCCATGTCACACAATCAGTTCCAAAGTTCTTGAGAGAGGCCTTGAATGTGTCCTTGTATCGCTTCTTCTGACCACCATGTGAACTCTTGCCCTGTGTGAGCTCTCTGTAAAAATGTCTTTTTGGCAAGCAAAGGTTTGGCACTTGGACAATGTGTCCAGCCCAGGGGAGTTGCACTTCCTTCAGTAGAGACCCTGTATGACCCTGGGAAAATAATTTACCTTCTGTTTGCCTCAGTTTCCCCAGATGTAAAATAAGTATCATGATAGCATGTTGAGAAGATCAACTGAGATAAAATCTGTATTGCTCTTAGCACAGCTCCTGGTACACCTTAGGCACTTAATAAATGTTTGGTCTCTTCCCTCTCTACCATCCTACCCCCATCCAAAGATGCTTCCCTCTTCTTCTAGTAGCCTCATCCTGGAGTTACTGGAACAAAAGCAGCTTACAATAGGGTCAAAGGGCAAGAGGTCAGAAAACAAAAATGGAAGATGCAATCAACAGTAGGTACAGCCATTCTTGAGGCCGTTCTTGAATGCATCCACAGGTCTCTTGACAGACATATAAAATCTGACATATTAAATGAGTGTTTGGAAGAACTGAGTAGTCATTAGAAGGAGACTGTGTCTGCTTCATTTGGCAAAAATATAGTCAATGACAATAATAACAGTAACTCTTTCTCACACTTATATAGTACTTTAAAGTGATCTCATTTGAAGATGTAGGCGGTGTAGTGAATAGAGTACTGGGCCTGGAGTCAGAAAGACACCCCTTCCCAAGTTCAAATAGACACTTACTTGATGTCTGACCTTTGGCAATTCACTTAACCCTGTTTGCCTCAGTTTCCTCAAATGTAAAATGAACTGAAGAAGGAAATGGAAAACCACTCCTGTATCTCTGCCAAGAAATCCCCAAATGAGATCACAGAGTCAGACGTGACTAAAGAACAACTGAACAGCAAATCTAATTTCAAAACAGGGTCTGGGTCAGAAGGAAGACCATAGTTATCACCAGGAAGCCAGCAAAACAAGGTCATGCTCCAAGAGCAATGGTTCTCGACCTTCCTAATGCCGCAATCCTTTAATACTCTTATGTGGGTGTATCTGCATGTGGGTGGACCCACCTGGAGATGGATAGAGGAGCAGCATCTTGGTTCCTAACACCATCAGAAATATGTGTTTTCCAATGGTCTTAGGTGACCCCGTTCGAAACCCCAAAGGGGTCACAACCCACAGGTTGAGAACCGCTGTCCAAGAGGAATTCAAACCCTCAACCACATGCTCCTTAATAATGTAACTCTGTGGTTGCTCTGTCAGATGCTATGGGGATACAAAAAACAGTATAAGATATGATTTCTACCATGGAAGAGCTGAGTAGGTCAAACCACAGCCATGACCTAAACTGCTGTCTCACTTCAAATCCCAGTGGAGACACCCCAGGATCCAGAGTCTAAGAATATGGAGAATGGCCATATCCTCCAGACTCCTCAGGTCCATCCCAACCTGGCCCCTGTAGCCATCGAGAAGAGGAGCACCCCTTGTGGAAATAAACCTGGCAGGTCCCTCCACAGGAACTACTGTTCCACATCCTCAGCAGCCCCAACTTCTGGAGGTCCAGAAAAGAAAGTTCTCCTCACCCAAGTCCTTGGCCCTGTGACAGAAACAGAGAAGGCTTTATCAATGGGAATGGCTGGAGGAGATGAATCCACCCCTAGGGCCGCTGGGCCTTTCTGGCTGACCTGCAGCTGAAACCTCTGTGTCTTGTCTCCCTCTATCAAGAAGTGAGTTTCTTGAGAGCAGGGACTGCCTCGCTCTTCTACCTGCATCCCTAGAAGGAGGCAGGGACACTGCAGGAATTGGGGCAGGGTGTGAGGTAAGGTAAGGGGAAGGATGAGGAAAGATACCATCAAGAGACGGGTGTATCTTGCACAGTGGCTCCTGAAAAAAACTTCTGATTTACTATGAAACCAGGTGCTTAAAAAGAAAAGAAGAAAAGCTAATGTAATAAATAGAGACTGTATTAATAAAAATAGCGTGCCAAGATAAGGGAGGACCGCTTCCGTACTGGATCGACAAATCCGGGAGGCAGAAGGAATAGGAACATATCACCTACAACGTGCCAGGCCCTGTGCTAAGTAAGTGCTTTACAGTTATCTCGTTGGATACACACAGCAAGCCTGGGAGGTAGATGCTATTGTTATCCCCTTTTTACAGTTGGGGAAACTGAGGCAGACAAAGGGGAAGTGACTTACCCAGGGTGAGGCCAGATTTGAACTCAGGTCTTCCTGACTCCAGACCCAATCACTGACCTGCATTACACCTGCAATGTATTGTGTGATTCCAGGCCACATTTTACGGACACATTGTCAAACCAAAACTCATTCTGAGAACAGTCCATAATTAATGTCATATGGAGAATGGTTGAATTATGTGAAGATACTCATCTCTTCTTTTTTTTTTTGGAGGGGGAAGGCAATGCAATTGAGGTTAAGCGACTTGCCCAAGGTCACACAGCTAGTTTTTGTGTTAAGTGTCTGAGGCTGGATTTGAACTCATGTACTCCTGACTCCAGGGCTGGTGCTCTATTCACTGTGCCACCTAGCCGCCCCCAGAGATACTCATCTTAAAGAAAAGAAGATTAAAAAGGAACCATCTGTTTTCAGCTATTTCATGAAGTCATGAGCTCTTCATCACAGGAAGTACTCAAGCAGATCAGTCAACAAGCATGTATTAAACACTTACTGCATGCCAAACATTGTGCTAAATGCTGAGGATATCAAGAAAAGCCAGAACAAAGCAAAAATCCCAGCCCGTGTCCTCAGGGAGCTTCAATATTAATGGGGGAGACAGCGTATACTGGGTCCATAAAAAGATAACCACAGAGGAGGAAAGTAACTTCAGAGGGGAGACTCCAGCAACTGGGACATCTTGGGCAGAAGGCAGTATCTGAGCTGGGTCTGGGTCAATGAACAGAAATGAGAAGGGAGAGTGTGCCCGGCCTGGGACGTGGCCCATGCAGGGGCACAGACACTGTGAGATGCAGTGTCTTAGATGAATAACAGCACATGGGCTTCTATTAGTGACTCCAAGAGTTTGTGGAATAGAGAAAGGGGAGATGAGGGAGAGGCGCAAAGGGGCCAGGTTGCGGGGAGTCTTCAATTCCAAGCAGAGGGCTTTATTTTTGGTTCTAGGGGTAAGATGGAACGATGATTTCCTCCTATTGAGCAAGATGGTGACCACCTTTTGGGCATCTTGAACCTTCTAACCATCTCAAACCCAACATATCCAAAGCAGAAGTCATTCTCTTTTGCCCCAAACCCTCCCCTGTTTCCAACCTCCTTGGGACTGCTTCCCAGTCATCCAGACTTCATACCATGGCTAAATCTTGTCCTTTCTACCTCGTGCCATCTTTCATATATGCTCCCTTCTCTCCATGGCCATGACCTTGGCTTAGGCCCTCATTTCTTGACTAGACTGTTGGAATAGCCCCCTAGCTTGTCTTCCTGCCTCAAACCTCTCCCTGCTCCAGTCCATCCTGAACTCAGCTTTGAAAGGCTCCTTATTAACTCTAAGATCACATCATTATTATTATTGTCATCATCACCATCATCTTGTTGACCCACACACTCCACTGGCTTTCTTGGAGTCCTTCCAACATGATTCTTCATCACCCGTCTCTTTGCCTTGGCACTGTCTGTCTTCCACGTCTGGAATGCTCTGCCACCTCACTTCCACCTCTTAGTTTCCCTGACCTCCTAGAAGACTTGTTTCAAACCCTGCCTCCCACAGGAGGTTTTTGGGGGTCCACTCCAGATACCAGTTGCCTTCCCTTCTCAAAGACCCTTCTTTCTACTCGGAATATGTCATGTGAACCTGGCGGTCATCATGTTGCCTCCCCCATCAGAATGCAAGCTCCTTGAGGGCAGGGCCTGTGTTTTTGCCTCTCTATGTATCCCCAGTGTTTGATGCAGGGCTCAGTACGTAGAAAGTGCTTGGTAAATTCTTGATGACCTGATTTGACTCAGATGTATATGCACTTTAGGAAAATCACTTTTGCAGTTTTGTGGAGGATGATTGGAGTAGGGAGAACCTTTTGGCAAGGAGACCAATGAGAAGGCTACAGTAATGGTTCACATGAGGGCTTAGGAACCTACAAGAGTATGGAGAAGGTGAACGTATACAAAAGATGCTGGGAAGGTAGAAAAAAGAATGATTTGGCAACTGTTTGGATAAGGGGGGGAATGAGATTGAGGAGGAAGAGGAGGCAGAGGTTAAGAACCTGGAAGTCTGGGAGGATGGAGGTGCCCTCAGCTGTAATAAGAAAGTTAGGAAGAAGGGTGGCTAGGTGGTACAGTGAATAGACCACCAGCCCTGGAGTCAGGAGGACGCAAATTCAAATCCGGCCTCATACACTTGACACAAAAACTAACCTATGACCTTGGGTGAGTCACTTAACCCCAATTGCCCTACTGTCCCCCCTCCAAAAAGCAAAAAAAAAAAAAGCAGTGAAAGTTAGGAAGAAGGTTAAGGGGGATAGAGGAAGATAATGAATCCTGTTTTGGGTCTGCTGAGGTTAACCTGCTTACAGGATACCCAGCAAAGAATGTCTGATAGGCACCTGGAGATGGGGGTTGGAGCTCTGAAGAGTGAGTAGATAGAGATATTGAGATATATCTGGGAATCTTCTGTCTGGAGATGTCATTGAACCCATGGGAGCTGAAAAGGTCACCAAGGGAGATGGTACAAAGAGTAAAGAGAAGAGGGTCCAACACAGAGCCTTAGGGGGCAGATAGCACTGGGGGAAAGATTGGACCTGATGACTAAGTTCCTCTTCCAATTCTGAGGATCTCTGCTTTAGGACTCTGAGCCAGCCCTGACACGTAGTATCTGTGTGACTTTGGACAAGTCACTTAATTTCTCTGCTTCACTCTTCTCCCCTGCTAAATGAGAGGATCAGACCCTCTCAATGCTTAACCCGTGTTCTCATGATCTGGAGCCCAAACAATCAGTGGTGGAGGCAGAACAGAATGTGGGCAAAGTGGGCGTGGGCACGTAATGCCACATGCATGTGAAGCTATCAAAAGACTTTTGGATTCCGTTGGTGGCTGGCCTGTTCAAATTCAGCCTCCCATGATGCGTTGCTGTGAGATCCCGGGCAAGTCACTTAACCTCTGCTTGCCTCAGTTTCCTCCACTGTAATATGGATGTAATAACAGCACCTATCTCCCAAAGTTGTGAGGCTCAAATGAGGCAATTGTAAAGTCCTTAGCACGCTGCCTGGCACATAGTAGGCGCTGTATATATAAATTCTTATTTCCTTCCCTTTCATTCTCTTCCACCACACCCTTACAAATTGACCCCAAACCTTCTCAGTCCCTCCCCAAGACCAGCGTCAGCCACCCTGCATTCCCTGTCTCCTGTGTCCAATTGCACTTTTCTGTGCCATGTGTCTTATGTTGAGCACAGTGTGGCCCAGTGGTCCAGTCCAGCCAACAGGAAGGCAGAGATGTTAGGAAGGGGAATTCATGATATAATGCAGCAAAGAGCTGAGAACAACACCTCTAGATTCTTCCTTCATAGACCTTGAACACTGAGACCAACGTGACTGCTCTAGGGAAGGCCAGTTAAAGTGCACCTCCAGACCCTCCACCCCTCCACCCTTCCCCCTGTGCTGATTCTACCTTACCAGGGCAGAGAAAAACAGTGAGGAGAAAGCGCATTAGGAGCTCAGGGTCAGCATAAGGACTTGTTTCTGGGGGGCAGGGGAAGGGGCATCCCCAGGGTGAGAGGGCAGGGACTCAGGGCTCCTAGAGCTGCTGGCCTGTCAAGCACTTAGCTGAGAACTAGCTTTCCCTAGGGGGATGGGGTTGGTGTTTTCTTGTCTCAGCTGATGAACAGATTCTGGGTGGCAGGAGTCACCATAGAAACAGGTGCTATCTTAAGCAAATGAGCCTTATTAACCTTAAGAGTGGTGGAGTTTTCACAAGATTGCACATATAGGGTAGAAGCGAGAGCGGAGGTTTGGGGGGGGGGGGAGAGGAGAAAGGGAGGGTGGGGCTACTATGGCTTTGGAATACTCTCATTCTGTGTCTGCTTCAGACACAAGGCATATACATGCTTCCACATGCATGGGCCGCATTTGTGTACATGTAAGAGATGTGTGTCTTTATGTTTGTACGCAGGATCTGGCAGGGGTGGGAGGGGTGGTATGTCTTGACTAGTGGGGCCTGTGTCCTGTCTTTCCTCCAAGAAATAGACATTACTTCAAAGAAATTCTCTTTGGGGGCTGGCCCAGAGTTGGCCAAGGCGAGCCAGGGTCCTGTCTCTGAGCGGGTCTGATTTGTGTATATTCCAACACTCCCCAGTCTGGTTCTGGGTTCGGGTGTGGGGTTATCACTACCCAGCCTCATTGATTTCATCTTCCTCTGTCCCTTCCTCATCCACCGCTGGAGTCAAAAATAAGCGTTTATTAAAACACCTATTATGTATAAGGTGCAGCACTAGGCACTGGGGTTTCTACTGCCAAAGCTCATCATTCTCCTGAAAGGCTCTCTTTACACAGAAAAATAAATGCAAAATACAGGGTGGAGGCCTGGACTTGTAACTTAACTAATACAGGGAATTCCTGGATACGGAAACTCTCTCTACCAGCAGGTCAGTCCTTTCTCTTCAACTTAGATAACTGCCTACAGGATTGAGAGGTGAAGTGACTTTCCCAAGGTCACAAAGCCAATGTGTGTCAGTATGTATAGAAGAAATATAAAGTTGTTGAAGGAAAGAGAGAGCATTAACACCCTGGGAGACCAGGAAAGCCCTTGGGGTCCTGGAGGCAGTATCTGAACTGGATCTTGAGGTAAAGCAGTAAATTAGAAAGGCAGGATTTGAACTCAGTTCCTACAACTCCCAACCCAGGGCCTTTATCCCCATAACACACTGCCTCACCAGGGCTCCATGGATTTACCACCTACTTTTCCTTCTCTCTCAATACTTCCTGCTCCCACCTCCAAGCCTTTATCTGCTTTGACCCTACCCTTTTCTCTCTTAAGTTTTCTGCTCTCCTTCCAAGCTCTGCTTTGCTCCTGTGGATGCCCAGTCACTGACCAGATATTGTCATGTCCGGCTCACAACATCTTCCACATCTAACCCGGTCTTGCTACTCACATGGCCACCCCCTTCATACCTGCACAGCAACAATAGCCTCCTCATTGGTTTCCTGGGGCTCTCTCTACTCCAACTCATCCTCCACTTAGTGGCCAACAAGCACAATATTCCTTTTTTGGGGGGGAAGTGGAAGGAAGGGCAGGTGATCAGGGTTAAATGACTTGCTCAGGGTCACACAGCTAGCAAGTGTCTGAGGCTGGATTTGAACACAGCTCCTCCTGACTACAGGGCCAGTACTCTATCCAGGGAGTCACCTAACTGTGTCCATGTTATTCCTTAAGCACAGATCTTACTGTGTCATTGCCATATTTAATAAACACTAAGAGCTGCTTATTGCCCTTACTTGTCTTGGCAATTAGAGACCTTTGTGAGCAAGTCCTAATCTTCCTAACCTCATTACGCAGAATTCCTATACCTACATTCTATCATACAGCCAAACTGGCCTTGCTGCTCCTCACAGAGGGTGCCCCATCTTTCTTTACATGCACTTGTGTCTCGAATGCCCTGTCTCCTCATCTCTGCCTTGAACAAAACCCTTGCTTCTCCTTCAGGACTCAGCTTAAGCTATTACGTTCTAGGAGAAACCTTCCCTGGTCCTCCACCCCCAGCCCCCTTGCCCCCCACAGTGGCTAATTCCTCTCTCCCAAAACGACCTTGTATTTATTTTGTATTTATTCTGCTTATACATACAGGCAGCTAGGTGGTGCAGTGGGTAGAGGATTGGACTTAGAGTCAGGAAGACCTGAATGAAAACCTGTTCTCAGATGCTTGCTGGCTGTGTGGCCTTGGGCAAGTCACTTAACCTGTCTGCCTCAGCTTCCTCATCTGTAAAATGGGGATGATGATAGCATCTATCTCCCGGCGTTGTTGTGAGGGCCAAATAAGATACTGTTTTTATAGTGCTGTATAAATGCTAGACACACACACACACGCATGCATACACTTACACACTATATGTAGTCATTCTCTAGCCTGGATGGGGTGCCAAATGTTCCCATCCTGTTGCCTCCTACTGGCTGTATGTTCAAAAACAGGGTTTGTGTAACACCTTCAGTTGTGGTTTCACCAAAATAGAATTTTTCCCCCCTCTTAGTACCGAGTTCGTGCTTATGTGTCCCACGGATGTCTGTTTGTACCTCTCCCATGCACCTATCACACTCTGCTAGGTACCGAGGCTATCAATGGTTTTATGTGGATAGGAGCCATACCTGCCTTGTCTGTACACTTTAAGGAGAAGCTGGGTGGCTGCTGATTGGGGATATTAGAGAAGGAATAAGGCAACTAGGTGGCACCATAGGGCATAGAGTGCTGGGCCTGGAGTCAGGAAGGCTCAACTTTCTGAGTTTGAATCCAGCCTCAGCCGCTTATTAGCTGTGTGACCCTGGGCAAGTCACTTAACCCTGTTTACCTCCATTTCCCCCTCTGTAGAAAAGGAGCCAGAGAAAGAAATGGAAAACCATTCTAGTATTTTTGCCAAGAAAACCCCCAAAGGGGTCACAAAGTGTTGGACACAACTGAAAAATATCTTTTTTTTTTTTTGAACTGAAAAATATCTTAACAAAAAAAGGGAAGGAAAAAGACACGGCTAGCTGGCCCAGCCTAGTGCTAGAAGGCTTAAGATCCTCCTTCGTGCCAGGGAATCCTGAAAGGTTATGTTAGGTGTGTTGGGCCCTTTGGGTAGGATTCTAACCCACAGATGTGGAAATAGCAGGAAATAAAACTTTCTATTGAAGTTTCTAAGTTTTCAGTTGCTGGGAGGCCCAGAGAGCCTTCGCTGGTGCCTGCTCTTGGCTTTTTTGAAGGAAGAAGTATGGCTTCCCTACACTAAGTACACATTGCAGGCTTCTGGAAAAAATGTACTGCTGCCTACAATGACTCCTTTCTAAGCAAACAGATGGGGTCTAATTATTGTTACTGTCAGTATGGTTGCAAATATCATATAAAAGAGGGGGAACTTTGGGGCTATTGTTTTTCAAATAAGAATTCAGGAACTATGTATAGATATTATATATCCAGGGAGCTGTAAAGATCAAACTGTTTATATTACCCTTAAATATAGTCTTTAGTTGGAGGCACTGGGAAAGGGGAGTGACTGCTAGGCACAAAGCTCACCCAGGGCTTAAGATGACGGAATAATAGGACAGCAGTAACTTTTATTTATTTTTTTTAACTGGGGTAGGATAGAACAACCAGTACCCTTGTGATTGGCCAGAGCCCCAGAAAACTAGAGCAGTTATCTGGGTAATTTTGCAGGCCCCATTAGCCCAAAGTGCTGCCTTCCCACAGACCCACACAAGGAAAGCTGCACATTCTGTGGGAAGGTGGGAGGGCTGCGTGGCTGTAACAGCCAATGGTTAATGGGCCCTGCGCCTGGGCTTCAAGATGCCTTCCAGGGAGCCTCAGATCCCAGGAGCCACGAGAAGGAAGGGCTTCAGCTCCAGGACAGCCTGTGGGTCTAGACCCCTCCAGACACCCAGGATCAGTTCCAAGTCTTCCCCACTCACAGAATAACAGAAGGGAAAGGGGTCTCGGGACTGATCTCCTGTACTCCATATCTATGGCCTCCGCAGCAAGAGGTTATCCAGCCTCTGTTTGAAGACCACCACCATCACCACCCCGCAAGCAATCCAGTTCATCTTTGGCAGGCTCTCAGTGGCAGGAACTTTTTTCTTAACACAGGCCTAAATTTGCTTTCTATCTTTCCCACCCATTATTCCAGTTCCATTCTCTGGGGCCAAGAAAAAGAACTCTAATCTTCCTTCTACAGGATAGTCCTTCAATTATGATGTCCCTTTACCATTGTCTTTGTACCATTGCAGAATGAACCCAAGACAAGTGGGCAGACTTTGAGGGCTCACAGGGCAGGATCTCTCCACTATGCATAGGGATTTTAGGGCGATGGAACCCCTTTGCAAAGTTTAACTCAAAATTGGGATTTATACCTCTGCCCAGAAGTTGTGGGTGCTGACCATGTCCTTCCCTTCAAGGATGATAGAGGCTTCCAGTTTCTTCACTTCCCAGTTCTTGGTTGCAGAAGTTAGAAGAGGATAAATTAGCTGTAAATTTCCTCTTCTTGGTGGCCAGGCCTGGCACATCTCTGTCTTGCTTTGAAAAAGTAATGCAGGGGCAGCTAGGTGATACAGTGGATAGAGCACTGGCCCTGCAGTCAGGAGGACCTAAGTTCAAATCCAGCCTCAGACACTTAACACAAAACTAGCCATGTGACCTTCGGCAAGTCACTTGACCCCGATTGCCCTGCCTTCTCCTCTCCAAAAATAAAAGCAAAAAAAAAAAGGTATATAATGTAGTTATGGACAATTTTCCCAAATAGGTAGGCCATGCGATGGTAGGTAATAAATACATTAGAGCTTTATGCAATACACCAAACACGTCACAGACATAAACATAATAGCTAATACATATAACAAAATTGTATACTTAGATCAAGTATGTGTCACATGTAAATCAATAACACATATCACCTATTGGGATTTCCTTGTTGCTTTTATTAAGTCATGTCTGACTCTCTGTGACCCTTGTTCTTCTTTATATGTCCTACTTAGAACCGGGACATCATATGTCAACCTGGTCACTGACCAGGACCTAGTCCAATAACTCATGTATTAGTAACCCAATGCCCGTTCTGCCTCCTTGGCATCCTTGTACCCACTGGTCTGCCAATACAACCGTAAGCCGATAGAAGGCAGAAATGAACACTTTATGTCACCTTCCCTAATGAGGTAGGTGCTATAGGTTGCATCCATTCCCTTTGGGGACTTACAACTGGGAAAAATAAGGAAAGGGTAGCCTCCAGATCCAGTT
This sequence comes from Pseudocheirus occidentalis, assembly GCA_028646575.1. Taxonomy (NCBI): domain Eukaryota; kingdom Metazoa; phylum Chordata; class Mammalia; order Diprotodontia; family Pseudocheiridae; genus Pseudocheirus; species Pseudocheirus occidentalis. Next base: position 210,304,322 of record CM053595.1, on the reverse strand, counting down.
TTCCCATCTCATTCCTACCCTGTTTCTATGCAGAGGTTTCCCTTAGTCTAGAACAGTTATAGCAGGATTCTCTGACCCTCAATAAAATAACAAAATGTACTTTCATTATCATTTGAATTGTGACTTTGATCCTTTCTATGTGGGCCACCAATTAAGGCTGACTTTTTATTTATGGTTGATAGACAGGCCTTTATTTGAGACCACTTCCCTAACTCTCCATGGCTCCTGTTCATATAAATTCCCTGTGGCCATCAATGGTTCTAGTGGCTCTACTATACTGCCTCTTAACCATTCTCCAGGGCCATTTTGTAGACTAGAAGACTGACTGCTTGGTATGGGCTGGATCCCCATTAATCTTCTATATTATATCTTCCATAAACATCAGAATTTTGTAGAAATATTTGACTAAATCTTGGCTGTAGGCCCTGCAAGGAATCACATCATCCCATGGCTAGTTTCTGTATGAGACCTTCTGAACTCAAGCCATAGCTTAGGTAGCTGATTTCCCTCTTGAGAGATGGGCAGATTTTTGTTTTCTCTATCTTTGGAGACTCTAAAGTACAGATCAAAAGACAAACGTGATATATACCAAAATATTCATAGTAGCACTTTTTGTGGTAGCTGTGATTATCATTAATCCACTCACAAAATCTCAGAGTTGAGCAGAATACATCCTGGCCAATGGAACTCTATTTTTTCCTTGATTCTTGACAGCTTTCTGGTTCTTGGCTGGGTAGGTTCCAAGCATATTGGGTGAAATGGTTCGTCACTATTAAGACCTTGTTTCTAATCTTCCTGCTGCATTCTGGACATAAGTATCACTATAGACATCAGCTCCAAAAGTGGCAAAGGGCTGATGCTCTGTGTTCTGGACAGATGACCTTCTTTTGCCTTTCTGCTTTTGGTTCTTTCCAATGATGTGCCCACAAGTGAGACCTTCAGGGGGTTTAGTGATGATAGCATGGTTATGGGTACATTTCTGACATTAGTCACCAAGTCCTGGGCAAGTCTTTCTCTTTCGGTCAAGTGACAAGAGCATCCACCTTCCGGGGCTGGTGCTCACCTCCTGCTGAGATGCCATGGGCTTCACACACTTGACAAAGACTCTGGAACTGACACTTGTCAGTTGGCAGTTTTAGACCAGTGGTTTCTAACCGATCTGATGCCTTCAGAAGCTTTTCCTCATGCACTTCCAATGCCTTTCCAAATAAGATGAGATCATCTACAGGCTTCTAACTATTTTATGTCACCAACTACTTTTTTCCACGTGCTGTTGAAAAGTGCCAGGGCTCTCAGAAATCCCTTCAGGTCTGTGTCCCAACTGGTAGCAGCCCACTGGTACATGGTGACCATTCTTCTCCCTTAACTTTCCTCTGCATTGTGGGCCTGATATATACCCACTGCACAGGTCTGATAATGAAAACCACTGACAGAGTTAACAGACGGGGCATAGACAGAGAGAGCCTTTATTAATGCACATTATGTTCCAGGCCCTATGCTAAGTGCTGGGGATTACAAGCAAGCAAGATAGTGCCGACCTTTAAGGAGTTTCCATTGTTATGGCATAAGATACTGTTTACCTGTTCAAAGATTTTTTGTTTTTTGCTTTTTTTGGGGGGGAAGACAGGGAAGTTGGGGGTAAGTGACTTGCCCAAGGTCCCATGGCTAGTAAGTGTTAAGTGTCTAAGGCCAAATTTGAACTCAGGTCCTCCTGATTCCAGGGCCAGTGCTCTATTCACTTCGCCACCTAGCTGCCCCTTATCTATTCAAAGTTTTGTATTCTATATCCATCAGGACCTTCTTCCATACTTCCCATGAATGAGGGTGGGGGACAATGAGACTTCTTTGTAATACTATTGACTAGTAGTTCCTTCAGGTGCCTCTAAGGTTCTCTATCTCAGAGACTGCAATTTTCATAGACCATTCTCAAAAAGATCAGGAGTCATTAAGGGAGATTGTGTTTTATATTCATGGTCCCCTCCCTTTCAAGTAATAAAGAATACATCATCTCTGAGTTTCTTCCTCAAATGATTCTTCATCCAGCCTAGGCTGGCAAAAGGAGACATCCAAAAAGAGGACTGCAGGCACTAAGGAGATCTTAGGAAAGACACGCTTAGCACCTGGAGGTCTTCCACTCCCAACAGCCTTGGAGTGCTCCAGCCAGCAAACCCCAGAGTGGCCAGGCAAACCTGGACTTCACATGGGAAGATTGGAGTACTCCATCGAGGAAGTCCCAGGGCAGTAAATTATCTGTAGAAATCCAGACCAAAAGAGCACCAATCTGTTTGCATACTCTAAGAACTCTGAAAGCTTGCAGCAAACTGACATGGACAGTCCTTGAGAACCTTGAAGAGCTCAGAATTCTGAATCTAGAGGACACAAGCAAGTCTGGGACCTGCTAGTACTTTGTACATGGAAGGCACCAGCAGAAGGGAGGGTCAGCTGCAGGATCCAAATCATACAGATTTGGATCAACCAGAGGCTCCACTACCCTACTCAATTGTGCAAGAGTAGTCAAAGCCTGAATCTGGCAAATTAAAAAAATTCCAATTTGGGAAGTAAATAAAATAAAATTGGAAATAAAAATAAAAAGTACATATAATCAATAAAGAAATTTTATGGATCCAGGGATAGGACACAAGTCTAGAAGAAGGGGGTAACTCCACAATGACTATGAATAGAGATTCAGATAAAGGTATAGCTTGGCCACAAGGCCTATTAGAATTCCTGGAAAAGACAAAACAAGAGATTAAAAAACAGATATTGTGAATGAGCTCTAGAAAACAGAATTAAAAGAAGAATAAACTGCTTTGTATGTGAGCTCTAAAATCTTACCCAAATTTTTAGGACTGTTGTGAAAATTAGAATGGACCATATAGAAATCAATAACTCCAAAAAACATTATTTAAGAATAAAATTTTTAAACTCAAAAAAAGAAGAAAATATATGGTATCTTCTATCAAAAACAACTGACCTCAAAAATATGTCAAAATAATCTAAGAATCAGCAGATTACCTGAATAATCGAAAAACCTTGGATGTTATATTTCAAGAAATCATGAATTAAAACTTCCCAGAACAATTAGAAACAGAAGGCAAAGTAAACATAGAAAGAATTCATAAGTTACTTCCTAAAAAAAACATTAAATTGAAAAGTTCAAGAAACATCAAAGCCAATATCCAGGGTTTTTAGGTTAAAGAAAGAGTTCAAACAGAAGAAAGAGCTAGCTATAAAGAAAGAATCTGAACACCAAAGAAGTACAGTCAAGATCCTACAAGATTTGATAGCTACCAAAATAAAAGACAAGAAGGCTTGGAATTGCTACATTCTAAATGGTAAAAACTAAAAGCTTACAATCAGGAACAACTTACCCAGTAAAATAAAATATAATTCTACAAGGGAAAAAAACAGACCTTTAATGAAATGAATGATTTCCAGATATTCATGATAAAAAAAAACAGAGCTGAAGAGAATCTCTGAAATGTAAACATGGGAATGGAGAGAAATCTAGACAATTTAATATAGCAATTGAAAGGTGCTGTGCAAAAAGGAATTATTTACTTCCTATTGGACAAGAAGAAACAAGGGCCCCTCAGAACCCTAATGTATTCAAGAGTAATAGAAAGAGTCAAACCAAATAGAAGGTCTAGATGTAGTTTTGTTCTATTGTGATTATCCTAACTGGAAAAAGAAAGGGAAGGGGGAAAGAAATACACTGGAGAATAAAGGATGAGGAAGGAGATGGAGCTTACTATTTCATATAAGCAAGGTTTGTAAAAAAAAAAAAACAACTATAGAGACATGGAGGAGAGGGTAGGGGAAGTGGATATTATAAGGACCTTACTTTCATATGAACTGGAAAAGGTAGGGTTGAAAACACACACGAGCGTGTGCACACGCACACACACGGAGTTTGGCACAAAATCTAATTCAAGAGGGAAACAAATGGTAATTTGGTAATAGAGATAGGGAGAAAGGGGAAAATAGAAGAGACATTAGCCATAAGCAAAGTGTAAACTACAACCATGAAAGGTACATTCTGGGTGGGAGGGGTGGTCAGCACTTAAAAGGAAAGAAATAAAAGGCAAAAGTCTGTGATCAGGGACTGGGTGAAGGAAAGAAAAGAATGGCAGTAGAATATTGAGCATGCTTTTCCTCTATCACTATCTCCTTTGTAAAGAGGGGGAAGGAAGTAAGCAGAAGAAGAATTAGGAGGATAAGATGAAGAGAAATATAGAATTAATAATGACTATGAATGTTAAATAAATAAATGGAAGGAGATAGTAAAATAAATTATAAAGCAGAATCTGACAATACATTTGTAAAAACATACTAGAAACATAAGCATTCACATGGAGTTAAAATAAGGGGTTGAAGCAAAATTTATTATACTTAAAGTGAATTCAAAAGGGCAGTGGTAGCAACCATGATCTCAGACAAGGGAATGGTAAAAGTGTGATTAAAAAACAAAGATAAACAAGCAAGCTATATAATTCCTAAAGGCACCATAGAAAATGAATTAATATAAATACTTAATATAATCAACAAATGACATAACATCTAAATACATAAAGGAAAATTTAATCAATTTAGAAGGAGAAATAGACAATAAAATTATAATAATTGGAGACTTCAATGTAGCTCTTACAGACTTAGACAATCTAACAAAATGAAAAACAAGAAAGTTAAGAATCTGAACAGATTAGAAAAGTTAGCTAAAATAGATCTCTGGTAATTAATGAATGGGAATATAAAGTAGTATATGTAATCACTCAGCTTTGATGGCACACTTACAAAAATTAACTACATATTAAGACATTAAATGAAGAAAAACATAAATAGTAAATGAAAATTTCCTAACCCCATATAATAAAAATGACATTCAATAAAGGGCCTTTAAAGAAAGGATTAAATTTTTTTTAATTTATGAGTCAAAGAACAATATATAGAAATGAGAGATGATTTCACCAAAGAAAATGTCAACTACAAGACAATATGCCAAAATTTGGGGAATGAAACCAAAGAAATCCTTAGAGAAAAATGCCTATCTCTAAATACTTTCATCAGACAGATAGAATAATTGGAAATCAACAAAGTGGGTATTCAGCTAAAAGAAAAAACACTACAAAAATAATATATGAAAACACCTCAACTATACACCAAAATAGAAACTTTGAAAATCAAAGAAAAGATAAACAAAATTAAAAGCAAAAGCACCATTGAATTGATATATAAAACTACAGACTGATTTTTTTTAATTAGCAAAATACATAAACAACTAGCTAATCTGATTTTTAAAGAGAGACCAAAAAAATTGCCAGCATCAAAAAAGGAGAATTTACAACAAATTAAAATAAAATAAAGGAAATTATTAGAAGTTATTTTTCCCAAATATGTCAACAAGATGGATAACTTGGATGAAGTAGATGAATACTTACAAAAATAAAAAATACCCAGAATAACAGAATGAGAAACAGAGAATTTAAATAACTGAATTTCAGAAAAAGAAATAAAACAAGCTATAAATGAACTCTCAAGGGAAAAAAACCTGAGACCAGATGGTTTTACAAGTGAATTTTATTAAATACTCAAAGAACAGTTACAATATTACATAAAATGTTTACCAAAAAAAGAGAGAAGAGATCCTACCAAACTTGTTCTATGATACACATACAGTGTTGATACCTAAACCAGGGTAAGACAAAGTAGGGAAAGAAAACTGTAGACCATTATCTCTAATGAATATTGGTGCAAAAAATTTTAAGTAAAAATATTAACACATAGACTACAACAATTTTTTTTCAAATGATTAACTACAAGCTGGTTGAATTTATGCTAGAAATTCAGAATTAGTTCAATATAAGGAAAACATCATAAATTATGCTTATAATAATAAAATCATCATTGTGTTGATAGATGCTAAAATGCTTTTGACAAAATACAACAGTTTCTATTTATAAAAATGCTAAAAAGCATAGAAATAAATGGACATTTATTTAATATAGTCATTAATATATAACTAAAACCAAGAGCCAATCCCATATGTGATAGAAAAGTGCTAATGGTTTTTCCAATAAGAATAGCAGCAAAAATAGAGCACCAGCCCTGGAGTCAGGAGGACCTGAGTTTACATCTGGCCTCAGACACTTAACACTTACTAGCCTGTGATCTTGGGCAAGTCACTTAAACCCAGTTGCCCTGCCCTCCCCCCTCCAAAAAGCAAAAACAAAAAACAAAAACAAAGAATAGCAGTAAAGCAAGGATATCTGTTATTTAGTAATAGGAGTACTAGCATCATAATATAAGAAAAAAGAAATTGAGGGATTAAGCATAAGAAGAAACAAATCTATTTTTTTGCAGATTCAACTAAAATTAATTTTAAAAACTAATAACTTCAGAATATTAGCTGAATATAAAATTAACTCACCTAATTCATCAGCTTTTCTGTATGCTACCAACAAAATCCAATAGGAAGAGATAGAGAAATTCAATTCAAAGTAATTATAGAATGTACAAAATATTTGGAAGTATACTTACCAAAACATATAGAAACTATGTTAACACATCTATAAAACATTCATTATAGGGGCAGGATGGTGATACAGTGGATAGATCACTGGCCCTAAAGACCTGAGTTAAAATCCAGCCTGACACTTACTTAGTTGTGAGACCCTGGGCAAGTCACTTAACCCAAATTGCCTCCAAAATAAATTTCATTACACGTATTAAGACTGATCTAAATAATTAATTATATATGAATAGATCAAGTCAGTACAACAACACAGTAATACTACTTAGTTTAATTTACTTATTCTATGCCATACAGATCTAAGTACTAATGGATAACTTTGCAGAATTAGGAAAAATAATAACAAAATTCATCCAGAGAAACAAAAGATCAAGAACCTTATAGGAATTAATGGGGGAAAAAAATGGGAAAGAAAGTGACCTAGTAGTACCAGATCCCAAACTATGTGACTAAGCAGTAATCATTTTATTTGATACTGGTTGGGGTTGCTAGGTGGCCCAGTGAGTAGGGCACCAGCCCTGGAGTCAAGAGGATGTGAGTTCAAATCCAACCTCAGTCACTTAACACTTACTATCCGAGTGACCTTGGGCAAGTCACTTAACCCCAATTGCACCTCCCCCCAAAAAAGTAATTTGATACTGGTTAAAACATAAGAAAACTTGATGAGTAGAAAGATTAGGTATGCAGCATTCAAAAGAAACCAAAAAACATATCCACTTAGTGTTTGGCAAATCCAAAGAACCTAGCTATTGAAGAAAGGGCTTACTATACGACAATAATCACTAGGAAAATTGGAAAGCAATTTGGCAGGAAACTGGTTTAGACTAAGACTTCATATCATAGATAAGTTCCAAATAGATACTAACTTAGATATAAAAGGTCTTATTGTAAACAAATTAAAAGAACATGGAAAGAAATACCTATGAAAATGACAAGACTATAGATTGGGAAAGATTTCATGAGCAAAGAAGAAGAGAGGACCACAGAAGTTAAAATGGACATTTGTGATCACATAAAATTGAAAAATTTTCTGCATAAACGAAACCAATGAAGTTCAAATTAGAAGGGAAACAGTTAACTGGGCAGGAGGGGGGAACTTTTTGCATCAAGTTTCTCTGATAAAAAACTGAGGTCCAAGATATATAAGGAACTGATTCAATTATAATACAACAAAAAAAGTGCCTCAATAGATAAATAGGTAAAGGATATGAACAGGCAGTTCTCAAGGAAGAAATTCAAACTATCAGCAGCCTTATAGGGGGAAATGGTTCAAATAACTAATAATTAGAGAAATGCTAACAATCATTAAAAGGGCTGTAAGAAGACAAACACATTAATTAATGCATTCTCAGCAGAGTTGTGAATTCGTCCCATCTTTCCAGAAAGCAATTTGGATCTATCCTAAAAATATTATTATACTATGGATACATTTTGACCCAGCAATACCACTACTAGGTCTATCCCTAAAAAAAAGACTCATGTGTGCAAAAATATTTATAATAACTCTATTTGTTGTAGCAAAGAACTGGAAATTAAGAGATTATCCATCAATTGGGAAATGGCTGAATAAGATATGGTATGTGAATATACTGAAATATTATTTCACAATAAGAAATTATGAAAGATAGTTTCAAGGAAACCAGTCTTGTATGAACTGATGCAAAGTAAAGTGAGCAGGACCAGGAAATGTATTTATAGAATAATATCATAAGAAAAACAACTTTGAAAGACCTAAGAAATTTGATGAATGAAACGTTGAATTACAACTCCATGCTGCCCAACTTTGACAGAGAGATGGTGGTCTCAAGATGCAGAGTGAGACATATATTTTCTGACATAGTCAATGTATAAATTTGTTTTGCTTGACTGTATATTTGTTATAAGAACTTTGTTTTGTTTTTAATGGAAGCAACTGGAAAGAGAGGAGAGTTGGAAATCGTATTGTCAAAAAAAGAAGAAAAGAAAGAAAGTGAGGGCCATTAAGTATTTTTGAAATGCAGAGAAGCAAATAAAAGAAAGTTCAGAAGGAAACAGGACAGCTTTGAAAGTAGCACATTGAATCTATTATATGCTTAAAAGGAAAAGCAAGCTTACATAACAGAGATTTGTATTTTTGCATACAATCTCCATTATCTGTGGTACTTTTTTTTTTTTAAGAGATGTCAGGAGAGCCTTTGGCCTGGCAAAGACAGCTTTGAGAGTACTAAATGACCATGCATGGAACCCGTGGTAAAATTATCTTCTCTGGCCCCAATCCTGAAAGAATGGTTGATTTCATTCTGCATCAAGGCTCCTGAAGGATACAGAGGAGTCTCATCCAAGACCCCCAGGTCTACCAGGATGGATTGTTTTAGAACTTCTGAATCCATAGCCCCTGGAATTGCTGATGAATGCCTGATGAGCCTCCAGGAGTGAAAGGGGATGGGTAGACTCAAAGGGAATGCTTTGTTTTTTCTCCAGGTATTGGGTGGATATCAGTTCCTTATGTTCCAGAACAGTTTAGCACCAGTCCACCCATTTAGGAGTGCCTCTGCCTCCTTTGTATTGCAAGGTTTCTAGGAGTTTCTGTCAAACTTCTCAGACTTCAAGAACTTGGCTTCTTACTGGCTGGGTTTGGTGCTGCTTCCAGGGCTGTAGGAAGGGAGTGGCTGGGAAGGAAGCTGAGACAGGCAGGTCCAGGATGTTTTGAAGGACCAGGGAGCGGGGCTAGACAATTGATTCACAAGTTTTATCAGGCCACAGTCTCATGGGCCTAGCTCTGGAGGTACAAAGGTAGAAGTGAGACAGTCCCTGTCCTCAAAAAGCTTTATCTAGGAGAGAAAGCAAATCTATATAGGTATGTGGAAAATAGATACAAGATAAATTTGGGAGGGAATGGGAGCCACTAGATGTTGGGGGAAAGGTTTCATGTAGAAAGAGGTATTTGAGCTTTTCATGAAGAAAATGTTCAGTTGTATTGGGCTTTTAATGACCCCTTGAGGGAGGAGGTTCTTGGAGAAGATATTGGAGTGGCTTGCCATGTCCTTCTCCACCTCATTTTACAGATGAGGAAACTGAGGCAATCAGGGTTAAGTGACTTGCTGAGAGTCACACAGCTAGTAAGTGTCTAAGGTCACATTTGAACTCCAGTCTTGCTGGCTCCAGGTCAGCACTCTCTCCACTGTACCATCTAGCTGCCCCTTGAAGGAAACTGAATTCTAAAACTCTGAGCTAAGAAGGGAGTATATTAAGACAGGAGGGGAGGGCAGCCTGTACAAAGTCACAGAGACAAGACAGTCAATGGGTGCTCTTGGTAATGGTGGTGAATTGGGGGCCTTTGAACCATTTTCTCCAAAAGAAAAATACGAGGACCCCAGAAAGTTCTGCCTCAGGCTTCATATCCCAATCCCTGTCCACTTGAGGGAGAATGCAGGTAAATAAACCCGGGACCCATCCTTGGGATACCCACACCAAATAAATGTGGAGCGAAACGAAAAGGGCCTCTGAGAAGCTGTTCTGGGATCTCTCCTACAAGCGGCTGCCTTCAGATTGAGCCTGGGAAAATCTGACAGCCAGGAGGAGGGAGTCCATGGCTTTCACCACTGCCCTCCCACCTCAAAAAGAAAAAAAATCTGGGGGAAAAAAGGAACTGGAAACCTCTTTCCCTCCCTGGCAGGGAAATCAGATGATGAGAGGAGTCCCTGGCAGCCTTGAGGAGAAAGCCCTGCCGTCCCTCCCCATGCCACCTGGCAGGTGATGGCTGCAGTCTGGGGGCTGCCGGCCACTGGGGGCGTCAGACCGGCTTTGCAGAGCACTCTCCCACTCGGGTTGCCTGTTTGCCGGTGTCCTGGTTGTGCCAGAGGCTTATGTAACGGGGAGAAGTGAGTCCTGGCGTTCTCACCGAGGCCGCGCCTCGCCCGCGGAGTGAATCAGTTTCTTGCTGCCGTCATTTTCACAGCAGGGATCTGCTTTATGCAGATTGGGTTTAGGGGCTTTTCCTGGATGCTTCTGTTTCATTTAACCTGCGAAGGCTAATAACTTGTCACAATTCGCTAAGGCTGAGTTACAAACACCTCTTTGGCTGTTTATTTAAATGGAGGTTTGTTAATTAGCTCCCCCTTACCAAGGCGTTTGTTAAATCACCCAGGGGTCGGGACAGCCCCTGGTCAGGCGCTTCTCTGCGTTTCCCCTTCCCTGTAGGATGGACCCCGGGGTCATGCCAGGATCAGATCTCATCAGCCTGAACAGCTCCGGAGCCTGGAGGGACCCTGCCCCCACCCCCGCTCCCGAAAGGCACTGCCTCGTTCACCTCCCTCCCTTTCCCCCTCCGGCCAGTTTCCTTTAAAACAAATCCTGTGCTCTAAAAACCGAAGAGGAAAAACCCAGATACAACCCTAACAACTGATCTATTCCCCACCTCCCCCCAGCCACCACCGGCAGTCCAAGACCCATTTCCAGCTCTTCCCGCACTAGAATACTCCCTTCATGGGTTGTTTATGTTTATCAGAATTCTCCACCTCATTAAATCCTTCAAGATTCTCTCTCTTTCTCTCTTCCCCCTTCTCCCCCCCCCCATTCTTCCCTGCCTCCTCCCTAAAGTCAGCCCTGACCCCACCAACTCTTGCTACTCCAACCCGAAATCCCCCAGCTTTTGCTACCTCTTCTTTCCTGTGTGTAATCTTTCATCTTTGCGCCCAAGTATTGAGTACAATGCCTTACACCACCTGTTGCTGCTGTCTTAGGTCCCAGGCTAAAGCGTGTGCTCCTTGAAGGCAACCAGCCTGTCTTATTCTTCTAACACGCTCCCTCACGGTTTCGAGAACGGCATCTTGTACGGTCACTTGTAATGGTCACTCCCTAAGTATTTCCATATGGGTATTTCTAATTACTATTCTTAGCATCGCCGTTATAAGAGAGGCAGTGTGGTGAGGTGGAAAGACCACTGGCTCTAAGTTCAGAGGATTTGAGATCAAATCCTACCCCTGACAGGACCTGCCACACTATGAACTTATTCCTTCACTTCTCTAACCCTCAATTTCTTCATCTGTAAAATGGGAGGGTTGGGGGGGAAGCCATATATAAGTGGAAAAAGAACAAAAAGGGAAACAATGGTTTGTAATTAAAACAATTAAACTGAGCCCTAAAGATATTCTACTTCCCTTCCTGATAAAGATGGAAGATTATGGGTGTGGAATATTGCATTCAGTATCATACTCCATTGATGTGATGAGTAGCTTGGTTGAACTGCTCTAGCTCTCTCTCTGTCTCTCTCCCTCTCCCTCTCCTTCCTCTCTCCTCTCTCTTTCTCTTCCCCCCTCCCCTTCTACTCCCCCTTCATTCTTTGCTACAAGACATGGCTCTGTCAAGAGGAGAAAAGAAAGAGGCAAGGGGGAAAAAGGAGACATATTTAGAAATGAAGGTGATAGAAAAACAGAAAAAATTGGTTTAAAAAATAAATAAACCAAAAAATGAGGTACTTGGACTAGATCATCTCTGAGGTCCCTTGTGGCTCAGAGCTCCATAACACCATACGCTGGCATCCCTCTGAGAAGGGCAACCCTGATAAGATCCCTAGCAGTCATCTACCATGGGGTAGGCTCCATAGAAAAGTTCACCCAGCCTCTTCCCAGAGGCCCCAAAACTTGGGGAAAGTGAGCATGCAGGAACAGTTTGCCAAAGGCATTTTTTTTTATGTCTTGACTATGCCTTTCATGTAGCCCTGGTCATCTTCCAAGGAATAAAAAGTTCACAGTGGTGGCACCATGTATAAAAATGAGAGGACCTGAATTGGGTGATCCTCTAACACTCATAAGGTCATGAAGCCACTGGCATCAACCAAGAGGTAAGATTTTGAGAAGTGGACTTTTCACTAACCATTTCTGCTCTTTCAATGATTTCAAATCAAACATATGTTAGGCATCTACTATGTCTTAGGGCCCCTTAGTATCAAAGATCCTTCTGTGGACTGACAAGGTAGTCTCACCCTATGAGTGCTCTGTCCACCAGTGGCAGGAGGCAGACAACTTATCCATGCCTGACTGCCTTGTCTACATGCTCCTGTGTGGGACATGAAATTAGTGAAAACTTCTCAG